>BSBK01001922.1:2147500-2888750 GCA_027943335.1 Chamaecyparis obtusa
TAATTCTTTCCCGAAACTCGACATCCGGAGAACCTTCAAAATTTGAAATTTGGACCCAAGGTCAGGGTCAAGGTCGATCGTGACCTAGAAGGTGGACCTTGACCCTGAAGTCAAGAACCTCAAATTTATAGAGCATGATACCAAAAATAGGTAGAAAATAAGTGGAAAACAAGGCAGGATAGGGGAAAAATCTAGATCCAAGTCAAAGACTATTCAAGGTGTTTAACATGACCCCAAACCACTTACTCAAAAGGATAAACCAATCCTAAATGGAAGTACTTACATTTTCTGACGATACAAAGTTGAGTGATTGTTAGTGTCGACCGAGCGCCAGTATATGCTGAGAAAATCTAGTGTTGACCAAACATTAGTAATTGCCAAGTGAAAAATGATTACTAAGAAGGAAAGTGTTAGTGATGATCGAGATACATAGTAATGACCGAGAGATGAACATAGTATTGACTGAGTATCAGCAATTTACATTTTGAGAAAGAATTAGAATCTCAGCTGCCATAGTTAAATTCTTGGAATATGTAAAACACGTTGACATTATTAATGAATGGTATTAAGCATTTAATGCATGGTAAATCATTTTCTTATGATTTCAAAGAGAATTTTAAGATGTATCTAGAAGGAAAAGAATGAGAACATAATGATCGAAGGATTCAATGAATCTGACCTAAACTTAAGATTTATGGAAGAGATTAAACAACAAAAGATTAATCTACTTGATCAAGGAGGTATAAGGATAACCTAATTGTGAGGTTAGAGTAGAGAGAAGAGGCTGATGTTATTTATTGATAAGTCTAAGAAGAAGCTTGAAGGTGAAGCTGTGAAGAGCTGAATAGAATTTTGGTGATTTCTTGAAGAGAATTTTGAGCAAATAAGAGATGGAGATGGAAATGAAGGTCAGTCAGTAAATAAACATATGGTGTGAAGTGGATATATATTTGTAAAGTGAGTTGTATATTTTTAGATCAGAACCTACTGTTACTTTCTAACCATTGTATCAGTTTAATTCCTTTAATCAAGGTTAACCTAACATTCATTTTGTATAAATCTTTTAATCAAGGTGACATTCTGATGGAATTTTCTTAAGCCCTCTAACAAGGCCACTCTTAATAGGGTGATTAAATCCTTTAACTAGGTCACACCTAATAGTGTGTATTATAAACCTTTAACTAAATTGGCTTCTCATAGAGCTCACTTTAGAAGAGTGAAAATTATTAGCATGTTACAAGTGGTTTTTCCCCAAATTGGGTTTCCACTATAAATCCTAGTATTATACTTGTGTGAATGTTATTTTGATGTGAATGATGTTGAAATTTTTATATTCTACAATTTAATTACTTTAGGACAATGGACTACAAGTTTTATGTTATTGGTATATGCTATAGAGATTGAGTTGAAAGCTGATTAGATATGAGATTATTGAAGAGCTAGAAAGTTGAATTGGTACATCTAGACCCGAGGATAACTGACTCACCCCCCCTCTCAGTTATTCTAAAATCATTCTAACAGAAACTAGAGACTATAATCTTTAGTCCCCCTTTAGATATCTAAAGACTCTCTTTACTGCTATCAAATGTCTCTTTTGGATTTACAGAGAATCTTTCCACAACACCTACCACATGTACAATGTCTGGTCTACTATGCACATCATACTAAAGCTTACCGATTATTTTTTGGTAGAGTGTCTCATTAACCTCTTTGGCATTATCCTCCTTTGATAACTTGTAGTTAGTTATCATTGGTTTACCAACCAGTCTAGACTCTTCTAGTCCAAATGTTTTAATCATCTCTTTAATATACTTTGACTGGGATATGAATATACCTTTACTAGGTCAATGGACTTGTAGGCCTATGAAGAATTTTATTGCACCAATCATAGACATTTCAAATTATTTTTTCATTTCTTCAACAAAGTCTTTGCTCATTTTATCATTGCCTCCAAAGATGATATCATCCCCAAATATTTCAGCAATCAAATTTCCTTATTCTTTACCGGTCTTAAGGTACAAATTGTTATTTTCACCTATTCTTATGAATCCTATGATTGGGAGGAATGAGTGCAATCTCTCATACCAAGCTCTTGGGGCTTAATTTAGTCCACAGAGAGCCTTCTTCAACTTGCAGACCATATCAATTTTCTCTATGGATGAGAAGCCCTTTGACTGCTCTATATATACTTCCTCTTCTAGTATACCATTCAAAAATATAGATTTTACATCCATTTGATATACATTAAACCATTTATGGGTAGCATAGGCAAGAAAAATTATTCCCCTTATAGTCTTTCTATCAGTGCAAAGGTTTCCACATAGTCTAGTCTTGCTTCTTGTATGTATCCTTTGCAGACTATCCTTTCTTTTTTTCTTCACCACCTTTCCTTCTTTTTTTAGCTTGTTTCTAAACACCCACTTGGTGCCTATAACATTCTTGGCCTCGGGTCTAGGTACAAGAGTCCATGTTTCATTCTTTAATTTTTTCTCTAGCTCCTCTTCCATTTCTTTGACCTACTTGGCATCTTCCAGAGCTTCTCTTGTAGTCCTAGGCTCTATGCTAGAAAGTAGACATGTACTTCATCTAGCCCTCCTTCTGGTTAGAATTTTGTCATGTTTATCACCAATAATGTTATTAGTGGAATGATAGGTGACATACCTTGGTAGAACTGGTCGGTGATCCTGGTCTTCTCTTTCCAGTTGAGCAGCATTTCTAACATAATCATGAACATCTTCTGTTCACCTTCTTCAATTGGTCTTACATTTTGATTCCTTCCTTTCTCAGACACATTACCCTATTCATAGGTTTGTTTACCTATTCTCCTTCATCAATGATTATGATTTCATTGAATTCTATTTAGTCACTGAAGTCATAGCCTTGGTGATTGTCAGATTTACCTTGACTGATCTTATCACTCTGTTCTGAATGCTCATATATCTTCATGTTTGCACTCTCCACTATTTTTTCATGTCCTTTTCTTCAGACATCAATAGGCTTTACTTTTGGTGGAATAACCCAAAAATATTCCCTTGATCACCCTTTGGCTCAAACTTACCAGATTATTCATCTCTCTTGATGTAACAATTTCTCCCAAATACTCTAAAATAACTTACACTGGGTGTATGACCAAAACCATAACTCATGGCATTTATCGGTCACTTTTTTGACTTGAACCTGGTCATTGTATATAGAGAATCTTTTATTTCTTCTCTCCATAAGTGATGAGGTATAACCTTCCAAATCATTAGAGTCCTCACACAGTCTACCAGAGTCCACAAACATCTTCTTTTTATCCCTTGTTCTTCACAGTAGCTAATGATATCTTGAGAGGTGTACTCACCTCCTCTATACGACCTCAGACACTTTAAGTTCTTATCGATCTCCTTCTCCACTCGCGCCTTGTACATTTTAAACATATGGAAGGCATCTAATTTTTATTTTGAGAAAAACATCCACATCATCCTTGTATAGTCATCTACAAAGAGCATAAAATACCTATCTCCATAGTATCTCTTTGTCCTCATTGGTCCACATAGATCTGTGTGAACAAGAACCAACACATTCTCAATTGAATAATAATTGTTTCTAAAGCTTGTACTGTGTTAGTTTTCCCAACTGAAACTCTTTGCACATGGCCCTATTTGGCTTTATGATGTCAAGAAGCCCTCTGAATGACTTCTTTCTACTTATTTTGACTATGCTATCAGAGTTTATGTGGCATAGTGTTTTGTGCCACAACTAGCTATTGTCATCTTTTTCCACAAGGCAAGTTTTCTCATTTCACCTTTTTCTATTCCCATAAGGCAAGCCCCCTTGGTTGAGTTTAGGTAGAACAGGTTCCCTTTTCCTTTTCTACCGATACAAACTTGTTCCCTAATTGATTCTTGACAATACATTATCATTGTCCAAACTCTAACTGGTATCCTTTATTGTTTAGTTAAGCCATGCTCTTCATATTGTTCATGGGTCCTTCTACCCAATATAAATCATCACAAATAGCTTCATCACTAAGTGCTATTGAGCCCTTACCTCTAATAGCACAAGGAGCATTATTTCTAAATGTCACTGGTCTACCATTACTGAGCTTGAAGATAATGAACTTGTCTTTGTCACTAATCATTTGGTGACTGCATCCATTATCAATGATCTGGTCCTTACATTGGTAGAAGTTGGAGATAAGTGCCATTTCACTTATCAATGTGCTTTCTTCCTTTATTTCCACAACGACAATTTCATCATCTCCCAATTCCTTAGATTTATTGTCAGTGACACCTTCCTCAACAAGGTAGCACTCCTTCTTTCCTTTATTCTTGAATCAATTGTACTTTTATTTATTTTCATTCTCAGGATACCTAGCCGCAATGTGTCCTATCTTATTACCTGAAAAGTATTTTAGTGGAATTTTACCTTTGTAATTCCCTTTTCCTCTAAGAATTCTCCTTGCAATGAGTTCTTCAAACTCATCCTATTATTTTTCTTCTAAGAGAAGATTGTCAAAGAAATGACTAGACCTCCCGATAGAACTATTACCAATATCTCTTCCTTTCTTAGTGGAAACAAACATTTATAAAAGACTTAAAGGAAACATCTATCATAGGTAATATTTTATCATAATTTCTTAATTCAAAAGTAGTTAACTTACCAATTAGAGATTCGAGGGTGACTTTTAATGTGCTCACTGATCTGAGCTCTTGTATAGATGAGATCTTGATTGCATACTATGGTCTCAACGTCCTTAGTATCTTACTTATCACATCCTCTTCATTCAGTTTTCCTCTAGTACTTTTGATGAGTTCATTACTTATTTTATTTTGTTGTTTTACTTCTCAATGTCTTCACCTTCTTTCATTTTCATGTCATCATATTTTCCTTTGAGGCTTTCTATTTTTTCTCTTTGAACATGTGGGTTGCCTCCATACACAATTTGTAGTTTTACCCACATTTTGAAGGCTATAGTTAGGTTTTCAATCTCTACATACATGTTACTATGCAGTGTACTATCTATCATGTCCATAGCAGCTATGTGTTCACCTCACACCTTCAGTTGATCTATTGTCAAGGTACCGGTAGGTTCATTGTACTCTATGATCACATGGTTCCAAAACTGATCTCTCGTGGTCTTCATGTACAACTTCATTCTAGTGCACAATAGACTAAATTTTTCTATAGAGAACTTGGGTCCTTCCTTCCTTATCATTATGATTTTTCCCTTTTCATAGTTAAGAAACTCTAAACATAGGACGTGGCTCTGATACCAATTGATAGTCCCAACTGGTGATGAGATGGGAGGGGTGACTAGACACCCAATAAAACTTTAAGTCACTCTTAGATTAACTAACTATTACTACATGAAAAAATATCCTATAAAGGAAATAAACAAAACAAAATCACAACAGCATAGAACACAAAATATATCACATAGAAACCCAAATTGGGAGAAAACCATGGTATGAGTTGGAACTCACAAATTTTGTACTCTTCTCAAGTGCATCCTATGAAGAGCCTTCCCTGTTAAAGGATTACAAATGCATTGTTAGGTGTGACCTGGTTAAAGAATTTTGAATAAGGCTTGTTAAATCCTACCTTGTTAGAGGACTTAAAAACATCAACTAGATGTCACTTGGTTAAAGGATTTAGTACAAGGGACCTATTAATGTCCACCCAGATACTAGTATTTGGCTGTTTCAATTGTTGGAGGGTAATAGAAAGGTTGATCTTTTGAAATGGATTTGCAGAGCCTGATAAGATCACTGTTTTACTCATTGAGAGACCATTGGGCACCACTAGTATGCTCTCCTCTGGTTACTATGCTTCCTTGCACACTCTCTTCCTTTTCTTCTTCTCTTCTTCTTTTCCCTTTCTTTTATAGTAGCTTTGATTAGCATATTGTTTCACTCTTTCTTCTTGGAAGAATGATGGAAAGTGAATCTCTTCACTAAGTAAAGAATAGATACACTTCCTGCAGAGCATAGGACAATTGTATAGTTGAGATAAAGAAGCATAGACTCCTCAAATTCAATTTCAAAAGATCTTCTTGCACTTTACCATTGTGATCCCCATGAAGATCTCTTGTGAATTCACCATCCAGTCATGTTTCAGTCTTTAAAGGAAACATAAGCTATGTGTCACATACTTTCCCTTAATAGAAAATCCTTCATGATTTATGCAACATAACACGACCAAATAATCTCCTCAATATCTATTAACTAAAACCATCTTCTTTGGTCAACTATGCCTTTCACTAATCTCAAAAAATAATAGAAATGCATCGGTCTCAATGATATCTTAACAATCATTTTAGGCTAGTTTACACCTTTCCTTATGTAGTGTTCTAGTCTTTATCTTCACCAGTCACTTCTATGTCCTCTGTCTACACTGGTCACTACTTCAGTCATTGTCTTTACCAGTCACCAATGTTGAGTACTCTGTTCAAGTGCATTGTTGGACTTCACTTTGATCATCACTATATCACTGGTTCCCTAGAATTTGGATATTGTTATCATAGACATCAATGACAAAACTACTGATTATTACTGGTGTTCTCTTTATTGGTTACATCCTTACTAGTAATCCCAACACAAAGAAGGACTAGACAACCTTAATCTAGGTGAAATCTACATAGGGAGGGAAAGAGGTCTTGCTAAAATACATATCCTCAATCTATGGGAAAGAGATGAAAGTAATAGAAATGGATCCTTCCCCCATCCTATACTATGTATCCCTCCAACAAACCAACATGGAGAAAAGGCATGACAAATAAATCACACTTGAGGGGGATACAACCGTGCCAAAAACCAACACTAGCCAAATGATGCCAGTTAGATCCTAGGCAAGAAGCCCACTATCTCACTAAGTGTCAAGGTAAGAAATTATCCATTGCTAACTTAATAGAGAGAAACCCCAAGAGGTTTGAACCTTGGTTGTTGGATCTATATGAAAGAAGCCCAACCACTTCACCAAAAGGTCTTATTGATGTGATTTTTGTGACCACCTTAATGTGAAGGAAAAAACACTTAGTCTTCCAAGATGAATCACCCCATATCCAATTCTCTCTTGAACAAGGAAGCTTTTAGTGCTAAATAATGTATAATATAGTTTGTTTAGCTAAATCAAGCTCCATCACTACAATATTTGGGGTTGAATTTCGACGCTAATTTGCGATGCCACTACAATTTGTGTTTGTTTTTTGTATTTTTTTTTCAAGTGCCCCTGACGGTGTCGTAATAGCGATGATGATGTCATAATTGTGATGCCCATTTGGTTATAAACAAGAAAAAAAGAAAAAGAAAGTGTCATTTGTAATTTGTGAATTTGAAGAGCTGTCGTGAAGACAACACTACACTTTTATGTGGCGTGAAGAGGGCATTCGATTTTGGCATGCACAAAGAGGCTGACACCATGTGGGAAGAGGGCACTGGCACTTGAAGTAGGTATTAGAGCTTTGTCTTCTCATTAACTCAATTTCATTTTGATGGCATTTGTTGATTTAATGGAAAAATATGAATGTTAATACTGGCATTGTTTACATCTTTGCATTTGGAATGGTCAATGAGCTGTGAGCTTTGAGAGCTAGGGCATCATTGCTATTACCTTAAAAGCATTGTGTGAAGTGTTTGATCTCTCTTTATTTTTTGTTGTTGTTGATATTCACTATGTGGTACTCCCTGTTTATGATCATTTCATGATGAAATGTCTTGATGGCTCACGAGCTGCAAGCTAGGGCATCATACATTGTTTATGAGCTCACTATTGAATACTAACATTGTTTACATCTTTTCATTTGGAATGCTTGATGACCCGCAAAGCTAGGGCATCATTTCTATTACCTTCAAGACATTGTGTGAAGTGTTTGATCTCTCTTTATTTGTTTTGCGATTGATATTCACTATGGTACTCCCTGTTTATAATCATTTCATGAGGAAATGTCTCGATGGCAAGCGGGTTGCAAGCTAGGCCATCATACATTGTTCATGAGCTCATTGTTTAATACTGGCATTGTTTACATCTTTTCATTTGGAATGCTTGATGACCTGCGAGCTTTGAGAGCTAGGGCTTCTATTACCTTCAAGGCATTGTGTGAAGTATTTGATCTCTCTTTATTTGTTTTGTTGTTGATATTCACTATGTGGTACTCCCCATTTATGATCATTTCATGAGAAAATATCTTGATGGCTCGCGGGCTGCAAGCTAGGGCATCATACATTGTTCATGAGCTCACTCTTTAATACTGGCATTGTTCATAAGCTCACCATTTAATATCTAGCCAGGCCATGTAAATGGTACTAGGCCAACCCAATCGGCCCAACAAAATGTGTCATGTTTATCTTTGTCAAATACACTCGTTCACCATTTTGTTCTTGTTCTTCACACAAATATTGCATCAAAAGTAATTGTATAAATATTGTATAATTAAGCCTCAAACAAAAAAAGTGCAAACCTATAAACTTACAAGCTATATACACCACCTTGATTTGCTAAAAAGGTCTTACCCTTCTTCTCCCCTGAAATTACAATAGGAACAAATAAAATTCAATACTCTTAATTTTTATTCAAATCTATTCAAAACTCCTATCAGCTCATTGTCCAATAGTTAAACTAACCTATGACTTTAAAGGAGGAATTATGAAATATAGTTGTAGGTAGTTATCTCTTCTATAATGATGGAGTCAAAGGTAATGATCAATGAGGTTGCTATTATTATATCATACATTAATACACTTACTATTTTGAATTTGAGCTCGGGCATCATGCAATGCTATTGTTGTCATTGCATGCTTGCTATTGTTGTGCACCATATATTGTTTTATACACGGTTTATTTCATTGAGACCGTGAGCTTGGCATTTGTAATGTATTTTCTGTTATTGGATCAATGCTACCATGTTGTTGAGTTTGTGTATGGCTTGACTATGCATATGCATAATTGTAGATAAGGATCAGTACTAGGGTGCCAAACATTTCTTAGATCCTTTGGATCTAATCCCATCTTTTCCTTCCTTGCAAGTTTTGGATCATACAAGAGCATACTGGATTGAACCCCGAGTCAACACTTCATTACTTTAGGCAATGTTTGGTACCTTCATTATTTATGTTCATCCACTTATGTATGTTTTCATTCATTCATATTCTTCTGAAAGTTGGCTATTAGTGACCATATATGATGATTGTTGATGTTTTTGGGTCATTTGATGAAAAGATGTAAAAGTTTCTTAAAAGTTTATATTTTTTATTTCAATTTTTAAAATCATAAAATGAATAAAATTTAAAGATAAAAAATTAAGATAATCTTTGTCTTCACTTTAAAAAAATATATAAATCTCATAAAGCATGTTAAAAACACAAAGCTTATAAAGCATGGTAAAAGAGGGCCCTAACTATGGTAAAATGGGGAAGTTGCCACTTTGCATTGCTCTTCATATGGCAGCTGCTAAGGAACTATGTTATAAAATTTCAAGGCATGAAATTTTATACTTTTTGACATCATACTTTTTTCTCCTTAGCATTGAGTTTACAATGTGGGGGAGTAAAAGAAAATATATGTACAGTTATAAAATTTCATGGCTTGAAATTTGGCATGAAATTTTATAACATAGTTCCTTAGCATTTGATCTTTATATGGCATCCATGACTTGAGGTAGGCATTCAAGCTTTGTCTTCTCGTTAACTCAATTTTATTTTGATGGCATTTGTTGATTTAATGGAAAAATATGAATGTTAATACTAGCATTGTTTACATCTTTGCATTTGGAATGCTTGATGACCCGCGAGCTTTGAGAGCTAGGGCATCGTTGTTGTTATCTTCAAAGCATTGTGTGAAGTATTTGATCTTTCTTTATTTGTTTTGTTGTTGATATTAACTATGTGGTGCTCCCCGTTTATGATCATTTCATGAGGAAATGTCTTGATGGCTCGCGGGCTGTAAGCTAAGGCATCAAGCATTATTTATGAGCTCACTGTTTGAGCAACTCATGTCCCTATTTGATTGATCGGTGCTTTGTTTGTTATATTGATGCTATTAGATTAAATAGGGACATCAGTAATAAAATAATACACTTACTATTTTGAATTTGAGCTCTGACATCATGCAATGTTATTGCTGTCAAAATAGTAAGTGTATTAATGGATGATTTAATAGAAGCAACCCCATTGATCATTACCTTTGAATCTTCCATCATTATAGAAGAGATAACTACCTACAACTATATTTCATAATTCCTCCTTTAAATTCATAGGTTAGTTTAAAATGGAGAGGGGTCTCAAAATATCGAAGTAAAAACATTACACGGTGGCATTCAGATTAAGTACAATTTGAATTCACATGCTTTTAATTATGATACACTTTTGAAATTATCATTCATTGGTCATTTGAAAATTCAAGATATAAGTATCAAAATATAAACTGTTGTAAAAGGAAGAAACACATATGTATCATCATTTAATACAAAATATAGAAGTATCCCACAGACACAGTTGCTATTATAACAACCATCCTCTAATCTCATGGTGTACTAGTCTCAAGGTAAGAACAATTTACTTAAGCCATCATATAAGTATCATCCTAAAGTTTAAATAGACATTGACTATGGATATACAACGCTGTGCCATAATAAATTATAGAGTTTCACTACAATTTCTATGTCCACTTACAATAATAAATTACAGAGTTTCACTGTAATTTCTATGTCCACTGCCATTAAAATATATCACTCCTCCTGTTATATAGACATCTTTCTCATTAAGTGTTGCCATTAAAATATATCACTCCTGTTATATAATGTATATGCATACTTGTTTAAAATGTCATACTTGTTGCTCTTAAATATTATTACCATTTCACTCATATTTACATGATATTAAAGCCAATCCCAAAATATATACATACATGTAAGTATAGGAGAAGCTGGATTCTGCAACTATTGAAAAAAAAAAACTATACCAATAGCAGCTTACAAGAAACTATACTTGTGCTTACCACACCATACCTCTGCATCATAATGCTTATCATTTTCAAGCTTCAGCGAGGCTTCATACCACGTACCATCCACAGATTTGTACGCAATGTTGATTTAGGCTGGAGGTAAACTACATGTGTCATGTAAACAACATGGCTGAATGCAATCTCTTTTTCTCATTTTCAAGAGTTTTTCCACCAATACAAGCATAAATAAAGCATTGAACGTAATCTATGAACACTATGTGGTATGAAGACTCGCTGAAGCTTGAAATATATCACTCCTCATGTTATTGTCAAAATTAAATTCAAATATTTCTCAAAATATTTATTCTTGTAGAATTAAGATATCCTTATCTCAATAATAAAATAATCTTTCATAATAGCTTTTAAATCACATTAACACACACCCATGTTCTATAGCATAGTTCATTTTAGAAGTGTATGGCTTGACTATGCACATGCATAATTGTAGATGAAGATCAATAATAGGGTGTCAAGCATTACTTAGATCCTTTGGATATAACCCCATATTTTCCTTCCTTGCAAGTTTTGGATCATACAAGAGCATACTGGATTGAACCCTGGGTCAACACTTCATTACTTCAGGCAATATTTGGTATCTTCATTATTTATGTTCATCCAATTATATATGTTTGTATTCATTCACATTCTTTTGAAAGTTGGCTATTAGTGACCATATAGGACCATTCTTGATGTTTTTGCATCATTTGTTGAAAAGATGTAAATAGGGACATCAGTAATAAAATAGGGATATCTTAATCTTTATGAGCTCAAATTCAAAACAATAAGTGTATTATTTTATTACTGATGTCCCTATTTGATCTAATAGTATCAATATAACAAATAGGGACATGAGGTGCTAAAACAGTGAGCTTATAAAACAATATATTTAGTCTTAATAAAATCTTATAAAATAACATATATTGTGTCAAGTATTTGATCTCTCTTTATTTGTTTTGGTGTTGATATTCACTATGTGGTACTCCCTATTTACAATCATTTCATGAGAAAATATCTTGATGGGTCATGGGCTGCAAGCTAGGGAATCATACATTGTTCATGAGCTCACTATTTAATACTGACATTGTTTACATCTTTTCATTTGGAATGCTTGATGACCCGCGAACTTTGAGAGCTAGGACATCGTTTCTATTACCTTCAAGGCATTGTGTGAAGTGTTTGATCTCTCTTTATTTTATTTTTTGTTGATATTCACTATGTGGTACTCCCTGTTTATGATCATTTCATGAGGAAATGTCTTGATGGCTTGCGGGCTGCAAGCTAGGGCATCATGCATTGTTTATGAGCTCATTGTTTGAGCACCTCATGTCCCTATTTGATTGGCTAGTAATAAAACAGTGAGCTCATAAATAATGCATGATGCCTGAGCTCAAATTCAAAACAATAAGTGTATTATTTTATTAAGACTAAATATATTATTTTATTAAGGCACAGTATTTTAGGTTAGTTTTATGTTGTTTTATACGATTTTATTAAGACTAAATATATGATGTAAACTCATAATTATACTTGATATATATATATACTTCAAAGGAGGAGTTATGAGATATAGTTATAGGTAGTTATCTCTTCTATAATGATGGAGGAGTGAAAGGTAATGATCAATGAGGTTGCTACTATTAGATCATATATTTATACACTTACTATTTTTAATTTGAGCTCGGGCATCATGCAATGTTATTGTTGTCATTGCATGCTTGCTGCTATTGTGCACCATATATTGTTTTATACACTGTTTATTTCATTAAGACTGTGAGCTTGGTTTTTCTTTCAAAAGTGTATGGCTTGACTATGCACATGCATAATTGTAGATGAGGATCAGTAATAGGATGCCATTCATTGCTTGAATATTTTTTTATCTAACCCCATCTCTTTTTTCTTTGTAGGTTCTGGATTATACAAGGGCACACTAGATTCATACCTGGCTCAAAAATTCATCACTTTAGGAAATGTCTGGCACCCTTATTATTTATGTTCATCCTCTTATGTATGCCTATACTCTTGCATTTTCTTCTGAAAGTTATTTTTCTTGTATAGTATATACAAGTTATTTTTCATATATATACATGTAATCTTTAGATGAAAAAATTTATTTTCCTTTAAATGTATCTTTGCATTAAATAAACACAAATTAAACAAGATCATCTAATAATGCAAACTAGGGTACTGTAGTCACTCATCTAGCAATTGGTTCCCCAAACCATTACTAAGGATTGAACATAAGTCTAAGTCCCAAAACCTATAGTTTTATGAGTATAAAACAATATATGGTGCACAACAGTAGCAAGCATGCAATGACAACAATAACATTGCATGATGCCCAAGCTCAAATTCAAAACAGTAAGTGTATTAATGTATGATCTAATAGTAGCAACCTTATTGATCATTACCTTTCACTCCTCCATCATTATAGAAGAGATAACTACCTACAACTAGGGCATCATGCATTGTTTATGAGCTCATTTTTTGAGCACCTCATGTCCCTATTTTATTGGTCGATGCTTAAACAGCGAGCTCATAAATAATGCATAATGCCCTAGCTTGCAGCCCACAAGCCATCACGACATTTTCTCATGAAATGATCATAAACGGGGAGTACCACATAGTGAATATCAACAACAAAACAAATAAAGAGAGATCAAACACTTCACACAATATATGTTGTTTTATAAAATTTTATTAAGACTAAATATATTATTTTATGAGCTCATTATTTGAGCACCTTGTGTCCCTATTTGATTGGCTTTTGCTCTATTTGTTATATTGATGCTATTAGATCAAATAGGGACATCGGTAATAAAATAATACACTTACTATTTTGAATTTGAGCTCATAAAGATTAAGATATCCTACTATTTTGAATTTCTATGTGCTTTGAGCCAATGAAATTTTTGTAATTCTGTAATTTTGAAAAAGAAAGTGTCATTTGTAATTTTTGTGAATTCGAAGAGCTACCATGAAGACGACACTGCACTTTTGCGTGGCGCGAAGAGGGCATTGTTTATGAGCTCACTATTTGAGCACCTCAATTTTATTTTGATGACATTTGTTGATTTAATAGCACAATATGAATGTTAATAGTGGCATTGTTTACATCTTAGCATTTGGAATGCTCGATGACCCGCGAGCTTTGAGAGCTAGGGCATTGTTGCTATTACCTTCAAGGCATTGTGTGAAGTGTTTGATCTTTCTTTATTTGTTTTGTTATTGATATTCACTATGTGGTACTCCCTATTTATGATCATTTCATGAGGAAATGTCTTGATGGCTCGTGAGCTGCAAGCTAGGGCATCATACATTTTTCATGAGCTCATTGTTTAATATTGACATTGTTTACATCTTTTCATTTGGAATGCTTGATGACCTATGAGCTTTGAGAGCTAGGGCATCATTTCTATTACTTTCAAGGCATTGTGTGAAGTGTTTGATCACTCTTTATTTGTTTTTTTTGTTGATATTCACTATGCGATACTCCCCGTTTATGATCATTTCATGAGAAAATGTCTTGATGGCTCATAGGCCGCAAGCTAAGGCATCATACATTATTCATGAGCTCACTATTTAATACTGACATTGTTCATGAGCTCACTATTTAATATCTGGCTAGGCCATGTAATTGTTACCAGACCAACCCAATCAGCCCAATAAAATGAGTCATGTTTATCTTTGTCAAATACACTTGTTCACCATTTTGTTCTTGTTCTTCACACAAATATTTTATCAAAAGTAATTGTAAACAATGATTCAAAGAAAAAAGAAACAACTACAATAGATCAGACCCCAAAAGAATATAGTCAACTACAATAGCTCATGGTCTCAATGAAATAAACAATGCATAAAATAATATATGGTGCACAACAACAGCAAGCATGCAATGACAACAATAACATTGCATGATGCCCAAGCTCAAATTCAAAATAATAAGTGTATTAATGTATGATCTAATAGCAGCAACCTCATTGATCATTGCCTTTCACTCCTCCATCATTATAGAAGAGATAACTACCTATGACTAGGGCATTATGCATTGTTTATGAACTCACTGTTTGAGCACCTCATGTCCCTATTTGATTGGCCGGTGCTCAAATAGTGAGCTCATAAATAATGCATGATACCCTAGCTTGTAGCCCACAAGCCATCAAGACATTTCCTCATGAAATGATCATAAACGGGGACTACCACATAGTGAATATCAACAACAAAACAAATAAAGAGAGATCAAACACTTCACACAATATATGTTGTTTTATAAGATTTTATTAAGACTAAATATATTATTTTATGAGCTCACTATTTGAGCACCTCATGTCCCTATTTGATTGGTTGGTGCTCTGTTTGTTATATTGATGCTATTAGATCAAATAGGGACATCAATAATAAAGTAATACACTTACTATTTTGAATTTGAGCGCATAAAGATTAAGATATCCTACTATTTTGAATTTCTATGTGCTTTGAGCCAATGAAATATTTGTAATTCTATAATTTTGAAAAAGAAAGTGTCATTTGTAATTTTTGTGAATTTGAAGAGCTGTCGCGAAGATGACACTACACTTTTGCATGGCACAAAGAGGGCATTGTTTATGAGCTCACTATTTGAGCACCTCAATTTCATTTTGATGGAATTTGTTATTTTAATGACACAATATGAATGTTAATAGTGGCATTGTTTATATCTTAGCATTTGGAATGCTCGATGACCCGCGAGCTTTGAGAGCTAGGGCATCATTGCTATTTACCTTCAAGGCATTGTGTGAAGTGTTTGATCTCTGTTTATTTGTTTTGTTGTTGATATTCACTATGTGGTACTCCTTATTTATGATCATTTCATGAGACAATGTCTCGATGGCTCGTGAGCTACAAGCTAGGGCATCATACATTGTTCATGAGCTCATTGTTTAGTACTAACATTATTTATATCTTTTCATTTGGAATGCTTGATGACCTGTGAGCTTTGAGAGCTAGGGCATCATTTCTATTACCTTCAAGGCATTGTGTGAAGTGTTTGATCTTTCTTTATTTGTTTTGCTATTGATATTCACTATGTGGTAATCCCCATTTATGATCATTTCATGAGGAAATGTCTTGATGACTCACGAGCTGCAAGCTAGCGTATCATACATTGTTCATGAGCTCACTGTTTAATACTGGTATTGTTCATGAGCTCACTATTTAATATCTGGCCAAGCCATGTAATTGGTACTAGACCAACCCAATCAGCCCAACAAAATGTGTCATGTTTATCTTTTTCAAATACACTCGTTCACCATTTTGTTCTTGTTCTTCACATAAATATTTTATCAAAAGTAATTGTAAACAATGATTCAAAGAAAAAAGAAAAAAAATACAATAGATCAGACCCCAAAAGAATACAGTCAACTACAATAGCTCATGGTCTCAATGAAATAAATAGTGTATAAAATAATATATGGTGCACAACAACAGCAAGCATGCAATAATAGCAATAACATTGCATGATGCCCGAGCTCAAATTCAAAATAGTAAGTGTATTAATGTATGATCTAATAGCAAAAACATCATTAATCATTACCTTTCACTCCTCCATCATTATAGAAGAGATAACTACCTACAACTAGGGCATCATGCATTGTTTATGAGCTCACTGTTTGAGCACCTCATGTCCCTATTTGATTGGTCGGTGCTCAAATAGTGAGCTCATAAATAATGCATAATGCCCTAGCTTACAGCCCACAAGCCATCAAGACATTTCCTCATAAAATGATCATAAATGGGGAGTACCACATAGTGAATATCAACAACAAAACAAATAAAGAAAGATCAAACACTGCACACAATATATGTTATTTTATAAGATTTTATTAAGACTAAATATATTATTTTATGAGCTCACTATTTAAACACTTCATGTCCCTATTTGATTGGCCAGTGCTCTATTTGTTATATTGATGCTATTAGATCAAATAGGGACATAAAATAAGGACACCAATAATAAAATAATGCACTTACTATTTTGAATTTGAGCTCATAAAGATTAAGATATCCTACTGTTTTGAATTTCTATGTGCTTTGAGCCAATGAAATTTTTATCATCATAATGAAATAATAATGCATTAAATGTCTTACTTATGTCCCTATTTGATTGGAGGGTGCTTTGTTTATTATATTGCTGCTATCAAAGTAGGATGGTAGTGGTATGTATCTACAATCTCAACAACATGGTAGCATTGATCCAATAACAAAAAATACATTACAAATGCCAAGTTCATGGTCTCAATGAAATAAATAGTGTATAAAACAATATATGGTGCACAATAGCAGCAAGCATGCAATGATAGCAATAACATTGCATGATGCCTGAGCTCAAATTCAAAATAGTAAGTGTATTAATGTATGATCTAATAGTAGCAACCTCATTGATCATTACCTTTCACTCCTCCATCATTATAGAAGAGATAACTACCTACAACTAGGGCATCATGCATTGTTTATGAGCTCACAGTTTGAGCACCTCATGTCCTTATTTGATTGGTTGGTGCTCAAATAGTGAGCTCATAAATAATGCATAATGCCCTGGCTTGCAGCTCGTAAGCCATCAAGATATTTCCTCATGAAATGATCATAAACGGGGAGTACCACATAGTGAATATCAAAACAACAAAACAAATAAAGAGAGATCAAACACTTCACACAATATTTATTATTTTATAAGATTTTATTAAGATTAAATATATTATTTTATGAGCTCACTGTTTGAGCACCTCATGTCTTTATTTGATTGGTTGGTGTTTTTTTTGTTATATTGATGCTATTAGATCAAATAGGGACATAAAATTTGATATCAACCTATCATATATCCATTCCAAATGATATAACTCCATTTGTATAAACATACATGCCAACCATTTGAAAAAATGTCTATATGAAATCTAGAGAAATACATTAATTTTATAGCGAATTCATGATTTATAATTCAGTTGTAGCAGCTCAATGTGTTTGAACTCAAGAATACCCCTTACTTGGTTTCCTACAAAGCCTTTGGAGAAATCTTTCAGAAAATGAGAAGCTATGAGAAGGTGACATGAAGCTAATGAAAGGAAGCATCTCCAATTTTTTTTGCGAATATACACATTAAGGATCATGTTAGATAATACAAG
This sequence comes from Chamaecyparis obtusa, assembly GCA_027943335.1. Lineage (NCBI taxonomy): Eukaryota > Viridiplantae > Streptophyta > Pinopsida > Cupressales > Cupressaceae > Chamaecyparis > Chamaecyparis obtusa. The sequence continues at coordinate 2,165,635 of BSBK01001922.1, forward strand.
GGAAGTCGATCAAAGTAGGGAGACAATCGCTAGATTGTTGTCTAACTTTCAAAGAAAAGGTGATGACAAATGTTATTATCCATATAAGAGTTGTAACGGCTTAAAGACAAGAAGAATCAAAATAAAAACAACAAATAGACATTGTAGGGAGAATGGTCACATTGAAGGGGGGTTTGATTATAATCCAGTGGTAAGTTGTTTGTTATATTATTTTCACAATTAATATACATATGAACCATGGAAGGAGGTTTGATTATCACATTGAAGGGGGGTTTGATTATCATTATTTTTATATAGGTTGATCTCCCTAGTGTGAATATAGAGGAACATGGAGGTGTGAGTATTGAAGTTGAAGATCATGATCCCATGGAAGATGATGATCATGTGCCAGAAAACACATTTGAAGATGATGGTATGAATGCATTGATCACTGACACATTTGGTACTAGTGCTGCTGGTGTTGCTGATGATGATGATTATGATGAGGATGACATTGACGATGTCCATGATATACCTCTACTTTAGAAGGTGGACATGACCCTTTACGAAGGCTCCCAATCTACTCTTCTCTTTATTGTATTTTTGTTGGTGAATTTGAAGGTTATGAATGGTTTATCCAACATAGCCATGTCACGTATGCTAAAGTTTTTCATATATGTCATTATAGTCTATAAAAGGTGAAACATGTACCATTAAGATTGTTTATAGTAATGACTTATATTATTTGTTGTAGATTGATAGGTGACCTTCTGTTACCACCATCAAATGTTCTCCCTCGCTTGTATCGAGAATTATGTGCCACTATAAAACATATTAGAATGGAGTATCAAACAATAGATACTTGTCTTAAAGATCATATTATTTATTATAAAGAACATGAAAATGCAACAGAATACCTTAAATTCCATATGAGCAGATATCGAGATGATCAAGTGACAAAAAAGGTGCCTTGCAAAATTCTCCATCACATCCCCATTATTCCACGTCTGAAATGATTATTCAGGTGCAATAGCTTGTCACAATTTATGGATTACCATGCATGTGGCAAGAGTCGAGATGACATTATTCAAATGCCTATAGATGGTTCATCATTTATGGGCATAGATGAAAAGTGGCCACACTTTAAAGAGGAGCCTCGAAATCTCAAGCTTTTTCTGGCAGCAGACGGTGTCAATCCGCATGGAGAGATGAGATCCGTTTGCTCGGTGTGGCCTATTTTTGTTATAAACAATAACCTTCCTCCATGGATGTCAATAAAGAAGGAGCACATTATGTTGGAAATGATTGTTCTAGGTATCTTATTATTTTATAGTTATCTACATGTAATTATAAGTCTTGGAGTAAAATAGCCACAATACTTATCTGATGTTGTTGTTAATTCAACTAGGTAAGTACCAAGAGAAATATATGAATATATATATTGCACCTCTTATTGACGAGTTGTTGGTGTTATGGAATGGTTTCACTATGTATGACATCTCCTGACCAATTGGACAAAGACAATTTCAATTCCATGCAATTCTTGTGTGGACAATTCATGATGCTCCAGGGTTGACACATTTTTGTGGTATGTTATGGTGAATTCTAGTTGTATGTGATAATTCAAATTCTAAAAATATACACATTTAATCCAATTTTATCATTATCTTGTAGGTTTTCAAACAAAGGGAAAATTTGCATGTCCAATGTGTGGTCCAAAGATGAGATCTCGTCATTCTAAAAGTTTAAGAAAATAGGTGTTTTATGAGTATAGCCAGTTTCTCCCCGGAAATCATAAGTATCAAAGTGCAGAAAGACATCTTTTCAATGGGAAAGAAGAGACTACATCAAAGCCTCGAAGAAAGACACCTCACCTATGGCAGTTGGAATATAATAGAATTTGAGGTAATATTGCTCCACGTAATGGTCGATGTTTGAAAATTATATATTTTGATTATGTTTTGTTGGCTAATTATGTAGTTGATGATCTTGAAGGTCGTGAAGGCATCACCGACCAACTTCCAAAGGGACTAAAATGTTATCCCAAAGAATTTAGTAGGCAGCCCTACTATGAGCATCTACAAATTGTGCATTTGTTTGATACTATGCATATTGGAAAGACTGTAACAGAGACACTATAGAAAATATTGGATGGAAGGCGTGACAAAGAAAAACTTGGCAAAATTTGTAGTGACATTCATGATTCCAATCATGCAATGAAAAATATCATTGAATCAAATAGCAATGGAGACTGGATTAATGTAAGTGCTATTCCTTTCTTATTAACATAGCAACAAAGTAATGCCATAAAAGAAGTGATCCAAAAAATTTGATTTCCTACAAAATTTGTTGCAAATATAAGCAATCTCATATCAAAGAAAAATGATTTTGGGTCAGGGATAAAAATGCATAATTGGCATACCTTTATCAAGGTAAGTCATAGTCTTTTGTATTTACAATATATTTGTGTAATTGCATTCAATTTTCATTGTATGAAATGATCAATTCACAATTGTTGTAGTATTTGCTACCCCTATCTCTTCTAGAGAACTTCGACAATAATATCAAACAAGTGATATATGATCTTGAAAAACACATGAGATAAGCAGTGATATTTGTTCAATATATCAAACAATAATATCAAACAAGTAATATATTGTAAAGTCTCATATTTATATTTTTATGTCTTGAATCCCTTGTAGGTGGTTGTCATCTAAAGAAATCCATAAAGAAGATATAAAGTATTAGAAGAAAATAATTTGTCGATTAATGTGTGAAATGCAAAAAGTGTTTACCTCCAGCTTTTTTTAATGCACAAGAACACTACCTCATACACCAAGTTGAGGAGATTGAATTGTGTGGACTTGTACATGCTAGGTCAATGTGGATGGTTGAGAGACACTTGAAATTTTTGAAAGGTTTGGTACGAAAAATAGCACAGCCTGAGGGCTCTATGGTTGAGGGATATATGGTATACCAGATGATGGTGTATGTTACTCAATATCTTTCTAATCTTGTAGCAAAGACCCATATAGATTGAATTTGGGATCTTGACTCGATTAAAAAATTTGAAGGGGAGTACATGGTGGGCAATGATAGATCCAGGAAACTAAAAGGTAATAAATTATGAGATGTTATTTTAGTTAATTAATTCTTAATTTTTAAAATAAATCTGTTGTAAGTCATCTATTTACTTTTGTACAACTACTAAAGAGTGGGATGTAATACATTTGTTTATTGCAAACAATTAAGATTGGATGACGGCATGTATTGAATGATGTTAGCATGATGGTCATAGATTAACATGAGAATCCATATCTTCATTGGTTATACAAGCTCGTCGTAATGGAGATCCCAATGTTACACAAAAGGAAATAGATTTAGCATATGGTTTAAGAGATCACTAGGTACTTATAAATTTGTTAATTAATCAACCGTATATTTTTCAACTCGTGATGCAATAATTTATACATGTTTGACATTATTGCAAGTGAAACACCATAAGGCTATGTTTTGCAATGGTTATAAATTTTGCATCAAAAATTTAGATGACACGAAGAGAACTTGTGATTCAAGGATAAGTGCAGTATTTCAAGTGACTAATATTTCTTCTAGAAATGACTTACATCCTCGAGAGTGGCAAAATTGATACTATGGTATTTTGGTTGATATACTTGAGTGTGATTTTAATTCCTTCGAATTAGTTCTCTTCTTTGTGAAATGGTACAGACTATGACTTAATAAAAATGATCCTGATAGAACTGTTATTGAACATGACAATGGATTTCCAATGATTAATACAAGGTTGTTTGAGCCAGTTGGAGAAGAGCCATATGTTCTTTCAATCTAATGTGAGAAGATATTTTACTCAGAGGTTCCATATAAACTGGGTTGGTCATTTATTGTTAGACATGATCCAAGAGGAAGGCAGATGAAGTATAATGCAATGGAAGAAGATACCAAGGAAGATGAAGAAGTGGAAGATGATGTAGATGATGATCACAATTGAGAGCTAGTCGAAGAAGAATATGAAGAAGAAGAAGACCATAATGCTTCTACTGATGATGATGATGTTGCTACTAATGAGGATGATGATGATGTTGATAGTGATGACGATGATGATGATGGTGATAGTGGTGGTGATGATGTCATCGATGAAGATGATCTTGATGATGAGATGGATGAAGAAGAATATCAATGACATGAATTAAATGTACAATTATGTCAGATGTTTGGCATGTTCTAACAATTATTTTAGATGTACTACTCTTATTCACCTTGTTTTATATGTTCTACTTATATGAGAGTTTCTTCTGCTAATTTTCTATTTCCTTGCACATCAATGATGTTAAATCATAGGGGATTCTCTTTGTTCCTTGCAATGGAGTGAGCTAATTCTAAATTGCTTAGTAATTACATGGTTGTCTTTAGTTTGTCATTTTGTTTTGAGTGTCTAGTGATTTAAACCAAAGACTTCGACTTAGCCAAAAAATGTGCAAGTCGACATTAGAATGTTTCTTTTTATTGTAATTATAATAAGTATGAATGAACAAAATAATGACAATGCAACATTTGTGATAATGCAATATTTGTTCAAATAGCATCGATGACTTCGGTCAATGTGCCTATGTGTCAATGTGGTGTTGGCCCATGCATGTTGAAGACATCACACACAATAAGTAATCTTGGGCATCAATTTTGGGTTTTCCCAAATAGGAAAAAGTTATGGAGACATAATTATATTTTATGATTTAAAAATAATGTGACAACTAATTAATCATTTTATGAAGAAATGATGTATATTTGGTATTGCAAGGAAATAGTGGATGTCAATACTTTCGGTGGGTCGATCAAACCACATTTACATCTACCCCATCTACATCTATATCTGATGTAGGAAATGAGTGCAACTTGTGCAAGGCTCAAGAGGCAACTAGTGCCACCAAGATTGCTTCAATGGCGAAAGGAGAAATCATATTTTTGTGATGCCTTCTTTGTGTAGTTTGTGCACTACTTTGTTGGGACCATATGTGTAAATGTGGTTAATAGAGGGCTATTGTAGATACTGATTTTTTTTTTATAATTTCTAGTAGATACACTTAAAGAACATGCACATAAACACGATAAATGAGAAACATAAATGTAGATATCACAACAGTTGAGAAACATAAATGTAGGCATCATGGTCACAATTTTTTGGAGACACAACATAATTGAATGGTATACCCAAATGATGCAACATGTAGGGGTATACCACTCAATTATGTTTTGTTTTCAAAAAACTGTGACCATGATGCCTACATTTATGTTTCTCATCTGTTGTGTCCCAAGACCCCTTATGACCCTTTACGATCCATAAGAATACATCTTAGAGGTCTTAAAATGTCATAAAAGGTCATAAGAGGCTCCTAGGAGGGGTCAGATGAGCTTCCATCTTCATGTGGTTGGCCCTGTTAAGTATAGAATGTTAAACTATTCTCAAAACAAAGAGAAGCTCAATAATTTAAGATCTCAATCATGTACGACAAATATATATCGATCCATCTCAATGGCTACCAAATCAATAGATCTCTGCTAATAACCCAGTCGCAAAGAAACACTACAGACTGCACCGCAAACCCACTGTGAAGAGGCATCCAATTTCTCATAAGTCACATCAAATGACCCACTTTCTATAATCTATGTCTCTCATCTCAGTTCACCAAGAAGAAGACTTCTCCCAAGTCATCATGGAGACCATAGTGATCTATGAATCTCCAATGTGGAAGTTATGCATGTCTCTCTCTTGACATCAACTCAATAATCCACGAACCGCTACCGAATCTACTACAAAGTCATCTCAGAATGATCCATAAACAAATCACGAGCAGAAACTAAATCTGCAAGAACACACTTCTGAATCGATACCAACCCAATTGACAAATATATATATATATATATATATATATATATATATATATATATATATATATATATATATATATATATATATATATATATATATATATATAAATTGATCTGCATTACAATTGTGACGACCATAAACCAATGATGGTTATCTATTGAAACAATATGACATCCAGCCATCACATGTCAGTAAAAAACTATAAACGATGGATAGCCATCATAAAATTCTGACGGGTCCCCATCGTATGTACAACATCATTTTTGTTAAAAATTACAAATGACATATATCCATCATACACTTCTGACGGATATCTGTCACACTAACAACATCTCCGTCAGCAAACAAATTACAAATGACGGCAACCTGTCAGAAGATTCTGACGGGTCGCCATCATTTTTAATTTTTTGTGACGAATAGGCATCACAATTGGGATGGACACAAATAGGTCTGACACTAGGTTCACCTTGTTTTCACCCCCTTCTTGTAATGTCCATTATCATCGTAATCACGACGCCCATCGAAACTATCAGTTTTTTCAACTACAAAACTGCGACGTCAGGTGGTGTCGTTATATCAATGGTAAACTGTCCCAATTCAGATGACCTACTGTTAGAAAAAGTTCTCAAATGTACTAGTGAATGTTTACACTTTGTACAAATGACTTTGATGTTGGATACGATTGAGTTTATATGATGTGATTTTCTAGGTAGGGACTTACATTATTCACTCAATGAGATATCAACTTTTGTACTTTGGAGACCTAAAAGCTTAACCTCTTCTAAGGTGAAACCTGACTTTGAGAACTCAAAATTGAAACTCTACTATAAAAACTCTAAAACTAACCTAGTCAGAAAGTGAAAAGAGGGGTCCCCATTCACAATGGGGCAATGGTGTGAAAAATTTGCAATATTTGATAACTTCACTAAGGAAATATTCCTAAACATTTCAAGAATAAGTTTTTAAAAAACTTTGAACCTTTGATTAATTTTCTTTTCACCTATCAAAAACTAGGAAGCATATACTCATATTGGACAAAAAACCACAAAAGTGAGCTAAGAAACTTCATCTTTGATTACCACATGTGTGCAAGTGCATTCATTCCAACTCAAAAGACCATTCAAAACTCCCTAAGATCCATCATAATTAGCTATGTAAGGTAGTCATACTTCAAAATAATCTTAGATATATCCTCACTACCATTCAGATGTCCATAGCCCCGACATCAATTCCTAATGGGACTAGAACCACATTAGAGGAAGTCAAGAAAGCCATATTCGAACCGCACCATTAAAAAGCACCAAGAATAGATAGATTTACAACTTTAATCTTCCACGAATATTGGAAATTCATGGAATAATAAATATGGCTAATGGTGGAATAATGTAGGAAAAAATCCACAATCCTCAAAGATTGAGCAACACAAACATGGTCCTAGTTCTTGAAAGAACAGATTGAAAATCATTTGTAGATTACAAATCTATATCACAATGTAATACAATTTATAAGATCATTGCTAAAGTAATGGAAAATTGGTTGAAAAGTATACTTCCTAAACTAATATCAGAAGAAAATAGTGGCTTTGTTATGGGATGCAATATAACTAATTGTATTATTATAGAACAAAAGGTTGTGCACTCCATTTGTAAAACAAAACCTCAAAGAAATTCTCTTCAAACTAGATATCAACAAATCCTATGACAAAGATAAATGTAGTTTCCTTATTCAAATTTTAGAAAATTTTGGTTTCAACATTGAATGAAAAAAATGGATTTGCAATTGCAATTCAACACAAATATAGTCAATAATTATAAACAAATCACCTCATAGTTTCTTCCTAGGAGAAAAGAGACTACAACAAGGAGACCCACTATCTCCTTTTCTCTTCATCCTCATGGAAAATTGACTCAATAGAATAATAATCAAACTCAAAGAAAAAATAAAATTGGAAGGAAGAAAAATATTACAAGAGTTACCATCCTTCTCACACCAAATGTTTTTAGATGATACATTGCTATACGGGTCACCTACAGTTAAAACATAAAAATAGATAAGATATTTACTCATAGAATATGAATAAACATATGGTTCGACTATAAATGCTCATAAATCCAACATTTTATTCTTCAATGTACCAAGAGGACTACAATGCTAAATTAAATCACAACTTAGATTTAATGAAGAAAATTACCTCAAAAATACCTAAGATTACCACTCTTTAATGGAGACATCAAAGAAGACTTATGGAAGAAAAAAATAGATAAATGCCACAAAAAATAGAAAATTGGAAAGGAAAGTGGCTCACATTAGCAGGACACATAAAAATTGTAAAATTAGTCTTGGTAGCAATACCTATATACACATTATCATGCCTTGAACTTCCAAAAGCCACACAACAAAAACTAGTAACAACCCTAAAGAAAATTTATATGGAAAGGATCAAATGGAAAAAATAAAACATCATTGATATCCTAGGATATAATCACACAAGATAAATCACAAGGATGAGCTAGCATCAAGGATCTCAAACTTCAAAATATTGCTTCAGAGGCAAAACTATCATGGAAAATATAGAAAAAGATAAATTCCCTATGGAGCAAACTACTGAGGTACTAGTATATAGATACAAATGAACCCAAAAGTGTTCTAACAATAGAAAATCCTCACGGTTGGAAAATATGGAACTTTACAATAAAGAGAAGAAACCTAAGTACAAAGCACTTGAATTGGCAAGTCAATAATAGACAAAATACCCTATTTTGGGAAGATTCTTGGAATGGACATGTTTCATTGGAAATAATCATAGAATTGAATCAAATCAAAGATTGATTAAAAAGAAGATAAAAATACAAAATTAGAGACTATATAAATATCACCAACACAAATGTAATATTAAACTACAAATAGAAACATTTGGAAGCAATCAACCCAATATATGAACATCAATGATTATCGAACTAGAAAAAAAAATGATTCTATTAACAAAAGAAGAAAATATGATGTGGTATGCAACAAAATCAGGGATCCATATGTTAGATCATGATACATAGTAGAAAAGTATGAAAATATGAATAAATATTGGCCAACCAAATTATCTTGGGGGAAATATGTTTTTACCAAAGACCAACGCTTTTGCCTAGAAAATAATATATAAAAAAATATAATAGGAGAAAAACTCCAAAAGATTGGAATCATGGAGCCTCATATATTTATAATATGTAATGAAGGAGAAGAAATAATAGATCACCACTTAGTAAACTACAAAGTGGCATGCCACTGTGGGATGCATTTCTACAAAAGATTAGAGAAACATGTACCTTTATAGAGTAATTCAATCGAAATATTTCAATAATTGACCACAATACAAAAGGGGAATCTATGGAAAGGATTGTGGAAAGAGGTCCCTATTGTTAAAAATTTGTGTACCCCTTCTTGAAATTTGATCCCCAAGAAATCTTGTGAAACATGGAAAAAAACTCTAAGTGTGGGACCTTGACAAGTGAGGTTGAGTCTCTAGAGAAGGTTTGATTCCTTTCTAACTAGGATGTAATGTTGAATCAACCCAACACAATAAAACTAATTCTAACCTAATCTAGAAAATTGTAGAGGAAAGGGGATTAAATATAAAAAAATAAAGTGGGGTGATGCACCTAGATTTAAACTTTGATCTTCTTCTCCCTATAATTTCACAAGACATTAATGAATTCATCCAAACCTACACAATTTCCTATCTTTATTAGCTCCCAAGGTTTTGTGAAGGTTAGGACTTAATGATAATTTTTAAGGAACCTTAACAATCACAAAAATATATCAAGCATATCAACATAGTCAGAAAATTTGAATACAAAAAAATGTATCCAAACAAGGCAAGGTGATTTTCACAAGATATTTGGTCTTAGAAAGAGGTAAAAAACATTTTAATAATGCAAGGAAAGGAAATGCTTACAGTTACAAAATATGAAGTTCCATATGAGAAACAAGAAGATCCCCAAAAATGGTACAAGATTTCCTATATAGTGTAGACATAACTCAATTTTTCAACTGAATTCAAAACGCTAACCTAAATAGGGTTTGGTTGCAGAAAGAATAGATCAGGTGAATCATATCAAATATTTGATCCTTACGTGTGTGTGGAATTTAGAAGCGACAGAACGAGATGAATGCAAAATCCATTTGACTTTATTTGAACAATAAAATATTGAAATAAATATCTATAAATAGTCTTCAATAACATACCAAAATCTTAGTTAAAGATTCATAACATATAGGATATGCAGAGCAGTATACTCAACATAGGTTTTACAGAAAGTAATCACTCATGATAACAACAAAAAGTTGACATTAATGACAACCAAACTAGCTAATCAATTAATCATTCTACTCATTCTACTCAATTTTGTAATAAAAGGGGCATCCATTGATGCCCTTGCAGCCAAGAAAAGGGAACTCATGCCCTAGAGATGGCTCTACAACAAGTATGGCATCTGAAAGTTCCTCTATCAAACAAGAATGACATTTATGGATAAAATAAAATATGGAGATAATCTTGGAATGACACATTCAGAGCCTAAGAAAATTAAGCCATCACTCTAAGTTGGTAACTTTACAGAGGAGTCAATGGGAGTAGCTGAGCATTCAATTTTAACCTCTATTTCCTAGTAAAACCCTTCGTATCCATTGGAATTTAAATTAGGATAGCCATTTTAAATGTCATTCGTTGATGCAAGAATTTGGCATGTGATCAGTGTTGGATTAAGTATGGAAAGGTGAGTACTAAGATGGAAGGGGTGAATTAGTTCTATAAAATATTTTAAACTATCTTTCTTAACCATTCAGTGAATTCATAACTTTGCATTCATCTAATAAAACATGTAAAACATCAACATAAAATATAACTCATAACACATTCTTTTTTGTATCACAAAAATCCTTATTAGATGGTAAAATTGTGGTGGGGATGACACCTACAAAACTTCTTTAGTGTAGTAAAAAGTCTGCTTGATTAGAGCTAAAATGATAGCTATCTATGATAGCTTACACTGTCAGGAGTATTAACTCTATTAGGAGTCTAAAGATTGGTTAAGTCTACCTTGCTAAAGGATTTTACAATTCTAATCTAAGAACTATACCCTGTTAAAGGATTTACAAAGTAAGATCTATTAAGATCTACTCGGTTAAGAGACTTCACAATTATGATTACAAACTTAATCAGTAACAAATATGTCTATAGTACTTGCATCAATCATATTCTTATCAGACTCAGTATGCTCATTAATAGTTTACCTCAACATGTCTTTCACTCAGAGCAACAATTATGTACTTGGTATCTTTAACTCTGAATCACAATTACTCTTTTCTCTTTACTGCTCTATTACTCAGTGGATTCATTTCTCATCACCTTCTATTTGCAATCTATGCTTCACACATGCACTCTCTCATACTCATATTGTGATCTTCACATTCTGATCCACTTATACTCAATTCTAGAATCAGTGGAAATGTTCTAAAATCATCTCCTTAAGCGGTGCTAGCATTGGTTACTCCTCCAATGCATATTTCACATTTAATTCTTATTGGTGAATATCACCTTGTAATCATGCATAATCATTGTATTTAAATCTCTAATTCTCTATCATACAATCTCCTTGAGATTTGTAAACCATTTTCTGCTTGGTGTCCAAGTATTATGTATCTATAGATTCTCCTTGTGTCAACGTAAGATGCTCGATAATATGTTTTCTTATTTCTCAGTAATTGTATCATCTCTCAGTTTGGTAACTTGTTGTAGCTCGGTACAACTTGGTGTTCGGTACTTTTTTTCCTTTCTCGGTGTCTAATCCTTATTTCTTTTACCGAAAATCTTTTCACTCTTACCAAGTTAAATTTCATTCTTAACCGTTTGACTTTGACAATCATTATAACTTTATCATAACTAATAAAAATAAAATAACTCTTAGGAGTATCAATCTCCCCCTTTTGCATTAGTTTGGTATCTTTGTTAAAGACCTTCAAAGTCATCAAAATCTTGTCCTTAGCAAAATTGCTCATGTATCCATATCTCAGTAATATGTCTTTACTTATTACTCCCCTGTTTTACCCTATTTTTCGACGAGGATTAGTCGAATTTTCTACACCAATTGGTCGAACATACGACTAAAACTGTGGTCAAAATTTTTTCATCAATTATTCTACAAGGAAAATCATTGTCAAAATTTTGACCCTACAAGTGGTCGCATTATCGACTGAATCAATCGCTTGGAACTGGAAGAATTAAGACAAACTTTGGTCAGCATTGTCGTCAAAATTGAGACCAACTTTCCACCAAACTTCGTCAAAATTGACATCGAATGCATAGCATTCTCATCGATTCTACTAGTGTAAAGGTCAAAATTGAGACTAGCCATTAGTTGAAATGTGCACCAAAGTTCGTCGAAAGGGCTGTCGAATGCATAGCATTCTCGTCGAACATAGTAATATGGAAAGGTCAAAAAATTGACCAATACTAACTTTTGGTTTAAAAAAAATGTAACCAAAAATGTTACAGTTAAAAATCATTCTAGCAAGCCTTGTCAATAGTTGTGTGGCACTCAACAATATTCAAAATTGATACGGTTTGAAGCTCTTGACATTCATTTTCTTATTTACTTACACTTAAATAATTCTGACATATCCATCTTTTCCTTTTGATTCTTGAAGAATATTACTCGCTTAAATGATAATCAATCTCACCTACCAAGATATTTATGATAGATATTTCAAAAGAAATAAAACCCATGTATGAATGAAAAGATTGTACAGTGTATTTCCCCACATATTTTAGTTATGCACATCAAAATCAAATAAGTGAACATAGAGGCATGTTACTGTTACAAGCATTAGATTAAGCACATCAAAATTTTGAATATTCTACTAGGTAATATAATGTTTATTAATTAACTTACACATTGAGTTTGACAAAATTAGCCTTGTGTTAGTCATTGTCATGCATTTGGGTGTGTACTAATGGTGTCCAAATGACATGGGCGTATACACTAAAAGAAGCCATAATTGGAAAAGTAATGGAAGGATGCCTCTTAAGAATAACATGACATCATGATGGCATAATAGAACAACAAGCATCAATAATCATGGAGCAGCAATGGAAAATCAACATTACATCGAATACAAACAACAATATCAATATTATATGGTTCAATGAATGCCAAACAACATGAAGACCTGTAAAAGCATAAGTACCTGAGGTAGAGCATAGCATGGCATGGTAAATCAAATGATGAACAAGTATGCAATACAATGATGTCTAAAATCACAGCTCGTGGGCCATAGATAAATAGAATGCCATATACATGCTCACATCAATAATCAAGTAAATAAAGATCTAATCAATAGGAAATGGTTCCATTCATCAGGAATAAACTGAATGTAGTGAGTAAAATATAGTGCCGTAGAAGGAGAATGGGATGCAATAACATTGTCAACTCATTGCAATAGCAAGAGAAGTGAAGCCTAAGGAATCTACATGAAATTATGATGCATCAGGTACATGGCAAAGAATGGTTATATGCAACTATGCATGTGAGAGGAGGCATAGATTGCCTTAAATATCACCTTGCACAACCGAGTAATTGAGATGTTGCGATATGTAATGCTACATTTGATGAAGTCCACTGAGAGGTAATGGCTCTCCTTCCATTTTATGATCTGAGATTCTGAGGAAAGCAAAGAAAAAGAGGATGGTAGAGGCATTGGTAGCTATCTCGAGTTAGGGTCATAGAGAGATTTAGGAGTTTTTTATATTGGATTGGGCAATGGATGTGAATCTCAAATTCTAGGAAGCTATAGTTCAAATTTTTTTCCCCTCTTGTAACACTTCTGGTGTATGACCTTTATTTGAAGGTAATGGGTGGAATTATGAAATGTGTCAATTATTGGTACTACAAAAATATAGCATTTAGTTTGTGAGGAAGCTTTACTCAGGGATTGGGTACATGCAGAGAGATGGGTGACTATAATAGTACTAATCACACTCAAGGTAAACCTAGAAAATATCTTTTTTTATTTTTGTTATAGTACACTACAATAATTGATACAAAGGTGAACTAATTATTGTGAGAATCTTCTGTAGATTTACCTTTGTGTGTAATTAGTTCAATTATATTAGAGTTGTGATCCTACTGGCTGGTGAATCATGGAGAGTATTTTGAGTAGTTTGACAAAAGAAAAGAGGACATATTGTTCTATACACTAATGGAAATTTGGAGAAGCCAATATAAAATGATTGAGCTCTGGGAATGCTAGTTGCAGCAAAAGAGTAGCATGCAAAATACAGATCGGTCAGAGTAGTTAAAAATACTCCATATGAAATATCAAAGAAATTCGGAAGACTTCATGGCTGCAGTAACTTTTAACAATTATTTGGAGATATTTGGAAAGAGGTCTCAAAATGAAAGAGTCTAGAATAACAAAACAAGAGAGTTGAAACAGAAGAAATCTGTACTGCATGTTGAATGAAAAGATTCACTATTTGAAAGATATACTGTAATGTTTACTAGTAGTGTTTAGGAAACCTTTGTCAAGATTTCAACCATTGAAAAGATGGAACAGTTGCCACGTGAGAATAGTAAACAAGGTAGCCTTGTTGATGGGCATAGATCTATGAAGGATGCTTTAGTTGAATCCTGTTCTATTAATAATTTTTATCTTAAGAATTTGGGTGCTGCTACAAAGCGTTTGAAGATTTCCAAGTCAGCAATGGAAGGTGAACGTTTTGATTGCCCTTTGGATTACCATTCAGAGAATAAGAAAGATATTAGTAAAGACTTTTTGCATCGGTCTAACACTATGTCATTACAATGCAAGCATTCATAGTGGGAGCACACTAGTGAAAAGTATACAATAAAATCCCAACATGCTCTCCAAAAAAGAGGCAAGTGCTAGTTGACAGTGTTTCAAAGTTCATATTAGCTAGGTACACTAGGCCCAAGCAAGTCACAGAAAAGGTCAAACATTAAATTTACAGTTAATGAATCAGCAGTTGCCACTGCAACGAGCTCTTCAGCAACTTGGTAGGATTCAACAACATGCAGGAAGACTACAGAGAGGCCTGCTAGAGTAATCAATTTTTGACTTTCAAGCGTGGTTATTTGAACATTTTCTTCATCCTTATCTTAAACATCTTGATAAAATTATGCAATCAAGGCAGGCAGGATTATTAGAAGTCGGATTTCTAATTGGCCCACAAATGCATGTGTATGGCTTTGGAAGCCTGTGGTAGAGGAAAAAGTAGTTGTAGTGCAATAGAAGGAAAATCTTGTTAGCGGTGGGAAATCTGCTTCTCCAATTAAAGGGCACTTGCACAAGATAAAAACTTTAAACCAAAACTTCAACTCATCCACTTGATGGATTGTGCTTGAGCATTTTGGGAAAACATGTTGAATTCATCGATTCAGTGGAAGGAATCCCTAATGCAATGACGAACAAAACCTGTCAGGCTAAAGATGAGATAACACCAGTAGGCATAGTACAAAGTGTTGTATGATTTTTCTTGGGAAGTGGCTGACATCTAGATTACTCAGCTATGTTTGCTTTAAGGCAAGAAAATTCTAGGAGGGAGGACTTGTAATTTTTCTTTTTAATCTGATAACTGAATGGAATTTTCGCCAACAAGTAGTTAGGGAATGAAGGTCCTGTCTGTTAAGTTAGATTTAGGACAAAGTCTTCAGTATTCAGATTGAATATGGAAAACTATTTTCCAGTTAGCATTGTCTGTTTGTTTCAGTTAGATACCCAGTTAGTTTTAGTTAGTCACCACCAATGGTGGACCTAAGTACCATTGACTGAACCAGCTAGGTGTAGTACCCATCAGTGAAACTCATACACTTTATAATAAGAATTGAAGACAAGTCACATAAAGCAAACAATCATTTAAACATGGACAATGACTAAGTATTGTGACCTCTCAAATAAAGATTGAAGATAAATAAATAAATAAATAACTATGAATAAATTATCATAAAAAAAATAATTAAATGCAAACAATATTGTGTTTGAAAAGTATTTTAATTGTTTCAAATTGGCCACAAGATGTGAACTGAGAATACTTATTTGATATTGATAAATATTTGAAGTGTTATTTTAATATTACTTATATTTTAACTCAAATATAACTTTAAATTTGTAGATTGTTTCACAAAATAGTGGTAATGATGCAACTTGCATAAATTCAATGATATTGTTAAAATTGTGGACGTTTATAAGAACATATATTATCATATCTATACTAATAAAAAAATTATATATTCTTAAAATGGGAAAGATAATGATCATAACAACTAATATCTTTTTTGTGTGTGAAATTTGACCAACATCTCTACAGTCATTCCCTATGAACCTATGGACGGCAGACAATGAGGGTGAATTCATGAAGGAATGGTCTACAATAATCCAAAAACATCACGCTAGGTAATGGGCTCACCAGATCTGTGTAGTAATTAATGGAGTCCCTACACATATGAGGGGACCCGATTAGGATTTTACCAAGCACCTTCAACAATCTGGTTTTTCCTACCCACTGCATTCGGTGAAATTGGAACAACAAGAGTCTGTGGTTCCTTACTGTTATTCAGTGAACTAGGACCCCAAGAGGCTTGTAAGCCTATTCATCTTTACCAGTCAACTTGGGTTTAAAATCCTCCAAACAAGGCAAGGATTTGATCTGAGATTCAATTATCCATTCAATAGACACGCATGTCGAAGGGACACCAAGGCTTCAACCACTATACCAGGCCTGGGCACGGTGATTGTAGGCAGGGCCGAGGAGTAAATTTAGTCTCCTTCGAAGAAAAAAGTGCATACCGATGATGGTGTCTTCTTCTTGATTGGATTAGGACACCGTGAGAAAGCACGTTAACTGTTTGACAAAATGCCTGAACAAGTTACAATTTCATGGAATACAATGATATCAGGATATGCACAAAATGGTGCTCTCGATGAAGCTTTACAGTTTTTAAAAAGAATGCCTCAACCTAATGTGCACTATTGCAATATTATTTCATTATTGCCTACTAGAAACCACTATATAGGATCTCCCTTTTTTATCTTCACATTATTTATTAGAGTTAAAGGCACAAGTGATTTCCAATTTTTTTTTGTCTTTGGAAGGGAAGCTTCTCATCATGATTGAAAAAATGGCCAAATAGAATCACTTTGATATGTATTTCCATGTGAAACTAGCCCTTTCTATATCTAGATATTCAACAATACCATACTAAACTAAACCCCTACACTATAGAAGTAGGGGGTGCAAGACTATATTTATAGTAGGTTATCAAAAGTTCTTACTATTAGTAGTCTATAGGGGTGATGCTACTTCCCTCTACCTATCTATAAAGTTCTAAATCACTCAACCTATATTTCCTTTACAATACATACTTGTGCAAAACAAATGGGTCCACCAGACATCAATCACTTAGAAGTTGACACCTCATCCCACCCTATGGCGAGGCTGCAAACTAACATTGAAACTTGTGTGACCTCACTAAACAAACAATCTACCACAAATGCTAACATGTGGATTTCATTCAAGAAACAAGGTTCCATATAAATGTCATCCTATATTTTCACCATGACCCTGATTATATAAAGAATGTGAGGTTAAACAAAGAACTTGAGCTATTAAACTAAGTTGACATAGGAGAAGACATGAATCTTGATTGATACATGGTTTGAATAATTTGCATAGGAGCAACACCAAAGATATAGAGATATAACTGTAACTTGGTAAAGACATCTAAATGGGGGGCATTTAGTTTCTCTAGCATTCCAAATTAAAATTAGGGCGCAACAAAGCACTAAAAGGCACCAAGAAAATGTCTATACAAGATTGGATCTCAATATACATGAGATACATTTTTATATCTATTTTAAAATGATAAAAATGTGGGCTAATAATAATTAATTTAGATATTTGTCAATCATTGAAATAATAGTTCGTATTACAATATTAAAAATTATCTATCATTATAATTTACATATATACCTAATCCTTGGTGTTCCTTTGAACTGATGCATTTGTGAAGTAGGTGTTCCCTGGTTTTATCAGTAAGTAATCGATCCCTGACTGTGCATAGCACTTGAGTTTGGTGCTCATTGGGCTTAGGTGTCTTCAAACTAGGTATTCACATCTAAAAACCCGATCCATATGCTTTGTTTTGAAGTTTCTTAAATGAAACTGACTGGTATTATAATACAAAGTTGCTAGTCCCATTTTGTGCATATCCAGCAATCATTGTTGTCCATGAAGTACTTGCATATTCATTGGCTGCATTCTTTACCCTATTATTAATTTTTGAAGATAATATTAAGCTTTCTCATATGCATGTAACTTGACTTATGCTTAGATGATCTCATGGAAAAGGATGGGTTTATGTCACATTTGACTTGGAATCAGTTGACTGCAGATAGAACAGGGAAGCGAACTTGGCCTTCCTTAATGGGGGAGGTACCTCCAGTAGTGGTGTCTTCTTATGAAACTGATGGGGTATATGGAGGAGGTTTAGGTAACTCCAATTCTTAAATTTGGAGCCTCAGTGCTAGACTGGTAACTGGTTATGCACTTGGTGCATTCATCAACTGGCGCACACCCAATGGTATCTGCCTAGGGCTTGTTCACACAGCCATTTCCTTGCAAGCCCACACTAACCACCTACAGAATCCTCACGAGCATCCTAAGGGGAAGCATTTCACCAATGGTCAAGTGATTCACATGGTAGAAGTGCTTCGACCCAATCAAACAGTGCAACAGGCTTTAGGAAGAAATCGACACGGGTTGCAAAGCTTGGGAAAATGATAACTAGAGTTGTAGTCACTCTTTTTCCCTCAAACCACTTGTGTTCAGGAGCTAGAACATAGGGCCTTCAAACTAGATTGGTATCATCCAATCTTCATACCATATGTGACCATACAAGTGACTGGTATTACATGGAATGCAGGAAAATAGTTTTTATTTTATTGATTTGCAGAAAAATTACATTGTTTTGGCTTTCAATCTTCATTCAACACATCACAAATAGTGAGATCTCAAAGAACATACCAATTCACACAATGACTAAAGATGGAAATCCTTCACGCACTGCAGTCCTCCTTCGTGCACTGCAACCCTTGATCTAATTTGCTCGTAAAAATGAAATGAGAAATGAAACTTTTTTTTTTAAAGTTGTGCTCGCGTTCGTCAATATTTCGAACTACATGGTATTGGTCAAAATTTTGACCAACACGGGCATGGATTTTAAAAAAAGAAAGTATCCCTTCACTAATCCGACAAACCTAAACCTTTTTAATTGATGGTCAAAAATTTTGGTAGAAAAATAAGGTCAAATGTACTAGTGGATCATTATATACATATTTCCTCCTTTATGCCATAACACTCTTATATATATATATATATATATATATATATATAAAATTCTTCTTTGATATCTATTTCCCCCTTTTTTAACAAAAATACCAAAAATAATAACTTATTATTTTTCTAGTGGAGGGATCTTGTCAAAAATAGATGTCTATCTTTCTTGTGCATCCTTCAATGATGCCTTCCATTAATCCTTTATTGTCTGCAACACTATTATTTTCTTACTTATATCAGTTGTTAAACTGATCATGTTGTCCATTTCACTAACATCTTGTGTGTTGACTAAATCTTTTGCCTTATGTACATTTTTCTGCAATGCCTCAATATGTGGAATCAAAAGTGTTTTTTATTCCATGAGATTCATTCTAATTTCATTCTCCTCTTTTCTGAATTCATGTTGCACTCCCATAAGTTCTTCAACCTTTCATAATATTCTTTGAAAGAATTAGGCTCAGTTGATACTTAAGATAACTGTTCAATTAGCTCCTTTTCCACATTATCATCTTTATCTTCAATGTCCTTGCTAAAATTTGAAATCAAACAAATATTTTGAAATAATAAAAGAATATCTTTCAACTTTTTCTCTAACTCAATGACCAACTCAGATAATGTTACCTTGTCTAGTGCAACTGATTGAAGTAGATCTTCAATAATATTAGTCTACATCTACTTTTGATGCACTTTCATTAGATGCTTTGCAGTATCAATACATAGCTTATTTATTTGGTTCACTAGTTCACTTAATTGACTATAAATGTCTCAGTTTTCATTAACATCAGCCTCAAGTACAATCTCATGCAATATGTCTTTAACATTTTCCAAGAAATCAGTCTTTTTCTTCTTAGCAAGTAATTTATCTTGGGCATCTTTCCTCTTTAATAAATCATCAAATTTAGATAATTATTTATGGCTCATGGTAGATATATCAACCTTTGGTATAACAATAGCTTGGCTCAAATCAATCTTCTCTTTTTCATGCTTTCTTTTCTTTGATTTTCATTTATCTATAAATTCTTTCTTTGCATCAGATGCAACAATAGTATCCTCAATTTTGTCATCTTTTGTTTCTTCCTTTTTCTCTTCTACCTTCTTCTCTTTCTATTTTTGTTCCTCCTTTTCTTCTTGTGTTTCTTCTTTCTTTTCTTCTTTATCCTTTTCTTTCTCATTCACTAATTTTGTAGACTTGGTGGGGATCACCGACTCTTGATTTTATCCTTGGGAAGTCTTAGTTTCTATAGTAACCTCAGTATCCTTTGGTGCAGTTTCTTTTTTTGGTTCGGTGGGGGTATCATAATCTATTAGGATCTCATGAGTGGCTGCTAAGATAAATTTTTCTATCTCAGGAAAATTTAATATTTTCTCAATAGAAGGTTTTGCATCCATCATTCTTTCCTTTTCTGAATCATCTATGTTCATTTATTCAATTTCCTTTGCCTCAATTTCCATTATATTTTCATCATCTTCTATACCCTCGACAAGGTCTTTATCTATAATATCCTCTATAATGACCTCATCTTTGTCAGTTGTCAAATAAATGGGATTTGACTTCCCAGTTTTCTCTTTGATCTCTTCATCAGTTGGTTGATAAAGAGAAAATATCTTTCTCCAAAGATCACCAATCTCATTTTTTACTTCTTCTAACTTACTGACCATAATACTTAGTGCTCTACTTTTCACTCATAATCTCTTTGATTATTTTTGCAGTGTATCCTTAATTCCTCTTTTATATAGGTTAGGTACTGTAATAGATAGGGACCTCTCCCTCATTTTCTTCTCAGATGCTAAGGCATATTTCCATATAGCATCAATCCTTTGGTATAGCTCATCGTCCATATTTTATGCTACTTCAACTGGTGTAGTTCTAAATTTATGTAAGATAAACACAATAGACTCTTTAATTTTATGTTTTTCTTCATTAACCCTTTTCTCATACTTTAGTTATTTTAGACTTGAATAACCTCCATATTTCTTAAGTGTCTTGAGTGATTCATCAAGATCTTTCAATTTTGGTGTCGAATTGTGTACAACTTTAAATTGTGAAACATCTTCTTATTCGGTTTCACTATCTTCCCGCACTCTCAATTTTCTCTTAGGCCTCCCATTAGCCTTCTTCTCTCTCTTATGTATGTTTTTGGTTTAGGTGGTCAATTTATTCTTTCTTTTCACTCAGTGTGGAGGAAGACCATGTTGATGGTCTTACACCAATTGGACTAGGTGTCTCTTTCTTCATTCTAATCTTTTTCCCTTTAACCTTTTATGGTTCAGCATCATCTTTTTCAACAGGGATTCCCAAATTCTTTGACAAGTTACTATTCATTCTGTTGTTCTTTCTTAAAGCCTTAGGTATCAATATACCTAGTTTTATCTTATCCTTCACTTCCTCATAAGTGCCATACCGACCGGCTCTTATGTTAGCTTGATTCTCTAATAATCCTTTAATTTGTATAGAAGTGGCATCAATGTCCATTTCATATCCCATAGGTGGAAACTAGACTATTCTTGGTTCCACAGCTCTCACTATACATGTGTAAGTATCAACTTCAAAACATTTATCATCTTTGTATTTTTCCACAAGATGGGGTGGAATTCTGAACCTCTTATGCATTTTATCTTGAAATTTTTTAAAATAATCATTCATCACCATATCAAAAGTATCTCCTATACTTTGAATAAACTCATTAATTTGATATATTACCAATTTATCTACTTTCCACACTACTTCACCGATTGTTGGAAAAAATTTCTAAAAATAGAAGAATATGCATACTGGTAGGGATCTGAACATTAGTGTGTGTTTTTTTCCTTTTTTATTGTATTCATATTGTCATCTAGGTTCTTCAACAAGATCTCACACAAATTTATCTTCATGTCTTTCTTCACAATCTTTTAAGAAATGTCAACTACTCCACAAGGTACACTTTCTACCCGAGATGACTTGAAGATTCCATAGGATATGATGTTGCATGTGAATATTAGCTCAGGATCATCAACAATAGATAATTTTAGACCTCTAACATCCCATTTAGCTTGAGTAAGCTCGCATAATTTATTCTTGTTTTTTTTCTTGTAGGCTCTCGGTCTATCACCGATAAGATATCCAATGAAAATGTGAAGTACATCTTTGGTGATCTTCACCGATGCATCAAGCCACATGAACTAATCATGTACTCTACTTAGAAATATTCTCATCCATTCTTGTTTAAAGAATGTTGGTACATGCCTAGCATGGGATAAACCCTTGGTTTCCATTTGTATGTGGTCATCCTTCAAATTTACATTAACACCAAGATTCCTATAAGATGTATCAATTTATGCTTGACAGATGTCTTCAATCTTGCAGTGTATGAAGGTGAAAACATATTCAATAAGTATAACTCTCAGTGGGATCGATGATAGGGCTCCGGATTTATCAACTTTAGCAGCAACGACATGTGGCAACTTGTATTTGGGATTGACAGGGTAAATCTTCTTCACAAAAATGAGCTTTTGAACTTTGGGTACCATTTGATTTTGAGAAATGATCTTTCAACTACTAGGGTTTCACTTGAATAAAAACTTGATTTTTCTAACATAGCTTAGAAAATATTTGGAATACCTTGAATATGCACGATAGTTCTTGGAATTGATCGAATGATTTCTCAAATTCACTTGGTAGTCTCTTATCTACTAAGTGCTTCAAATGCTCATGAAAGTGTAAGGTAAAATTGAAATAACACAGCCTTTATTTATAGTTTTTCTTCGATTAGGGTTTCCAATGGCTATAATATTTGCGTTTAATGCACTTAACCAACTCCCTTTCACCAATAACTAAATACACTTTCCTTTCACTGAATGGAACAAAATAACATATACTTTATACCAATCAAAAATTGAAATGTAACCTTCAATCATATTCCAAATGCATCTTAATATGATAATATGGATCTCTGCACAGATTCTAGGAACTGATTTAAGATAGAATTTTAATTATCAGCTCCTACACATACCTTTGACAGAATAAGTCAAAATAGGTGGACTCAATCCAGAGAATGTGATGCCATCAATTGTTCCAAGTTCAATTCCATCATATTGAGGCTTCCTTCTCCATGTCCCGTTTATCTAATCTCTTATCTCATCAACATTAACTTGAGAAATTTAATTCGATTGTTCCTTGGTTAGGGATTTTCATTGGTACTCATAATCTTTGGCTAAGTGACTGACCTTATGACAGTGACAACAAGCCATTCCAGATTTTCTCTGTGACCTATTATTCATACCGTGCATCCGAAAGCAATTTGCAACAATGTGACCAAATCTCCCACATGCATTACAAGTAATTCTTGTATTGTAGTCCCATGGTATAGTTGATCCTTGTCAAATGTTTGAGCCATTCTGTCAGTTAGGGACCCATTTTTCATTCTTTCTTTATGACCTTCATTCTTCATATTTGTGACCATATTTGTTGCAATTATTGCAATATCCATTGAATCTTTTCTTCCTTCTATTGTTAGCAACCCTTGACCTACACTCAAATGCCTTATGACCATACTTATTGTAATTGTAACAATACCCATTAAATTTAGGAGTACTCTATAGATTACTTCTTTTTCTCCTGCAGAAATTAGTTGTATGATCTGTTTTCCCACAATTATAACAAGTAGGCTTCTTTGTCTTCATTGGGGTAGCAACATCTCGGTTTGCTTCTTGTTTAGAGGAATCACCCTTCTCGGTAGTATTGTTTGCATTGAATCCAAGTCTAGAAGTATCTCTTGGTTGTCTCTGACCTCTTAGTTATTCATCCAATATCCTTAGTAATTCTTCATTTCTTTTCAATATTTCATTAGCATCTTTTTCAAATTTTAGTTCATTCCTTAGATGTTCATTCTCAGATCTTAGTTCAATAATCTCTCTAACTTTCCTTGCAACTTCCTGAGTTGCACCATCTAGCTGGTCTATTAAGTTGTCATGAATTTATGTCAACCTCAGTATTTCCCATATTTCTCATTCAACCTTGTATTCATTTGTCTTCTCTCATCTTCCACCATTCTCTTGTCATCTTCAACTTTTCCCTTTTGTACTAGGACTTCACACATCCTTACCGACACTAGTACATTTCACCTAGTTTTTCTACCAAATTTTTTGACCATGAAACAAAAAGATTTTGGTTGGTCAGATTATAGAAGGAAAAATTTCATTTTTTTTAAATCCATGCCCGTGTTAGTTGAAATTTCAACCACTATCGTGTATGTCAAAATTTTGATGAACATGGGTATAACATTTTTATAAAAAGTATTCATTTCTCATTTCATTATCACCACGGTGAATTTTTTGAGGGGGCAGTACACAAAACCTACACATTGGCCAAGGTAGATTCGACACTATATAGGGGTTGCAGTTTCTATCTGGACTTGGGCCTTTGATCTTCAAGCTTGAAACCACATCACTAGCTAGAGAAGATTCGACACTATGTATAGGGGTTGCAATTTTTATCTAGACTTGGGCCTTTGATCTTCAAGCTTGGCTTTGGAAACTTGGCTTTTCCTCTCATTATCAAATAGAAGCTCATTGAGGTAGGGATTGTGTTATCTCCTCTACATTTCGAGGGAACATCTTACTGTGATATTCATTACTCCATGCTCTATTGTGTCCATGGCATTGAGTTCATTTCTTCAGATGAATTGATTATGGCATTTGCTATGTTAGTGAACTAGAGCATCATGTTAATGTGTGTTCATTGGATTCTCTAGTTACCCTAAGCTATGGAATCCATTTATATGAGCTAGGGTATCATTGATTATTTCCTATCAATTATATGGTGTTGGTAAGTCTTTCCCAGTCCACACAATCATTATTAATACCAATATGAATAGACATGATTGACATCGTTTCATTATCGGTTGACTGGCATTGTTTCATTACCTTACATAGTGATACAAATAACCACTAATTAGTGGTTATCATAACACATTAACAATATGTTACGATAACCATTAATTACTAGTTATCATGTGATCAAGCAATCAACTAATAAGTCGATCTTAACAGTGACTGCATAATATATTTAATGTGACTACATAATATATTAACAATGACTGGTTAATTACCCTATTCCAAAGCTCCCATTTTGGCATAGGTAGGGATGATGCTGGCAAAGGTTGTGGAATTTAGCTTTACACCTACCCGTATTTGCTTGAAAATTTCTAAAGCCTTTTCAAAAAATCCATTTTGTACATAGACCGTAATCATGGCATTCCATGATACCACATGTCTTTGATACATTTTGTCAAAGAGTTCACGTGCCTTGTCTATAGTTCCACATTTTGCATACATGTCTACCAGGGCAGTTGCAACTACAACATCTGACAAAATTTCTTTATCTTTTATGCTTTGATGGATGTTCACACCCTCTTCCAAAACTCTCATTTTGGCACAGGCAGGGAGGATGCTGGCAAGGGTTGTGGAATTCAGCTTTACATCTGCCAATTGCATTGTTTGAAAGTTTCTAAAGCCTTTTCAAGGAATTCATTTTGTGCATACCCTACAATCATTGCGGTCTATGAAACCACATTTTGTTGAGGCATTCTATTAAACAACTCACGGGCCTTGTCTATTCTTCCACATTTGGCATACATGTCTACCAAAGCATTTCCAACCATAATGTCTAACAGAAAATATTTTGAAGTTGCTAATCCTTGCGGTATACACTTGATTTTTAAGTGACATTTATTACATTTATCATATAGTATAATATTTTTTAATACTTACACCTTTGAAACTAACATTGATGGAAAGTTAAGCTGCATAACAGAAGGCCAATTATTTAGAGTAGTAAATTGTGTCAAGTGGATTTCTATTTTTTTAATAGATTGTTGACTATTCATTATTTATAGAAAAGTTGATTTTCTATATAAATCTCTGCACTGCTCAGAGGTAATAACAATTTATGATTCAAATCTTAATAATTCTTGTACCTCATATGAAGCCATCTTTCATGGGATTAAAACTTAGTGCTCCTCTTCAATGCAGGTTGGGAACCTTCCTCATTTTTGCACTGTGCTTTGATATGTCTGCTTCATCTTAATTCTTATCTTTTTTGACCTCCATCTATTTTGTACCAAACAACTTAATATTATGCTACTAGGTTTGTTTAATAAGTTAATTTGGATAATGATTGTTTTCCCCAAGAACCCAAACTAAACCTTTGTGACTGATACTTTTATTTAGTTTAGTGGCATCAATCATTTTTATATCCAATAGAGAGTCTTTGCATGTTATAATGTGCTCTCAAGTTTTTTGTTTCTGTGGGAGAAGAGTTTTTAATTGCATTCTCCAATTTTTCAGTACTATCTCTACCAAGTTTCATTCACAAGGTTTCTACATCGTAGGAGTTCTTTTAAAATATGATTCTCTTGATTTGGCATAGATTGTACTATCTACTAAGATGTCACACTGAATCTTCTCCACAACTGTAGCCACTTAGCCTAGCACCGCTGATTGTCACAGAGACACTCTAATCTAATTGATCAAGTTAGATTAGGGTCAATCTAGAATGGTCAATCGATGGATTCACACAACAGGTACAATTGCCAAGGATTCTTTAATGTTCCCGAGACTATCAAATTCAATCTATGATTCAATTTCAACCTTCCTGTTACTACACTTCTACAAACTTATCTTCTTCTTACTAGTTAAATACATGGAAAGTATCTACCTAGGGCATCAAATATTGAAGCAAAATGCCTCCTTCCACAGTCTGAGCACTTATATTATTAAAGTGCATAACCTTGGCTTGCTTCTCACCCAATGGAATTGGAAACCAATGGGGAAACTGCAAGTCAAGGTTCCACATTCACGACAGAGCCGACTATAGATTTTCCCGAGTCGGTCTGTCAGTGAGGTTGGGTTCTTGCGTAGATCAACACTAAATTTAAAATACAATGTTTGCAAAGTCTAGTGAAATGAACTCTAACAAGAACTGTGCATGCACAAATGAACCTATAGTGACATTAAAACTCTCTAACCATTATATGATTGTGTTTGCTATGACAGTCAAGCCATGTGTTCAGTTCATAACCGACTGTGTAAATGTAACTAAAACTTGAAATCAAATGACAGTCAAAACTAAGATGGATTCGAATAAGAAATGCATACAATGAACTTGCAGAATGATCAATCCATCTACCTATTTGCAACAGACAGAGTATGATAACAGAATGTACTCAGAATGTTTTTTGGGTTTTTTTTAATTCAACGCTACTTTGAAGATCATCTCCTTGTGCCAATCTCATGATTGGACAAGGTTGAAAAACCACTTCCAAAAAGTCTTCCAAATGATCCAACCAACATGAAATCAGTTGTGGTCATTGGAGAACCAGACTTACAATCTACCGACAGTGTTGCAAAAAATTAACAACATTTCACAATCTATGCAACTTTGGAATGCAACTTTGTCAAAAATGCACTAAAACTCAATAACAACTTCCTAAAAGAACTAAGAGGTTGATCTAAGGTCTAGATCCCTCAAATTATTTAAAACTAAAGAAAATAAACTAAAACATACTAAAACTAAGTTTAGCCATTCAGAGCCAACTAGGATCCCAAACCGGCCTAGGAACCAATAGTTGGCTATATGAGGAAACAGTTTCAACATTCCTTAACAATGAGTTAGGAAATGTTTCCCAAATGATGGGAAACAAACTTAACTCCCACTAAAACATAAACAAACATAAACAAACATAAAAAAAACTTAACCCCCACTAGAACAATCTAGTGGACTAAAACATCCCTGGTTTATGAAAACACCAAAAGATTCTTGACCACACAAAAGGACCAAACTCAAAAATGAGGAAATAGATTCTAAACATCCATTTCCTTTTATTACAACCAAACTAAAACAAAGACTATCCGGAAGTGGACTTGGGTGCCCTGCACCATGCTCCGCAAGACAAAGAAACTTAAGTCCCTTGAGTTGGTAATGTGAAAAGTGGAAAACCAAGTTGTGCAATAGCTTCAAGAGTAAACCAGGTAGCATCCTCCATGGGCTTATGCTTCCATTGTACCAAATACTCAAGATAGGTGTGCCTCCGGGTCTTCCGTGCAACTCTAGTGTCCAAAATGTTGTCAATCTCCAAAGGAGATGACTTAGGAATGTCTTGGAGCTGGGCCTCTTGCATAGAACTAGTACTACCTACAACCACAACATCAGCAACTAGACCTTTATAGAGATATAGGTTAGAAACATTAAATATAGGTGATAAATGAACATCAATCTAAGATTCCTGCAACCTTGTGTTCTTCTCCTTCAAATCCTGGATCTCCCTACCAGTACCTACATTCCTTGGAGGCATTTTCACAAACAATAGTCAAACTTCTTTAGCAAAGTGTTCCTCTATCCCTCTAAGGCACCATTTGTTTTAGATAATTTAATTTTAACTTTGGTTGTGTTAACAGAACTATGTTGACTTTATTTTGTAGTTGTTTAACATGAGAGTTTGTAGATTAATAGGAGTTCACAGATATTAGTGTTCCACAGTTGCCCATCTATAACTAGTGAGATGCACATAACTCATGTACCTCATGCTAGTGTGCTTGGATACTTTGTATACACTATTTTTCATTAGACTAGACATTATCCAAATAGTGACTATTTATATAAAGTGCTATAACACACATGCAGTCCTCCTTTTACACCAATTAATAATAGTGACAACTCTCACAGGAGGTTGGATAATGTCTAGTCTAATCCAAGCACACTAGCATGAGGTAAATGAGTTATGTTCATCTCACTAGATATAGATGGTCATTACTACTCAATTGAATGATACGTTCCCATAAAAATGTGAACTCCTATTAATCTACAAACTCTCATGTTAAACAACTACAAAATAAAGTCATTTCTTTGTTGTAAACATGCCATTGGTTCAGTTTTGTAATTTTTTTTTGTGTTAAAAGCACTTAAAATAAAGGTCTAATTCTATAGACTGCTAATGTAGAGCCCTCTACTATCACCTTAAATAGGCCAACTCAACTTGAGGATTCAACAAGAAACTTAAATGGAATACACCAAGAAGTACCAAATGATGAATGCTCAATTGTTGTAATGACAAAGCAATATCAGAATCGCCCATTTCTAGAACTTGATTTTTCTATAGTCCTAATGATTTTTCTTATTTCTTGAACATTGTTGACATACTTAAATGGAATACACAATACCAAATCATGAATGCTCAATTTTTGTAATGGAAAAGCAATATCAGAACCATCCATTTCTAGAACTTGATTTTTCTATAGTCGTAATGATTTTTCTTATTTCATGAACATTGTTGACATACTTAAATGGAATACACAATACCAAATGATGAATGCTCAATTGTTGTAATGGCAAAGCATCAGAACCGTCCATTTCTAAAATTTGATTTTGTATAGTCTTAATTATTTTTCTATAGTCCTAATGATTTTGAAAATTGTTGACAAAGAGTGTTTTTATTTTAATTTTTATAGCATAAATGATTTTTCTAGAGTCGTAATTATTTTTCTTATTTCTTGTCTTTTGTCCCTTTTTGATCTCCTATGTCTGTGCTTCGTGACAAGATTTTGTCACCTTCTTTTGATGGTATATTTCATTCACTCTATGTGGAATACTATTTTGTTCACTATTTTATTTCAACTTGATATTTCTTTTATTTTTCATATACATAGAGACTACACATGTTGATAAAAAAATGAGCTATTTGATTTAGGTTTACTTTTCATTATTGTAAATGGTTAATATTTCTAATGGTACTCCTTGGTGTATTCCATATAAAAATAATAAATGTAGTAACGATGGTGTAGTGCATTATTGATATAAGCTCGATGGCTCTTGTTAATGTGCCAAACTATCAATGTGGTGGTGGGAAGTGTGTGTTGAAGATTTCATGGACATAGAGCAACCCTGGATGACAATTTTGGTGCTGCCCAAATAGAAAAAAGGTTGCTATTGTGTATATATTTAATGTTTCTAATGTAAATACTATTCATTATATTATAAGAACTAATGTAGATTGGGCATCACAAGGAAATAATGGTTGTGGATACTTTAGTTGGGTCGATGACAACTCATCTACATCTATCCGCCCATCTCCACTTCTCCGCGATGAAGGATTTGAGTGCAAAATGTGTCAGGCTAGGGAAAATTCTAAAATTATATTTTTACGATGCCTTCTCTGTATTGTAATCGCATATCTTTGTTGTGACCATATGCAAAGATGAACTTAGGAATTAGTTAGTTTAGTATTTTCATATTGTAACTAATATTTTAATATGGATATGACGTAACTTCTCTTTGCCTCAAGTGCGCATATATATGGTGTACATCTTTTTTTAGAATAATTCTTCATATTTATGGCTCAGGTGAGCCCCAATCTACTATCAATCACATGATTTAACATATAGTGTTTTCTTGGTTATTCCATTTATTCCTTGACCTTTGAAGGCCATTTGGTAATTTCAACTACACCTAAGGATCCATTAGTAGTTGTGGAAAATAGGATTCATGTTGCAATATTACCCAAGCTGCGAGATGGGAAAAGAGAGGCAAGAAGAGTGGAAAGAAGATGATATTCCTGAGATCATGGATCATTTTCAAGCTTCAGTGAGGCTTTCGTACCACACACTGTCCACAGATTTGTACACAACGCTGATTTAGGCTAGAGGTAAACTACATGTGTCATGTAAACAACATTGTTGAATGCAATCTCTTTTGCACATTCTCAAGAATTTTCCCACCAATACAAGCGTAAATAACGCATTGAACATAATCTATGAACACTGTGTGGTATGAAGTCTCGCTGAAGTTTGATATACAAGAGTAGGTGACAAGAGTAGGTGACATGGATCCCCCACATGATAGAGGTTGCGGGGATACTCCTCCCACCCATTAGTGATCTTTATATCTATATCATGTAACATATTTCAAAGTTTTCATAGGTTGCAGGACACATCAAAGGCAACAAAGGCCATATTGCAAAAGATTTCACAATAGCTGAAAAACATAATTGTAGGCATCATGGTCACAATTTTTGGAGACAATGTAATTGAGTTGTATACTTAGATGATGGAGAGCAACTTCTGCTCCTCTGATTCCAAGTTGACACTGTGGGATCCAAAGACCATAGATAAGGAATAAATTTAGAGAGTGGAGGAGGGCCATAGTGACCAAAATAATACAGGATGAACCTCAAGTTAAATGAGGCAACTGCAAACATTTTAATACATTTTTATTATTAAATAATGAAATTTGCATATTATAGTGTTCTAAGCCCCATCTATGCAAATTTCATTATTTAATAATAAAATTCTATTAAAATATTTTCAGTTGCCTCATTTAACTTGAGGTTTGTCCTATATTATTTTTGTTGTTATGGCCCTCCTCCACTCTCTAAATTTATTCCTTATCTATTGTCTTGGCCATGGGATCCTATAGTGTCAAATTGGAACCGAAGGAGCAGAAGTTACTCTTCATTGTCTGGGTATACCACTCAATTATGTTGTCTCCAAAAAAATGTGACCATGATGCCTATAATTATGTTTCTCAGTTGTTGTGTCCCAGGACCCCTTATGACCCTTTACGATCATTTACGACCTCTAAGAATACATCTTAGAGGTCTTAAAATGTTGTAAAGGGTCATAAGAGGCTCCTAGGAGGGGCCAGATGAGCTTCACCTTCACGTGGTTGGCCCTGTTAAGTAGAGAATGTTAATTAAACTATTCTTGAAACAAAGAGAAGCTCAATAATTTAAGGTCTCAGTCCACAGACAAATTAAATTAGACTTACTAAGCCTCTTATTGTAGTTTGTAATAAGATTGATTTGCAACCACTAGAGACTACTCTACAGGTTTGAAGAAGTGGTATATTTTGGCAAATGAAGAGTGGAAAGAAGATGATATTCCTGAGATCATGGATGGACACAATGTTGCAAACTTTATTGATCCAAATATCTTGCAGAGGCTTGAAGAACTAGAGAGGGAAGAAGGGCTTAGGATGGTAGCTAAGGGTGACGAGGATTTCACAATAGTTGACAAACATAATTGTAGGCATCATGGTCACATTTTTTTGGAGATAACATAATTGAGTTGTATACCTAGATGGAGTTCAACTTCTGCACCTCCGATTCCAAGTTAACACTGCAGGATGGAGAACAACTTGGAACCGGAGGTGCAAAAGTTGCTCTCCATTGTCTAGGTATACCACTCAATTACATTGTCTCCAAAAAAATGTGACCATGATGCCTGCAATTATGTTTCTCAGAGAATGTTAAATTATTCTTGAAACAAAGAGAAGCTCAATAATTTAAGGTCTCAGTACAAGCACTAGAATTGAGTTTTTTTGGCATGGGTTGGGAAATTTTTGTATATCAACATGCGATAGAGTTTGGGAAAAAAACTCTATTGCATGTTGATATACAAAAATTTCCCAGCCATGCTGAAAAACTCAATTCTAGTGCTTGTACTACATGACTGGTGCCAAAACAGGGCTCTCCGAATCACTGACTGTGACCCGCTGGCAACAAGCAACAGAACGAGTGTGGACACCTGAAGATAAATATCAAATAGGGGAAAAGCACTTGCAACAACAGAGGCAATAGTTGTAGATACAGATGAGGATATCCCAAATCCCTAATATAATAAATACGGTGAACAAAAAGAGTAATGCAGAAATTATTACTATTTTGGAAGATGTAAATCCAACCGAGGAGATGCTGAAGAGGATAGATGAATTGATGGCGCAAGCACGTCATTTTGAAGTAAGCAGTAATGAATCTTTAGTTATAACAAAAGTTCAATAAAGGTTTATATTTTATACTCTTTTATGTCGTGAAGTAAAATATGTATTTATTCTTGTTACAGGATTTTTTGCTTGCTCAATTACCTAGTCATGGACATTGCAGTGAGGCCAGTAGTAGCATCATGCAACATAGTAATAATTTCTACATTGACTCTTTTTAGTTTTTTCTTCACCGTAATTATTATATTAGGTATTTCTAGGATATCGTCATATGTATCTACAACTATTGCCTCTGTTGTTGTAGGTGCTTTTCCCCTAGAAGGTAACTATCAAATAAAAAACTAGAAGGGCCAATAGTCAACTTCTCATTGTCATTGTCTGGCATGATTCGACTTCATTTTGTGTAAGTATTCTCGTATTGAATGCATCAACCTGTCTTGGCCTAATGTGGATTATTTCATTGGTTTGTGTTTTTGAGTAGGTGAAGTGTTAAATCAGTTCCTATATTCTATTCTTAATTCGTTCAAACTGTAGGAGGGCCTGAAAGATATACTCAACATAGAATTGACTGCTAGTCTAGGCAATTGAACACACCGAATCTTTGGCTTGAGAGAAAGAGTTGGGTAATGTTGTTCTAGAGACTTGTGCAATTGTCCTCAATGACCTCTTTTTTTTTTAACAGGTATTTTTATATATATGTAGTGTTTGTGTTTTTTTTAATACAAATTCTTTTTGTGTATATGCTAGTGCTATGGAACCTAAATAAACAATTATAAATGTAATAGATAATGTCTTTGATGAAGGAATTGATGTACCACATGTAAACCAAAATCCATGCTTAATGCCATTTTTTGCAAAATGAGTTTGTCTATTAGCATATCAGATTTTGTTACACCCTTCATGACTATAATGTTTAAGTTAAGTATTGATGCAATTTTCTAAAGTAGCAAGTTATGTTGTCATTTTTTTTTGTCTAGTGGTTTTGAGGAGATCAAGAATTATCAAGGAAAGATATTTAAGTGGAAAGGAAAAGTTTTTGAGAGGTTACAAATATTGAGTCATTGATCAGGTATACATTTTTTTAAGTAATCGCTATAGAATGGTTAAGTTTTCTTGAATTTTTAAAATAAGTCATAATTATTCAGTATCATATTCTTAGCTACAAGTTGCAGGTCTTCATACCATAAGTTTTAGAGTTCAACTCTTACATGGACAAAGTTGTAGGTTATATTGAACCATCTTTTATCTTTTTTGACTCTTTAGTTGTCAGAAAGATTAAATTCACGTCCTAGTTGTCATTGTGTTTGGGACATAAATCTTTATTTAACTAAATTAATTCTTTTAATATTGAGATAAAAAATGTACAAATAAAGCCTAGACTGGGGACTGCATAGAAAACTATCATATGAAGAACTACTGAAATGGCGGTATCAAAGTTCCTTACAAGCAATCCACATATCAAAATCTAGTTGTAGGATTGATAAAAAAGACAAGATAAAAAAGTTCATAGGCCCATATAAGACACCCACCAAAATATAGACCATCAATTTATAGAACCCTTGCAAGATATCCCAAGGAACGATAGGTAGTGAAAACCAGATAGATAGAAAAAAGAACATAACCATATGCTGCCTCACCTATTTGAGGTAAGCCAAACTCGGTCCAATTCTTTTAACAATGGTACATATCCATCCAAGTGTAGCAACCTTCAAAGATTTGTAGTGGTAAAGAGAATCCCCAATTTTATCAGCCTAACATAGTCTTTGGCCACTTTGGCAATGAGATTGCGAGCAATATTGATCTAGCCAAGGGCCAACTTGTAGTGATCTTTATCATATAAAACATTTATTAGATCTCCATAAAATGGATGCACATCATCTTGGCGGGGGAAATCATCTTAGCAAATACATCTGAAGTAGCAGCAGCAACAAATACATCACTGACACTTTTTAGGCATATTTCATTGACTCCTCAAAATGAGCAGCCTTTATTTCAGCTACCTCATCACTATCATCCTCATCCATTGCCCAGGGTTCTCACTTCTTTTTCTTTCACATACAATATCCTATAAAAGTGCAGAAGAACATGACAAATTGAAATAATAAGATACAAGTTGAGGAAAATTGAATCAAACAATGTAAAATTCTAACAAACCAGTTCAAAAAAAACCATTAAGAAATTCATAACCAAATCTAGTTTGCAAAAGCCGCCGCAATTGAAACTCACCTTCTCAATATTTTTTCTAATAGCATACTTGCAAGCCCACTGACAAATCTCTATAATATCGGCTCCATTGAATCCTTGGGTATAATGGGCCAATGCCATTAGGTATAATGAAAACTATTTTCTTGGTTGTCATACCATCCATCTCCATCAACAACTGGTTAAGGACTCTATCTGCAGCACAACCAGCATCCCCAACACTGCTTCCATGCTGCAAACATGCAAACCAATTATGCATCACTCCTCAAAACCCTTCTAAAGATTGCTTTCACTTTCTCCAACCAACTTTGACATGATCTCAAGTCCATTAATACAAAAAAAGAAGGCACCGGTTTCATTTGCCACTGCCCTATCAATTAAAGTTTTCCTAGAACCAAGAGGCCCATAGAGCAGAATACCCTTTGGGGGCTTGACACCAATAGATTTGAAGAGTTGTGGGCATCTAAGAGGAAGCTCTACCAATTCACGGATCACTAGTCAAAATTAGTTGAACTAGACTTTCTTTGTTGTAGAATTGATTTAGTAGAGAATATTTTCCAGCAAGATTTTTTTAAAAAAAGAAAGGTTTTCGTAGCATTATGTACCACTTGAGAAAAAGTTTCCATAGCTAAATTTCCTTGCCATAGTTAATATTTCTCTAAAGACTTACAAGTTAGTAAGTCCTCGGCTAAAGGGCTGATAAACTAAATAAAGTTTCAAACATATGAACAGATAAAACTCACAAGCAAAAGTCGGAGCCAAATTGAATAGCATTGGCTATTTGTCAGCAAAAGGTCCCTGCTAGACCAGACACATTTGTCACTTCATTAAGATGAAAATTATGTACTAAGTTTCCTAACTATATAAGTCATCATCATCTTTATTATCTGTTGTAGCAAATACATCCGAAGCACCAACAGAAGCACCAGGAAATTGAAATTCAGAACCAAAGCCTTGAGATTGCTATAGTGTTTGTGAAAAGGCTTGATACTTCTGAATATTACCATCACTGACACTTCTTTGGGCATATTTCATTGAATCCTCAAAATGAGCAACCTTTATTTCAGCTACCTCATCACTATCATCCTCATCCATTGCCTCGGGGTTCTCACTTCTTTTTCTTTCACATTCAATATTATCCTGTAAAAGTGCAGAGGAAAGAGAACATGACAAATTGAAATAATAAGATACAAGTTGAGGAAAATTGAATCAAAAAATGTAAAATTCTAACAAACCAATTAAAAAAAACCATTAAGAAATTCATAACCAAATCTAGTTTGCAAAAGCCGCCACAATTGAAACTCACCTTCTCAATATTTTCTCTAATAGAATACTTGCAAGCCCGCTGACAAATCTATGTAATATGTCATCAATAAATATAATGGATGGAGCATTCTTCTCAACCTCCTCAAAGCCTTCTGGAGATTGCTTTCGCTTTCTCTAGCCAACTTTGACATGATCTCAGCTCCATTGATACAGAAAAAGAAGGCACCAGTTTCATTTGTCATTGCCCTAGCAATTAAAGTTTTCCTAGAACCAGGAGGCCCATAGAGCATAATACCCTTTGGGGGCTTCACACCAATAGATTTGAAGAGTTGTGGGCATCTAAGAGGAAGCTCTACTGATTCATAGATCACCAATCAGAGCCTATCTCTCAAATAGTTCAAACAAAATGAAAAAACCAACACTTTCACGCAAAGTAGAGCAGATGGATTGCTAGAGCCCCAAGCAGTCTGGAAAATAGAACAAGTAGGGACTTGCTAGCAACAAGCAGCAAAATGAGTGTGGACACCTGAAGATAAATATCTAGACTAATCATCGATAAGGATGTCGTTGGTGATTAGTCTGGATATTTATATTCAAATTTTTTTTAAACACTCCTACCTGCGTCCAAATTTTGACCTACCTGCGTTGAAAGTGTGGTCGAAAATTGACCATTCTATGTCAAAATGTGGCGTCACGGGTTTGGCATCTTGGTCGAAGCTTCTAAATATTTCAACCAAATGTGGTCAAAATATGACCATCACGAGTTTTGCATCCTGGTCAGAGCAATCAAAGTTTTCGATCCATATTGGTCGAACGATCGACCAACACACAAACACTTACTGGTCAATGTTATCTTCAGCCTAGGTTGCCCTCATTTTCGACCAAGAGTGGAGTCAATCATTTGATGGGTTTAGTATATGGTCTATATTTTGATGCAAATAATAGCGACGAACCCGTTGGTCGAACATTTGACCGAGTTGGGTAGAAACTTCGACCAATAGTGCGTTGAAAAATGGTGCAAAATGTACTAGTGTGATTGAGCTTCTTGTTCTCTCTTCAGTTATTTTACCTATTCACTTAGGTTTTTGTTCTTTTTAGTCAGTTCTGTTATTGCATCTTCAGATTCATCATACATACTTCCCTCTAATTGTTCTTCAACCTGATGTTGAGTGTCCTTGAATTGATGTGCTGGATCCACTCTATTGTTGATTGAATGCTTCAGTTTTCTCCTCAATTCATCAATTTTCTCAATAGACATTCTCAATTCCATTTCCATGTTATCAATCACCCTTTTGTACCTATAACTTTCCATCTCTTCAAATATTTTCTCTCAAGTGGTTAAAATTATGAATAAGGGACTAATCTCTGATACCAATTGTTGGATTAAGTATGAAAAGGCGAGTACCGAGAGGGGAGGGGTGAATTAGTACTGCAAAATACTTTTAACTATCTTTCTTAACCATTCAACCAATTCATAACTTTTCATGCATCTCATAAAACATATAAAATATCAACATAAAATATAACTCATAACACATTCATTTTGGTATCATAGAAATCCTTGTTAGAGGATAAAAATTGTGATGGAGATGACACCCACAAAAATTCACTACTATAGTAAAAAGTATTCTCGATTAGAGCTAAAATGATATCTATTTTTTATATCTTACCCTGTTAGGAGTATTAACTCTATTAGGATTCTAAAGACTAGTTAAGTCTACCTTGTTAAAGGATTTTACAATTCTAATCTAAGAATTGTACCTTGTTAAAGGATTTACAAAGTAAGATATGTTAAGATATGGCACTCAGTTAAGAGGCTTCACAATTATGATTACAAACTTAATTAGTAAAAAAAATGTCTATAGTACATGCATCAATCATATGCTTATTAGACTCACTATGCTCATTAATTATTTACCTCAACATGTTCTTCACTCACAACAACAATTTTGTACTTGGTAGCTTCAACTATGAATCACAATTGCTCTTTGTTCTTTAATTCTTTGTTACGTAGTGGATTCTCTTATCATCACCTTCTATCTACAATCTCTACTTCACACATGCACTCTCTCATAGTCATACTATGATCTTCACATTCTGGTCCACTTATACTCAATTCTAAAAGTGGTGGAAATGTTCTAGAATCATATCCTTAAGCGGTGATAGCATTAGTTACTCCTCCAATGCATATTTCACTTTTAATTCTTATTGGTGGATCTCACCTTGTAATCATGCATAATCATTGTATTTAAATCTCCAATGCTATGTCATACAATCTCCCTGAGATTTGTAAATCATTTTCTACTCAATGTCCAGGTTCAATGTATCTGTAGATTCTTCTTGTGTCAGCCTAAGATGCTTGATAATGCATTTTCTTGTTGCTCAATAACTATATCACCTGTCAGTTCGGTAACTTGTTGTAGCTTGGTACAACTTGGTGTAGATCCCTATAGTTTTGTTATCTATTAGTGTCTTACAATTAGTCATTATCTCTAAGGCAATGTTGGTCGGTCATCACTGCGACTGAGTCATCATGTATAGGTTGAGTCATGTAATGTATATCTACCGAGCAATTGTCACTGTCGAGTAAACCAATGGTCACTAAGTACTTTTGTATTAGCCAAGTTAGTTTTTTTGCCGAGCTATGTAAAGTAATTTATACCGAGCAACAAAGATATCAATGAACACCAAGTACAGTGAATGCCGAGTACTAGAGACATCAATTGCCAAGTTAACCAAAACTGACATATGAGTTTGTTATGACACAATCATCGAGGTAAAATGTTTTGGTTGACATTCATGTTTTTTATTTTTTTTGTTGAGGAAATCACGGAGGTGATTACCCTCCTATTTTACAATCATTGATCCCAATGCAACATTTGGAGCCAATCAGAATTAGGAAAGCTTAAGTGGCAAAAAGAGTAAATCTGAATCGTAGATCTTAAATCTTGAAGAAGTTCAGTTGTCTATATAAGGAGAAGATATGAACCCTAATGTGTGTGTGAGGGGATGCAAAGGAAATGAGAGGAATGAGTAGATAATACATTTAGACCAGTGAAGTATTCTGATAGAGTTCAGTGACTGAGTGTAACAAAGTAAAGTAGTGAAGGACAGAACAAAGATAAATTTAATAGATAAGATCAAAACAAATCTTGGAAGTAGAAGATCTGTAATCAGCATACAGTGCAGACTGAAAGATCAGGTACTGAGACATTCTAACAAGTGTATCAAGGTAAATCTCTTAACAGAGTGGTTTTAACAGACCTTATGTAATCTCTTAACCAAGTGCTTACTTAGTTGTAAGTTTTAAATCCTTTTACAAGGTAGATTGTATAAGTCTTTTAGCTCTTAACAGGGCAGACCCCTCACAGGGTAGATCATATTTTGTGATCAAATTTGTAGCCCTAACAAGAAAACTTTATACTGCAGTAGTGAAGATTTGTGGGTGTCATCCCCACCCCAGTTTTACCTTTCAAAGGTTTCTAGGTAACCAAAGTAATTGTGTTATGAGTACTTTCTTGAATGATGTTTAGTGTATTATTTCCATTACATTGATGAAGTTTGTGTTAATGCTATGCAAAGTTTTTCAGTAATGTTAAATGGATTAATATGTGATATTTGATTCACCCCCCCTCTCAGTATCACTTTTCCCAACTAAATTTCCAATAGAATATATTTCTTCTTAGCAACCTCCCTCTTGATCTTCCAAAAGTCCTCTATCTCTTCCTTAGTAAAGGCCTTCCTTTTCTCAATCCCACCTGTCTCCAAATAAGCTCAAACTCATCAAATCCACATAAAAAAATAGGTGATTTAAAAAAAAGAATTATACAGCCATAAAAAAATTATGTTCTGATACTTTACAAGACCTAGAAGAATCCCACCTTGACATCAAAGAACCCATGATCTCTATCTTCTGGTACTCACAACTTAGTTTACAAAACTATAATCATTTATTATAGAAAAATTCAATTAAAATATTTCAAACTAATCATGTAAGATCCATTCTAAAAGCACTCACAACACTATAATGTTCAAGAGAAAATAGATTACAAATACAATGCATGGACAATACAACTTTGTGAGCCGACTTTAGGTGTTCTGAAGGTGCTTCTCATAATGAGATGATGACGAGAATCCTAAATTGGGTGGATATATTATTTAATAAAGTACCAAGACTATCCTTCAATCAATTATCTTACTATTATAGTGTTCTAATGACCCCACAAAATGGTCAAAGCTATAAAACACAACCACCTAGAACCCATCAATTATATGCCATAATGAAAAAGCTTGAGACAAATAAGTGGATGCAAAGATAAATTGCATAGATCTCACACTATCTAGAGAGATATACTTATAACTAGCAATTAATACTTTTGAATCAAAAGCCAACTTAATCACACCATCCTCCTCGTTTCCCTCATCCACACAATAAACCAAAAATATATTAATAGCATTCATTGGTGGTGTCACCTACAACTTCTTAGCAATTTCTCCTCCACATCACATAGTAATAGATTTGAAACCTATTAACTCCATGAAAGTGTTCTAGGAAATAGTGATATTGAGCCACCATCAGGGGAGTCAACTCAAATATATCATCATGAAGCAAATATGAACAAACAATCATCAATAGCATAGAATCACATGAAAGGATGTGAACAATGTAACGCCCCGCCAAGGAACCCAAGAGAAAATAACCAAACATGCTACTAAGTTTGGTGAACTTTTTTTTTTTTTTCTAAAGTTAACATACAAGATAAACAACAGTGCGGAAGCAATTACCATTTACTCACATTGAAACAACATCCATCACAGATTACAAGACTCAAGAACAACAAAAAAATGCCAAAATTCTCCAAGAAGCCTCTCCTCAAATCTCCAACAACATGATTCTTCCCAAATGAATGCTAATTCCCCCTATTAGGGATTCAACTCCACCAATTATGAAAAACCCTAGATGACTCACAAAAGAACTCCTAATCCAACTCTCCCTCTTTTGTTGAGAGAAATTAATAATTAATAATTAAAAATAAATTTAATTGTGCACAACTCAACTTAGTCTCCTAAAGACAAGTTGTCATATTTTCAAACAAGATAAATTCAAACTCAATAAAGCACATGTTGATAATAAAATCTATTATTAAATAATTTAATATTCCTAACATCATTAAATCATGCAATTTAATAATTTAACATCTAATGAACAATAATAATCTAATTTTCACATAATTAATTAATTAAAACCAAATATCCTTAATATTTGATTTTTAATTAATTAATAATCATACAATAACATAAGAGATAAATTTAACATTATTTTCTAACTATGATATTAATTTCCCAAATACTCAAATAATTAACTTTAATTTAATTTTCTCAATTAAATTCTAGGAACATATTTAATCATTAAATTCAACTATGCACCTAACATTGATAATCACATAAAATAATCTATATAATCATAAATCGACTAAAATCAATAAATGAATAAACACTCACATAACCACAAATCAACTGAAACCAAAAGACATAAAACCAAACAAACACAGGAGAAGGGAACCACGAACTCATGCCAACCGGATGAATTCGGGTAGGGAAGTCAAACCCACACTTGTCCAATCCTAGGACAATTTGGCTTAGGTTAGGGTTTGGGTTTGTGTATTATCTCCCTTCTTTACCATTGAGATGAATGTTTGTGGGCACGCTCACTCCTGCCAATTCAGGAAAGACGATGCCTTGTACCTGCGAACCTGTCACCACAAGATGAAGCATGTACATATAATAATATATATCAAACAATGATAAGGTACAGTCGGTCGTGTGAATCTCAACTATGCGAGTATCTATGCCTCCGTCCTCTACCAAACAAACACGTCAAACAGATGCAAACACATGACAACCATACACATGCCAGTATGGGATCAGTACCATGAATTAATATAAAACATAAACATAACATCAAATGATATGATCATCTAATCTAGGCAATAACATGATATAGAAATCCATAATCATCATTTATTAATCATAATAATCGATCACATCAAAAGTGACCTAAAAGAAT
Source organism: Chamaecyparis obtusa (assembly GCA_027943335.1). Lineage (NCBI taxonomy): Eukaryota > Viridiplantae > Streptophyta > Pinopsida > Cupressales > Cupressaceae > Chamaecyparis > Chamaecyparis obtusa. Next base: position 2,208,206 of record BSBK01001922.1, read on the forward strand.
TCGGTCAAACCATAGAAACATAAAGAAACCTAAAAGCAAACTACGGGCGGGGTACTACATCAACACCAAAAAAATTACACCTTCCCAATGTGTAACCATTATCTAATAGAAGCTCTATCCATTGTCAACAAAATTAGACATGAGGAGACATCCACATTCTTTTTCATCTCTCAAATTGCACAATCCATTATCACAAAGCATCATTTGTAATTCTATTGTATTTGAATGCCATGAAATCTACCATAATCCATTGTCACTAAGCATTGTTTGTAATTCTATTGTATTTGAATGCCATGAAATCTACCATAGCCTCCTCACTAGATACATGTCCCTTATGTAGTCTAGGGCCCTTCACTTTCCCTTTTCCTCAAGTGTCACCTTTCTTTCTACCACCATCTATGTTGGCAAAGATATAGTTACCTTAACTTTATCAATTGCTCTTTTTTTCTTGCATGTAATCATCTTTCCAACTTCAATAATACTATCTTACAAAAAAAATCTATCAAACATTATTTGTGACACATGTATTTATGTCAAAAAATATACTCTTTCAAAGAGTATCATAAGCAAGCTAGCATGACTAATATCAAGGATGTATATTTTAACTACCGGATAGGGTAAGCAAAACAAATTGGGGATGGCATTCCAAACTAATTTGAACTTGTTACAAAATATTCTTTTAAAGGACTATGTAATGAGTATTTTTTCAAATACCTTATGCAATATTTTATACACACAAAAAAATTAATTTTTATACACCATATTTTAAATATCTTTATAAAAAAAAATGATAAATAAAATTAATGTATCTTTTATGTACGGATAAATTATATTAACTTATATATAGTTGTCTATCAGTGTAACCCTTGCACCTCCTTCTGATGCAAGTGCTAATTTTTAATTTTATAATAACTTGAATTACTTAATATTTTAATAATTCTTACTTCTTAAATTACTACATCAATAAATTTATTTTCTTTAAGCATACTCTTCTAGCGTACAATTTTAAAGTCAATTAAACTCAATTTTTTTGACACGGAATTTTCCTCTTCTTTTTCTATTTCTTGTGGAATTTGAACTTGTGACCTCTCTTTTAAGAACATAATTTTTTTCCCTGAAGAAATGAATATATAATTACTTGGAATGATAGCAATTCTATCTCCAAACTTTAAAAATAAAAATATAAGTTTCGTAAACTTAAAAACATATGATCCATTTTTAATACATACTGTACAGGCTTCTACTGTTACTATGTAGTGGGATGAGAATGCAAGGCAACTATTATTCAAGCACAGACAGGTATCAAACTCATTAAATTCAATGTTTTTTCTGGCCATGAAATGACACAGAATTTAAATTGCAATTGAAGATTGGGGAAAATTTTGATAATGCAATTTAAAACAAATTTGAGAAGTCTGTACAACAATTCTGATAAATGTATCTTTTGTGCAGCGATAAATGCATTCGCCAGCTGCATTTGATTTTCAATGAGAAAATGCCAATTTTATTGAAGTCTGTTTGGCTGAAGACAGTTTTGACATCTTTCTTCTGGCCAAGCTATAGATCACCTGAATCATTTGTCCTCCCTGTTGAAATGGTGAGACAATTAGAGTCATTCAAAGAGTTCTATAACGCAGAAAAAATGAACAGAAGGCTAACGTGGAAATATTATCTTGGAACATGCATTATTATTGGAAGATTTGAATAAGGTGAAATTCAAATTGTTGGAACACCTTGTCAAGCAAGTGCACTATTGTTGTTCAATGAAACAGAGAGGCTAAGTTTGGCTGAAAATGGAATTGCGAAGGTTAAGCAAATCGTCGAGGTTGTTCAATAAGAATTTAGAAGTTGAAGATACAATTACATTGCTGAAATCCCTTGCATGTTCAAAATACAAAATCCTAAGTAAATTACCATATACCCAATCTGTGATAGAAACAGACTATTTTGAATTCAATGCAAATTTTTCATTTAACATGAGAAAGATCAGACTTTCGGCACCCACGGCCTATGTAAAAAAAAAGGCTGTATTTCAAGATAGACATCATATAATAGATGCTTCTATCATAAGAATTATGAAGACCAGAAAAGTACTAGCTCATAAGGAGTTGGTGGTGCAATGTATTGAGCAGGTTCAAGACATGTTCACGCCACAAATAAAGGAAATAAAAAGGAGAATTGAAAATCTGATAAACAGGGAATTTATAGAGAGAGATGAAGAAAATCCTAGAGTGTACAATTTCTTGCCATGACATCGGATCAGAGAAGAGGGCAGTCAGATATTTCTGAATTTGATACTTCACAACTTATTCTAGCCCTGAACTGCAGATCTTATCATTATCTTGGAGTCACTCTATTATATATTTTCTAAATTCTTTTTTTTCTCCTAATTCAAAGATCTTGTGCTTTTGCTTCATTAGTTATAATAAACATTAAGCTTCAGAAAATTATTCTTTATTTCAATTTCCTTGTTTTCCTTGTTTTCCATCAAATTCGCTTGTGTTTTGTTTAACCAAGCCATACTTGGGTGGCAATTTTAAAAGAACCCACTTCTTAAGAACCTCCTTTTTCTTACTAGAGAAACTCTTCTCTCTTGCAGCAGTCTTGAAGATACAGGACGTCATCATTTTTTATATTGATTCTATATTGTGGATAGTTTAAGATGTCCCATTATGGATCTGAATGTATAAACTTCCCCATGAACTTCAAATTGGTTGGCAAGTTCTCAGGGGAACATGTCATAAAGTTTGAGCACCACATGGGATGATTAGTTATCCACCTATGCAATCAAGATTAATTTAAGAAAAGCAATCAAGCACTCTATTAAACCTTCCTCAGTTGTTGGTGTTGGTGTTTGGATTCAAAAATTGGGTTATGAATGTCTTTGCATTAGATGCTTCAATTTCTGGAAAGTTGTAAGAGTGAAATTCAGTGTGGGGGAGGGTGGCGATTCCTCAAAGTTTGACACAGGATTGGAGTTCCCCTAAAAAAATATCGACATGTCTTGACATTGGCTCAGAGAAGAGGCCAATTAGATATTTCTGTATTTGATGCTTCGCAACTTATTCTATCACTGAACTGTAAATCTTATGTTGTTCTCTCCTTGATATATTGTTACATTATATGATTTGATGGCCTGCAATTCTTATGATGTTCTCTCTTTGATATATTGTTACATTATATGATTTGATGGCCTGGAGAAAAGAAAAGTAGAAGATTAATGAGCAACATAAGACAACTGCATTATCATTTCTGCCCTGCCTACTCATAAGTAAATTACAGCTAAGCTTTACCAGAATTTTTGTTAACAGTAAGAAAGAGAAATCACTTGCAACATTTAAAGTTTATAGAAACAAATTACAACCTCCATTTACATATGCAGGAAATAAAACCATTTGCTGTAATTTCTATATAATACTCGGTAATTGCAAACTGCATACTTTCAAGTCTCTGTCTTCTTTTCATTACAGTAGACAGTGACGAGGAGGCTATTGTATAGATTAATATTTTCTAAAGATTTGGCCTCTGTCTGTCAAATCATAAAAATTCTAACACATTGAATGAAGATTTTCTATAGTCTTGAAGGATTTTGAACAATCTGAAGTTGTTTCAACTTATGTAAACTGAAATTCAGCGTTGTTCTCCTCCTGCCAGGATTCATCACAAAAAGAAATAGAAATCATGGCACCAAATAAATTGATGGTGAATTTGTGCGTTCCCTTAACATTTTCAAAGCTTTGTTCTAGCATTATGTGTAAGAGTATAGCAAACATCTCATGCAAAGAGTAGAGATGTGGACCTGTTAAGCACAATGCCATTCATCACTTTAACTATTATAAATTCCAATAATAATCCACTAGATATCATGATTCTTTACCATTTCTACCTGCTATGTTTGGCCAACCTTCCAAGATTTCCCAGTGTAAAATACTTTTAGATTGAACGACACTTCTGACCACTTTACCATTGAGCTCTGGTAGGGTTTGGGTCCATTATCCTTATCCTCTGAGTAGGTGTAGTTGTCAAAAACATGAATATTTTAGTATCTAAACTTGGGATAACTCTGTCACTGAGCAATCTGTTAGGATTAACAAGGCAGAAATAACAATTATGTGCAAATATAACCAATATCAGAAAAAATAATAAAACCATACAAAAGAGAACACAAGACACAAAGATTTAACGTGGTTCACTTAATCCCTGGATTACATCCACCAACAGCGAGTCCAATATTTTATTATCCAGTGATTACAACCTGATTACAATCCGTAATATCTTACAACTCAATTCCACCGCAAGTACTAAAATCATACTTAATGAAATCCCTAACCCTAAGCCATATTATACAATATTTTTGCCGCTTTAGGGTTAGAATGAGTTACAACATGTCGGCCCAAAAATTACCAAAAGTATGTCGGCCTCCGGCAAGATCGGGAGGAAAAGTGTACAGTACTTTCTGATCAGTCACCACAAGTTAACACAATCCAGTACTATACTTAAAGTCCTACAAAAATTCACATTGTACCCTCTAGATTCTGTTGAACTCGAAAGATTTTCTCCAAATCTCAAATGCTTTAACAATGCTAGTACTCAAATCTTAGATATTGTAGGGGCATCTCTGATCACTATACAATTGATCATCGATAGAGTTTGGGTGCTCGAAAGTGCAAGGATATAATCATATTCATGTTCATACATTCAGAGTTCCCTTTGCCTAGAGAGAGTGAGAAACCTCCAAGCTACAACATAGAATACAACCTGTCCCATCATGATCAAAATTCAGCTCCTTGGAGCCCAATGAAGGGGGTCTGCAAAATATATAATTGCGATCCCCATCTTTACCATGCCTGTTATAACTAACCCCTTAATTGGGGATTATCATGAAACAAAAGTTGAGGATCATCGTATGCAATTTTTCCGAGGTCTGAATTCTCCTCTTGAATTGCACTCAAGAATAATGCCAAAGGAGCTCTTTACTTTCCACATTTATCTTTCACAAGTTCAAGATGGATGGTGCTAAACATAACGCATTCTAGTTTCATATGAACTATTGACAACGCCTAAAACATTAAACAGTGTAATCTTTAATAGAATAAACCAATCATACTTCAGATTTTTGTTATTTTCTTTTTAATCCTATGTTCTAGCAAGAAAATGAACTATTGACAACGCCTAAAACATTAAACAGTGTAATCTTTAATAGAATAAACCAATCATACTTCATATTTTTGTTAGTTTCTTTTTAATCCTATGTTCTCGCAAGAAAATGTGCAAGTTTTTAAAGTCTATAATATATGAAAAGGAATTATCAATGTTTTGATTGGATTGAAATTATTAGCAACAGATCATCAGAAAATATTAAAAATTACAAAGCACAAGAACTCACTTCCTGCGAGGCCTCGTATAGGTTTGTAGAGCTTGGTATTGATGATTAATTGTCACCAGCTCACCTTCTGTCTGCATGTGTACTTAGTCCCTTTTTACCGTCTCTTCAATGTTTTGAATTGAGGGCTTATTGATTTTTTTCTTTTAAAAATGTCTGTCACTCTCCTCTCCTGCTTAAACTGTGATTAAACAAGTTTTTAACAGCCAATAACATTGCTCAATTTTTTGAGCTTAACTTTAATATAATCATTGATAGAGAAAGATGATAAAAAATTTTAAACAGTAAAATATTAATTTTGGCAGATTCTCATTGTGATATTGCTATCAGGATTCAACTGTGTAGTTTTTTGAGTCAAACTCATTGACCCATGATTCATGAGTAGTGGTTCACACGAACCCATCTCTCATGAGAATGAATGGAACACTTAGCACTCATTGGATCTAGGTGATGCTCACAGAGGTGAAGCACCGGGACTTCCCGGGAGGTCACCCATCCCAGTACTACTCCAGCTCAAACGCGCTTAAATACGGAATTTCCTCCATGGCTAAACCCACTCTACTTGCATCCTCATTTGCAAAACCCTCACCAAGTGTTGTGCCTTATGAACCATTCATTAGAAAGCCCCTTAAGCTCATCAATTGATAAGTAGGAGATATTTTCCACAGCAAGTCAAATTGTGATATTGCTATCAGGATTCAACTGTGTAGTTTTTTGAGTCAAACTCATTGACCCATGATTCATGAGTAGTGGTTCACATGAACCCATCTCTCATGAGAATAAATGGAACACTTAGCACTCATTCATTCTCATGAGAGATGGATTCGTGTGAACCACTACTCATGAATCATGGGTCAATGAGTTTGACTCAAAAAACTACACAGTTGAATCCTAATAGCAATATCACAATTTGACTTGCTGTGGAAAATATCTCCTACTTATCAGACTCTCATTGGTTAAATTGGAGGCACTCCAATTTTCAATACAAGAGAAGACATGAAAATAGAGTTCTTGGAATTCCTGTCTTTGTAGGAGGTTGCAGTTATGTTAACAGTTGGAAGACTGTCAAAGGCCTCATGGCTTAAATTGTGCAGCGTTAGAAACATAGTTTTGCATGTACTATATAAATAAGTCCACATACCTTGTTTATGTTTCAACATTGTGCATACTCTGCCTCTTCCTTGCCATTGTTTTCTGTTGCTTCTTTTGTGCTCAGACCTGTAGAAGGAAGTCTGGCTAATAAAGGATTAGATTTTAATGACTTAGCTTGGAGAATTTTGTTTGATTCATGTCACTTTTGGCAGAATTTCTTTCCCATACAAGAGATTTTCTTAGGAAAAGGAAAAAAATATTTAACTTTGTTGGAAGTGGTGACAGTTCTGAGAGGGGGATGAATCAGAATAGAATAAATTTAACAATATTACTGCAACTAACTTCAAAACTTCTTAAATGATAGATTCATAAGCTGTAGAAAATAAACAATATGGAAAGTAATCACTCACAAAATAAGACAAGATTTTTGCCGAGTGGGAAACCTTCAAAACCTTACGGTTTTGTCACAGGGAGAAAAACTACTCCTATTGAACCTGTACTTTTATCGAGCAATAACCCTCTTTATACAATAGAAGCTACAACTGCCTTCTTGGGCTATAGCCCTTCAATTCTTTCTCCAAAATAAATCCGTGTGAATACAGTTTATATATATAACTGTATGCATTTCATACCGCATACATCTTATATATATAAACTATTTAAGATATACATTCAATGATTTTCATATCCGAGAATAGTCTCTCTTTTTTCACACTTTTACATCCACATCTTCCTCTTAAATAGGAAGTATACAAAATACATTTTCAAAGATCAATTACATCAGATGTTGCAACTGATAGCAATATCAGTTCAACATAAAACTGATTTTCAATAACCGAATGTAAGAACTATTTTTAAAATTGTTTTCAAAAACCCTTCACCGAAATTTGTTGGTGAAAATAAAAAATCGGTTCTCAAGAACCAAACTCAACTGAATCGTTCATAACAGATTTGTTACACAAAAACCGTGTAACTATCAATTGTACCACAACTTATTCAAAATAAAATGCTTGCAGTGAATACCCAAGTGTCAAAATGACACAAATCTCCTTTTTTAAACAATATGCAAATAGCCAAACCAAAAGTAATGCTGAAAAGCTGATAAGTTTTTTCTCAATCCCTTTCCGTGAATCATTTTAGGTCATTGTGAATAAGACAGCATATTCACATAACATATTGTGTTGTAAAAAAAAAAACCTTCAAGAATATGCACAAAAAAACTGTCATTTTGTCAAACCTTGACTGTTCTTTGCCAAGAAAGAAAAACTGGCTGAAGATGCATACCTTGTGATAGTAACTGAATTGACAAAGAACCATACAAACACTGTTAGTGTGGTATCCAGTCGTAACCACTGAAGATAAAATGCTCAGAGAGATTTTCAACACAGCAAACAAAGCATGTATCAGCCATTGTATCGTAATAGAATAAGATAGAGGAAAAATATCTTAGATCCATAACATAGTAAGATAGAGCGAGATTATCCTTCTGAAACCAGATAACAAATACTTGTAAAGAAGATGCAAAGATACCATAAAAATCATATTACCCTGTTCCTCTTAAAAAGAAGAGTATCATAGTAAAAACCCATAATCACGAAGTCAACACAGTGTTACCAAAAATTCATTGTAGTAATCATGGCGGTGCCCTCAGTTAGGGCAAGAAAAAAAAATGATACTCATGTAAAGCCTCTTGATGATAATGATCAAAAAGTCCTTAATGAAATTTCAAATAAGTTTCACGTCCACCATTCATAAAAAACATGTGGAAAAATAAGAGCCAAATGTCGACAACCAAGAATCAACAAAAACCATAATACAACTCAAGTTTAACTCAAGTCTATCCGCACGGCACAGTACAAGCACACCTCAGCTTAACAGCTGGATGACAATAAAAACAGTCACTGCAGTGCATCAAGGACAAAAGAAGACAACAAACTTAACCTTCAAATGTAAATAACATAAATTTTAGTACAAAATATTATTCAATCATTTTTGTCATCCTTATCCAACCTTTCCCAAAATATAGACAACTCAATCAGGGCCCTCTTTCTAATATTCAGAGAGCTTTCACATTAAGTGAAGGGTTTTAATATCTATGTTTACATTAGAGTGTATAGATTGTACATTTTTTAAGTTGCAGGATAGACTGAAAGTGGGAACCAATGGCCGCTTTTTGAGCAACAGATGATAGACAAAAATGTTTAGGGTTTTGGGGTATGTGCTCCAAACTGAATCTAGTTTTTGGTTAATTATTGAAAATACCACCATATACTACTCCAGAAAGTCTACTTCATGGATATGTCAGTATTCTTGTCTAGACTACTTGTTGAAGGTTGTTAAGTATTTAAGGTTGGAGAAAGAAACAATTGCAATGTATTGTGTGCATGAGCGTAGCCAAAATAGGTATGTAGAAATGGTAGAAAATGAACTTCTTTGCAAGCATGCAAGATAACTTTTGGATTTCCATCCATTGTTGACAAATGAGAAGATGGATGATCTTTCAGAGGTGTTTGGGTTGTATTCTGGAATAGATCAAGGCATTCAGCTCATGGCCAAGATATTTAGAAAGCATGTTACCAGGCATGGTACTTCATTGGTTAAACATGGAGGACAGATGGTGGCAGACGCAATAAAGGCAAATAATCAAAAAGAAGTAATTGCAAGTGAAAAATATCAGTTTGTGAGGAGTGTTTTCCAGTTGCATCAGAAATACTTGCAATGTGTTGGGGAGAAACTTATGAACCACTGCCTTTTCAAAAATGCACTCAGGGTAGCCTTTCAAAGTTTTTGCAGGATATAGTATTTGGGAATTTCTTGCCACATTTTGTGACAACGTTTTGACAAACAGGAACATGACATATGTAGATGTTGAAGATGCCATTGATAAGATTGCAGAGTTTTATAGGAAAAATCTTGGAGACAGGCTTTTGTGTCATAAAAGTTCAAATGTTGATTATGAAAAAAAGCATGTTGTGTGGTGAAAATGTGTCACACTTCTATGAATCATTACATGCAAAGAAACTCAAGAATGAGCCCTCACAAATCGATCCATAGCTCCCTAGGCATGGAGTGCAAGGGTTTTAAGAATGCTCTCAGCTAGAGCTATTTAGCCAATAACCTTGCTAGTAAACCATGCAATGGGAGATTCAATGGAGACAAGGGCAAGAATGCCAATATCCTCAAGAATCAAGAATGAAAATGCAATGCAAGCTAGATTAAGAATGGAAATGCAAGCTAAACTATGGAAATGAAAGATGCAAGTATTACAAAGCCTTCTAGTTAAACTAGATGAATTAATCTAAAGCATAAAGGAAATCTAAGCTAAGAATGCCATGAAAATGAAGCTACTATGCAAGAAATGAAATCTAACTATGAAGCAAGAAAGCCATGATGATGCAAGAATGAAGACAAGAAGATACAGTGTTGATGAAGATCCAAGATGAATGCCAACAATGCTCCAAATCTTCAAAAGCTCCAAAGTGTACCTAGAAAACCTGCAGCATAATATTAGCATAAAAAGTTGTGGCCCTAGAATGAAGAAGAGAGCTCTTCTTTTATAGGAAATGAGGAGAAATGGACCATGGAGATTAAGAGGCAAAAGATTTAATCAACGGTGGAGCTTAAAAGAGGAGCAATCCATGTGCACAAGTATCCTCCAATAGGAAAATAGGAGTTGACTTTTGTGTCCATATGAGACAAAAAGTGCTTTTTTCCTTTTTATAAATAAGAATAATGCTTTATTTGTGCAACTTAGGATAAGAAGAAAAGGTGGGCTTTTTATTTATTAAAAAGGGGAGGAAATATTCTTTTTAAATAAATAAAGACTTAGGATAAGATGGTTAGCCCATAGAAAATAATCAAATAAATGATAGAACTAGGATTTGATCAAGAACAAGCAATTGATGATTTAGCAAAAGTGCTAGCAAGGGGCTAATAGTCTAGGTGACCATTTTTAGGTGTATACATTTGCCCCTCTTTGACTAATGTGTGATCAATTTGGGAACACATGTAGTCAAAGAATGAAGTTGAAATGTGAGATCGATTTGGGATCACAAAACAACTCAGATCAGCCAAGAAAGCAAGAGATAGCCAAGAAGGCAAGCAAATAGCGATCTGACTCCAAAGAATGAAGTGCAGAGAGATAGCAAATCCTGCATGATCAGCCTGGTAGCGACAGTACTGAACACTTAAGAAAGAGATAGCCAATAAGATATGATATGTCTGCCCCCTCGGGATCGAAAGCGAAATCAAGTAGAGGGAATGCAGAAGCAAGAGCAACATGATCAAATCACTAGAAATCATAATCGAAGATGAAAGATAATAGAATAACCATCAACCAATGAAGGGATGCCCCACACATGGGACACGGGGCACGAACCTATCGGTCCCTCAACCCGTAAACGCCATAGACGGGGGAATTGGAACTTGGGATTGAAAGTGAATGAAAGACTAGAAGTGTGAAAGAGATGGAGATGAAGAGGTGAAGAATGCCCCAGCGAAGATTGAAGGATCAAGCCTTAAAAGGTCAGCCAACTGCGCAGAAGAGGGGGAAAAGGTGATTTGGATGATTAAGGTGAACTCAGATTTCGGTTTGGATCCCGAAATGAAGAGAAAATGATGGGATATGAAAGACAAGAAGCGAAAGACATGATCAGGAAGAAGCGAAAGGTGAGCGCAGTTGATTAACAAGTCCATGTAAGATGAAAAGGAGAGCTCTCTCCATATGCAAGATGCAAAACTAAACTAACATGAACCTAAGAAATGCAAGCTACATGAAAAGTGGTTTACTTGCAAGGTTACAAAGCCAATAGACATCTAATATTCATCATCGAGCGTTATTGGTAGCGTCGCAAGATCATACAATACACACTAGCATAACTATGTGAATATGAATATGATCTTTATCAGATAGGAATGTGGAAATCTCACCTAGGCATCAAAGACATGTAGGTCAAGATGACTAGCACAGTGAGATTACCTAAGTTTAATATCGCAAGATTATACTCGCATCGAGACACAAGGAAAGTCAAGATGGCTACAAATATGCACTTGCACAAAAACAATCAAGGATAATACCCTGTCAATCCACAGTGTCAAGTAAGACCAGCATAAATGCTCATGACAGTTAGGATCAACAAAATATACCCACAAGTAGAAAAAGCAATAAAACATGTTCTCATACCCTCAGTCTTCTAGCTATGCATCATTGAAAACTTCTCAGGGAGAGACCACTCAGCAAAGAAAGCATCATAGACAGCACACAAAGAAATAAAGTCAAACAAATCTCAGCAAGTCAAGTGCGTGTGTGTAGGTCATAGAGTCAAGCTTTGAGTATCGCATCTGCAAATGAGAAATATCGCATCATACTAGACTGTAGGTAGGACATCTGATAAGTGTTGAGAAACACTCGACGCAAGGGTAGTGTTGAAAAACACCATTGGGGTGGTGTTGAAAAACACCATTGGAACCAAGTTGCCCAAGAAACCCAAATGCACAAAGAGACCCAAGATAATCTTAAAGCAACATATGCCCCCTAGACTAAGACAAGAATCAATTCCAGGCTAGGAGAGGCAAAGCGAGAAGTGGAGCGAAAGAGTACCACACAAGACTGATAGACATAGGTGCAGAGGGTCTCAAGCAGCGCCTGTTTCCAGGTTTTCACCACTTGATAGATTTTTTCAGGACTTTTTTATAATTTTTTTGTATTTTTGCTACCAAGGCGCCTGTTTCTAGGTTTTCACCAAGGCACTTTTTCAATTTTTTTGATTTTTTTGAATTTTTTGAGTTTTTTGGTGAGACATCAAAGCGCCTATTGCTAGGTTTTCACTAGGATGCTCATTTTTTTCAGTACTTTTTATGCTTTTTAGGATTTTTTCAGCATCATATATGATTTTTTTGGAATTTTTTCAGGATCATAAAATATGTACAAAGGATGCCCCAGACAGAAATGGGCATCAACAATCTGCTTCCTCTGATGTAGTTTTCTTCTTAGATATCTCTTTTGACTTTATGTGCCCATGTCGATTAGAGGAGACATGGTGATATTTTTTTGATGGATTCTTGTATTGCTTCTTTTTCTGGTATTGAACATTCAAGTTACTTCCAAAAGACTTGGGACTTGTGGAAGAAGGAGGAAGATATGACTGGTTTAGATGGGTGAGTGGATGAAAAGGATTCAAGGGTATGCATCTATGTTGATCTTGAGGAAAGATAGGAGATGGAGGGACGTAAGGACCCAAAATGGATGATGAATTAGGAGAGTTAGGAGGGGAAAGTGAAGGGACATAAGGACCCAAGATGGAAGGAAGGCGTGAAGCCTTTAGCAGTGGAAGAGGTCCAAGGATGGAAGTGGAAGATGCAAAAGGATAATCAATAATTTCATCAGCATCTATATGACAACCAAGGACATCAGCATCTTTAGAGTGAGCATTAGGATTTGCAATAGGATCATGAACATCTTTAATAGGATAAAATTCATTGATAGAATCGTTCAAAGCTTGCAAAGACTTAGGAAGAGTAGAAAATGGAAGCGAACATGGAGTGGTAGAACAAGAAGATGGAAGACTTTGATCTTGACAAGGATCTTTGGATAGCATAAGCGTAGAATTTTTCTCTTGATTTTCAATAAGCTTAACATCAGAAGTAACGGCACCATTTTTAATAACCTTAATGGAAGTATCATCTTTGGAAAGTGCAAGCGTAGTAAGGTTATTTTGATTATCAACAAGCTCAATAGTGCAAGTGGTAGCTTGATCTTGCTTAGGAGAAGACTTAAGACATGGTGGAATGAATGTAGAAGAGCATAGAGGATCAAAAGAACCATGAAATGGATCAGAGACATCATGAAAATAATTGGATGACATGGATGGTTCTTGATCTTGATCTTTCTTTATATTCTTTTCTGTATCATTTTTAGAGTCCTCTTGACATGAAGCCACTTCTAAGGACAAGGAAGCATTTTGAAATTGTATGGAAGACTTTGGAATAGATAGTGAAGGACTAGCTGAAGTAGGCATTGTAGTGCATAAAGGCTTAGGCTCTTTAGGTTTAGCATTATTGAAATTATTTTCAGCCAAGTGAAGGTTAGCTTGAGTTTCTTGAAGAGGTAGCTCTTGAGGATAACTATAGGGAACTGCATGAAAAGCATTAGGATCTTTGTTGGGTGAAGGATTTGTGAAAGATTTGGAAGACTCAGAAGCTTTAGGAGATGTATGAGTATTGGAGGAAGTAGGGGATGGAAGGGGACCATCACAAGACAAAGGTTCAACATTAATATGATCTTGCTCAGAAGTACAATTTTGATTTTTAGCAGTGGAATTCTTAGAGAAGAAATGCTCATAGTAGTAACGTTTATAATCAGCGCGTTGTATTTTATAGTCCTCAGCAGTAGTAGATGGATTATCATCAAGGTATTGTCTACAAACATCACTAAACTCTCTTTCAAAATCAGAATCATATGGATCACCATCACAATCTATCCAATAGGATGACCCATTTTTAGTAAGCATGAGTCTGCGAGGACTCTGAGGAGTAGAGGTGTCATAAGTATCACTACATTGTCCATCATCATAGTCATCAAAGGTATTACAAAGATTGTCATGTTGCTCATTATGGTATGGCTCATGAAGAAAAGCAAGACTCTTGGGGGAAGTAGAAGAAGAACAAGATCTTAAAGAAGGAGAAAATGAAGACATAGTGGAAGAAGAAAACTTAGCTAAGGAAGAATTTGAATGATGTTGAGAAGAGTCATGGTAAGATGAAGAAGGATAATGATGTTTGGAAAAGGCATGGTAGGATGTGGAAGATGAAGAATGATGAGAAGACCTAGAAGAAAAAGAGTGTTTGGAAGAAGGAGATTGTGAGAGAATCATGTCTATAATCCTAGCAAAGGCGTCAGACTCAAACATCTTTTTGTTTACTCTTGTCTTAAGTTGATGACTTGCGGGATGCTTGGAAAAATAATACTGTTCGAATTGAGCAATGAGTTCGAGATCATCCCTTCTCAAGAGAGGTTCTATAGCAAGATAGTTGAAATTCATGATTCTAGAAGAGGAGGAATCAAGCATGAAAGAAATGAATAGAAGAGATGAAATAGAAGAAGGCAGACTAGATAATAAGAGGAAAAGGATCAAGAAGACATGAAGAGGTTAGGAAGAAGAGAAAGAAGCATGAAGGAAGAAGAGAAATGGAAGACTAGGAAGATATGGGAGATGTGGAAAAAAGAAGACCAAGAGTCATTTTGTGCAAATTGATACCATTGAAGTCCATTTGAATATTGAGCAACATGTAATAACCTCTAAGATCTGACCTGGACTGACCAAGGATGACTGGAAGTGACACAAATCAACTTCAGATTGCAAGCAGTAGTGAGATAGCAAAATAACTTTGTGTGATAGTTCCCAGGCAAACAGTGTGACTCTTGACCAATGAACATAAAAATCTCAGTTTTGAAGTGTTTTGATCAAGTTCAAAGATTGGATAGTGCAATTTTTTTAGTTTGACAAGCAGTAACAGCAGATAAAAGACAAGTTTGCAAACAGTAGGTGATCAAACATGTCATAGAACACTTGAAACAAGGGCAAAAGCAACCTTGCCAAGATAAGCACTTGTGATATCAAAATAGAAAACCTTATGAACGCTACCGTGTGTTTGAATGTTGAGAACGTTTACACTGGTATAGCACAATCGAAGACAATTCAAGCAATTACTACCTAGAAGGACAAGGCTCATTACTTAGCAACGTGGCCCACAACTTGATGCTCCCTTGCCTCACACCAAGTGGTTGCCCACAAGAGATATTGGCGTTGTCATGGAAGTGTCAAAAACACAACCAAAGGAACACATATGGTGAGTGTCTTGGGGTGATCCGGGTAAGTCCACTTGGATCAATCCTTGCACCAAGAAGCTAAGCGGCTAAAAGAAGGTGGCCTCTATCTAATGGTTCATAGTAAAGATTTCCGTTCATAGCACCCCTCTTGCTCCTCATAAAGGACTAGGACCTCGCGGCCTCAAGAGTACCTTAAGCATTCTTGCTTAATGCTTTCCTCATGGTCACAATCCCACAAGTTACTCACATCAAGCGAAGATAAGTACTATGTCTACCAAGGTTTTGTGTCCTCGATAGCCTTGAGATTATAGTGAGTTGGAATCACTCGCCACCAAGGAAAATGATGACAAGGTTGTCCCCACTTGGGTCGTTCCTCTTGATTTCTCAAGAGCAGGCCCGCTAAAGGATCCTAAGCTAAACAAAGAATGGATGATTTTTGAGGTTCAAGGTTTTTGATTCACCACAAGGGTGAAGAGCATACTCCCCTATCTCAAAAACTTCTCCCAAACACACTAAGCAAGATCCAATTACCCCTTTGCTTCCAAAACCTCAAGATGGGTCAAGATTTTCTGATTCACCTAAAGGTGAAGAGCATACTTCTCCTACCACCCCAAGATTCCTTTCACAAAGTATTAAGTGCCTATGAAATGAAACAACTAGTATATGCCGCACTTAATAAAAAAAAGCAATTAAACAAGCACTTGATTTAGTTTTTATGCTTAGGGCAGCCCTACAAAAACCATTAGTAGCCCTCTTTGACATGCGTTCTTTTGGCAAAATATCTCAAGCAAGTGCACCTACAACCACAACTTGTTAGACCCACAATGGTTAGCACATGAAAAATTTGATAATCTGCAAAAATACTTGATCAAATGATAAAATCTGAAAATGAAACCATCATGGTTGGATTGGGCTCGGAAAGACCTTTCCAACGATATATCACACTTAAAATTTTGATACCATTTGCAAAATTTCAAAAAAAAATGGGCACCCGTTTTCCAGAGTGGCACGGATTTGAAAACGCTGGAAATTTCAAAAAATTTCAAAAAGATAGCTAAGAACCTGAAACTTGCAAGATAGATAAAATAGCCTAAAAATAGCTCACTGCCACATTCAGACACAGTATCGTGCGATACTTCGCCCGACACCAGGCGATACTTCTCAGTTCGCGCGATATTTCGCCTTATGCCAGGCGATATACCTCAGTACTGGTGGGCGATATACTCCAGGCAGGTCGGGCGATAGTTCGTCAGGGGCGAACTATCGCACGATATTTCTCTTCAAAGCGGGCGATATTTATAGCATGCGCGAAGTATCGCACCTCTATATAAAGGTATATCGCACGATATTTATGAGAAGTATCGCGCGATACTCTGAGACAAAAAAACCAGAGTCTGAAAATTAAGCTAAAAACTTGCCGAAAAATTGACGGAAAATGACGAAAATGCAGAATTTAAAGGACAAAGTCTATCTACTTTGCCCCACGGTGGGCGCCAAAAATGTGTGGTGAAAATGTGTCACACTTCTATGAATCATTACATGCAAAGAAACTCAAGAATGAGCCCTCACAAATCGATCCATAGCTCCCTAGGCATGGAGTGCAAGGGTTTTAAGAATGCTCTCAGCTAGAGCTATTTAGCCAATAACCTTGCTAGTAAACCATGCAATGGGAGATTCAATGGAGACAAGGGCAAGAATGCCAATATCCTCAAGAATCAAGAATGAAAATGCAATGCAAGCTAGATTAAGAATGGAAATGCAAGCTAAACTATGGAAATGAAAGATGCAAGTATTACAAAGCCTTCTAGTTAAACTAGATGAATTAATCTAAAGCATAAAGGAAATCTAAGCTAAGAATGCCATGAAAATGAAGCTACTATGCAAGAAATGAAATCTAACTATGAAGCAAGAAAGCCATGATGATGCAAGAATGAAGACAAGAAGATACAGTGTTGATGAAGATCCAAGATGAATGCCAACAATGCTCCAAATCTTCAAAAGCTCCAAAGTGTACCTAGAAAACCTGCAGCATAATATTAGCATAAAAAGTTGTGGCCCTAGAATGAAGAAGAGAGCTCTTCTTTTATAGGAAATGAGGAGAAATGGACCATGGAGATTAAGAGGCAAAAGATTTAATCAACGGTGGAGCTTAAAAGAGGAGCAATCCATGTGCACAAGTATCCTCCAATAGGAAAATAGGAGTTGACTTTTGTGTCCATATGAGACAAAAAGTGCTTTTTTCCTTTTTATAAATAAGAATAATGCTTTATTTGTGCAACTTAGGATAAGAAGAAAAGGTGGGCTTTTTATTTATTAAAAAAAGGAGGAAATATTCTTTTTAAATAAATAAAGACTTAGGATAAGATGGTTAGCCCATAGAAAATAATCAAATAAATGATAGAACTAGGATTTGATCAAGAACAAGCAATTGATGATTTAGCAAAAGTGCTAGCAAGGGGCTAATAGTCTAGGTGACCATTTTTAGGTGTATACACATGTTAGATAAGTTAAAGTGTGAGTGTGGAAGACAATTTACATTTAAAATGGAGGGAATGCTTATCGATTGGCATTGACAATGAAAACCCAATCAAATTTTGAGGAATACCTCAAACAGAATCCTCCTCATCCATGTTCTGGAATAGAATTATCTGTGACAGTTTTGACATCTGGCTTTGGCCAAGCTATAGATCACCTGAATCATTTGTCCTCCCTGTTGAAATTGTATAAATTATTGTAACAAAGTTTTTTTTATCTGTTAAAAAATCACAGATTGACTGTAGCACAGTTTTGTTTATCCTTTAAAAAAGGAAATGGTTTGACTGTTGATTAAATGTATTAATTTTTACAATCTATGAATTAAATAAAAGATTGTTTCTAGATTTGATTGTGTGTTGGTTTTTGTATAAACATTTTGGATCATATTCTATAATCCATCATTATAATGGAGTGCTAGAAGAGTGTTTGTTGATTTTCTTTGTGTTTTTGCAAATTATGTTAGAACTATTTGTAAGACAGAGACTTTATCTACATCGTGTTTAGATTAGAAAATCTAACAATTTGCACACTAATATATAATAGAGACAATCGAAAATTGTCTAACTAAAGTTTAACACACTACAACTACATCTTCATTTCTGCCCGGCCTACAGTTAAGTACATTACATCTAAAATCAAAAGTTTAATATAATAGTTGAAAACAAAAAGCACTTACAACATACATCACCCATAAAAAAAGCTTGCATCAATTTTTTGCATATGCAGGAAATAAAATCGTATGCTGCAATTTCTGAATAATACTTTGGTTTCAGAGATTTGTCACTAATTCATAGGCTAACATACTACACATAAAACATCTATTAAGTTGATAAAGAAATTATTGCACAAATACAAGATTTAGGTATGTAAACCATGATTTCTTGGGATAATAATTCTTATGGCTTGCTTGGATGCTTCCCTAAATGAACCATTTATTCATGAGTGTCATATAGACTATTACCCTACTTCTAAACTACTAGTGAAAGATGTTCTCGTTTTGAGACTAATTTTTAGGACTAATGTCTTGTGCATTGAATTATGCAGTCTCAGTTTCTTATGAGAAACAACATATTAAAATCACACCAAAATATAGACTATGTTAAATATAATCGTTCTCCAAATTCTTAAAAATTATACGCAATAAAAAAGAGACAATTATAAAGAGAGTAATGACAGAAAGCTACTGAATTCATAGCCAATTATCAATTATATAAAAAGATGTCGATCAGTTTGTAGAGGCGTTCACAAGTACATTTTGTCAGAATTTGAAGATGCAGAGAGAATGGTCAATCAAATGATATATGGGAGATTGAGATTTGCCCAAGCAGAGTGGATATATAAAGATGTTACACTTGCAATAACTAGTTAGCAACTTTTTTAATTAATTGAATGAACAACTAACACGCTATTTGAATGAAATCGATTTGTAAGAGACAACACACCTTGGGTAACTCATAGGCTAGAAAACTATATTATGTTAGGTAGCTCATATGCTACCAACACTACAAAGAGCGCACATTCCAAGGAATTTAAGTGAGATGCCATATAAAATAATTGCAAGAATTTTAAAGGGCACAATTAATTTTAAGGTGATGGAAGGTAAGAAAGATTCCTAAAATAAAAAGAGATCATCAAGGATGTTTTTAATTATAAAGCTACAAATTTGGATGTTAACCTTATTGAACAATGGCTTCAAAGATAGATAAACTACACCAAAATTGGTCACTTATAGATAGGTCATAGAAGTCCATTACAACACATGGGTCAAACAAGCGACTTACAATAGACATGAAGACCTACAAACAACCCACACCATGAATAGAAGGGACTAACAATCAAACTCAAAACTATACACACAAAATCTTGGACAAGATCTGAGAGAGGGCCAACACCCTCGTGTCTAAGAGACCCCAAAACCTAGAATTGTCTCGATCTCAATAGAAGACAAGGATTCTAGAAAATAAACCATCCCCACCTCAATAGGATACTTTGAAGGAACAACCAAGGTGTACACAATTAAGACGTCAAATTGGAGCTCTGAGACTACAAAAAATGAGCCATATCCAAACCTATAGGAGAAATGTCCACCTCTGTAGGACTACTAGGAATGCTGGTTGAGATAAGGTAACTCCATCTTAATAGGAGCCTTTGAAGGACCAACTAGGTTGTGCTTAATGAAGGCTTCAAGATAGATCTTGAAGACTAAAACCAATAAAAAAGAACCAACAAACATACAAAAGTAATGTCCACCTCTATAGGGTTACTAGGAGTGCAGATACAAGTAAGGAAACAAAAGGTTTATCCATCACCTATCAAACAAACAATAAAGAAAAGATTTTGAAATCCTAAGGAAATGACAAAGAACCCTCTACCAACTAATCCCTTCTTCCCTCCATAGAAAACAAAGTTGTGGTAGAGACCAACTCCTGACAGCAGGAGTCAAAGAGTAGAAAAGGCACCACAAAGAGCACCAACTATAGACATGGAGTCTAGATATCCCACCTTCCCAATGCTTGAAGAAGAGAAATAAAACCAAGGAGTATCCTCCATCAAAGGATCATCATTAGCATAAGGGTTTAAAACTCCAACTCCAACCTTCAACACAGCCAAGTTCAATACATCTGCATACCCCACCTTAAATTTAACCAAACCAATAGACAATGAAAACATGACCTCTACCAACACTAGAGGTCTAGATCCAGCACCCCACATGATAAAAAAATGTGATAACCGCAATCCTAGGTAATGTGACCAAAAACTCCACAATCCAAAGGCATAAAGCAAAACACAGTAACCAAGGAAAGGCCTCCATCAAAGAAGAAATAGCAACACAGAGGTGCAAGTCTCCAATTCCAACATTCAATGCAACCAACTATAGAACACCATCACATACCACCCTTGCACCTCTCTTACCATTTAAAACAATGAAGACGCGACCTATAGAAATGTTAGAGGCCCATATCCAGGCATCCTAAGAAAAGAAGAACTAGACAATATTAATCTAGGTGAAATCCACATAGCACAAGCAAAAATAGGTCTTGCTAAAATACATCTCCTCTATTTATCGCCAAGAGATGAATGTACTAAAAATGAATCCTTCCCCCATGTTCTACTATGTGTCCCTCTAACAAACCAACATGGAGAAAAGGCATGAAAAAGAAATCACACTTGAGGGGGATACAACTATGCTAGAAACCAACACTAGCCAAATCACGCCAGACAAATCCTAGACAAGAAGCCCACTATCTCACAAAGTGTCAAGGTACAAAATTCTCCATTGTTGACATTGTAGAGAGTGACCCCATGAGGTTTGAACCTTGTTTTTTGGCTCTATAGGAAAGAAGCCCAACTATTTCACCAAAAGATCTTATTGATGTGATTTTTGTGACCGCCTCAATGTGAAGGACATAACACTTAGTGTTCCAAGATGAAAAACCACATGTCCAATCCTCTCTTAGACAAGGAATCTTTAAGTGCTAAACAATGTATAATATTGCATGTTCAATAAGGCAAGCCCAAGGTTTACACTACATACAAGAGACTTTGGCATTGGACACAACTAAGTTTATATGATGTAGTTTTCTAGGTAGGGACTTATGTTATTCACTCAATGAAATATCAACTTTCGTACTTTGGAGACCCAAAATCAGCTTTGGGAACTCAGAATTGATACTGTACTATTAAAACTCTAAAACTAACCTAATCAAGAAGTGAAAAAGAGGGGGTCCCCATTCACAATGGGACAATGGTCTGAAAAGGTCACACCATCTAACAACTCCATTGAGGAAATGTTCCTAAAAATTTCAAGAATAATTTTTTTTTAAAAACTTAGAACCTTTGATTAATTCTCTTTTCATTTACCCAATAACTAGGAAGCATACTCGAAGTGGACAAAAAACCACAAATTGAGCTAAGAACCTTCATCTTTGATTACCTATGTGTGTACACCTACACTCATTCCAACTCAAAAGACATTGAAAACTCCCTAAGATCCATCACAATTAGCTATGTAAGGTATCCATACTTCAAAAGCATCTTGAATTGAGCCTCACTACTAGTCAAACGTCCATAGTCTTGACATCAATTCCTAATGAGACTAACCACATTATAAGAATTCAATAAAGCTACATTCAAACTATGTCGTGACAAAGCACCATAACCAGACAAATTTACAACTTTAATCTTCCAAGAATATTGGGAATTCACGGGATAAGAAATATGGTTAATGGTGTAAGAATCTAGGAAAAATCCACGATCCTCAAAGTTTTGAGCAACAAAAACATGGTCCTAGTTCTCAAAAGAATAGAAGGAAAATCATTTGCAATATCACTATGTAATACAATTCATAAGATCATTGCTAAAGTAATGGAAAAATGGTTCAAAACTATACTTCCCAAACTAATATTAGAAGAATAAAGTGGCTTTATTCTGGGATGCAACATCACTGATGGTATTATTATAGCACAAAAGGTAGTACACTCCATTTGTAAAACAAACCTCAAAGAAATTATCTTCAAACTAGATATCAACAAAGCCCATGACAAAAATAAATGTAGATTCCTTATTCAAATTTTGGAAAAGTTTGGTTTCAACATTAAATGAAAAAAAATGGATTTACAATTGCATTTCAACACTAAGATAGTCAATAATTATAAACACATCATTCATGGTTTCTTTCAAGGAGAAAAGGGACTACAATAGTTGAGGAGTGTAAGAATTTGCCCATTAAAATGAATGTAATGCCAAGATCTAGAAGCTATAGATAGCACAAATAAGAGAGACAAGATGATATGATCAAATGAATAAATCAATAATGATCAAATGATAATGGATACATACAATGTAGATGTGCCTGCATATATAGGAAATGTATGATAATTAGGAGATATGCAAGTGATAACCTATCAATCACACTAGGTGTAATCACATGTCCAACAAAGGTGGATCATTCTGTTAACCTTACAATGACGAGATTACGAAGAGGGGGGGTGAGTTAGTAATGTACTGATTTCAACATTTAAACACTTTTCACTTAACCAATAAAGCAACAACTCAATAATCAAATGTAAATGTGCAATCACAAAACATCCAGCACAAATACACAAGATCTTTGGTATCATCAAAACCAAAATCAAGGAAAAACCATGATGGGGATGGCACCCACAAATCTATACCCTTCTAAAGTATGACTTGTGAAAGGCAATTACATATACATGACAAAATATAACCTTGTGAGAGGATTTACCTAAATCTCATAACAAGCTTGTACCTTGTGAGAGGTAGCATTGTGAGAAGACTTAGAACACTTATTACAATGACACCATACAAGATTCATAATACAATAAAGATCTGTCATGATCTACCTCACTTGAGGATATCTAGTACTCTATTGTAGCTATTAGGAAACAAAAGGTAAGAATGATATATGAAATAGAAACCTCCTTTATTTGATCAAATCCTCTGTATCTCAAACAAAGTTCTTCACATTATTCTCTAACACTTGGTTGGACCACACCTTCTGTCTCTTCTTCTTTCTTCACCGACACACGACCAACAACACATTCACCGTCTTCTTTTTCCAGCTTATACTGCTTTCCTTTAGTCTTAGGTTTTCACCACCATATGAAACCCTAAAGTGTAATACCTTTTCAATCTAACCATACACTTGGCTTCATATCACATATCTCTATGTCCAATTTGAAATTCATTGGTCGTGCCTATTCATTTTTTGGATTTAACCAAGAAATTAAATTATTTCATCAAGTATTTTCCTTGACCAATCAACTTGCTCAAATATTCTTTACACACTCATCTCGATGATATAACCATTAAACAAATGTTTCCAGCTATCCATGCACATTTTCCAATGAATTTTGACCAATAATATTTGACTATAACAACAATTTAAATCACCAATACCAATCAAACTGTTAGCCATTTAGAAACTTAACATTTTTCAAATTATATCATTGTTTATCCTTTGAAATATCTCATATCTTTTCTCAAAATGAATCACAGTGGTAGGATTGGCATTTAGAAGCTTTAGGTAACCTCCAAACACAACCAAATACCTAAACAATCAAACTCATAACCATAATGATAAAATCATCATATTCTTGTTAATTGATGTCTTAACAATTTTACTTTCTCTAATAAGCTTCGCTAAATCTGTCTCACCGGTCATCACAAGAAGTTAAGATTTTACATGTAGCATCCGAACATGTTTCCAAACACTTCTTTAGAACAACACCTCAACATATTACCATTAACATGATGTATTCCACGATCATCATCAAAAGCTCATAAAGTTAATAGTTGACATCAATGACAATACCATAACTGATCATTTCTCAACCATACCTATCATGTATCATTATCAAATCATGATCTAAACCAATTTACCTTACACATATGATCAACCACTTCCTTTATGTTATTACTCTTCATCATTTATGCCAACAATCTCCCCCTTTGGCATTTATGAAAACACAACAAATCAACACATACCTCTTTGTTTGTTTACCTATGTGTCCAAAAGCAATATGACTAGCCAACTGATCAGATGCATAGATTCTTCAGGTTCATCTTTGTCTTCAACTTCTCATCTTCCCATTAGCCTTGTAGAGTCCAATCTATGTAGCAGTAGCTCTCCAAACTGTATAGTGTCTCCCCCTAAGATGTAAACTTCATTCATCCAATGTGTACCAATGTGTTGATGACACATTTTCCCCCTTCGACAACAATGCCAAAGTTTCCAATCAACAACCTAAACTTGTATCAATCTTCAAATCTTCTCTCTGATTTCCTATTCAACATATATATTTTTTTCTTACATCTTAACTACCCCCACTCTAGGACTTGTCACTAATACATCAATCCAAGTTAAGATACAATAATAAAATTCTAGGATTGATGTAGTACAACATCTTCTTAGCTAAGTGTAGATAGGGGAGTGACCCCTAACTTACCTCTCAAGTATTCAAACTTGTCCTTAGGTAGAGGCTTAGTAAATATATCAGAAATTCATTCCATAGTTGGAATGTATTCCAACCTTACCTCTTTCTCTTGAACTTGTTCTCTAAGAAAATGATACTTTATAGCAATATGTTTAGTCTTAGAGTGCATCACTTGATTCTTAGAGATGTTTATAGCACTAGTAGTATCACAATGAATAACAATAGGTTCAGTCACCTTTTCTTGAATACCTTCAAGTAGTTACTTAATCTATACCACCTAAGTGTAAGTGATAGCAGTAACAACATATTCAACTTTAGTAGTAGATTGTGAAATACATTTCTACTTCTTACTTGTCCAAGCAACAAGTATTTCACCCAAGAAGAATGCTTGACCCCTTGTACTTTTCCTATCATCCACATTTCCAGCCCAATCAACATTAGTATAAATAATTAGTGAAAAATCTCCTTTATAACCATATTGAAGTCCATAATCTATTGTTCCTCTTAAATATATGAATATCATCTTTATTGAAGTCAAGTGTGTTTCCTTAGGATTTTCTCAAAATCTTGCAACCAAACCAACTTCTTATGCAATATCCAGTCTACTATGCACAACATATTGTAGCTTTTCAATCATAGATTGGTACATAGTTTGATCAAATTCATTAGATTCATCATCCTTAGATAGTTTACAACCTATAACCATTGGGGTTCTAACATGTTTTGATTCCTCAAGTCCGAATGTCTTCCATATTTCTTTGATATATTTAGACTCACTACTGTAGATACCATTATCAAGTTGTAAAACTTACAAGCCAATGAAGTATTTGATCTCACCTATCATTGACATTTCAAATTCTTTTCTCATTTTTTCAGCAAATGCTCTACTTAAGTCACCATTACCTCCAAATATCATATCATCAACAAAGATTTCAACAAGTAGTAACTTGTTTTCTTCATCAACCTTTACATAAACATTGTTGTTGTCACTTGTTCTAAAAAATCCAATCTTTATAAGATATGAGTGCAGTCTCTAATACCATACTCTAGGTGCTTTTTTTAGTCCATATAATGCCTTCTTCAATTTTAAAACCAAATCTTGTCCATCATTCTTCTCAAAACCTTCAAGTTGTTCAATATAAACCTCCTCTTCTAGCATACCATTCAGAAAAGAAGATTTCACATCCATTTGATAAACCTTAAATTTCTTGTAAGATGCATAAGCAAGTAGTATCCTTACTCCTAATCTAGCAAAAGGTGCAAATGTCTCACCATAATCTAATCCTTCCTCTTGTGCATATCCTTTGCAAACAAGTCTTACTTTGTTTCTCACCACTTCTCCTATTTCATTTATTTTATTTCTAAATACCCATTTAGTTCCAATCGCATTCTTATCTACTGGTCAGGGTACTAGAGTCCAAGTTTACTTCTTTGCTATCTGTTCTATCTCTTCTCATTGCATTCAACGAATCATCATCTTTCAGTGCATCCTTAATAGTTCTAGGCTCAAAATTAGAAAGTAAGCAGGTGCTCTCTCTAGCTTTCCTTCTAGTTAATACTCCAACATTCTTATCTCCAATTATTTTATTAGGAGAGTGATTTAACTTAACCAACCTTGGTAAGGTAGGCTCATATCTTTGTTTCTTATATTCATTCTGAACAAGTGTACCATCATTTTCTTTGTCCTCTTGTCTTTTTTCATTCCACTCAACATGTTCATCTTCCATCATTGGTTGCATATATGTTATCCCATTGTAATCTTCAAGTTTCCTCCTCTTGCTTCATCATTTTCATCAGAAAACCCATCCAACTTTACATTAGCACTCCCAATGATCTTATTTTTCCTCTTGTTTGAACACTTGTAAGCTTTACTCTTATATGAATACCCCCAAAATATTCATTCATCACTTTTAGCTTCAAACTTTCCTATGTTTTCACCCTTCTTACTAAAGCATCTACTATCAAAGATTTTGAAATACCTTACATTAGGAGTGTGTCCATACCATATTTCATAAGGTGTCTTTCATGTTCCTTTCTTGATCAAAACTCTATTCAAAGTGTATATAGTAGTGCTAATAGATTCTCTCCAAAAAAAATTGCAACCCCCTTTTGTATCATCAAAGTCCTAGCACATTCAACCACTAACCTATTTCCTCTTTTAGCCATTCCATTCTACTGTGGTGTCCTAGGAGAAGACATTTTTCTTTTAATCCCTTCTTCTTCACAATAGGCAAAAAATTCACATGATGTAAATTCTTCACCTTAATTTGACCTTAAGCATTTTAAGCTCCTACCAGTTTCCTTTTCTACTCTTTCTTTGTAAATATTGAACATATGAAAAGATTTTTATTCCTCTTTAAGAAACACATCCCACATCATCCTTGAATAGTCATCAACAAACAACATAAAGTATTTATCTCCATAATAACTTTGAACTCTGGTAGGAGCACATAAATCAACATGCACCAAATCAAGTATATTCTCATGTGTAGCCTTTACTTTTGAATGTAGAACTAGTAAGCTTCCCAAATTGACAATCTTTACAAACAACATTATTAGGTTTTTCAAGGTAGGGTAGACCTCTAACAAATTTCTTCTTCCTAACTTTGATTAGGTTATCAAAATTAGCATGACAAAACCTCTTATGCCATAACCAACCGTCTTCTACCTTTCCAATCAAACATTTCTTAACAGATGTATTTAAGTATAATAAGTTACCTCTTGTCAATTTTCCAGTACTAATCATCTTTCCTTATTTGTTCTTTATCTTGAATATTCCTTTATCTAATTCTAGATCAAATCCTTTCTGATTTAGTTCAAAAACACTCAATAGGTTGTAGTTCAGTCATGATACCTAGTAGACATCATCACAGTTTGTAGTGTCATTCAGTGCTATAGTGCCTTTACCTTTTACCATACATGGGATGTCATTAACAAAATTAACTGATCCTCCATCAAATTCTTTAAGCTCAATGAATTTTCTCTTGTCACCAATCATGTGATGTGTGCAGCCATTGTTAATTATCCAATTCTCACCCATGTTCATAGTTGATAACAATACAATCTCACTACCTTCTATCTTGTCTTCCTTTACAACAACAAAGATAATCTCCTCAACATCATCATCATTTGATCCATCATCTATAACACCTTCCTCATTTAGATAATATTCTTTATTTCCTTTATGCTTATATTTCTTATTCTTCTGTTTCTTATTGTTCTCAGGGTACCTTGATGCAATATGTCCAATCTTACTGCATGCAAAGCATTTCAAGGATAATTTTTATTTATACTTTCCCTTTCCTATAGGTAACCTTCTATCAAACAAAGCTTCCAATTTCTCTTATTCTTTTTCCTCAGAAATGATATCATCAATATTACTTCCATAATATACTAAAGTAGTTTGACTAGGAGGCTCATAATTCCTTCTAGAGTTTAAATGGGACTTAAATGTTGCATCTTCTCTAGACATGCTATTATCATTTTTTTTCAACTCAAAGGCATTTAAATTTCCAACCAAAGAATCAACAGTAACCAATATAGTCCCTAAAGACCTTACTTCTTATATAGAAGAAACTCTAATTGCATAATGTGGTAATAAAGTTCTTAGGATTTTTCTTACCACATCATCTTCAGTGATGGCTCCACCAGCTCCTCCATATACTATTTTCAAATTCTCCCACATGTAATAAGAAGTGTCAAGATATTGCACATTTATATGCTCTGCATCTGATAAGGTACTTGCTATTGCTTCAATAGTTGTAGTGTGCTCTTGTTTTTCCCTCAACTATTCAACAGATAGGGTTCCATTAGGAAGAACATATCTTTTAGTCACATGATCCCAATACTAATCAACCATTCCTTTTAGGTACAACTTCATCCTTCCACACCATCCTGGGTAACTATCCTTGTTGAACTTAGGACCTTCCTTTTTCATCATCTTGTCAAGATCTTTTCCTCAAGCTGTTAAAATTATTTTCCAAGGACCAAAGCTCTGATACCAATTGTTAACCTTACTATGATGATATTATTGAGGGGGGGGGGGGTGAATCAATAATCTACTGATTTCAACATTTAAACACTTTTCACTTAACCAATAAAGAAACAAATCAATAATCAAATGTAAATGTGTAATAAAAAAATATCCAACATAAAGACACAAGATTTTTGGTATCGTGGAAACCCAAATCAAGGAAAAACCATGGTGAGGATGGAACCCACAAATATATACTCTTTTGAAGTATGTCATGTGAAAGGGTTTACCCTGTGAAAGGAATTTACATATACATGAAAACATTTAACCTTGTGAGAGGCTTTACCTAAATCTCATAAAAAGATTGTACCTTGTGAGAGGACTCAGGACACTTATTACAGTGCCACCATACAAGATTTACAATATAACAAAGATCTATCAGGATCTACCTCACTTGAGGATATTTAGTACTCAACTATAGCTATCATGAAACAATAGGTATGAATGATATGTGAAATAGAAACCTCCTTTACTTGATTAGATCCTCTATAGCTCAAACAAAATTCTTCACATTCTTCTCTAACATTTGGTTGGACCACACCTTTTGTCTCTTCTTCTTTCCTCACCAACACACAATCAACAATACATTCACCATCTTCTTTTTCCAACTTATATTGCTTTCCTTTTCTCTTAGGTTTCCACCGCCATAGGAAACCCTAAAACATAATACCTTTTCAATCTAACCATACACTTGGCTTCATATCACATATCTCTATGTCCAATTTGAAATTCACTGGCTGTGCCTTTTCATTTTTGGATTTAATCAAGAAATTAAATTATTTCATCAAGTATTTTCCTTCTTGACCAATCAGATTGCTCAAATAATCTTTACACGCTCATCTCAATTATATAACCATTAAACAATTATTTCCAATTGTCCATGCACATTCTCCAATTAATTTTGACCAATAAAATTTGACTATAACAAATATTTAAATCACCAATACTCATCAAACTATTAGCCACTTAGAAACTTGACATTTTTCAAATATCACTGCTTAATTATTCTTTGAAATATCTTATATCTTTTCTCAAAATGAATCCTAGTTGTAGGATTAGCATCTAGAAGTTTCAAGTAACCTCCAAAAAAGAACCAAACACCTAAATGATCAAACTCATAACCATAATGATAAAATCATCATATTCCTGTTAATTGTTGTCTTAACAATTTCACTGTCTCTAATCAGCTTCGTTAAATATGTCTCACCGGTCATCACAACAAGTTAAGATTTTACATGTAGAATCCAAAAATGTTTCCAAACACTTCTGTAAAATAGCACCTCATCATATTACCATTAACATGATGTATTCCATGGTCATCATCAACATATCATAAAGTTAATAGTTGACATCAATGACAATACCATAACTGCTCATTGCTCAACCATACCTATCATGTTTCATCATCAATTCATGATCTAAACTACTTTACCTTACACATATGATCAAACACTTTCTTTAATTAATTACTCTTAATCAGTTATGCCAACACATCCTCCATTGTACAATGAAGTATAGACAAAAATAAGAGGATGATAATGTGATAAGAGCACTAAAGGTGGATCTCACACATAAAGAGGTATAAGATGACACCTATCACCACCTAAAGTGGAATTCTCCTACACCATGTGATAAAATGAGATGAAAACTCCTAGGTGTCTCAATGATGAACTACTATGTAATGCATTATCATATGTAAAATTAAGTAAAGTGTAATTATAAATATTTAATTACACCAACACCCCCCCTTAAGTGCAACTTAGGAAAACACACTTAAACTCACAAAGTTAGATGACAACGTGTGATGGGTGGTGACTACTAGGCCATGTTAGGCACCCATGTACAAACTGAAAGTGCAAAATAAATGCTATGAAATCTCTCATAAAGAGGAGAAGGAGGGAAAATCTCATGGGAAAAACCCTCCCCCAAAAAGAGAGATGTAAAAAAATAAGATGCATGGATGGATGGATTCTTTGATACCATGTAAGAATTTTCTTATGGAAATGAATGTAATGCCAAGATCTAGAAGCTCAATGGATAACACAAATAAGAGATACAAGATGATATGAACAAATGATAATAGATACATACAATGTAGATGCGCCTGAATATATAGGCAACACATGATAACTAGGAGATATGAAAGTGATAATATCAATCACACTAGGTGTAATCACATGTCCACCAAAGGTGGATCATCCTCTATTGTACAAAAATGTATGTGCAATGATGAGAGGATGATAATGTGATAAGAGAACTAAAAGTGGATCTCACACATAAAGATGTATGAGATGACAACTATCACCACCTAAAGTAGAATTTTCCTACACCATGTGCTAAAATAAGATGCAAACTCCTAGGTGTCTCAATGAAAAACTACTATGTAATGCATTATCCTAAGTAAACTTAAGTAAAGTGTAATTACACCAATGCCCCCCTTAAGTGCAACTTAGGGTAATTCACTTAAGATCACAAAGCTAGATGACAATGCATGATGGGTCCTGACTACTAGGCCATGTTAGGTACCCATGTATAAAATGCAAGAGAAAAAGAAATGCAATGCAATCTCTCATAAAGCAGAGAAAGAGTGAAAACCTCATGGGAAAAACCCTCCCCCAAAAAGAGAGATGAAAAAAAAAAAAGATGCATGGATGGGTAGAGTAATAACCCCCCCCCCCCTCCCCCCCCCCCACCCCCCACTGCCCCCATTATGACATACATCATTTATATACAATCAATAATCCCCCAATGGAAGGAAACAAGGAGACATGATATCCCCCCATAATGAATAATCTCCTCCAAGGATGTTGAGTGCTTGAAGGAAAAACATAGTTTAATGCCTAAAATAACATTTCTCCTCTTAGGAAGAAGATACACCAAGTACAAATGCAAGAAGGATTCCCATTATGGATAGGAAGTAGAAAGGGGAATACAAATGAAGTATGAAGATCTCTCTGAAGTGTTCTCATTTTTTGCCATGTCCTTGGTTGATGGAAATGCCACAAACCAATCAAGAGAAAGCCCAATAGAAGGTGACAAATAAGGATCCAAAGGTAATTGATCCATGTAAGAATTTGGATCAAACTCCAAAGACAAAGATGCCTCCTCAAATGAAGAAGTAAAAAGAGAAACAAAGAATCCCCCCTCAATGTAGAATGTACACTCATGATAGGTGCACTTGGATCAATGTAGAAACTGCACTAAGAAAATTGAATGATGTTCCTCCCCTTAAGAAGAAATAATGTCATAGGTGTATCAATTAATCCTCCCCACTCTCTTGGAAGGATCCTCAAAATGTCTGATATCTCAGGAAACTGAATAGGGATCTCCAACACATGAGTATTATCAATCTGAACCATGCAATGTGATATCTCAAGTGAATTTTGTGACTCATGAAATCCAATCTCCAAAGACTCAAATTTATTCTCTAAAGTGAAAGAGACCTCCTCCAAATGTTGTATCAAAGGATCCATAATCATGCCAAAATGAAAAGAATGATCAAGTGAAGAATGAAGATGAGGGTTAGAGTGTTCCCTCACAACAACTAAAGAAGAATCAACCTCATCAAAGAGAAGATGAATGTGATCATCAATGGTGTCTCTCAAATCCTCAATGTAGGACCACAAACAAACCTGCAATGTATGTCAAGAAGTCATCCAAAGGAACTATAACTAGAAGACAAGGAATATCTCACTGCATTGAACCACAAGCATCATCAGGAGAAGTGATCTCAATAGGATAAGTAACTTCTGGTAGAGAGTCTGAATCATCATCATCCTCTAGATCAGGATGCCAAGTATGTAGAAAATATAAGGCATCTTCATTGAAGGAATTATTCTTTGCATCATCAAGTGGAATGAGGCAATCTGCAACTAGATCTTTTGGGAATAGAGAAACATGTGGATCTCCAAAATGCTCCCAAATCTTTGTCCAAATTGTGTGTGGGCACTCAATACCTATGAGCTTTGGGCCAAAGGCATAGAAGAGAGATGAACTCATGCTACCGTAAAACAATAATCTAATAAGATTATTCTTATCTTCTCGAATTGCTTGACTCCACTCTAACTTTGGATCAAGAATGAGTCCATAGAGATGAGGCAAGAGATTAAGCCATATACAATGTGTGATGATGCCTTTTTCCCATGATGCATAATTACCCCTAGTGAAAGTTATGAAAGAAGTATGTGGTTTTATATCTATGATTACATCAATGATACCCAACACATAAAAAATGAGATCAAAAAATCAATGCACCCCCCAAAATGCAATGAATCAAAGACCCCTCCCCCCCGCAAAAAAAAACATGATTTTGACATTTTATATGTAGTACGTGTACAATTGCCACTTGCTAGAATTGGCCAAAGTGAACTTATAATTTTGATTAATACAACAAAAAATATGACATAACAAACTCACACAATTAGGACACAAGATCAGTAAAGGGTCCAATTAATTACAAGTACCGAAATAGGCCAAATAAGAGCAAATATTGAAAGTGAAATTTCCATCCAAATAAGCCTATAATATGATAGCAAATCTAGATTGTTCTCAAAAAATTATGCACTTTAAAAAAATGGCACCTGAAAATGTGTGTGTATGAGTCCAAATGAAGCCTTTGAAGTCGCAAAATTGGGGATTAG
Source organism: Chamaecyparis obtusa (assembly GCA_027943335.1). NCBI lineage: Eukaryota > Viridiplantae > Streptophyta > Pinopsida > Cupressales > Cupressaceae > Chamaecyparis > Chamaecyparis obtusa. Next base: position 2,241,672 of record BSBK01001922.1, read on the forward strand.
ATAGGTACAGTCATAAAAAATTGTAATTTCTACAAAATTCATGAACCAAAACTAGAAAATAGCTACACCAATGCAAAATTACATAAATTCTACCCAAAATAAATAGAAATTTGCACTCGATTTGGTGCTCAAATGACAAAGTTATGGCCTCTCGAAGCTAGACTTCAAAAACCAAAATGAAAATGGTGAGGGGTGCAAATTCTTCAAACTCTACTGACATCACAAAATTTGCAATATTAAATTTAATGTCCAAATGGTCATCAAAACAATATAAATTTGCCCAAAAAATATAGTCAAATGACCATCAAAATAAATCCAACATATTGCCTGTGCAGTCCTTATGTGAAATTTGACACTCAAATGGTCATAAAAACTAAACAGAAATGTCTAGATCTGACATCCAAATGGCTGTCAAATTTAATGTAGAGGAAAATGATGTGTGAATAAAATCAAACCTACAGGATGACAAAGAAGTACTGACTATGCATACGGTTTGATGATGTGGCACTATTATGATGACATGGCAAATCAAGGTGTTGATGTGTACTGATGATGTGGCCCAGGCTGATGTGGCACTATCTCCATGCAAAATGATCTGGTTGAGTGAGCTGATCTAGGTGCGAGATCGGTACCAACTCATTGAGTTAGCTCATGATTTGGGCTAGGGTGATGTAGGGTTTTTAATCCCACATTCACTCAAGGAGTTTAACTTTGCAGTTTAAATGAGAGAGCCTAAAAAGGAGTTAGCGTTGAAGACATCGCCCTATGTGCTTGTTGACTTGTGATCTGTGGTCCAATGTGACTTCTGGTGATCTGAATTAAATTTGCACTATGTGTGTAATTGGGTTGGAGGTTGAGAGCCTAATTACTGTTAGTTTGATCTTTATAGACAATTAGACTTGAAAGTCGACTCACAACTAGAGCCCTAATAGACCATTTTTTTGTAAAAAAAATATATCTCTGGAAAATAGGAAAAATAGAAGATCCAAAAAATATATCGACATAAATTAAAATAACTTCAAATCTGAAAATAAAATTCACCAAAAACCATTACCCAATTGTAGATTGGGCTTTAGGGGCCTGATTTGCAAAAAATATTTTACCTCAAATTTTACTTTTGCCCAAGATAGGAAAATTTATAGTCAAAATTCATCGGAATGGCCACCGGGATGCAATGGTGAGGTCTGATTTTTCTCAGAACGCTCCCACAAAGTGTTGATCCCAGATTTGGTTTGTGGTCCTCCAAAAGATGAAGCAACAATGGCTCTCCAATGACTATGCAATGAAGAATCCTATTGCTCTGATATCATATAATAATTTTCCTAAGGAAATGAATGTAATGCCAAGATCTAGAAGCTCAATAGATAGCACAAATAAGAGAGACAAGATGATATGACCAAATCAATAACTTAATAATGATCAAATGATAATAGATACATACAATGTAGATGTGCATGAATATATAGGCAATGTATGATAATTAGGAGATGTGCAAGTGATAACTTATCAATCACACTAGGTGTAATCACATGTCTACCAAAGGTGGATTATCCTCCATTGTACAATGAAGTATGTGCAACAATGAGAGGATAATAATGTGATAAGAGCACTAAAGGTGGATCTCACACATAAAGAGGTATGAGATGACAACTATCACTGATATCATAGGATACAATGAAACAAGATAAATCACAAGGAGGAGCTAGCATCAAGGATCTCAAAATTCAAAAAATTTCTTTAGGAGAAAAACTATCATGACACATGTACAAAAAACTAAATTCCCTATGGAGAAAACTATTGTGGTACAATTATTTAAATACAAATGAACCTAAAAGCATTCTAACAACAAAAATCCTCATAGTTTGGCAATATGGAACTTTACAATAAAGAGAAGAAACTGAATTACAAACTACTTGAGTTGGCAAGTTAATAATAGACAAAATACCCTATTTTGGGAAGACTCATGGAATGGACATGTTTCATTGGAAATAATCATAGAATTTAATCAAATCAAAGATCAATTACATAGAAGATACAAACAAAAAATCAGAGACTATATAAATATCACCAATACAAATGGAATATTAAACTACCAATGGAAATATTTGAATCCAATCAACCCAATATATGAACAGCAATGATAAAAGAACTAGAGAAAATTGATTCTATAAAAAAAAATTGATATGGTGTGAAATAAAATGAGGGAACCGTACATAGATCATGATACACAATAGAAAAGTATGACAATATGAATAAATATTGGTTAGGTAAGTTATGTTGGCAGGAATATGTTTTACCAAAGATGAGAGCTTTTTCTTGGAAAACATTATATAACAATAATTTAACAAGAGAAAGACTCCAAAAGATTGGAATTATGGAACCTCATAGATTTCCAATGTGTAACAAAGGAGAAGAAACAATAGATTTCCACTTAGTAAACTGCAAAGTGGCATACCACTATTGGATGTATTTCTACAACAAATTGGAGAAATATGGACCATTATAGAGTAATTTAATGGAAATATTTCAAGAATTGACCATAATAGAAAATGGGAATCTATGGAATGGATTATGGAAAGAGGTCCCTGTTGTCAAAAATATTTGTTCCCTTTCTTGGCATTTGACCCCCAAGAAATCTTGTGAAACATAGAAACAACCTCCAAGTGTGGGACCTTAACAAGTGAGGTTGAGTCTCCAGATAAGGTCAATTTCCTTTCTAATTAGGGTGTAATGTTGAATCAATACAACACCTGAAAACTACTTCTAACCTAATCTAACCACTTGCAAAGGAAAGGAGAAGAATAAATGCATAAAATAAAGGGGGTGATGCACCTAGATTCAAACTTTGATCTCCTTCTCCCTATAATTGCACAAGACATCAATGAATTTATCCAAACTTACACAATTTCCCATCTTTATTAGCTCTCAAGGTGTTGTGAAGGTTAGAACTTAATGAGACTCTGCAAGGAACCTTAACATTCACAAACAAAATATATCAATCATATCAACACAATAAGGTGATTTGCAAGGAAACATAATTTGCACAAGATATTTGGACTTAGAAAGAGGTGAAATTAAAAATTAATTAACACAAGGAAAGGCAATTCTTACAGTTAGAAAACATGAAGTTCCATAAGAGAAATATGAAGAAGATCCCCAAAAATGGTACATGATTGCCTATATAGTGTTGTAGAGATTTAAAAATCATTCCTATTAATTAAATTTATTTAATTAATAATCCATATGATATCATAATTAATTTTAATTAATTAATCATGGTTGTTATGTCCCTCCACCCATTTAACTAAAATTATTTAATTAAGTTGGGTTCATTATCTAAAGTATTTAAATTTAATTTAAATACTCCTCTCTCTAATGTATTAAACTTATTTTAATACATGTCCCCCCATAAATAATTTTTTGAATAAATTACTATTTATTTAAATCCCTCCACATCTTAATATTCTTCTATAATTGGATTAATCTAAACCTAGTTTAAATTAATCTAAATCCCTACCTAAAACCTAGCCTACACCCATCACCTCACTTGCTAAACCTACCCTCCCACTTAATCACTCCCTTAACCTCACTTAAAAAGTGATTCCTAACCTCATTAGTGTTAATGAGTTGCTCACACATGTGTGAGAAACTCTTCCCAAGGAAGCCACCAAACTTCCTTAAATGTCCCAACTCCTTCCTTACAACTTTGTCCCCCACACCCTTCCCCAAAGTTTCTCACACATGTGTGAGAAACCTTGGGCCCTTCAAACCTTAAATTCACATCTTGTCTCAAGTTTACCTTTTGACATAGCCATCCTCTCTAGCCTACGTGTCTCCTATGTGGCTCCTATGGGGATGCCACATATGTGCCACCTAATCCAAGCCTCCAAGTTGCTCCAAAAATCTATAAATAGAGGCCCTTCCAAGAAAAAATTCATCTCTCATTTTTGCATTGTTATCATGTTAGTTTAGCTCTAGAATTTCATAAGAATTTAGCATTTAACTTCTTGTTCTTGTTTTTCAATCTAAATCATATAGAATGCTTAACATAAATGGTGAATTTATCTTAGTCTTGCATCTCATAATAGCTTGTGATCTTCATCTTCATTCTCATTTGGATTCCATTGTTGCAAGCTAGTTCTTCATTCTAGTTTTTTTTTATATCATCTTGGGTCCCTTTTAGCTTTCATATAGGTCTTTAATCATCTTAGGGTTGCATTTGGGGATCATTTTATTGTATTTTCGAGAGCACATCCATAAATCTCCAAAATGAACAAATCAAATGGAACTGGGTGCTTCCATTTTTGTTCAATCGGAGGTGGTGTGTTGAATCCTTTATTGTTGTTGCATGATTTTAAACTAACATTTTCTTGTCTATGTGTGCTCCCAAAAGGTTAGGTTCTTCATGCTCACATTTTGGCACGCCTAGTGGGACACTCACTTCATAAAATTGTCCCTTATTTGTAGATTTTCAAATTTTTTTCTGAAACTACGACTATACTCATATTGCAAGTTGAGAATCCTCGTATTGTATATATCCTTCTCTAGAATTTTTTCTCATACTAATAGATGAGAATACTCGTATTGGCTTCAATACTTTTTATTTTCATTTTACTAGGGACTGTCTCTGCCCTTTGTCATATTATTATCAGAGTTCACTCATACTGCTTACTATATATTCTCGTACTATGCATGGTATATTCTCATACTAGAACACTACATCAGGTGTTTTCTCCTACTACTCAGTGGGAATCCTCTTACGATTCTGCACTTCAGGGTCTTTCCTCTATTTTCTCGTATCAGAAATAGAGAGAAGTTTTAGGGTCCTAGATCTTAGATTTTTTGGATTTTGTTGCTTGTTTCGAGTTCATCTTGGATTTGACAATCTATTTTCTAGATTCTAACAAATTTTTGTAGGTTATTTTATAAAAAGACTGCTTGCCAAACTTATCAACACTTGAGTGTTTCAAAATTACTAACACCTTTTTTTTGTAGTACACTTGTCAAAAAGTATCATTTAGAAACTACTAATCCTATTGGTGTTGCAGGTTGCCTAGGAGATACAAACAAACATTGTGTTCTCATTAATCTCTTTTTTTAGGCATATTAACAAAAGTCTACTTGTTGTATTTTTTAAAGTGATATGGGACTATTCTCTTGTTTTTATGAGACAATCAGAAACCTAGACTCATTTGATAATATAGTTAGAAAGGGACTTTGGGAATGAACAAGTGTGTTTGATGTGTTTGGGAGAAAACAACATTGGATAAGAGAGTATGCTCTTTTCTCCTTGAGGGAAAATCATAAATATAGACTCCTTTCATTTCCAATCCATGATTTTGAATTCATCCTATATAAGGGCCTTCTAGTTGAGGTAAAAAGCTCCTGGCAATGACCCATGTGAGAACCAAGTGTAAGCCCACCACTCCAACTCATGTTAATCAAATTTTCTTCTTGGGGTTAAAGCCTCATGAGTCGAATACCATTTGATCTTATACATGAATCTCACCTAACACATCACTAGAGCCTCATGGTCTCAATTATGTGTGTGACTACCTATGATAAGGTGCTTTGTGGGGCTATAAGCCTTAATTATGTATACGCAAACAAAAATAATGTATTGGAATGAAGACCCTCACTAATATCCTTAGAGTAGAATCTACCTCGGTCATCCGAAAAAGTGTCATAATCTAAGTTCAAGGAGGATAGTAACTTCCCCAAGACACTCGCCATATCATTCCTTCATGAGCATTTGGAGTCAGATAATATGACATCTTGACTGGAGCCATTGTGTGCTTGGTGATGACCATATTCTTATTACCTCTTGAAGTGTTCCTAAGTCAGTGAGTGAGGATTTTCATACTCTACTAAATCCTTAGGGTAGAAATTATGCTTGACTATGTGCAATAAGTTTTTTTCCCCAAGAATGTAAACACTTCAAAGACATTGTCAACTTCATTGTCACTATTGCCCTTCTCCCGCAAGGTTTCTTTGTCCTTTGCTAGATTGTTTTCAGTCATTTGAATTTTATCTTTTCTAATTTGAATGCTTAAGAGTAGGTCCTTTCCATTAAATAGATCAACTAAAAAATCAAATTGAAAATCCAATTGATTGGATTCATCCAAAATTCCCTGGAACCTAAACTATCATCTCCATCTTAAAACAATGAGAAATCTAACCTGACAAGAACATCCAAAATTTGGTTTCCTAAAGGCTCTTAAAACCATTTGTCATGAAAGACTGATCTACCTAGCTAAATCAACATTCTTTTGAAATATGACCCATTCAATAAAGCACAAGAAGACAAAGCTACCAATTATCTATGTTTATCGAGAAAATAAAATTGTAGAATGCAAACTTAAAGATCATCAATCCACCTTAACTGCAATCAAGGAAGAAATCAAGTATGAAGAGAAACTCGACAAAATAACTTACAACACCAAGGTCATGTAGTTTGGAGAATGCTTTCATATAAACCACCGCTTTGTTACCCTTGAAAGAGAGGATTAGTTGGCTTATCACACATCATATCCTTTTAATTCTCAAGAGATTGTCTTGGCATGCATGCATTTTAGATCATCCCTTATGTTCATTTACATTTTCCCCTTTAGATAAAATCCAAAAATCAATCACAACCATCCAAATATCCACTTAGTGTAACATCCCTTTTGAGTTTATTAATCCTTATCAAAATCATCTTATAGCCCCACCCTTTTGACTAAGTATTTTATATGGTAGCTAGCACTTGTCTTTGTAGGCCTCATCATCTTGATCCAAAGATTGTCTTGCATTAAAAAGGATCCCATCTTCCAAAGATCACAAGTCTCTCTAAGGTCAACAATCCCACCCAATTTGATCCTACACCAGGAAGTAGAAACTCATTTTGACACTTAGTAATCCTTAGGTTTCCTAGGACACCCTCATCATCCCAAATCAACCACCATCCAAGCATCCTTTTGGTTCACCCTAGGTCTTGCATTTATCCTTAGTCTTTGTAGAATCCATCCTATCCCCAACCTTTTAGTCTCATCCTAGAATCTCCCTTTGTTGCATCTTCATTTTACCATCTCAAGATTTGCATTTTATGCCTATCAAGACATGATCAAATAAGAGAAAGGATATGGATCCTAATATCACTTCTAGTTCATGTAATCCCAATACTCCTAACAGCACCATAGTGACGTATAATCAAAAACCACCTCAAGTTGAGAATATATGGGAAAATCTAACTGAAGCACCCACCGCAGGTTCCATGGAAGCATTTATTAGTCATCTTGGCCACACAAAAATGGTAAGTGAAATCATAGCCAAAAATTATCTCACCATCTTGGCTAACTATGCACAAGAGGGTACTCTCATTCCACCAGAACTCTAGCCCTTCAACCCCACCAACACCTTCCATATTGTTGTCTAAAAGATCCTCAATCATAGCCATCAAGTGACCCAAGTGACCTCTCCTATCCTCCATCTCTTGAAATCTAGTGCCACCTTCTCCACAGTACAAATAATGGCACAATCCACTCCTTTTTATATCATGGGACCAACGCCTTCGCTTGTAACATCTCAAGCTGCCACACAAGAACAAATCTTTGCAAAAGTACCACCTCCACCTCCCACACAAAGATCCACACAAAAATACCCCCACTTTCATGAGCCAAACATCCATGTCAGCACCACTCTTCCATGGGGCAACGCAAGAACCTCCCTCTACCACTCAACAAGACCTCACTCAAGCACCCATTCCACCTGTCACTTAGATTGCCTCTACACAAGTATCTCTCCAACATTTCATCACCAATACACAAGCCCAACAACCTTTCTACACAACATTGATGCCACCTATGGTATCTCAAAACCAACCATCCACATCACAAAATCCCACCATCACTCTTGCATTTCCAGTAGGCCAACACAAGGAGAATCTCTAGATACATTGAACTTTGACACCAAACATAAAATGGTTTACAAATATCGAGGAAATTGTATGAAAGAGTTTTGGAGATTTAAACATGATGATTACACTTGATTACAAGGTGAGATCTACAAATGATAATTAAGTATGATATATGCATTGGAAGAGTATCCAATGCTAGCACCACTTGAAGAGATGATTCTAGAACATTTCGACCACTTCTAGAATTGTATATAAATGGATTAGAATGTGAAGATTAGTATGCATGCATAAAGGGAGATTTCATGTGTCAAGTAGAGATAGCAGAGAAGGTGATGAGAAGAGAAGCCACTGAGTAACCGATTCGTAAAGAGAAGAAAGTGATTGTGATTCAAAATTAAATCTAACGAGCAGTCCTGAATTGATATTGTGAGTAGTACATAGTATGAGATAATGAGTTATTGAGCATAAAGAGTCTATTATGCATATTATTTATGCAAGTTTAATAGACAAGTTTGTGTTACTCATTAAAGAGTAATAAAAATTATAAAGTCTCTTAACTGAGTAGATCCTAATAGATCTTATAATTTGTAAATCCTATAATCAAGTACAGTTCTTAGATTAGAATTGTAAAAACCTCTTACTAGGTAGACTTAATAGGTCTCAAGACTCTTAACTAAGTTAATACTCTTAATAGGGTAAGCTTCCATAAATAGCTAATAGTGTAGCTCTAACCGAGAATTTTTTTTATTGCAGTAGTGAGGTTTTGTGGGTGTCATCCCCACCGCACCTTTTATCCTCTAACAAGGATTTCTGCGAGACTAAAATGAATGTGTTATGAGTTATGAGTTATGTTATGTTTATAATGTTTTATGTGATGCATGAAAAAACTATTGGATTTAGTAAATGGTTAAGAAATAAATTTTAAATAGTTTAATAGTGTTTTATAGTATTGATTCACCCCTCCCCTCTCAATACTCACCTTTTCATATGTTAGGAATAACAGTCCACCAATACAACTGAGAGGGGGGCATGAATCAGTTGTATGACATATTATTAAACTTTAAACTTTGAATAGAAGTAATATCAAATCCAATGAATGCAATGAATGCCAACATAATAACACAATATTTTGTTTTTGAGGAAACTTTGTTAAAGGTAAAACCTCAATGGGAATTAACACCCACTAATGACGTAATGAGAGTATATATAGTATCCTTGTTAGAAGATCTAGCCTTGTTAGGAGCTGATTAAAACATTACAGTACACAATCTTTATTAGAGGATAGACCCTGTTAGGAGTCAAGAAAAGAAGGGTAGGCTCACTCCCTAGGTTCACTACCCAAAGAAGGTTATGTCCACCTTCAGAATTCACTGTTTGCAACATAGGTATATATAAAGAAATACATAATATTTTGAATTGTCTAATAGAAACTATCTTTTCTTGATCAATTCCAATGAAGTATATCAGTAATCCTCTACTCTACATCCAACAGACACAAGCTCACAACTTCCACAATCCTCTTTTTACATTACATACAATCACTCCATATGTCTTTTCAAAAGAAAAGATCTTACATATATACCCTATTACAAAATAAATAATTAGGTCAGTCAATTAGGCTTTCCTATTATAAATAATTACATAACTCCTTGCTAAGATACATACGGTATCTAAAACAAGTATACAACAATTACAATTCAACAATTGAGGACCAACATTCTTAAATCATGCTTGCCATTTATGATACACACTACAAATCTGAAGTTGGCTCCCAAATAGGTCTTCTCAAGAACACACACCATAGCTAATGTCATCCTACTTCCCGTACCTTACCCTGACCATCAAAGATTCTCCAGTACCTTTTCTATCATCCCTTAATCTTGCATACACTGAATCCTCATCTCCTATAAGATATTTTGCAAACTTGTAGACTAACTCTGTCAACTTCCACTATCACTATCCAGTAACCAGTCTTCAGCAAATCTTCTGTAACTCAGCCAATATGCAATATTACATCATGCAATCTTAGATATAAGATCCTAACACCTTCATGTACACAAAACTGACTTTGTATGTTTTGAAACATCCGTACAATATCCGCACACTATAATAACCAGCATGTTCTCTTCACATAAATATATGTTGACATCAGTGACAAAACACGAACGACAGCAACATAAATTCCAACATCATTCAATGTAGTGATTAAGCATATTAAAAGTATCAAAAATCTCCCCAATGCATTAGCAATATCCAAAAATCTCCCCCTTTGGCATTGATGGAAACATATGGGAAAATCCATTAGCCCAAAAGTATTCTCTTAGTACCTTTACCACATAGTCTCTTTCCCCAATACATAGTCTCTTTCCTATAGGATTTTCACATAGTCTCTTTCCCCCTTTGACAATAATGGAAAAGGGTTCCATAAGTCATTAATTGTCTTCAAAAACTATCTTCAACGATCACTCCCCCTAAGGAGTAGATCCCTACATCAAGTCCAGAATATGATAATGCTCTGAAAACCTCTGGACTGATGCATCCCTACATCAATTAATTCTAACTATGAGGGGCTTTCACCCCAAGCATACCTCTAAAATACTCAAAGGTATCTTTTGGAAATGGCTTTGTAAAGATGTCTACTATCTGTTCCCTTGTTCTAATGTATTCCAATATTATTTCCTTCTCAACTACCTTATCTCTCAAGAAGTGATACTTAATAGAAATATGCTTAGTTTTAGAGGGCATCACATGATTCTTTGACATGTTTACCATACTGGTGTTATCACAATGGATAACCACTGGTTCATCAAAAGTTATTCCAATATCTTTCAGTATTTGTTTCATCCAAACAATTTGAGTGCAGTTAATAGAAGCAACAACATACTCTGATTCTAGAGTAGATTGAGCCATACAATCTTGTTTCTTACTTAGCCATGAAACCAACTTTTTCCCAAGAAAAAATGCACCTCCACTAGTACTCTTCTTGTCATCAATATTCCCTTCCCAATCAACATCAATATAAGCATGAAGTTCAAAGTTATCATTCCTATCATACCATAAGCCATATTCAATTGTCCTTTTCAGATATCTAAATATCCTTTTCATAGCAGCTAGGTGTGTCTCTTTAGGTTCTTCCTGATATCTAACCATAATTCCAACAACATTAGCAATATCTAGTCTAGTGTGAGTCAGATATTGTAATCCACCAACCATTGATCTATACTTGGTCTAAAAAACACACTTTGTTTCATCATCATTTATCAACTTATTTCCAGTCACCATGGGTGTACCAACTGGTTTACAATCTTCCATTCCAAACTTTTTCATCATTTCTTTAAGATACTTAGTATGAGAAATAAAAATGTCATTCTTACTCTGATTTATTTACAGTCCTAGAAGGAATTTCATTTCACCTATTATGGACATCTCAAATTCATTTTCCATCTCTTTAGAAAACTTCTTACACAATTCATCATTGCCTTCAAAGATAATATCATCAACAAAAACTTCTATTATCAAAACTCCATCTTCACTGGTTCTTAAATATAAGTTACTCTCAGCATTACCTTTTCTGAACCCAAGGTGAAGTAAGTATTTGTCTAACCTTGCATACCAAGCCCTTGGAGCTTGCTTCAGTCCATACAGTGCCTTCTTCAACTTGCATACCATGTCTCCATCTTCCCATAGAGGAAATCCATCAAGTTGTTCTATATACACTTCCTCTTCAAGATCCCCATTCAAGAATGCATATTTCACATCCATCTGATATACCTTAAAGTCCTTATGTGTAGCATAAACCAAGAATAATATCACACCTTCTATCCTAGCAACATGAGAAAATGTCTCTTCAAAATCTATGCCTTCTTGTTGAGAATAACCTTTACATACCAATCTTTCTTTGTTTCTTACAACAACTCCTTCATTCATTTTGTTTCTAAAAACCCACTTAGTTTCTATTACATTTTTTTCTTTAGGTCTAGGAACCAATTCCAAAGTTTTATTTTTCTTTATCTGATCTAACTCTTCCTTCAGAGCATTTATCCAAGATTCATCTCTACAAGCTTCATCTATAGTCTTTGGTTGAACTTGAGAAATGAAACAAATTTCTTCTCTAGCCTTTGATCTGGTCATAACTCCTTGATTTGTATTACCAATAATTTATTTTTTAGGATGATTTATCTTTACATGCCTTGGAGTCTTAGGAATCTTAATAGCTTCATTTGTATCATCATCACAAGTCTCATTTTTTCATTTAGTTTCAACAAGTTCTTCTTCTTCAGTAGTAGTAGCCTCCTTGACCTCTGTATTCTGATTACAATCATACATTCTCTCTTGTATCTGAAACCTTTCACCTATCTTCACATTGTTATTTTCAATCATAATTCTTAATCTTAGATTAAAACATTTGTAATCCTCTCTCTTAGTAGAATAACCAAGGAAAATTCCTTCATCACTTCTAGCATCAAATTTCCCTATCTCATCATCTCTCTTGATATAGAATTTACTACCAAATATTTTGAAATATTTTACTATAGGAGTATGATCAAACCATAATTCATAGGGAGTATTACTTGTAGCTTCTCTAATTTGAATCTTGTTCAATGTGTACACTGTTGTCCTAACAACTTCTCTCCAATGCACATGAGATATATTTTCTTAAAGCAACATTGTTCTAGCAACATCTAGTATTGTTTTGTTCCTTCGCTCTACTATCCCATTCTACTGTGGAATCCTAGGAGTAGATGTCTGTCTTTGTATTTCATGCTCTTCACAATATGAATTGAATAGATCTAAAGTAAATTCTCCACCTATGTCTGATCTCAAACATTTTATCTTTAAGCTTGATTCATTTTCTACTTTTACTTTGAATATCTTGAATTTATCAAATGCTTATGATTTCTCTTTCAAGTAAGTGACCCACATCATTCTAGAAAATTCATCAAAAAAAATTATAAATACCTTTCACTATAATATGATCTTGTCCTTGTAGGTCCACATAGGTCTGTATGTACCAGATCCAACTTTCCTTTTGTTGTATATGATTTTCTTTTATAACTACTTCTAGTCTGTTTTCCCATAACACATTCTCTGCATACTGTGTTAGATGGTTTCACAATCTTCGGTAGATCTCTTATTGCATTATTCAAAATTTCCTTCATAATATTATCAAAATTAACATGAACAAATCTTTTGTGCCATAACCAACTATCATCTACCTTCACAAAAAAACAAGAAGCCCCAGATGTATTTAACTCAAATACATTACCTCTAGATTTAGTACCGGTTGCAATCAAGTTTCTTGTCTTACCTCTGATAAAAAATTTCCCATCAAAGAAATTTAATAGAAATCCCTTATCCATCAGTTGTCCAACACTCAACAAGTTATGCTTAAGTCCATCAACAAGCCATACATTTTCAGTATTAGTCTTTCCATCAAAAAAAATAATAGATCCTACTCCTATGATAGATTTAGGAACATTATCTCCAAATTTTACAACACCACCATCATACTTCATTGATTTAACAAACTTGTTTTTGTCTCCAGTCATATGATGTGAGAAACCACTATGTATATTCCATTCATATTTATTATCAACATGTGTTACTAAATCTTTTTCCTCATGTACTATTTTTTCATCTTTAATAACAATATATCCAATCTCCTCATAATCCAAATCATCATCATCAGAAATACCTTCACTAGCATAATAACATTCCTTATCCTTTGAATACTTAGACTTGAAAAACTTAGGTTTATTCTTAGGAACTCTTGTAGGACATCTACATGCAAAGTGACCTATCTTATTGCATGAAAAACATTTCAATGGTAACTTTCCTTCAAATTTACCCTTACCTCTGTTTTCTCTTCTAGCGATCAATGCAACAAGTTCATCTAGCTTTCTTTCCTATGCTTGTATCTATTTCCATTATTCAACATATTCACTGAGCTCTTCTTTTATGTTCTCATTGTTGGTGTTCAGAAGTGCAGACATTATCTTCTTATGTGTAGATGCTTTAACTGTTGTTTCAACTTTAGGTATAGAATCTCCCATTTCTATAGCTTCAAAGGTAGTCAACTTTTCAATCAACATTTTTGTACTAAAGTTCAGAGTCAAAGGTATGATTTCTTCTATATCCTAAATTTAGGTCTTGTAAATAGGTGTCAATGATCTAAGAATCTTTGAAATGACTTCTTCCTCTTCAAAAGTGCCTCCAGAATTTCTAATTCCAATCAAAACCTCTGTAACTCTTTGTACATAAGCCCTAAAAATTTCATCATCCTTCATTTGTAGCTTCTCCATCCTTGTTTTCTAGTCCTATAACTTTCTTTCTTGGTAAACTTGTCTCCTTCATATAATACTTCTAATCTTGTCCAAATCCTTTGTGCAGAATCCAGATCTTTTACCTCAACAAATTCTCCTTCAGAGAGTGTTGATCAGTGCTTCCCTTGTGATCATGTTGTATGAAAATATCTTCTTCTCATCATCATTAGCCTTTTCCAATTCATCCTCAGCTTTCATAGCCACTTGATTCTTTGTAATCATCCAGTAGTCGATACCCAAACATAGCAAATGAGTTTGTATCTTGTTCTTCCAACTGTAAAAGTTTTCAGGATCAAATTTCAGACTATCCTTCCTATAGAATGCCATCTCCAAGATCGCCTCAAGCTGTTAAGCTTTCTCTCTAAGGACCAATAGCTTTGATACCAATTATTAGGAATAACAGTCCACCAATACAACTAAGATGGGGGGTGAATTATTTGTATGATAGATTATTAAACTTTAAACTTTGAATAGCAACAATATCAAATCCAATGAACACAATGAATGCCAACACAATAACACAATATTTTGTTGTCAAAGAAACCATGTTAAAGGTAAAACCCCAGTGGGAATTAACACCCACTAATGATGTACTGAGAGTATAGTATCATTGTTAGAAGATCTAGCCATGTTAGGAGCTGATTAAAACATTATAGTACAGAGTCCTTGTTAGAGGACAAACCCAATTAGGAGTCAAGAAAAGAAGGGTAGGCTCATTGCCTAGGCTCACTACCCAAAGAAGGTTATGTCCACCTTTAGAACTCACTATTCATAACATAGGTGTATATAAAAAAATACACAATCTTTTGAATTGTCTAATAGAAACTATCTTTGCTTGATTAGTTCCAATGAAGTATATCATTAATCCTCTATTGTACATCTAGCAAACATAAGCTCTCAGCTTCCACAATCCTCTTGTTACATTACATATAATCACTCCATATGTATTTTCAAAAGAAAATATCTTACATATATACCCTATTACAAAATAAATGAACAAGTTGGCCAATTAGGCTTTCCTATTACAAATAATTACACAACTCCTTTCTAAGATACACATGGTATCTAAAACAAGTATACAACAATTACAATTACAATTCAATAATTAAGGACCGGCATCCTTAAATCATGCTCGCCATTTATGATACATGCTACAACTTTGAAGTCGGCACCCAAATAGGTTTTCTCAAGAGCACATGCCACAACTGACGTCATCCTGCTTCCCATACCTTGCGCTGACCATAAAACATTCTTCAGTACCCTATCTATCATACCTTAAGCTCAACTACACTGAATCCTCATCTCCTGTAAGATATTCCCAGAACTCAGAGACCAACTCTGTCAACTTCCACTATCACTATCCAATAACCAATCTTCACCAAATCTTGTGTAACTCAGCCAATATGCAATATTACATCATGTGATCTTAGATATAAGATCCCAACACCTTCATGTACACACAACTGACTTCGCATGTTTTGAAACATCTGTACAATATCCCTACACTGTAATAACCAGATAGTTCTCTTCACATAAACATATGTTGACATTAGTGACAAAACACAAATGACAACAACAACAATTCCAACATCACTCAATGTAGTGATTAAACATATTAAATGTATCAACAATATCCCTAATGCATTAGCAATATCCAACAACATACTTAGTCCAAAAATTGGTATCAAAGCCTAGTCTCTTATTAAGAATTTTAATTACTTGAGAGGAAAGATCTGGAAAGATGGAAAGTTACAAGTATGAAAGGGTGATTGAGACCATGGACATGGAACTAAAGATGGTTGATGAGAAAATTGATGAATTGAGAAGAAAATTGAAGCACTCACTCAACAAGAGAAAGGAGTTGGCACAAAAATTGAAGGACACTCAAGATCAGGTTGAAGAGCTTGAAGAACAATCATAGGGAAGCATGTCTGATGAATGGAATGCTATAATATTAGATTAATATAAAAAGAACAAGAACCTAATTGATCAGGTGAAAGTACTGAAAAGAGAACAAGAAGAACAATCAGTAAGGATGTGTGAAATCCTAGAAAAAAAAGGAAAAATTGAAGATGAAAAAAGAATAGTTGAAGAAGAGAGAAGGGAAATGAATACAAAACTAGATGAGAAAGTCAAGGAAATATTGAGGTTGACACAAATTCACTACAACTTGATAGACCAACTAGTCAGTGAAAATTAGGAATTTGCAGGGAATGTTGGAGAGATTGTTGACCCAAGATCTGAGAATGAACATCTAAACAATGAATTGAAAACTAAGAAAGATGCTAATGAAGTATTGAAAAGAAATGAAGAATCACTAAGGATAATGGATAAATAGCTAAGGGGTCAGAGACAAATAAGAGACACTACAAGACTTGGATACAATGTAAACAACACTATCAAGAAGGGTGAGTCCTCCAAACAAGTAGCCAACTGAGGTAATGTTTCTACCCCACCAAAGACAAAGAAGCCTACACACTACCATTGTGGAAAATTAGGACACACAACTAATGTATGTAGGAGAAAAAGAGGTAATCCACCCAGTACTCCTAAGTTTAATGGTTACTCTTACAAGTGCAATAAGTATGGTCAATATAAGGCATTCGAGTGTAGATCAAGGGTTGATAAAAATTCAAGGAAGCCAAGCTTCAAGGGCTATTATAACAACTATAATAGATATCGTCATAAATTTGAACAATGCAGGTCACAAAGAAGGAATGAGAAATGGGTCCCTAACTGACACAATACTACAAACAACTGACAAGCACCAACTATACCATGGGAATATAATACAAGAATCACTTGTATTGGATGTAGAAGATTTGGTGACAATGCTATAAATTTCTTTAGGATGCATGGTATGAACAATGGGAAATCATGGAGAAACTCTGGAATGACTTATTTTCACTGTCACAAGGTCGGTTGCCTAGCCAGAGACTATAGGTCTGAGATAAAGCCCCAACTGAGGAAAAATTGAATGAAAAGACTCAAGTTAATATTGATGAAATAAGAGATCCGATGAATAGGAATTGGAGAAGGAAGTATCAAGATAATGGAACATAACTTAGAACAACTGATGGCAACACATCCTCTAGATTAGGTGCACCTATCTTTACTTAATCAATCAAAGGTATGTGTAGGAGCTAATAACCTAAATTCTATCTTAAATTGGTTCCTAGAATCAGTGCAAAGATCCATATTATCATACTAAGATGCATATGGATGTAAGTTTGAAGTTAACAATTCATATGTTGATTGGTAAAGTGTATGAGTTATTATGTTCCATTTGGTGAAAGAAAGCATATTTTGGTTATCAGTGAAATGAAGTAGGTAAGAAGAATTTAATGCAAATTTTATAGCCATTGGAAGCCCTAAATCAGGAAAAGCTATAAATAGAGGTTGTGCTATTTCATTTCTACCTTACATTTTTCTGAACATTAGAAGAATTTGACAAAGATGCAACTACCAAGCGATTCCAAGGGATATTTCAAGTAGTCCAAATATTTGTAAATCACATTCAAGGTATTTATAGTGCCTATCAAGCTGTGTTCATGAATTCAAAATTATTGTTTAAGTGAAACCCTAGTATTTAAAGATTATTTCTAAGCTCAATATGGCACCAAAATTTTGAAAACCAGTTATTTTTTAGAAGATTGACCCTGTCAATCCTAAGTACAAGATCCCTCCCACCGTTGTTGCAAAAGTTGAAAAATCTAGAGCCTTATTATTGATCCCATCAAGGGTTATACTGATTGAAGACGTTCACTCCTTCATTCACTGTAAAAGTGAAGATATATGCCAAGTTGAAATCAACACATCATACAGGAATCTCTGCATGAATGGAAAACTGAAAGACGACTACACACATTTGGAAACCAAGGGTTTGGTACATGCTATGCATGTGCCAATTGTGTTCAAGCATGAATGGATATTATTGGTATTAATCCGAGTGCATGATCAGTTAATGTGGCTCGATGCACCAATAATGATCACCAAGGACATTTTACACATTGTCATAGGATTTTTCGTCAGTGATGGACTGAGGGAATACAAGAAAACTAGGAAAAATAAGCTATGTGAGATTACTCAAGCCCAATGGGATGGAAGAGGATTGAATTTATCTACTATTGATGACCTTGAATTGATATTTTCAAGTAATATCATATCTTACTGAATCTTTCAGTCATCTCGAGTAGATAGTGTACCCTATGGAGAAGTTGACATTGTATACAAAATTATCAAGAAGGATATAAAAATAGACCTTTGTGATATATTTCTGAAGCAATTGGTTGATAATATGAATACTATCAGGAAAGCCAAGACCAATACATTAAAGTTCAGACAATTGCTAGTATGTATTTTCTTCTATTTTCTGAATTTCTTTCCTATAATCAATGAAGTAGTTTGGAAATCAGACAAACTGATTATCTATAAAATTAATGATTATAATCAAAGCATAGGAGATAATTTTGATTTAGTCATGAATGATTATTGTTTTAAGTTTCAAAGTAAAATGCATAAGAGATTTAGAATTCCACCTTAGCTAGTGGAACAATATAAAGATGATTTATGGTTTGAAGTTGATACCGACACATGTATAATAAGGGAAGTAGAGCCAAGAACCATATGGATACAACCCATGGGATATGAGATGGATATTGATGTTGCATCAATAAAAATATCAGGATTGTTAGAGAAACTAGTTGATAGAAGGGAAAATCAGTATGGTACATTTGAAGAAGTGAAAGAGAAAATTAAATTAGGTATATTGATACCTAAGGAAATTAGAAAGACGAGTAGAATGATTAACACCTTGTCAGAGAATCTAGGTATTTCTGCTAAAGGTGAAGAGGTTTTTGAGCCATCAGAGGTAAAGGGGAAGAAACTAAGAATTAAGAAAGAGACCCCTAGCCCAATCGATGTTAGACCATCAACAAGGTCTTCCTCCACACCAAGAGAAAAGAAGAAGGCGGAGGTAGAACCAATAAAGGCTAAAAATTACATCAGAGAGAATAAGGCTACTGGGAAGCCAAGAAGGAAATTGAAACTTCAACAAGAAAGTGAAGTTGAATTTGAGTACATATCACAATTTAAGGTTGTACAAAATCCCTTAGCAAAACAAAAGAACCTTGATGAATCCCTCCCAACACAAAAAAAATATGGAGGGTATTCAGGTTTAAAATACTTAAACTATGAGAAGAGAAATGACAAAGTGAAAAATAAAATAGAAGAGGCTATTGAATTCACACTACACAAATTTAGAACCACTCCAGTTGAGGTTGCACCTAATATTGAAGATGAACTATATCAAAAAAATTGATGCTAGATGGAAGTATGCTCTAGCAGCTGAAAAAGAAATGAGAGAGAGGTCCCTAGTAATTTCAGTCCCTGACCTCACCAAAAGAGGAATCAAAGACACATTGCTAGAATATTCAAAAATATTCCAAGTAAAAAGAAAATCACTAAGTGTCATGGTCAGTAAGCTAGAAGAGGTTAAAAAGGAAACTGGTGATCTTTGGAGAAAGATCTTCTCGATAGATCCATTGACTATTGGAGAGGTTGAAGAAAAAAAAGGTAAGAAAAATCCAATTGATTTGATAATTAATAAAGAAGTTATAATTGAGGATATAATAGATCAAGACCCTGATAAGACAATAAAAGATGATGAAGACATCATGGTAACCAAGGCCAAGGAAATAGAGGAAATGGACATTGATGATTCTGCTAAGGAAAGACTGATGGTAGAAGATCCTATTATTGAGCAGGTATTGAGTTTTCTTGATATTGAAGAAGTTATCTCAAAGGCAATAGGATATTTACCTATTAATACTAAGACCCCCACTCATCCAACACAGGATACTACCACAAAGGATACAAAGGAAACAAAAGAGATTGAAACAACACAACATCAGAATCAAGAATTGGTAACCCCTATCGAAACTGCAGAAAAAGATAAGAAACTAGAAAAAGAATAAGTAAAGGCCATAGATGCAGAGAAGAAACAAGAGAAACAAGAGAAGAAACAAGAAGAGAAAAAGAAGACAAGAATGAGGATACAACTACACAATCTAATGCAAAAAAAGGCATCTATTTCTAAAGGAAAATCCAAGAAGAGGAAGTATGAAAAATAGGTTAATGTAATCCAACCTATAGTTATTCCTAAGGTTGATATTTCAACCATGAGTCCAAAGGAACTCTCGGAGTTCAAAGATCTATTGAAGGGAAAAGTTGTACAAGACAAGCCAATTGCCAAGAAGTAGAAAATAGATGTTTTGGACCAAGTAAAAGATATATTAAATGAGATTTTACTTGAGGTTACCATAAATGAAAAAGGTGATATATATATCCTATTAAGAGAACTAGTGAATCAAGTAAACCAGCCTGGTATTGATACTACCGAGTATATGATGAAAATACACAAGAAGAACATGGAGAATAAAGTGATTGAAGAACTCCTTCAATCAATATCTACATCTGGCTACAGGTTACATGCTTCAATGGGAGCTTTCCTTCTACATAGGTGGGCATTTACTAAGGTAACTCTTTCTAAGTTAGTTAATGAATTGGAGAATGAGATGAAAACTACTCTTTCATTATTTCAACAAATTTATTTAATTTCAAATTTTACCAAGGAGATCAAAGAGAAACATGATAATGTGGAAAAGGAGCTCACCGAGCAGTTATCAAAAGTTTCCACCGAGCCTAATTCTATAAAGGAATAATATAAAAGGATGAAGCACTTGATGGGAGTGAAATATGAGCTAAGAAAAGAGGAGAATTGGATCCAAATGGATCTATTGGAACTTTAAACAATTTTGATTTCACATATTGAATCATTGCAAAAATAGGTACATAAGGCCAAAAACTTAGTCAACACACTAGATGTTAGTGCTATGGATAGAATGGTGAGTTTGACTGCTGACTTAAGTGAGAAAATAATAGTGTTATAGAAACTAAAGGATACATGAAAGGAATCACTGAAGGATGCTCAGGATAGATATAAATCTATTTTTGACAAGATCCCCACATTAGATAAGAAGTAAGTTCTTATTTTGGCATTTATGTTAAAAAAGGGGGAATATGTATAAATATAAAAAGGAGAAATATGAAAAAAAGGGAAAAAAGTATAAAGGATGTATATATGGATACATATGATTCAAGAAATAATACTTCAGGGGGAGTAATAAGTTTATCTAGGAATGGATATATGGACAAATTATGGACAAGGACAAAATTTTGAATTTTTTGATACCAAAAGAATGCCAAAGGGGGAGATCGATACTCCTAAGAGTTAGTTTTATTGTCATTATTTATGATAAAGTCATAATGATTGTCAAATTCAGTGGGTAAATAAGGAAAGAACTATTCAGTAAAGGAAATAAGGGAATGGGTAATTTCAATAAAGGCAAAACAAGTTTAGTCACTGAGCAAGGCAAAACTGAGCACCAAGAACCAAGTTCTACCGAGCTACAAAAGCAACCGAACTGAGAAGATGAGATAGTTACTAATCTAGAGGAAAATGTGTTATCAAGCATAGTAGGCCGACACAAGGAGAATCTATAGATACATTGTACCTGGACACCAAAAAGAAAATGGTTTACAAATCTCAAGGAGATTGTATGAAAGAGCATTGGAGATTAAAACATGATGATTACACATGATTAAAAGGTGAGATCTATGAATGAGAATTAAGTATGATATATGCATTGGAGGAGTAACCAATGCTAGCACTACTTGAAGAGATGATTCTAGAACATTTCCACCACTTCTAGAATTGTATATAAATGGATTAGAATATGAAGATTAGTATGCATGCGTAAAGGGAGATTGCATGTATGAAGCAGAGATCGCAGAGAAGGTGATGAGTAGAGAAGCCACCAAGTAATAGAGAAGTGAAGAGAAGAAAGTGATTGTGATTTAGAATTGAATCTACCAAGTACTGAATTGATATATTGAGTAGTACAGAGTATGAGGTAGTGAGTTATTGAGTATAAAGAGTCTGATATGCATATGATTGATGCAAGTTTAACAGACAAGTTTATGTTACTAATTAAAGAGTAATCAGAATTGTAAAGTCTCTTAACCGAGTAGATCCTAATAGATATTATAATGTAAATCCTTTAACCAAGTATAGTTCTTATAATGGAATTTTAAAACCCTCTTACAAGGTAGACTTAACAGGTCTCAAGACTCTTAACTGAGTTAATACTATAATAGGGTAAGCTATCAAAAATAGCTAACAGTGTAGCTTTAATTGAGAAATTTTTTTATAATAGTAGTGAAGTTTTGTCGGTGTCATCCCACCACATTTTTAATCCTCTAACAAGGATTTGTGTGATACCAAAATGAATTTGTTATGAGTTATGTGTTATGTTGTGTTTTATATGTATATGTGATGCATGCAAAAGATATGGATTCAGTAAATGGTTAAGAAAGAAATTTTAAATAGTTTAGAAGCGTTTTACAATATTAATTCACCCCTCCCCTCTCAGTACTCACCTTTGCATACTTCATCTAACAGTACACATTTTGTGATGTATTTGTGAGCTGACTAGAAATGTTATGGGATCAAGTATATATATGAAGAGGTTTCGAGTTGCGAAGTGTGATGAGGAAAAATAGTTAACCTGTGATGACCAAGTAAGGTGGAGATTCTATTATTATTTTTGTGAGATTCAAATAGAACTAATTTAGCATAAAAGATGTTGTTATAGTTCTTTTTTTCTATTGTAGAAACTCTTTTGTAATACTGGATAGTGAGCTCCATTTTGTATTCACCCTTAATAGGGTGTGTCCTCTAACAAGGACATGTACTATTGTAATATTATGCTCCTAATAGGGACACAATACTTTTAGTGCATCATTTGTGGGTACCATCCCCACTGAGGTTTGCCCTTAACCAAGGTTTCCTCAAGAACAAATCATGGTGTCATGAGTTATTTCATTTATGTATATGTTCTTATTTTAGTTATTGCATGGTTGAGTTTGAATTGGTTTATTATAAAGAGGAAAAGTGCTACAATATTGATTCAACCCCTCTCCCTCTCAATATTGCTTGATCCTAACAATTGGTATCAGGGCCCAAGGCCTTTTGGAAGAAAGCCTAACAACTTGAGGGAGATCCTAATGGATTCAAGTAGTTTGGAAGAAAACTTTGAGGTAGCACTTGAGGACTTGGACAAGTTTAATGATGATAATGTGGACTTAAATTCAAACTAAGTAGAGTTAAAGAATACATCAAGAAACTAAAAGTGTAGCTTGAACTCTCAGGGAAAAAAAAGGAAAGAACATGTGGAAAATTTATAGAATGAACTTGAAAATGACACATCAGGTTCGATTGAACGGTTTAATCAAGAAAAGGAGGCATTAAAACATGAACGTGAAGTTACTACTCTATATATGTCTAAGGAAATCCAACAAGAAAGAGAAGAAAAGAGAAAACTTAAAGAGGCCCTAAAGCGTGCAAATGCATAGATGGGAAGAATACAACTAGAAATCAATGATGTCGAAACCAAGTATGAAGAGCTAGAAAAATACAATGTCATCATTAAGGGAGAAATTGTTGAAGCAAACAATCACATTGAGAAACTTCATGTGAATAGTGACAAAATTGATGAACAACTAGAGAAACAAAAACCTAAAGGTGACAAGATAGGAGTTGGCTTCATTGAACTTGAATGTTCCAAATATCAGGAGGAGAAACTAGAAGTCAAGACAAAAGAGACACCTAATTAGCAAGAAGAACTTAATAAAAATGAGAAACTTAGAGAGTGGATCAAACCTTTCAGAGGAAGATGCTTGTAATGCAACAAAGTTGGTCACATCAAGAAAGATTGTAAAAGTAATATTGTTCCTAAACATTTTTCTAGTTATTTCTTTAATTGTTGGGCATATGGGCACAAAAAGAAATGGATGTAGAAAACCAGATGGAAGATGGAAGAAACAAGATTATGTTAGAAAACCTACTACATCCAATAAGAGCATTTGTAAAAAATGCAATAATTTTGGGCACATTTCAAGGAACTATAAGTTGGAAGTTAGCCAAGATAGGATTTAGCCTAGAAGACCACTTGTTACTTATTTAAAGTGAAACAATGAGGGACACATAGACAAGTACTACAAATTCAATGGACCAATTGGTAACAAAAGACCACCTATAGAAAAGAACATTGGTGATATTGGCAAGAGATTTGCAAAGTATAAGGATGAGTTTGATTGCATTTTTAGAAAATAATGAAGCAAATATAATAGAAAAGTATGGAAGGAAAAGAAACAATGTGAGTCATATGGTTAGGGAGAGTTAGTAGATGCTACTAGATCTTCGCCTGATGCTAATATCTCTATTTCAACCTAAATGGCCAAGCATGGCCTTAGGGGGAGCATTAGAAGAATTTGCTACTTAATTATCTAGCCCCTAATATGAAGATTCATATTTTGTGAAGTTGTGTGTAGTTGCATGGTTGTATGTTGATTTTATATTTGAAATCGCAAGGTATGAAAGTTATTTTGGATAGATCATCCACTGCTGTATGGGTGACTAATTTTTAAACAAATTTTTGGATATACTTTTTGAAGGTGTCATAAATGCTTTACAAAACTATTTAAAGGGCATAGTTAATCATTTTTTATCACCATTCAAGAAAGATTGAAGAAGCAGAAAGAGATCTTCAAGCAGTTGGAGCAAATTTTAGTATTCATGTGATCCACAAACCTAATTTGGGAAAGAAGGTATTTAGATCTATCTGTGAGCTTTATTTTCAGTTTTAGTAGTGTGAAATCATGGATCCACCTCATATTTTTGATGTAAAGGAAAGAACTAGGATAAATTCAAGAAACATCCATTTAAATTGATGGAAGATGATCCAGAGGGTACATTTTTGTAAACCTCACACATAATATTGCATTTAGAAGACATTAGGGAATATATATATTATAAATATGAATTAATTGGTGACATAGAGATGTACAGTAATTTGTTAAACATGTTGGATTAGGATGGAAAACTAAAGTCTTCATTAGCAAGAATGGAAAACCTAAACATTTTGCCTTATCTTGAGTTTTATGAGTTTGATGAGATTGAATGAATGAAGATTGTCCTAGCAGGATCCATGATTAGCTCTTTTGGATAGGTGACCAACCAATAAAGATTAATAAAGAACTAATTCACATGGTTATTGGTTTAGAGAATGAAGGAAATATTCCTATGGTCGCAAAGAACATTGAAAAGGAAGTTGAGACCCTAATTGGCTTCAAATGGGATAAAAGATCGATGACCATCAATGACATCAAGTAGAAGGATGTCAAGATGATCACAATGATCCTTGGTTGAAAAATTCACTATAATAGTAGAGTGAACTATATTTCCATGGGAAT
Organism: Chamaecyparis obtusa; assembly: GCA_027943335.1. NCBI lineage: Eukaryota > Viridiplantae > Streptophyta > Pinopsida > Cupressales > Cupressaceae > Chamaecyparis > Chamaecyparis obtusa. The sequence goes on from BSBK01001922.1 coordinate 2,267,262, forward strand.
AATCCACATGACTTACAAAATAGTTGTTGAAAATGAGCACTATGATGTTTTCGAGATCCTCAAATTGTAGCTACTAGAAAATCCGAGAAGGATAAAACATGATAAATCAAATGCATTTAGATTTTGGTCATTGATATTATATATTTTCTTTCACATTGTACACAACTTTCCAAGTATGCATCCTCATGCATGGAAAGAAGATGAACATACTGCTGCTTAGATCAAAAGATATTATAGAATTTAGGATAATAAGTGGGTAGATGGTGAAATATTTGGCATGTTGAAAGTATTTCAAAAGGAAATGAAACAAAGGGAGATGATACCTAAGGAATTAGTAGAAAAATATAGAAAAACTATCTTCTTTATGGTAGAAACCGATTGCACATGTGTTGAGGCATTTGAACCTAGAATGCGATGGTGTCCCTAATGGGATATGAGGTAATCTCACAGATCCTGATTGTGTCCATTGAATATATCCTTGCATATGAGATAGATCCCACCAAGGAAATATGGGAAAGTTATGAGGAGAAGTATCTAAAAGTTAGAGAAGAATTTTCAAAGGGTGAGAGGAAGAGGAAAATAAAAAAATTTGTTGACAAAGTTGCTCAAGAACAAGGGATACCTAAAGGACTTATATTACATATAAGGAGAGAGATGTTATAAAGAACTAATGAATAGGAAAGCTTAGATCCTTCTCCCTTATAGTCTCTATAACATGTAATCATATTTGGTACACCTCCAACAGTGGTTGTAACACAAGTTCAATCTCTTACCCCTTCTAGGAGAACATCATAGAGGACTACAATAGTCAAAATAGAAGAAAAGGGACAAGAAACATCTGCAAGGAAAAAAAGGCCCTCAAGACCTAAGATGATGATTTATAGGCCCGGTCCTAAAAGGAAAACCTTGGTCACCCCATCCAAGGAAGGATCCTCTACAAAAAAGAAGAGACAAAAAAAGAGAAGAGAGAAGAACCTATTCAAGAGAAGCCTACCAAGAGAAATTTGTGGAAACCAGATCTAAAGATGTTAGAAAAGAGGATATTAGAGTAGGGAAAGATGAATCCATTTCCAAAATATTATGAAAGCTATGATGTGAACGAAAAAATTCAGATAGAAGATATTGTGATAAATCATGTGTTAACCTTTAAGAAAAATCTGATTGAACTTGAAGGTAGTATTCCAAAAGACCTATATGATAGATTAGAAGTGGGGAAGAAAAGAGATTTCAAATAGGGTCAAATTGGTCATGTAAGGGCCTAAAGGGTAAATTAGGAGTTTAGTTGTGTTTTGAAGTCATAATATCTTAAAATGACCATATTCATGTAAAAAGAAAATTTATTGGATCCTTGGTACAAAGGAAGATCAAATTTGTAAAGGTTAATAACATGTTAATAGTCATTGTTAAGGGATACAACCGACCAAAAGTAGTTGTGTAGGTAGTTATGAAGGTTTGAGTCAGTTTCCATAAGTGGAACAAGTTAAATACATTGGAAAAGTCCAAAAACTACAGGGGGGAGTCAATGTATGAAGTTGGAATCAATAAAAAGCAAGTTTTCTACACTTTTCTCTTATTTTGTTTAGTATAACAGTCCGATTGCAGATGTTATTTTCATGTGAGGGTTTAACATATTGATTCAACGTTCATTAGGATTAATGAAGGCCTGCATAACCTCTCTTTTGGTCTTTGTTTCAATCAATTTTATTAAGTTTTCACAGAGATATCAAAGTTTCTATGAAATAGCAAACCCCCGGCCTAGGGAATCCAATGCATGGAGAAAGATGTAAAATAATTGGTCATGTAAGGGCCTAAAGGGTAAATTAGGAGTTTAGTTGTGTTTTGAAGTCATAATATCTTAAAATGACCATATTCATGTAAAAAGAAAATTTATTGGATCCTTGGTACAAAGGAAGATCAAATTTGTAAAGGTTAATAACATGTTAATAGTCATTGTTAAGGGATACAACCGACCAAAAGTAGTTGTGTAGGTAGTTAGGAAGGTTTGAGTCAGTTTCCATAAGTGGAACAAGTTAAATACATTGGAAAAGTCCAAAAACTACAGGGGAGTCAATGTATGAAGTTGGAATCAATAAAAAACAAGTTTTCTACACTTTTCTCTTATTTTGTTTAGTATAACAGTCCGATTACAGATGTTATTTTCATGTGAGGGTTTAACATATTGATTCAACGTTCATTAGGATTAATGAAGGCCTGCATAACCTCTCTTTTGGTCTTTGTTTCAATCAATTTTATTAAGTTTTAACAGAGATATTAAAGTTTCTATGAAATAGCAAACCCCCGGCCTAGGGAATCCAATGCATGGAGAAAGATGTAAAATATTTTTGTTCCACATCCACTATACCCTCAAACCTCATTGGTTAATGTGCGAGAGGTTGTAATTTATGTCTCCATGTTTGCCTAAGACCATGCATCTGTTGGCACGTGCATTGGATGAAGGGAAGCAATATGATATTGTCTCAGACTGAGAAATGGCAGTATGCAGTAGAGTGTGAATGAATTTATTCATTCAATAATATTTGCAAGGGGGTTGATGATCTAGAAGTGTGGGAGATTAAGTCCCAAATGTGTTCTAGCGGTTGGTAGAGAGAGAACACATATTTAAGTTGCTTTGTGTGACTGTCCCAGAGAGTAAATGTATGGCTACCACAGTTGAAAGTGAGTTGATGTTACGTAACTTAAGATGAAGTCAGTGTTGGATTGACAGGGTGAATTGAGGGGTTAGTATTGTTTTGAGGCGAGGGTCTCTTAGTGTTGTAATAAGTGGGGATCCCAAAAGGAAGGATAGTACCTATTAAGGTCTTTGGAAGGATTTGTTGTGGTGTGAATATAGTGGAAAAGTCACAGTTTATTTAATTGTTCAATATGTTGAAAGAGTTTGCAGTTGTTATTAAAGTCTTGTGAGGATGTGGAAGATACCATTAGAATGGTCAGGGAGAAAGGAGTCTAGTTTCCATTGTAAGGGTTAAGGTGTATGGTGTTGTCATAGGGAGTAGGAGAGTAAATGCAATCAGTCAATAAGAGAATGTGTTTAGTCATGGGAGATGTATGTAATCAAAGTTGATATGAACAATGAGATGTTGTAAATAGAGTTTTAATGAATCAGTGTGTAGTTGTTTGTTGGATTTAAGTGTTTGTGATTTGTAGGGAGTTGTCGGCCAGTGCATGAGGGCCTGACCATTAAGGTCGTTTGAAGAAGAAAAGGGGGGTTGTGAATGAGTTGAAGTGTTGGGTGTGTGCAAATGGGGTATTGTTTGAAGGATTTTGGAAGCCTTGAAGAGGTGAGTGTTGTTACAAAACAACAAGATATGAAGAGTTTCAGTATGAGAAGGGATGGGTCCATTATCCTCTGCATCATAGTGGTATCATAGAAAGAAAGTAGGTCCTTGTAGATTGGGTATTGAAGTTTGAGGAGATAACCTATAGGTAGTGGGCAAGAGACTAGGGAGAGAGGCAATGAGGGCACACCTAGGTTAGGAAAGAATGAGGTTGACACTAACAAAGAAAGAGTTGGTGAAGGAGATGAAGATCTACCAACAAACTGGAAAGAAGAAATGAGAAGAGAGGAGAAGAGAGGAAGAAGAAGAAAGGGAGAGAAAAGAAATAGAGGAATGTTACATAGAGTAGGAGAGGAAGTTAGATGAAACAAGAAGGAAGCTTGATGACTTGGAAAGAAGGATGAAGGAGATAGATGATGAAGAGGATGAGGAACCTAATGACGAAGAAGTTCAAGATGTTGAGTTAGAGATGGAAGACAAAGATGTTGATGAGGATAGCCAAGGATGGCTTGAACATTGATGAGGAAGTTATGATTAGGACTGTGTTATGTCCTTTTAAGGTAGAAAAGGGTACAAAGCAGCAAGGTACCCCTTTAACAGAAAATGGTGAAGCTAATGATGTAGCCATGAAGATAGATGATGGATTGGAATGCCAAGAGGAATGGTATGAGGAAAAGGATCAGTTGGTAGAGGAAATGGTCTCAATGGATGAAGAGACTAAGGGTGAGATGTTAATGTTGGTAGGTCATGAGAAGGCTAAGGAGTTTGTGTATTCTCCAAGCATGGAGATTGAATATGTTGATGTCAAGGAAGGGGATTGTCTTTGGGTAATTAATTGCGTTGAGCTTCAGGTATATGCAGTTATGTTGATGAATAGTGAGTAGCAAGTGGTGTGTCTTTTTTCCAAAGGGAGGCAAACCAAAAGTGAAGATGAAAAAGGAAGTTCAGATTTGGAGCATGACAAGGCAGATCCAAGTGGGTAAAGGTCGAGCAAGGATAGGACTACAACAAGAGGAAAAGTACAATCCCAAAGTAAAGATGAAATCTATGTTTTCTAATGTTTTGTTTTGCAGGTGTTTCCAAGGGACTTGGAAACTTTTGAAGCCCAAGAGTATGGTGCAAGAGCACCAAGAACATAGGGGTCACCATAAGGCCCTAATGAAGAATCCATGGAAGCATTAAGTTTATAAGGTCAATGTGACCATTTGTTGATGTAACAAAGGTCAATAAAGCCATATTGGTTCATTTGTAATCAGCATTGTCAAAGGATTTCATGTTGGGCAAATTGGGTCAAATTGGTCATGTAAGGGCTTAAAGGGTAAATTAGGAGTTTAGCTGTGTTTTGAAGTCATACGGTCTTAAAATGACCATATTCATGTAATAAGAATATTTATTGGATCCTTGGTACAAAGGAAGATCAAAAGTTATAAGGGTTAATAACATGTTAATAGTCATTGATAAGGGATACAACCGACCAAAAGCGGTTGTGTAGGTAGTTAGGAAGGTTTGACTCAGTCTCCATAAGTGGAACAAGTTTAAATACATTGGAAAAGTCCAAAAACTACAGGGGGGAGTCGATGTATGAAGTTGGAATCAATAAAAAACAAGTTTTCTACACTTTTCTCTTATTTTCATGTGAGGGTTTAACATATTGATTCATTTTTCATTGGGATTGATGAAGGCCTGAATAACCTCTCTTTTGGTCTTAATTGCAATCAATTTCATTAAGTTTTAACAGAGATATCAAAGTTTCTGTGAAACAGCAAACCCTCGGCCTAGGGTATCCGGTGCATGGAGAAAGATGTAAAATCTTTGTGTTTCACGTCCAATATACCCTCAAACCTCATTGGTTAATGGGAGAGGGGTTGTACTTTATGTCTGCATGTTTGCAGAAGACCATGCATATGTTGGCACGTGCATTGGATGAAGGGAAGCAGTATGATACTGTCTCATACTGAGAAATGGCAGTATGCAGTGGAGTGTGAATGAATTTATTCATTCAGTGATATGTGCAAGGGGGTTGATGATATAGAAGCGTGGGAGAGTATCAATCAAGTATGTTCTAGTAGTTGGTATAGAGAGAACACATATTTAAGTTTCTTTGTGTGACTGTCCCAGAGAGTAAATGTACGACTGCCACAGTTGACAGTGAGTTGATGTTACGTAACTTAAGATGAAGTAAATGTTGGATTGACAGGGTGCATTGAGGGGTTAGTATTGTGTTGAGGCAAGGTTCTCTTAGTGTTGTAATAAGTGGGGATCCAAAGAGGAAGGGATAGTACCTATTAAGGTTTGTGGAAGGGTTTGTTGTAGTGTGAAGACAGTGGGACAGTCACAGTCCATTTAATTGCTCAATGTGTTGAAAGAGTTTGCAATTGGTGTTAAAGTCTTGAGAGGATGTGGAAGATACCATTAGAATGGTCAGGCAGAAGGGAGTCTAGTTGCCATTGTGAGGGTTAAGGTGTATGGTGCTGTCATAGGGAATAGGAGAGTAAATGCAATCAGTCACAAAGAGAATGTGTTCAGTCACTGGAGATATATGTAATAAAAGTTGATATGAACAATGAGATGTTGTGAGAAGAGTTTTAATGAATCAGTGTGTATTTTTTGTTGGATTTGAGTGTTTGTGAGTTGTAGGGAGTTGTGGGCCAGTGCATGAGGGCCTGATTATTAAGGTCATTTAAAGAAGAAAAGGAGTTATGAATGAGTTGAAGTGTTGGGTGTGTGTAAGTGGGGTATTGTTCGAAGGATTTTGGAAGCCTTGCAGAGGTGAGTTTTGTTACAAAACAACAAGATGTGAAGAGCTTCAGTATGAGATGGGATGGGTCCATTACCCTCTGCATCACCTTGTCTCTATCTGCACTCCTAGTAACCTCATAGAGGTGGAAATTACTTTTGTAGGTTTGGTGGTCCTTTTTTTATTGGTTGTAGTCTTTGAGATCTAGCTTGAAGCCTTCATTAAGCACAAATTAGTCGTTCTTTCAAAGGCTCCTATTAAGGTGGAGCTACCATATGTCAACTAGCACACTTAGTAGTCCTATAGAGGTGGACATTTCTCCTACTAGTTCGGAGGTGGCTCTTTTTTGTAGTCTTGGAGCTCCAGTTTGAGGTCTCAGTTGTGTACACCCTAGTTGTTCCTTCAAAGTATCTTATTGAGGTGGGGATGGTTTATCTGCTAGAATCCTTACCATTGTCTTCTATTGAGGTGGAGACAATTCTAGATTTTGGGGTCTCTTAGATCTTGTCCAAGCTTTTATATGTAAATTTTTGGTTTTGGTTGTTAGTCCTTTGTACTTGTGATGTGGGTTGTTTGTAGGTCTTCCCGTGTGTTATAAGTTGCTTGTTTGACCCATGTGTTGTAAGTGGACTTCTATGGCCTGTCTATAAGTGACCAATTTTGACATAGTTTCTCTATCCTTGGAGCCATTGTTCAATAAGGTCAGCATCCAAATTTGTTTCTTTATAATTAAAAACATCCTCGATGATGTCTCTTTATTTTAGGAGTCTTTCTTACCTTCCTTCACTTTAAAATTAATTTCACTCTTTAAAATTTATGCAATTCTTTTATGTGGGATCTCACTTAAATTCCTTGGAATGTGCACTCTTTGTAATGTTCATAGCATATGAGTTACCTAACATAATATAGTTTTCTAGCTTATGTACTTTATATGACCCAAGATGTGTTGTCTCTTACAAATCAATTTCATTCAAATGACGTGTCAATTGTTTATTGTGTACTAACGTGCAAATCAATTTCATTCCCATTCAAATATCAACAATTTCTTCCACTTTTAGAGCTCTTTCTTGCCCAAATTTAAGCTCCTCATTAATATCTGATGGTTTCATGATGGTTTTTTGATTTTGTTGTGGATAAATTTAAGCTTAATGTATGAATATAAGACTTAGATATTGCCCTCTTCCAAATAATCATCTTTTTAACAATAGTACACTTTTTTTAAATCTAGCTTACAAATCAAATACACTTTGTCCAAAAAAATCATTTCAATTAGTTAGGAAACTGCTAACTAGCTATTGCAAGCATAACATCTTTATATATCCACTCTGATTTGACAAATCTCAATCTCCCATCTATCATTTGATTGACCATTCTTTGTGCATCTTCAAATTTCATAGTGCAAATTGTTAGATTTTCTAATCTAAACATGATGTAGATAAAGTTACTGCCTTACAAACGGTTCTTAATAGAATTTGTAAAAACACAAAGAAAATCAACAACCACTCTTCTAACACTCCATTCTAATGATGGATCATCGAGTATTATCTAAAATGTTGATAAAAAAAACTTACACAATCAAATTCAAAAACAATCTTCATTTAATTCATAGATTGTAAAAATTAATACAATTAATCAACAAATAGTCAATCTATTTCTTTTTTAAACAAATAAACAAAATAGTTCTATAGTCAATCCGTTTCATTCTTTAACAGATAAAAAAAACTATGTTACAATATAATTTATACAATATTGTTCATCTGTAATCATTTCTATTAAATAATGCAATGGATTGACTTTGTGTTGATTTTTCTTTATGTTCTTTTCTATTAGAATTGTTTGGAAGGCAGCAGCTTTATCTGCATCAGTTTTGGTGCTAGGTAGTTGGGTGATTACAGTCATATTGGTATTCATCTAAAAAGTTTGAATTTGTTGGTTTTAATTATTCTAATTGGAGGAGTAGCTTGGATGATTAGAAGATCACATTCAATTAATATTTTTCACTTGATTTTGTTTTGGTTACATACAATTTGAAGAAGAAAATTTTGATTATTCTTTCATTTATAGAAACAGTGTATATTGCAATCTCTTCTATAATTGTAAGAGTTGTACCTCAAAGAATTTAGAAGAAATGAGAGGAAAAAAATTCAGCTTAGTACAATCAAGTTGGCCAAAAATTTAGTCCATCACAATAAGTATAAGAATTTTGATTTGAAAAAGTAAAAAGAAGTAAAATTGAATTGTATAAACATTCAAAAACAGTTTGAAGATATATTTACATAAACAATTGCAAGGTTCATTTTTTAAACTACAAAACTATTTTGTCAATCTGCCCAAGGGGAAGTATGACCAACGATACTTTCTCTAATAGTTTGAGAGCTATTTTCAAGAGTTTTATTTTATTCTTATATGTTCTTTTTTTCTTGTCTTGATCTCTTCTTTCTGATGATGGATCATGGAGTTTAATCTGAAAATGTTGAGGAAATAAATTCATATAATTTATACCAGAAGCTATACACAATAACAACATGGATTGTTGAAATTGCATGACTATAGTATTTTTAGTTTTATTTGAATTTTGTAATTGAAATAAAAGAGGGGTTAAAATTTATTTAAGAAAGAAGAAATACAGAGCACAGGCATCAAACAGCCCTATCAAGATCCACTATATGATCTAACTGTTCAGACAAACCCAGATGTAATTGACCCTTATCTACAATATTCCAGTTTTGCATTTGATCAGAAGCCCATTTGGCCAAAGAGTCCACTACATTTTTCCACTCCCTAGGGATACGAGTGAAAGTAACAGAATTCAAAGAAGCACACAAATTAAGAATCTGGTTAACAACCAAAAGTAACTGCCAACTAACATCCTCAGAGTGCTGTCAAGTCAACAAATGCACGACCACCCGCGAGTCTGATTCACAAATAAGCCTGCTACATACAAGAGCACAAGGCTACTCCACAGTATAAAAAATAGCCATAGCCTCCATCAAATTGTTAATATGATGACTTTTTTGAATAATATAACCTCTATTAATCTATTAATCTATATAATAGCAGCTTCGTTGCTGTCTACTGTAATGAAAAGAAGACAGATAAATAGAGACTTAAAAATATGCAGTTTGCAATCAGCAAGTATTATATAGCAGCATATGGTTCTATTTCCTGCATATGTAAATGGTAGTTGTAATTTGTTTCTATGAACTTTAAATGTTGTAAGTGATTTCTCTTTCATACTTCTATTAAAAATTCTGATTGGTTGAAAAAAATCTTTAAGAAATAGTTAATTTAAGAATCTTTAATATCCAGTGAGCTTCTGCCTCTAGTCTATCAAACTTGTATTATGGGGGCTTAAACTTAGCTGTCCTAGAAAAGTTGTATTATGGTAAAGCTTAGCTGTAATTTACTTATGTGTAGACAGGGCAGAAATGATAATGCAGTTGTATTATGTTGCTCGTTAATCTTCTACTTTTCTTTTCTCCAGGTCATCAAATCATATAATGTAACAATATATCAAACAGAGAACAACATAAGATTTACAGTTCAGTGATAGAATAAGTTGTGAAGCATCAAATATAAAAATATCTAATTGGCCTCTTCTTTGAACCAATGTCAAGATAAGGAATTGTAAATTTGAGGATTTTCTTTTCTTAAATTAACCTTGATGCATATCCTTGATTGCATGGGTGGATAACTAATCACCCCATGTGGTGCTCAAACTTAAGACATGTTCCCCTGAGAAGTTGCCAACCAATTTGAGAATTTCCTAGATAAACAAACTTCATGGGGAAGTTTATACATTCAGATCCATAATAGGGCATCTTAAACTATCCACAATATAGAATCAATCATTATTAAACTAGAAAGAGCAATATAAAAAATGATGATGTCCTGTATCTTCAAGAGTGCTGCAAGAGAGAAGAGTTTCTCTAGCTAGGATAAGGAGGTTCTTAAGAAGTGGATTCTTTTAAAATTGCCACCAAAGTATGGCTTGGTTAAACAAAACATAGTCGAATTTGATAGAAAACAAGGTCATAAATTTATAAAGAATAATTTTCTGAAGCTTAATATTCATTATGAATAATGAAGCAAAAGCACAAGATCTTTGAATTAGGAATAACAAAGAATTTAGAAAATATATAATAGAGGATGACTCCAAAATAATGATAAGATCTGCAGTTCAGGGCTAGAGTAAGTTGTGAAATTTCAAATCCATAAATATCTGACTGGCCTCTTCTCTGATCCAATGTCATGGCAAGAAATTGTACATTCCAGGATTTTCTTCATCTCTCTCTAAATATTCCCTGTCTATCAGATTTTCAATTCTCCTTTTAATTTCCTTTCTTTCTGGCGTGAACATGTCTTGAACCTGCTCTATGCATTGCATCACCAACTCCTTATGAGCTAATACTTTTCTGCTCTTCATAATTCTTATGATGGAAGCATCAATTATATGATGTCTATCTTCAAATACAGCCTTCCCAACATTTTCTTTTACTTTGGCTCTGGGTCCCGGAAGTCTGATCTTTCTCTTGTTACAAGAAAAATTTGCATTGAATTCAAAATAATCTGTTTCTATCACAGATTGGGTATCTGGTAATTTACTTAGGGATTTCAGCAATGCAATTGTATCTTCAACTCCCAAATTCAACTGGGATTTGACTTGTGAAAAACTCAGTCTCTCTGTTTCATTGAACAACAATAGTGCACTTGCATGACAAGCTGTTCTAACTATTTGAATTTCACCTTGTTCAAATCTTCCAATAATAATGCATGTTCCAAGATAATGTTTTCATGTTAGCCTTCTGTTCATTTTTTTTTATTATAGAACCCTTTGAATGACTCTAATTGTCTCACCATTTCAACAGGGAGGTCAAATGAGTCAGGTGTTCTATACCTTGGCCAGAAGCCAGATGTCAAAACTGTCTGAGGTATTCCTCAAAATTTGATTGGGTTTTCATTGTCAATGCCCAATCGGTAAGCATGCCCTCCATTTTAAATGTAAATTGTCTTCCACACTCACACTTTAACTTATCTAGCATGCTTTTTTCATAATCAACATTTGAACTTTTATGACACAAAAGCCCGTTTCGCGGCTTTTTCCTATAAAACTCTGCAATCTTATCAATGGCATCTATCTCATAGGCATAGGGAAATAATTTTGCAGCCTTCTGAAGGGAATCTTCAACATCTAAATATGTCATGTTCCTGTTTGTCAAAATGTTGTCACCAAATGTGACAAGCAATTCCCAAATACTATATCCTGCAACTTGTTCATTGCAAAAACTCTGAAAGGCTGCCATGAGTGCATTTTTGGAAAGGCAGTGGTTCATAAGTTTCTCCTCAACACATTGCAAGTATTTCTGATGCAACTGGAAAACACTCCTCACAAACTGATATTTTTCACTTGCAATTACTTCTTTCTGATTATTTGCCTTTATTGCCTCTGCCACCATCTGTCCTCCATGTTTAACCAAAGAAGTACCATGCCTGGTTACATGCTTTCTAAATATCTCGGCCATGAGCTGAATGCCTTTATCTATTCCAGAATACAACATAAACACCTCTTATCATCCATCTTCTCATTTGTCAACAATGGATGGCAATCCAAAAGTTGGCTTTCATGCTTGCAAAGAAGTTCATTTTCTACCATTTCTACATACCTATTTTGGCTACGCTGATGCACACAATACATTGTAATTGTTTCTTTCTCCAACCTTAAATACTTAACAACCTTCAACAAGTAGTCTAGACAAGAATACTCACATATCCATGAAGCAAACTTTCTGGAAAAGTATGTGGTGGTATTTTCAAAAATGGCCAACTCTAAATCTAGATAACAGCCTATCCCTAAATCCCACAGCATACACACAACATTCTTCAATACAGTCCCATCAGGAATGCTCTCACCCTCCCGCATCTTATCGATAACTCGAATCTGCAAATGTTGCAATCTGTTTTGAAAATAATGTCGATGTTAAGAACACGAAAAACATGAGATATGAAGGTAAAAGATTGTGAAAGTGTGGACAAGGAATCACTACTATACCATGACCTCTAAGGTTTCCTTCATTAGATGAGTGTTTGGAAGAATAATGTTTCTCTCCCCCTCATGATGACTTGCATATGCACTTAGTCTTGGTTGATAAGGCAAATTGATATGTATTTTTTTTTTGGTTGATATTGATGAATAGACAAATACAGATTTTGAAATGCTGCTACCAATAATTGATTCAAAATACAATAGATAAGCAATCAACTTGGTGTATTGATGATTCATTTGATATTATTTATTTGTTAATCATTTGGTCATTTTGACGGATTGTCACAATCTATGTTACCAGAAAGGAGAAATGGGAAACGTGACGGCAATGGCAACGTAACAAGAAACGGAATTTTTAAAGGTTGCGTATAAGAAACGGATATATATATATATATATAATTGACTTAATGAGGTTTATTAGTTAGTTTGAATAATCTATGATAATGTCGAATTGTTGTTAACCTCAGTTCCTACTTAAAATCAGATTAACAAGTGTTTTAAATGACATATTTTATTATACAAGAGTGTGTGACTATAAGTTTAATGAATAAACAAATAATAAACTTCAATTCTTAAAAGTCATGATAAGCCAGAAACAAGTAATTATTAGTGACGATGAACTGTTAGTTTTAAAACTAATAAAAACAAAAAAAATTAACTGCATCCAGACAGCCTCAAAACTCAGTTGAACTAATAAAAACAAAGGAAAATATTTTTAACCGCATGCACTCTCCCTTGAACTAATAAAAACAGAGAAATTTATTTTTAACTGCATGTTGAACTAAGAAAAATGAAAAATATATATTTAAAACTGCATATTCAGCCTCGAATACTCAACAACCTTCAACAAGTAGTCTGGACAAGAATACTCACATATCCATGAAGCAGTCTTTCCGGAATAGTATGTGGTGGTATTTTAAAAAATGGCCAACTCTAAATCTCGATAACAGTCTATCCCTAAATCCCACAGCATACACACAACATTCTTCAATACATTCCCATCAAGAATGCTCTCACCCTCCCGCATTTTATTAATTTGGGCCTGCACATTACTGCACAAAACTCCATTACAGACAGTCTGAAGGAAGCATCTCTGAGCAGCTTGGTCGGGATTCGAACCATTCCATTCATGAAAATCGTTCAAACGCATACGCAGGATTGGGGATAGAATGTTATCCATTCGTTTGCAATATTCCCATTGCTTTACAACTTCTGTCAAAAGAAACTCATCTTCTTTCTCCCTCTATGCGGGCACAACTGTTGAATTGATATGATCTTGTAAGGCTTTCTCATATTCAGATTGCATCTTCCTAAAACGCACTTTACACATCTTATTATAGATATGATTATAAATCATCACACCCTCGTTAATTCCATTTTGGACGATTTGTTTTGCCTTTGCAATTCCATGTCCATCACTCTTTAAATATGAATCTAGACTTCCCTCCCTAACAGAAAAAACCAGAAAACATTTGAGTTTTGAGCCAAATATGCTTTGTATAAATAGACCCAAGGATTTCATGAAGTATTATAACCCATTAGTTGGACTTTAAGAAATGACTACAGCCGACTAAACTTACCAATTTTGTAATTTATTATTTAAATAGAAAATGGTAATATAGTTGTTTTCTAATTTTGTTTAATTAATAAATAATTAAATAATAGAAAATGTCTAATCTAGTGTTTAGTCGGTTATAGAATATTAAAAGTAAAATTTAAATGTATCTGAAGGTTGTATAATTAGTAATATAATAATTAAAAGGATGATGTTCATTAAAATAATATTTTGGAATTATTAAAAATTATTATAATAATATATTATAAGAGAAAGTATTGTTATTTTAAATTAATCTAATATTTAAAAATAAATGATAAATAAATAAATATAATAAAATTAAAAATAATGACTTAAATATTATAGGATGAAAAATAACTTCTATAGTAATTTTGAAGTGCACTATATATATATATATATATATATATATATTGATAATTAAATTTAATATTTTGTTGTATCACATAATATAATATAATATAATATAATTATACCATGTATCATATGAGATTATAATTATGTAACATGTTAGTATCAATTAATACCATATAATATGTTATAATAATAAATTCATATAATACAATATTAATAGTTTATAGTACATAGCTTTGGATTTTTCACGAATAAGTTTAGAAAATTTTTTACTTTTTATTGGCAAGCCTAACAACTTTTAAACCTATTTTGTTGTGAAAGTGGAATTTGTTGAAAGATAGTTTCATTCAGGTTTAAACATGCAATTTGAATATATATTATATTCAATAATTATTAAAAATTAACTGTCATATTAACTGTCCGAATGAATTAAACATTGCAGTCTCGATAGTGCATAGTATGCTGCAATGTATACATTGCAGTGCACGATAAGTATTGTGCATGCACTGTATACGTTGTAGGCACTACATGTCGTGTGTTGTAATGTATTGTAGCGCACGATATATATTATGCGGTGCAATACATTGCAGCCATGATAATTATCGTGTGGCTGCAATTACATTGCAGCACACAATGTTATTCACTGAACATTGTTATTTAAGGATCACATCGTTTGGATTATTATTCAGCCTATAGTTAGTGATTGGATTAATATTAACGTAGGGTCATGACCCTACATCGCAACAACCATGTACGGTCATGACCTTACATACTAATATAAATAATAAAAGAAAAATGTGGAATCAATCAATCACCAAGGCAATTGTATTCTACAACAACATATAAATAAAAGTAATATATAATAATATTATGTTCTAATATTCCTTAACATGGTATCAGAGAAAGTTTATTAAAGAAGATATATTATATTATTAATTAATTATATTTTTTCATATAAACATAATAAAATTTTATTTGTTTATTACAATTTCAAAAGCAAATGGCTGACAGTATGAGGATGGAAGGTAGACTTCAGGGAGCATCAAATTTTCTATCTTGGAAAACCAAAATTACTTCCCTACTTCTAGAACTTGAATTAGAGGATTACATAGAGAAAGAACCTACCATACCTGAAGATGAAGCAGAAAAATCTACTTGGAAAAGATGCAACAATAAAGCCAAGAAACTGATCATTGACTCTGTCAAAGATTCTATACTTCCAAGTATTTCTAGATTAACAAATGCATTTGAAATATTCAAAACAATTCAAGGCACATTTGAAATCAATAATGCTAGTAGATTATTGATCCTAAAACAACAACTTATGAATTTGAAAATGAACAAGGGTGAAACAATCACCTCCTACTTCCTGAGAATATCAGAATTAAGAGATCAACTCTTTACCATTGGTAATAAGATGGATGATCTTGAACTATCCTTAATTGCTCTAAGAGAACTACCTATATCATGAGAATCTTTCATTCAGTGCATAAGTGCAAGACCTCCATTACCAAAATTTGAACAACTAAAAAATGATTGCACTCAAGAAGAATCAAGATTAATATCAAGAGGGATAGTACCTAGCAAAGAAAAAGAAGTTCTAGCACTACACACAACAAACAAAAAGAAAAAAATTTCAAAAAGGAAAAGAAGTACTAAAATCTTCAATAAATGAGATCTTTCAAAGGTACAGTGCTACAAATGTGAGAAATACGGACATATTCACAAATATTGTCCTGAAAGAAAGAAAATACAAGCAACACTAGCTGAAGTCAAAGAAGTAGAAAATCCTCTATTCTTCTTAGCCTTGTCTAGTGAACTAAACTCAAATAAGAGTACATGGATAATTGATAGTGGAGCTTCAAGACATATCACTAGATTTAGGGATCAATTTGGAACATTCAAAGGAGACTCCTTAGAAGAAGCAACTATTGGTGACAACTTTACTTATCTTGTGAAAGGAATTGGGACCTGTTCAATCAAGATAAGAGAAGGAGTGATCCTACAGTTAAAAGAAGTACTATACGTACCTAGAATAAAAAGGAACTTAATCTCCATTTCTAGACTAGCAAATCAAGGATATAGAGTCACTTTTAATGAAGATAAAGTTCTTCTTTGGACTAAAAACTCAAATATAAAAAATGCTATCAATATAGGGTCTAGGGAAGGAAGTCTATATAAATTATGTGGTGAACAAAAAATTGCCTTAAGCCATGAAGTTCAAAACAATAATGAGAGATGGCACAAAAAGCTAGGCCATGTTAGATATAGTGCTCTTCTAACCCTAAGAAAAGTCATAGTAGGGATACCTCATCTTAAATCTGAACACTCAGGTATTTGCAAAGGATGTGCCTTAGGAAAGAATACAAAAGGATCTTTTCCGACAAGTGAACACAAATCAAAAAATGTATTAGAACTTATACACACAGATATATGTGGTCCTATGTCCACACACTCCTTGTCAAGTGCTCTATACTATGTAATATTTGTTGATGACTACTCTAGAAGAACTTTAATATACTTTTTAAAACTAAAAGAATCAAATGAATTTTTCTCTAAGTTCAAAGAATACAAAGCACTTGTTGAAAATCAAACTGGTAAGAAAATTAAAACTCTAAGGTCTGACTATGGAGGTGAATATACCTTTGACAGTTTCAAAGCATTTTGCAAATCTGTTGGGATTAAGAGGCAGTATACTGTACCATTTAATCCTCAACAGAACGGGGTAGCATAAAGAAAGAACATAACCATCATCAAAGCAGCAAAAGCCATGATGCATGATCAAAATATTCACATCTCCTTCTAGGCCGAAGCAGCAAACACAACAGTATACATACAAAATAGATGTCCTCATGCCATTCTAGAAAATACCACACCAGAAGAAGTATTTACGGGGAACAAACTAGACCTAAGTCATCTAAGAGTGTTTGGTTGTCCTGTTTACATACATGTTCCAAAAGAGGAGAACTAAATTAGAACCTTCTAGGAAGAAAGGTATATTCATAGGATATAGTGAAGATACTAAGAGATATCAAATTTACATTCCTAGCCAGAGATCAGTAGAGATCAGCAGAGATGTAAAGTTTGAAGAAAATTGCACATCCACAACTACTAAGGATAGTTCCTTAACAGATCTAGATAAAGACCCTACAACTGAGAATGAGAGGGCGAATCTAACAATAGAGACTGAACCTACAATTTCAAATGTTGAGCCTACATCCTTAAATATGGAACCTACAAATTAGAATGATGAAAATAATGCAACATCAAATAGCATCAAAAGACCTTTATGGGCAAGGAAGATGTTTGAAGAAAATAATATAGAGCCAGATCAAATATCCAGGGAGAACAACGGAACAAGAACACAAAAATGTTATGCTGCCCTTCTAATTGAGCTCGCAGAATCTAAACCTAAAAATGTTGAAAAAGCCTTATCAAAACAAGCTTGGAGAGAAGTCATGATTGAAGAGTATCAGTCTATTATGAAAAATGATGTTTGGGACATTGTACCCAGACCCAAGAACAAATCAGTAGTCTCTTCAAAATGGTTATTCAAGATAAAATATACTTCAGATGGGAGTATCAAAAAACATAAAGTTCGGTTTGTTGCCAGAGGATTCTCAAAAAAGGCTAGAATAAACTCTGAGGAAACCTTTTCCCCTGTAGCCCGTTACACTTCTATAAGAACCATCCTTGCAATTGCAGCATCTAAAGGATGGAAAGTACACCAAATGGATGTCAAGACAACTTTTTTGAATGGGAAAATTGAGGAAGAAGTATACATAGAGCAACTAGAATGATTTATTACAAATGAAAAAAATAACTATGTATGTAAGTTAAAGAAAGCTCTTTATGGTCTTAAACAAGCCCCCAAAGCTTGGTATGAAAGAATAGACAACTATCTCTCCAAACTAGGGTACGCCAAGAACATAGCAGACCCTAACATCTACTTCAAGGTAGTAAATAATGAGATGATAATTCTAGTTCCATATGTTGATGACTTGCTTATAACAAGAGAAGATCACCATATTGCAAAATGAAAACAAGACCTAGTCGCTGAGTTTGATATGAAGGATATGGGCCTACTACACTACTTTCTAGGTCTTGAAATTTGGCAAAAGGAAGATCACATTTTCTTAAGTCAGGAAAAGTACACTACTAACATCCTTACTAGATTTGGAATGATGGATTGTAAATCATTGGCTACCCCAATGGAAACAAATCTAAATGAGCTAAAAAGTGAAGCTGAAGATTCTGAACCTACAGATCCATCACCATACAAACAAATTGTTGGATCCCTTTTGTATCTAGTAAACACACGTCCTAACATCTGGTATGCAACAAATGTACTAAGTCACTTCATGTGTGAACCTAAGAAGATACACATGATGGCCTCTAAGCATATTCTAAGATATTTACGAGGGACCTTTGGACTTGGCTTGAAATATGAAAAAGTTGAGATCAAACTTCAAGGCTATTCTGATTCAGATAGGGCAGGCAGTTCAACAGATCGCAAAAGCACCACAGGATTTTGTTTCAGTTTAGGATCGGCAATGATATCTTGGGTCAGTAGAAAACAATCAACTATTGCTCAGAGTTCCACTGAAGTTGAATACATGGCTGCCTCTATGGGAGCCAATGAAGTAGTCTAGTTAAGAAAACTATTGTTTGATCTATTTAGAAAACCACTAGTACCTACCATTATCCATTGTGATAACCAAAGTTTCATAAAGCTCTTTGTAAATCTAGTTTTCCATAATAGATCAAAACATATAGAGATTCCTTACCATTACATTAGAGATATGGTTGACAGGAATATCATCAAACTAGTATATATCAGCACCGAGGAATAGAATGTTGACATATTTACCAAACCTCTTGCTAGACTAAATATAGATTACTTCAGGAGTAAAATTGGTATGACTATACTATAAACTTTTTGGGATGAAATCCTTACTCTTGTACTTTGTATTCATGAATATATAAATAAATAAAGTTGTTTTTGAAATATTTCATTGTGTTCAAGAAGATGACGATCTTCTATTGAGGTTACTATTACAAGGTGATGATCTTGACAATAGTTGACCAAGTTTCAAGATTGACACCTTAACAGGTTGTCTTGGATTGTGCTAGATATCTTGATACTGAAATGTTATTACTGAAATAACCCATACTTCAAGATTGACACCTTAACAGGTTGTCCTGGATTGTATCGGATATCTTGATGCTGAGATGTTATTCTTGTTGGTGTAATAACCTATATATCATGATTGACACCTTAACATATAGTCCTGGATTGTGTCGGATATCATGATATCCGAATGTCTAAGTATATCATAATTAAGACTTCTACATGTTGTCCCGAATTGTGTCGGTAAATTATGACATACCACGACCTTCCTCAACACTTTTTAAACCTTCTCTAACTAAGAGGGAGTGTTGAAAGATAGTTTCATTCAGGTTTATATATGAAATTTGAATATATATAATATTCAATAATTATTAAAAATTAACTAGCATATTAACTGTCTGAATGAATTAAACACCGTAGTCTCGATAGTGCATAGTATGCTACAATGTATGCATTGTAGTGCATGATAAGTATCGTGCACTGCAATGTATACATTGCAGACACTACATGTCATGTGCTACAATGTATTGCAGTGCATGATATATATCATGCATTGCAATACATTGCAGCACACGACAAGCCAGTGTGCTGCAATGTAATTGCAGTCACACGATAATTATCGTGTGGCTGCAATTACATTGCAGCACACAATGTTATTCACTAAACATTATTATTCAAGGATCATGTTGTTTGGATTATTATTCAGCCTACAGTTAGTGATTGGATTAATATTAATGTAGGGTCATGACCCTACATGACAACAGCCATGTACGGTCATGACCTTACATACTAATATAAATAATAAAAGAAAAATGTGGAATCAATCAATCACCAAGGCAATTGTATTCTATAGCAACATATAAATAAAAGTAATATATAATAATCTTTTGTTCTAATATTCCTTAACAGAATTTGAGGATCACGATTTGGTTGTTGAAAATGAGGATCATTCTATGGAGGATGTTGATCGTGAGCAGAAGTAGATCATGTTATATTCGGTCAAGGTAAAGTGAAGTTTTGGCGGAGGAAGTTTTGTATTTGAAGCCAAAGGTTTGAAGAAACAAGAGTAAAAAAAATTCTTGTAGGGTTTGAGGAAGCCCAAGGGTTTTAACAATTTTCTTTCCAAGTCCAAGTTAGTTGATTGGATTGTATTTGGGGCATATAGTACTAGCACATTTTAGATTTTACCTAGAACCTTGTTGATATCGAATGAGCATTGGTTGTAAGGGCTTGAGTTTGATGCATAATCATTGGGCATCCTTCTTGAACCAGTAAACTCTTTGTCTCTTCGCACCACCACTAGGGCATCCCTTTTAGAGTCAATTTAAACACCATAACTCATTCTTCCACTAGTCACAAAGTTTGTGTGAATTTGGAAGGAAATTCCATTTGTGTTTGCTAAAAATGTTGGCTTGGGGAAGCATGAAGTGCTCTCAAATGAATATGGTGGCTAGGTCCATCTGGTGCCCCTCATCCATGTCTCTCTCTTCCGATTCACCCTTCATCGTCAATTATTGAGCACCTATATTTGGATGATTTGGCCAAAGATTGGGAAGAATTTTTGCATCATTATGCCCTAATTTGTAGATTCAAAAGGTATGGCCAAAACTATCTAATCTGCAGTCTTGGATAACTAAGAAGTGGGAAGAATAAATGGACATAGATATTTGGATCCACCCCTATTCCTAGGGATTCTTTATATTGGAATTCAACTCAAGAGGATAGGAAGTTGGTGTTAGAGAATAGTCCTTGTATCTTCCAAAGTGATTTATTATGTATGAAACCATGGTCCCCCACCTTTATTTGATCTAGCTAAATAATCTTTACTACAACTTTTTTTTGGGTGCAACCTATAATACCCCAAAATTGGCACCTTATAATTTCAATCAATTTTGGTGCATTTTCTCAAATTTCACATCATTAAAGTCCTATTTTACTAGGTAATTTTCTCTCTCCTACCTGACTTTATTTGACTTGAAGTCAATTGCAAAAACCCTAAATTGCATTAATCAAATACTATAATTAATTCCTAAAGTATTCGACTTTATTAGCTAAATAATCCCTATGATAAATTAATTTAATTCTAAAGTCCTAAGTGCTTTAAATTAAATTAAAATCCACCCCCTTTAGCTAATACACATAAAAAGAATTAATATTACTTGGTTATTTGAATGGATTATCTTACTTGCATTTAATAATTCCAATTATTCGAAGAGTCACCCATGTGGCAATAATTCATTCTTTTAATTAACTAATTCCTCAATATGTGTCTCAATTGGGAATGAAGAGTCAGGAGTTTCAATTCAAGAAACTCTTCATTCCTCCTCCGGGCTTGTCTATATTATGAACCTTCTTCCTCATTTGAAAAAAAGGGCAATTGAAGAGCATCAAAACTATAGTCAAATTTAGTCTCAATTACTTCATACTTTCAAAGCTTTATTTGCATATTTACATTAATCTTCATTTCTAGTATTAATTGCATTCTCATAGTAGAGTAAATTTGCTTATTACTATTAGCTTAATTCTCATATTTCTTTCAAGCTCTTTAGATTAAATCTACACTATCATATTTCCTTTCAAGTACTTAGAGTAAAATCTACATTCTCATTTCTATATTATGGTTGCATCTTCATATTAGAGTAATTGCATCTTGTTCATCTTTTAAGCTTTCAAATCCTCCGTATTAGCTTGGTCTTATAGTTGTTGGCTCTCCAATCTAAGAGTAATTTAAACACCTCGACTAATTAGGAGGCAATAGGTCGATTCACCATGAATTTATGAATTGAGTAATTCATACTCATTTTCGTAATTCGATTTGTGAGTAATGACTATGTTGTGTGTGTGGCTGGATTAGAGGTCCACATTCAGCTATATACATTTCTGGCGCCCACCATGGGGCAGAAGATCATTTTTGACCTCTTTATTGAACTTTGTCGTGCGTTCGTACTTCTCTATGTACAAAATTTCACGCAAGATTCTAGAGTGTGCCACGTGAAGTTTTTCTCCTAGTAGCATTTTGTCGCATGAAGAAATACTTCCTCACGCAGGACCTTGCACTTTTTCGCGCACAGTGTAGTACTTCCTCGCGTGAAGTTTTACCCTCAGTCATTAAATTTTCCAAATTCTGCATTTTACTGTTTCTTTTTTCCTGACGTCTACTTTCCACTGTTGGTTTCATATCTCTATTTTTTGCTACAACTTAATAGTGGTCTGCAGGTCTCTTGTCAAAGATCATAAAAACTTGCTAACTATTTGCTTGCAGGATAGTTGTTAAAGATTTTATAAAAAATTATGCTTGTTTTATTGCTTTTATCACATAGTCTAAATAGGGCCTCATTAAAATTTCTTAAGGGTCCTGATAGAAAAGTAGGGGAATAGGCTCTTCATTACATGGAAGTGATGCCCATGAATGAAACTGAGACCCAGATTTTGATAGAATGATGGATACCTAGGGAAGTGAGGAAAGGTGGTGAATCTTTGGCACATTGTCTTGTTAGGGGACTATGCTCTTCTCTCATTGAGAGAACCAAAAACCCAAAAACTTGTAAATTGGCTAAGGAAGAACTAGCTCAGTGATGAATATGTCTTGCGTGTTTGGGTAAGGTGAAGAGGTAGAAAAGTATGCTCTTCTCTCTTTGAGAGAATCAGAAAATCTGACCCTTGAATCTGAACCAAGTCCTGAGTCACCTTTAGAGGGCCTATTGGAAGTTGAACCTCCGGGAATGACCCAAGTGAGTACGCACCTATCGCTAGTGATTCCACCTCACTCTAATAAAGAAATATTTGTTGAGTCTAAAGACTCAAAAGCCATGTTAGCTTCCTTCTCATGATTTCGACTATCATCTTGAGAAGGCCTTGTTTGTTGGATTGAGCAGTGCCGCTCCTAGCCCTGCTTGCGGGGGTGTATGACTTTCAAGTGTTGGTGTAGCTACGAGGCCTCAACCCTGTATCGGGGGCACCGAGGGTTAGCATGAATGGAATGCCACTAAAAAATTTCCCTAGCTAGTTGCCTACCAAGGATAACTTTAAGGAACCCCCCTCCCGAAAAGTATAAAATTGTGGCGAATCACATGTATTTTGGGGGGAAAATTTTTAATAGTGATGGTGAATTATGTGTCAAAAAATGGATATTTGTTGGAGAATTTTTTAATAGTGTGTACAATTTTTATAAAAAAATGGCAACTATAATTTAAAAAAAAATAAAATTATTAATATTGATGGTGAATTATGTTTCAAAATATGGATATTGGTTGGCGAATATTTTAATAACGGATACCATTTTTATAATAATATGGCGAAACTATTTTCCAAATATGTGAATTAATTTATTTGTCATGGCGAATGGTTTTCAAAAATTTATAGTTGGTATGGTGATTGAATAATTGGAAATTTGAAGAATGACATGTGATGATTCCGGAGAGAGTTTTCACTAAACGAGTTATCACACCACATTCCCTCTGAAATGCACCTTCCACCGTTCATCTCTATTAATCCAATGGTTGTGATTTGATGTTGAAGTTGCATTGGGTCCCACTCCCATCACTATGACCATTGACATCACAGACTCAAACAACACACGTCCGTTCGATTACAACATATCAATGGCCAAAGTCAAATTTTGGGCCTATTGTTGGTCTTCATAATATATACGAAAAACTCTCAGCGGAATCATGACATGTGGTATGATACCACGTCTCATGATTTGCTGAGAGTTTTTTGTATATATTATGAAGACCAACAATACGTGTCATACCACATGTCATGATTCCACTGAGACTTTTCTGTAAATATTATGAAGACCAACAAAAGGCCTAAAATTTGACTTTGGTCATTGATATGTTGTAATCGAACAAATGTGTGACAATGTAATATTAGATAGAAATATTAGAATTCTTTTGGAAAATTCGGTAATATTAGATAGAAATATTAATTAATGGTGATGAGTACATTGAGTAGATGAGTCATGACATCAATTAAAGTAATGTGCATTGTGAATTAATGATTTCTTTGATGGCGCCTTTCAATTTCACTGACAAATATGTGTGACAGTGACACCATATACCTCGATAGATTAATGCCTTAAAGTTAAGGCTTGAATGAAAATGTCATATCATATAAGGACATTGTTTTCTAACTGTTCGATGATCTTAAATCAATGGTAAAGCTTCATTTCCTGCTGTCATTTCGTAGTAACGTACTTTGCTTATTATTTCTGTAGAGTGGGCACAGGTTTTAAGGTTTTTAAAAAATAAAGAATTGTTATGTCCACCTGCGTGGCGTGATCCTTTCGGCCTTCATTATTCCCAAGATAGAAAATGTGCTATCATAAGTGTTGTTTCCAATTCCACCCAGTGTTGCATTAAATATGAAAGATTTAGTGAATTTTGGATAGTTACCATTCATCTTACAATTTAATTAGATCTTTAGGGGAATGATTTTCAATCAAGACTTATAAATAGATCGATCTATGCTCGTTAATTTACGATTGTGAAAGCATATTTGTGAGAATAGTCTACGAGTGCTATTGCTAGGTTCTCTGTGAAAGCATATTTGTGAGAATAGTCTGTGTCGTACGAATGGACACTCTAATTCATTTGAGATGCACTGCCTTGGAGGACCAGAAGGCCTTTCTGGGCCTGGTCACAGACCCAATCTTGGCATTTGTTGCTACGGATTTGGGAGCCTTCACCAAGGAGGCTATAAGGATGGTGCTCGGTCGTAAATTTTTGGAGAGTGAAAATTAGTATAGAGTCACCATTGACATTTCTTCTGGGTTCTTGGCTTCTTTGTTGGACTTGGGGGGGGGGGAAAGGTGGATATGATCATGCTTTTGAGGAAAGTTTTCAAAGAAGAATACCTCGGCGACGATGTGAAAGTTATCATATTTTTAGAAATTGGGGTTGGAATTCCTTGGGCAAATGATTTGCCTAAGATTCTAGAACCAGGAGTAGTTGTTCCCAGGAAACCATTCCTACTGAACCTTGATGCTAAGTAGCTCATGCATAATCGAAAGTGGGCATAGATTGGGAGGGATTTCCTCTGCAAGTGGCACCTACTGGATGAACCCGAGGACTATATATGGCTAGAAAAATTCATCGACATTATCCTCTTTGAAGACTTCCACATAGAAGTTTGAAGGAAGGGAGCGTCAGCCGGATAGTCTGTGATTCTACGTAGTCTCTACTCTCTAGTCCTTCTACTGTGTCTCCCTATGGTGGTAGATAGCTTACCACTAGTAGTAGCTTACCAGGGTTTTTGAAATGATATAAATTGTAATCACATATGTTAAAAAATATAATATGAAAATATTTTAAGAATTTCGAAGTGCTACTGCTTTTCTTTTTTTTTTAATTATAAGAATCGTTAATATATATGGTCTATGGGCATATTTGAATTGTAATGAAATTTTTCCTTATATAATATAAAAAATTTGCGTTGCACTATTGTTTTATGCAATAATTAAATGTTTCGAAACTTTATCATTTTTGGTTCAAATTTCATGGATAAGCTATTCTAAGTGAATATAGTTAATAATTAATATTCATTAGTGTGTGTTAAATTATTAATATTTTAAAATCACAACAATCATTGGATTACGAGAGATGAATGGTTGAAGTTGTATTTCAGAAGAACTATGGGTTTCAAAAAGCTTTTCTAAAAACTTGGTCTAGAAACGTGACACGTAGTATGTCTTTGACATGTAATTTGTCGAAAAGATTAATGGTTATGCATAGTATGTATTAGAAAGATTATGTTACACGTAGTATAATGTTTTAGAAAGATTACGTTACAACTTACACGTGTTTTAGAAAGATTATATACCATTACATTTAATGAAAGGTTTTTAACCTTTTCTTTTTAAAAACCTATCAAATCATAGCAACAAAGCTAAAAAGAACTGTTGAACCGTCTCTAGAGAGGTTGAAAAACAAGGATAGCTGGGATGACATTACAAAAGAGATGGAGAAACTTTCCACCGAGGAAATTTTTTTAGTTCAACAGTTATCATCACAAATTATGACAACAATAAACCAGGGCATTGTACAGCATAGGATGTCCTACAATTTCTACAAAAAAGCTGCTAATCCATCAAACATAAAAATACCAAAGAGAATAGCAGAAGGTTGTAAGGATAGAAAATGGACTAGAATGAAATTGAATGATTTTTGGAGTATGAGAAAGGATCTTGGTGAACCAAAGACCAATGAAGATTTGGATGAAATAGATGAGGATATAGAGTTTAGCAAATTGTGGAATTTGGAGCATCCTAACATGGCATACGATAGTGAGGATGATAATCAAGACATTGAGGATGATAATCCACCAAGTGTATTTACTCCAAGCTAGATTGGAACCAGCCAAGATGAGAAAAAAGTATATAGCAAAGGGGCAGACATTGTGGAAAAAATGGGTTATAAAGGTGGTGGTTTGGGTCCCATAGGAGAAGGTGTCTGGAATATAATTCAAACAGAAAAACTACTTACGATTGTGGTTCAGGCCTTGGGTTTGAATCTACTAGTAGTGCTATTGGGTCTGGTAGTGGCACTAGTGCTAGTAGGTCTGGGAAACTTATACAACAAGTTCCCTCTCTAAAGAGGCTAGTTGAATCTACACAAAATCCCATAGTAGAAGATAGTGTCAAGAAGCAAAAGCTTTCCCCTTCCAGAAGAACATCAAAAATAATGTCATATGGTCGTAAACAACTGTTTGCAGTTTCAGGTTCAGCAAAACCCTCTAGAAGTTTAAATCCTCAAAGAGCATTAGTTAGATCAACATGCATTGCAAGCTCTACCTCTGGTTCACCTTTCAAACATTCAAATCCTTTTGTAACATCAAATTTTCATTTCAAAGATTTCTATAATAAATTTGCAGAAATAGTAACCAAGAATAAGGAAATATAGAAGACCATGAAAACTAGTGCCCTTAATGCAGCTGTACAGGAACAACCTGCATTCAACAAGGTTCTACCAACATATGACCCAAAAAGAGACATGATGGAGTTCATGGTTGTTATTCCACCAAATAAAGATGGAAACCCACCAGAGAGTTAGATAGATCCGTCTGAATTTCAAGTTAGTACTCTCCAAATGGATTTTTCCAAAGTTAAAAGTGTGGACAAAATCAATGTGTCAAAGTATACAAACCAAGTGGTCTACAGTGCACTACTAAAGCTAGAAAGAGAGAAAAGAAAGCTCAAGAAAAATATAGAAAAGTTATAGGTAGACATTGGCAATGAAAAAGAAAAGAGGAAAGCTTCAAAGAATGGTTTCAAAGAATTAAAGAAAAAGATTAAAAAATTGACCTCTACATCAACAGATATAGAGCAGGAACATGCGGAGGCAGTAGTGAAGGAACAGGAGTAGGTAGAGCTGAAGGAAATGAGAGGAAAATTGGAAGAAATTAGTAAAGAGCTAGAGGAAGAAAGAGTCAGTTCAGAAAAGTTATTTAAAACCGTGGAGAGTAATGCTGCCTCCAACCAGGAATTGCAAAAGCAATTGGACTCTCAAGTGGATAAAGCCAATCATTGGGAACACAAAGTAGTGGAAGAGAAAAAGAATTGTGAAGAAATGGCAGAAGAACTAAAGAAGGCCAATAATACAATTGAAACTTTAACAAATACTAATAATAATTTAGTGAAGATTGCAAAAGAACACATTTGGGGCCAAGTATTGGTGATGTGTAATAGTTTGTATGAGTGGTTTGAATTGCTTCAAAGTATGAGAGTATGTTATTTGAAGCTCCATAAGAAAATTGAATAGAACATGGATGTTGTTAAGAAAGAAAAGAAAGCAAAAGATATTATGCAACAACTCTACAGTAAGAGTGATAGTTATCTATCAAACAAGGGAATTAGCAACCACCTTGATGCCTTAGTAAAGTTATCAAGTATCATTCAAAATTGTGAGAAGCTATGGGAAGCACAGGAATTGGATGACAAAGCTCAACAAAAGATCACAAAGATGGAACAAATGAAAGCGAATATGGAAATTCTTGGTTTGCCTAAGGGATTTGATGCAAATAACTTCATTGGAAGAGAAAATTACAAAATAAGGTTGCATGACAAAATAAATATTGATTTACGCTTTCTTCCTAGAGACATATCTCCTGATACATTCATGGATTTCATCAAACCAGTGAGAACTTTGAATGGAGTTTGGACTGGCCTAGAAAGATTGCTCTAAATTTTGAACTACTATAAATTGTAATATATTGCAAATGAATACAAAAAAAATTGAACTATTGTAAATTGTAATATATTACAAATGAATACAAAAAAAATTGTGCTCTATCTAATTTTCATGTTTTCCAATTCAATGTATGTTGAGTTACTCTATTTTATTAGGTTATTCTTAGTTGATTTACTCTATTATATGCTATTGGAATACAAAATTTCATTCAAGAATTTCAAATTCAAATATGAATGATCATTGATGATATGATACAAAGTTACAAACTACACTCTACAGTAATAATACATTCTTTCTTTTCTAAAATGAACATTGAATGACATTGTGACAACCACAAGATATAGTATTTAATAAGTTAAAAAAATACCTATTGATTGCTACTACTAATTTAGCAAAAATTTCCTAAATTTGTCAATTCATCTCTGTGTTGTTGTCATCATCCAATTTTGATATTCCAGTTTCTTCATTGTTCTCTTCATTTTCGTTTGTGTCTTCTTCACTCTGAGTCTAACCTCCACTTCTATGACTCCCATCACCACCTATACTTGTCCCACTCAGAGTCGCCATCAGAGATTGGTTAATGGTGTTGCCCAACCCTCTTCTTTTGCATCTTTTCTTCCAGATTTCCATTGCTTTTTGATAAGGAAAAGTATTGACATCATACCTAGATGTGTAGACCCTCAAGCATGATTCTAAATTCTTGTCTAGTTTGTTTCTTAGCTTTGATTTTAGGAAGCCCAAAGCACTGAAAAATCTCTCATCCTCCACTGAACCCAATATCATGGTCTGACATAGATCAACAAGCTTGATGAACTCTGAAATTTCTTCACGCAACATTGTGCTCTGTTTTAGTTCTATCCAAAGCTTTGTTGTCGAGCCCTCTTCATGTGGGTTATGCATTAATTGATATTGATGCTTCATAGTCTTTGCAAAAGTGCCTGATTTCTATCTAAAAAGACCCTAATCTAAAATTCCATTGATAGTCACTCCATTGAATTCTACAAATTTGCAAAATTCCTTTATCAAAGTCATCAACCTATTACGATAATCTTCCTGAGAGCTTAAGGTCCAATATTAAGGAAACACAATTGCCATGGCCTCAATCAGTTGTTCATATGGGAATCACGATCTTATTTCAGAGGAAACTTTATAGGCTATGTCCCTTGCATTACCTACTATAGACTTGACGATCTTGGTAAACTCTTCCCTTGTAACTCTTGTAGCTCGCTTCTTTGGGGCACTGTAGTACATTGGTATCTAAAATCCCCTTACACAAACACATAAATCCCCATTTTCAACAATCTTTAAATAATTATCAGGATTGTCCAAATCTGTTAGTTTCTGCCAGTGATTAAATCTTTCATCGGATAAATTTAGGTCATTTCGATAGAGACTATCCAGGGCTTGGCATGACATTTTACGCAAGTAAGCATATTCTGCAATATACATGGCTCTTTGCTGGGATTTTTTCATAATGAACGTCATTTCTTCTAGCATGGGAAGAAGAGATGCTAAAGTCAAAAGTGTCTCTATATTGCTTAACCTTCAAAGCATGTCGACACATCTCTAATTTTTTGCATTGTCCCGATTTTCGTACATCAGTCCAATCAAAGATTGATATTCAAAAAAAACTCGATGCGCTGGTCCATCCAAAGAGATCCATCTGGTATCAACATCTTTAAGAAGTTTGTTTCCATTGGTAATTCCATCAACAAAGTGCTAAAATTCCCTAAAACATTTGGGACTTTGACAAAAATATGAGTACAACTCTCTTACTAAATCTTCAACCTTGTTTACTAAAGGGAACTTCTTCACAACTCTAAAAGCAAGATTCATCTTGTGGGCCATACAGTGAATGCCAATAACAAATGGTGAACAAGATGCCTCCATCTTTGTGTAAAGACCATTCCTTTGACCTTGCATTACTGAAGCTCCATCAACTCCAACACATATCAAGTTCTTCGCTATTGTCAATTCATCCATACCTCCATATTCAATTAATTGGCTCTTTACTAATTGAAATAAAGTTTTCGATGTCGCATTGTCCCTCAATTTTGCAACAGCTAGTAGATGTGGTTGGTGGACATTATTCTATATAGTATAAACATGCATTCATACCCATGATGTATTATCTATTGTTGTAACTTCATCTAAGGACAGTGCAATAAAGTTTGACTCTTTTATTTTTCTCTGTACATCCTCTATTTCAACCTGGGCAATACAACTTGCCAATTCCCATCCACTGTTTATTGACCAATGAGTGATAGGATAGTTAGGAACTTTTAGAAAGTGTAACAAACCACTCATTTTAGGATAGTCTATCATTGGACACCCTATGCTCAAAATATGGAAAATATTACTTAATTGAACAACTTTTTTGCATTCTTCTACTTCACTTGCTTTTGCAAAAATAGCATTAATAGAACCTTGAACTTCACTAGGCTTCGTCTTAAATTTTTGAAACAAATAATATTCCTCTGCATTCCTATTATGTTGACATTGCTCCTTTGTTTTATATCTTACCACTTTTATTTCCTTTCCATCAATAGTTGAG
The DNA here is from genome assembly GCA_027943335.1 of Chamaecyparis obtusa. NCBI lineage: Eukaryota > Viridiplantae > Streptophyta > Pinopsida > Cupressales > Cupressaceae > Chamaecyparis > Chamaecyparis obtusa. The sequence goes on from BSBK01001922.1 coordinate 2,298,138, forward strand.
GTTTTGTAAACCTTACCAACATGTTTCTCTATGGTGTCTAGTTTAAGCTGCAACCACTTTTCCTTTTTATACTTCCAACTACAAATCATACATCTGCATTCTACTGGTGGCTCACCTACAATTGGATTTTCCATGGGTTCAATGAATGGATACTTTTCCGCCCAATCAAATTTAAATCTCCTCGACATCTCCCATATACGATCAGTTTTTTCTTTTGATTTTCCTCTCCCTTTAGTGCTACTGTTAATTGAACCATCATCATCACCGAAGTCGATCGATTCATCTTGGTACTGGTTATTTACTTGAAATTCTTCTTCAAGGTCATCTTCATCAGATATATCAGGTTTGGTAACTTCATCACCAGATTTATTAGGCTCCCCAATTTGTTCATTAGACTCTTGTGTAGGTTGAGAACCTTCAAATTGTATAGGTTTCTCTAATGATGTAACTTCCTCACTTTGACCAACACTATTGCATCTGCCCATGCCAAAGTATGAAGATATATTTCTGCATTTTGTTGGCCTCTCTTGAACATCTCCACCTTCAATAGTCCTCTTCTTGTTTAACTTTGACTGTTACATCTCCAACAAATTATGGCTACAATAAAATTTTACTTGAATAAGATACTACAAACTGGTAGTCGTTCGATACCAATCGTAGTTGTGAGCTCAGAATCAACTAAATCTCTTGAAGTCTCCTTCTCTCTGACATGTTTCAATAATGAAACTCATATCTCTTAAATAGACAACTACAAGTAAACCATTTTCATATCAGCCATCAGATTTTACCTCATAATCTCCATCATCCATTTTGGTGAAGGGGTCGACAGTTACTTATGATAACAACTAATATTTGGCGAACCCCGCATAATTTCAAATAATTGACTGGGCAAATAGGGCGGTAATTTGGGACATGATTATGTATGATGCATGGTGAATTAGGTCCTAGTGCAAATAACTTTGGACAATGGGCCATTGGTGAATGTTGATCCTCGATAAATACACCAAATTTAACCTGTGGCGAATAAGAGTAAAATAGTAAATAGAAATATGGGTGAAGAACCTGACTACGTTATGGAAATTACGTAAAAATAGTGGCAAACAATCCGACCACTATATGATCATTTTATAAAATCTGAGAGAACTGGTCAACCAGTATATGACCATTTTTTTTTCCAATTTCGATCCACCAATCAGGACATATTCACCAATTGGTGAATAATCACCACTAAAAAAATCCCTGTTGCCTACCCAAATCACCTCCAAAAGGAGTCATAATCTTTGCATAGGGAGGGGGAAGAATCTCTCCCATAGATTCTCACCATAGGCATGCACCTAGATGCTTGAAGGTGGTCTATGATGCTGGCCCCTGCTTCAAGGGTAACCTTCAAACATATACTATTGAGTCCATGGAAACACCAAAAACATGGGCGCCCTCTAGGGGGTGACACAACTGTGTGAGGTGAATGCATGCGCACAAGTTGTGGGGCAAAGGTTTTGGCTTCTCACCATTTTTTTTGTAGGGATAAGCTATGTGTTTGTTATCGAGTCTTAAACTTGTCCATCATGATTAAACAAAGACTCCCATGATACTACCAAGTTGCTTTGTCCTTGGTAGGTCTATTTTCAATTGCTTCTTGTGTCACTACTGTCTGATCTAAACCTTCATGCTTGTAAATGAATGCTTGAAATCCTCAAACTGAGATTGTTGATTCAAACTACTCTTCAAACTTGTCTGGAAACTAGATTTTCTATCTGAGAACCATTTTTGTTGTGTCCCAAAACCTATATTTTATCTCAAAATCTACGTTGAATTGTCAAACATTGGTATTTTCCCACGCGAAGTTTCAGAAACTGAGTATTTCCTCAAGTCAGCTTTCATTTTCTTGCTTGAAGCCTGGCACTTTCTTGCCCAACCCTGCACCTTCTCGCATGAACCTGTACCCTATTTTCAAAAATAGCAAGCTATTTCCCATTGATCGGTCAAACTTCTACCCAATCTAATTTTTGTCTAGGGTATGTCTACCTTTTCCCTAGTCATTCACTATCAGAAACTTAGTGTATCAAGCCGAGAACCAATCGATTGTTGCTTTGAATTGTTTTGCCTCTTCTTTGTTTACCTTATCTCTTTATGCTTTTGTACCTCATGTTGCAATAGTCTTATCTTGGCTATTTTAGCCACCCTCTTAATGAATTGTACCAGGTTCATCTCGCATCTTGGCTGTTCTAGCCATTTATCTCCTTTTTCTTTATCTCAGAGACAGAGTCTTAGCATTATCCTGAGTCTTCTCTCATCACATCTTCATCTACGACTGTCACAACTAGAAGTGGCAAAACTTTCCCCATTCATAATACTGGTCAAGGTAGAAGTAAACCTCCTAATTAGGAAATAGATCATCCCGAATCCATTGTGAAAAATGAGCTTTGTAAGGAATCCTCAAGTTCCTCTTTGAGTACTTTGAAAGACAGCCCATCTCAATCATCACCTCTAGTGTTTCAAGAGTGTTTTAATCTATTGTTTCAAGTGCAACCTGGTTTCTCATTTCAAGATAAAGACAACTCATTCTTTCAAGATAACTCATTATTTCATAACTTTGGGAGACCACTCCCTCATACTGCTCTTATTATCGAATCTATTGATCCCACTGAAGACAACAATTCATTTGAACTTGATAACTCTTTTGATCTTATTCATGTGCCAAAGGTTACCTTAGCTATGCCTTTTCGACATCCTTCGTATCATTTCACTGAGTCACACACTGTACAATCCCACACCGACAAGATGGGAGATGCATTCGATTTCCAACCAGGCAAATACATCTAGACTCATGAATAACCTTGAAATGACCATTATCATGGTCAATCTTCTAATGCTCAACCTCGAAATGAGCAACATCATGGTCGATCCCAACATGACCAAAATCAATCTCACAATGATGATCAATCTTGAAACAAGACTCAAGGTGATCAGCAACCGTATATCTATCGCCCTCCTCCATACGATCAAAACCAAGATGATCAGCAAGGAGACCCAATTTCGAGCATTTATGAGATTCTTGGTAATGAAGATGATGTAATAACTCAGAATGATATAGCTACTACTAAAGCTAATAAGAGTCTCATTCAAATGATGGAGATCATCCTTTTAGAGGAAAAAGAGAAGTACTTCCTTGAGTTGGCACAACAAGGGGCCAAGTTACCTCCCAACTTCCAAGTTGAAACACTTGTAGCTAAAGAGGAAGAGGCTGAAACTGCTAAGCTAAAAAAGATGATTCAGAACATGCAAGATTAGATTAGCCAACTTGCCAAGGAAAAGGATAAACCCATACAACAATTCACAATGGACAACATATGCCCTTTTCCATTTGACAAGAGTATTCACATGCCTCCTTTTCCTAAAGGAGTGGAGTTGCCTAAATATGACAAGTAATTGGGTACCACTGATCCCCAAGATCATTTGAGGGAGTTTGGTACTTTGTCCATGGAATTTATACACGATCAGACATATCTTATGAGACTCTTTCCCCATAGCTTGGGTGGACTAGCTATGGAGTGGTTTTTCCGATTACCTCCTGGCATCAAGACCTTTGATGAGATCACTAATCTTTTCCTTCAGCATTACTCGCATAACATTCAACACCCTGTCAATATCAATGATTTGTGTAATCTAAAACAATGATAGGGAAAGCCTTTCTTGTCTTTTCTTCAAAGGTGGAGGCAAATTTGCATGAAGTATCCTCAAAAACTACTTGATTTTGAGAAACTTGACATATTTTTGGACAACCTCATCCCAAACTTTGGATATCAAGTACAACTACAAGGTCCTTTGACTTTTGACAACATGATCAAACAAGTCGCGAGGATAGAGGCATTTATGGTTAAGAAAGGGGAATTGACTCTGAATAAAGACAACAAACAAGGATTCTCCTCAAACAAAGACAAGGGAAAGGTTGTCAACAAGAACAAAGATGTTGTGAATGATGGAGTGGTTGATAACATTACGAAAAAGCCTTTAAAATCTATTTTTAATCTCACCTCAAGTATACAAGCGACTAAGGCTGTTGAGAAGACCACAACGGATAATCAACAAACTTCAAGATTTTCTAAGAACAAACCTTGGGCTTCTCGACCTAAGCATGAATTCACTTCCTTAGGAGAGCTGATGGATGTAGTTTTCTAGAATCTGGTGCAAAACCAAGTTCTCACTCCTTTGGAAAAGCATCCCTATGACCCGCAACTGAGACCTCATTGGTGGAATGACAACGCATATTGTGACTACCACCAAAACATTGGTCATAAGACTTCTACTTGTCTCCAGCTAAAACATAAAGTTCAAGATTTGATTGATAATAGTGATATTCTTGTAGATAATCACAACAAGAATTTAGATCATCAGGAATTTAAGGATCCCTTCCCTCCTCATGAGAAGGGTGAATCTTCCAAGACTAAGAATACCAATGCCAAGGTTAACTATACGTACACTACTAATGATAATGTCATCAACATGATTGAACCTATTGGAGTTAAGTATTGTGATATGATTACTTCCAAGGGGAGTGACGATGCTCCCAAACCTAAGAATCCTTTCATTTTGCAAAGTTCCACGTCTCATTCTTCTGAATCTAGGCAACCTTAATATTGTGCCAATGTTGTTACTCGGTCAGGTGGAAGGGTTGTTCTGAAGGGTCCTGATCCTCCTGTATCTGCTACAAAATAGACTATGAATAAGACCACTTCTAGTCCTACTAGAAAAGCTTCAAAATTAGTCCTTACATCTAGCGCTTCTAGTTATAGCATCTTAGATCAGCTTCAATGAACCAACACTTAGATTACCATCTTTGAGTTGTTGAATATCTCTCCTACTCATAGGCAGATTTTGGATAAAGCCCTCACCAAGGCAAACATCCCCAAAGATCTTGATCTTGACCAGTTGTAGTCTATGGTGGGTCATTTAACCTCACCACATTATTTATCCTTTTCTGAAGAAGATGATCACTCTCTGAGCCATCCGCATAACACTCCCTTGCATATAGAGGTCATGATAGGTCCTAAGCATGTCCACCGAGTGGTAATAGACAATGGTGCTAGTCTCAACATCGATTCTACCAAATTGCTTACTTAGCTAGGTTATGATGAGGATTCTATACACTCCCGCAAGAAGATCACTATTAAAGCTATGATGAAGAAGAGCGCAAGTCTAAAGGATAAGTTGCACTACCCATCCACGTAGGACCTATTGAGAGATATGTTATTTGCCAAGTTCTGGATATTCCGCTGGCATACAACATCTTGTTGGGTAGACCATGGATTCATGAGATGCAGGTAGTACCATCTACATACCATCAGTGCATCAAGTTTCCATTCCATGGAGTGGAAGTCACTATACCTTCTAATACCAATTTTTCCTGCAACACACTCACTCAGTCTACTGACAGTTTTGTTCTAGCAAATAGAGAATCCATTGAATTATATGATGCCAAGCTTAAAGAGATGGAAAAAACTTTGAAACTCAAGGATACAGGCATGGGCAGATATCAGATTCAACCTGTGTTATCATTAGCTACTCTCCCTCTGTCTCCTCACTCTTATGGGAGACCCTCTAAGAGTAACAAACCTTCTAATGACTCTCCTCAAATAGTTTATGATGGCACCTTTGTAAGGGCCTCTACACCTTTAGAAGATGAAGATGAAGAAAGAGCTATTACTGCTTGGAGCTATAAAGTGAAAGAACCATTTGAAGCAACTACTCCACCTCTAGACTTAAAACAAGAGCCATATAGAGACGCTTTCAAGATCATGAAGTGCTTTGGCTATAAAGGGAGTGGTCCTATAGGAAATAATGAAAATGGTTTGCTGAAACCCATTGAAGCTAAAGGTCATTGCACAAAGGATACTACTAGCTTAGGCTTCAAAAAGATCCCTTTTCATTTAGGGATAAACAAGTTTGTGCCAGAACCTGAACTTGAGGCTGAACAAGAATTTGAGAATACTACTCCATAGGTAAATCCAAAGGCCAGCTCTGATGAAGACATCTTTCCCTATCCCATACCTCCAGATTTTGCTACACTCTTTGAGGAACTTGATGAGCCTATCATACCTATTCACCAGGTAGAAGCTGAAAGTGATTCTAATGAAACTTCCTCCATTACCCCACTAACATATGACCAGTGGATGGAAATACAAGCTGTTGATCCTACTTTTGTGGGTGAATCTTACATGCCATTAATCTTTCAAGAAATATTCAAACAAGAACAAACTTGTAATGCTACAAAAGAAGAACATGAGTCAGACGATACAACTAGTGCAAATGAAATTCCCACATCAAGTACTGATTCACATGAGTACGAGTTTGACTCTTTGTCTAATGCTACTTGTGATATAGACATAGACATGGCACACACATTTAAAAACCCTCTCGAAGTAGGTGTAGGGTCTGGTGTTAGGACACACAAATTAGATTCCACCGGTGTTAACTTGTCCTCTACTTCTGACAAGAGGTCTTATAGGGATTTGAATGCTCCTTTGGACGAGGTCACTTTAGGTCTTGAATTGCTTGTCCACAATTTTGATGATTATACTATGAATGCAATTGAACCAGCCACTACTTCTCTCTCACTCAAAAATCCCGAGCTGATAAACTGGAACTTCCCTTCTGCATCCAATGAAGTCCAATTGGAATGTCCTTCTCTTTCACTACCATTTTCCATGATATGATGTATAAAATAATGGAAGATTATGTTGATGATACTTTTGCCAAAAACATGCAACATAAAACTCACATTGTAGATTTGGGTCCCATACTTGATCGGATGGAACAATTTAGTCTCAAACTCAATCCGAAGAAGTGTGCATTTGGTGTCTCTTCTGGGAAACTTTTGGGCTACATCATTTCAGCTAAAGGCATAGAGGTTGATCCCAAGAAGGTTCAAGCTATTATGGAAATGCCTCCACCAAAGAACATTAGTCAATTGAGAGGACTTCATGGAAGGCTACAATCTATTCAGTGGCTCATTGCACAGTTGGTTGATAAGTCACAACCATTCACCAAAACTTTGCATAAGGGCATGACTTATGAATGGAATGAAGAATGTGACAAGGGGCTTGCTCAAATTAAATAGTATCTTACAAATCCACCAATCTTAATGCCTCCTATTTATGGGAAGTCTCTTATACTCTACATTTTAGCTACAAACACATCTTTGGGTGCTCTCCTAGCTCAAGAGGATCAGAAAAACAAAGAGAGAGCTATTTATTATATCAACAGAACATTGGTCTCCTATGAAATGAATTCTTCTATATTGAAAAATCTTTTCTGGTAGTAGTGTTTACTTCACAGAAATTATGACACTATATGCTTGCTCACACTACGAGACTTATTGCAAAAATTGATCCACTAAAGTACTTTCTGAGCAAAGCTTCCCTCATGGGTAGACTAGAAAAATGGGTAATGTTATTAAGTGAATTTGACATTGAGTATGTGGAAAGAAAAGCTATTAAAGGACAAGTGATTGCTGATGAATTGGCAGAGGCTCCTCTGAAAGATCACCAGTTGTTGAACATTGAATTCCTAGATGAATCCATCATGCTTCTCACACATCAAGCTTGGAGAATGTTCTTTGATGGATCATTCACTCAGCAAGGATCAGGTGCAAGCATTCTATTTATTACACCTCAAAGATATTCACTGCCCAAAGCTTACAAAATGTTGTTCCCTTGCATGAACAACATCAATGAATATGAAGCTCTCATTAATGATATGAAGATAGCCATTGAATGGCGTGTGGATGAGTTCAAGGTCTTTAGAGACTCTCAATTAGTCATAAATCAAGTCAGTGATATCTATCAAACAAAGGATGACAAGCTAGTGCCCTACAAAAGAATGGTGGATGATCTCAAACAATATTTTGCACACATTTCCTTCCAACAAATTCCAAGGGAAAATAATAAAGTAGCCGATGCTATGGCCACTCTTGCCTCAATGTTGAAGATGCCAAAAAATGACTTCAGACATGAATTCCTGGTGGAGACATTACACTACCCAGCTTATGACATTCTTAAATCCTAGATGATTTGTTTAGTCATTGGACATGATTCATCTTGCTACCACCACATCTATTCCTATCTCCATGACCAAATCATTCCTAACACCTATACCCGAAATGAAAAGCGTCACTTAATTTGTAATGCTTCATGGTATGTCATCACAGAAAATGACTTATATAGATGGGGCCTAGATGGTACTCTCCTTAGCTGTCTAGAACCCGATGAGTCCAAACGTGCATTAGCTAAGGTACATGAAGGTATCTATGGGTCTCATTCGAGTGATCTAATGCTAGCTTGTAAACTTATTAGAGCTGGTTACTATTGGCCCGATATGGAGAAAGAAGCTATTCAGTATGCCAAGGCTTGTAAATAGTGCCAATTTCATGGGAATCTGATCCATGCTTCTACTAAAGAGCTTATTCCTTTCATTAGTTTTTGGCCATTTCAGCAATGGGCCTTTGACTTGGTGGATCAAATCCATCTATCTTCTTCCAAAGGGCACAAGTTCATCATCACCGCTATAAACTAGCTAATGGCAAGTCTGTGGTCATGTTTATACTGAACTATATTATTTGTAGGTATGGTGTACCCTCATCCATTATCACTGACAATGGGGGACAATTCAAGAACAAGGACCTAAAAGATTTGTGCACCAAATTTAGGATTATTCAGCATTGGTCATCTATCTATTATGCCTAGGGTAATGGACAAGCATAAGCTTCTAACAAGACAATTCTCAAAATCTTGCACAGAATAGTTCACAAATCTGGTAGAGATTGGCATCCCTAGATCAATCCAGCTTTATGGGCCTATAGAAAAAGCATTTGAACACCAACAGGGGCCATGCCCTTTACCTTGGTCTATGGAGAAGATGTTGTATTTCCTATTGAGGTCAAGATTCCTACATTGTGAGTCTCTCTGAGGGGCCTCATCACTGATGAAGAAAAAAGAATATCCCAGCTACAGGAGCTAGAGTTATTGGATGAATGTCGAAAGGTGGCATTCAATCATCTTTGAGCATATCAAAAGAGAATGTCTAAAGCCTATAATAAGAAATTCAGACAAAGGGAATTTCAAGTGGGTGATCTCGTCCTGAGAGAAAACCCTAAAAATCAGCAACAATGGATTCAAAAAGGAAAGTTTGAACCAAATTGGCTTGGTCCATACATTATCACTACAACATTTGGGTCTGGTGCTTACCAAATCTCTACCACTGAAGGAGAGCAACTCAAAGAGCCGATCAATGCTCTTCATCTGAAGAAGTTCTATAGTTGAGACATTCTCTGCATGCTCATGTACATACTTATTGATCTTGAAAAAAATGCAAAAATGATATATTGTCAAAAATCCTAAAAATGGAAAAATGTCCTAAAAAAAATGATCATCTTAGTGAAAACTTGACAAACAGGTGCTTTGATGTATCTATTATCCTGGTGAAAACCTGGTAAACAGGTGCCTTGATAATACCAAAAAAATACAAAAATACAAAATACAAAAAATTGAAAAAAGTGAAAAATTAAAAAAAAAAGTGAAAAGGTAAAAAATACAAAAAAATAAAAAAAAGAGAAAAGTACAAAAAAATTTAAAAAAAAGAAGAAAAATGTGCCATTAATGAAAACCTGGTAAACATGTGTCATGGTAGCAAAAATAGAATCTATGCCAAGATGGTGAAAACCTGGTAAACAAGTGCCTCTTGTTCCTTGAAGCTATATCTCATCTAGCACCACTTGGCTCTGCATAGTTGCTTCTTGCATTCCTACTTTTTAGCTTTAGTTTCCTTTCCAGCATTCCTGCTTTAGTTCCCTTTCCTTCTTTTTTTCTTTCCTTTCTTTCCCACTTTAGTTTGTTTCCTACTTTGTTGGCTCATGCATTTTTCTCTCAGCTATCTTCAAGATTTTCCTTGACTCTTCATGGATTGGAACTGGTCACACATGGAGGCACCTCCCTGGTCTAGGGGGCATTGTCCTATCACTTTCAGAGACGTTCTTCTACATCAATCACCAGCGGTTCTCACTGCATCTACTTGCTGATGCCTAGCTATTTTGAGACTTTTCTCTTTGAGGGTCTCTTGTGCATCAGTCACCAGTGGTTCTCACTGCGTTTGCCTACTGATGTTTCGCTAGTATCTCTGAGATCTCTCTCCTTGAGGATCTCTCTTGTATCGGTCACCAGCATTTCTTATTGTGTCTTCCTATCAATACCTCATTAGCTCTATGATTCTCTCTTTGAGATGATTTCTCGCGCCAGTCACTAGTGATCTTCATTGCATCCGCCTGCTGTCGTCACCCTGTTGAGACTTCTCGCACTGTATTCTTTCGATCCGACTTCAATATGCCTGAACACAAACTTAAATTGAAACTAAAACTATTTGTGTGGTTCTCTGAAGCATGTTGAGCTTTTCTTTTGAGTGTTTGTTTATTTCTTTCTTTTTCATTTCTCCTCGAGAAACTCTAAGAGATCTATCTAGACTGAGAGAAGCGAAGACTGGGGGCATGATCTTTTTTTACTTTGTGTTTGCTAGTTTAGTTCCAATGATCTAAAGAATCTATATAAGAGGGGTGTTGACTGTGAGATCCTTCATCTCATGTTGGATGGCCATGTGTATCTTGACTCCTTTTATATGGATGCTTTAGTGAGGTTGGTTCTTCTCCTTGTTTGTTTGGGTGACTTCTTTTTGCTACAAGTAAAATTGCAAATGCTCGTCCTACTAAGTGAACATAAGGGTCACTACGAGCATCCTTTGGCAAAAGAAGGAACTCTTGTATGTTTGGTGTGTTTGATCACAAGCAACATTCAGGTCATTCTAGCAGCTATGCTTTGATGCTTATGTTAACTTGCTAAATTAAAAGGAATAGATGTTAAGGTCATTCTGGCTTCTTGTGCCTTAATGCTTATATCCCATTCCAAAAAATCTAAGACTTATGTCATATTCATATTCTCATGATTGTGATGTCAGTGAGAATTGTATGGCATCTTGCGAATGTCTATGCTAAAAAATCTATGATGATAATACGATGAGTCCAACAACCAAGTCCTAGGGATCGCATTTGTTCATTCTAGGCTTGCATTTAGCTTAGGCTTGCATCTTTCATTCTAGGCTTGCATTTGAGATAGTGTCATGGTGCTCTTCTGATTTTCTTCTTTTGGATCTATTCATCAAAGGTTCTCATCTTTTGTCTTGGGTTCATCTTGGCTGCACAAGTGTCTAGTCCTTGTTTTTGATCTTCCAATATCCTTTTGATTAGTACCTATCATATATTGTGATATCCTGCATGAGATGATTAGTGTGATATGCATTACATATACATTGCATGTTCATTACATCTCCATTTGCATTCATAAACTCATTTTCATCTATAAATTTTACATCCACATATCTATAACATGTGCATTCACTATAAACATAAATCAAATCATACATTACACATTTGCATTGCATATTCATATACCATCATAAAATAAAACATTGCATATTCATATCATAAAAGAAAACATGTGCATCTCATACATATCTAATCCATACATCTAAATCATCTAGGAAACATCTCATAAAACATTAACATCAAGGCAATATATACACAAGTACAATGATATCAAAAGATGATCTCGTATATATATATCGATCAATGTCATGTATAAGAGAGAAGAGTGCTACTCGAGCACATTATCAGAAATGGACTACAATATGTATATCAGAAGGAGCTAAATTTGTCCATCGCCACCCAAAGGAGGTGGTGGTGGTGGTCCCTATGGCGGTCCCTGTGGAGGTGGCATAGGTCTTTGTGGTGGTGCATATGGTGGTGCCTCTGGAGGTGCCTACCGTGGTGGTCTAGGAGGTGCCTACGGTGGTAATCATGCTCTGGCATACTCAAAAAATGGTGGTACCTACTCTAACAAATCTGGAACAACTCCATAATATGTAGCATAATAATACAAAGCTTGAGCAACCTCATATCTCATCTCCTACCGTGACCTCTCAAGATCCTTGCAGAGTTGCCTGATCTCCCCCTCTCTATCAGCCACCCATGTCTCCTTAATGATCACTTGTGTGTGGTAATAATCTCACTCTTGCTACACTTGTCTCACTCTCTCTCAACTCTTCCTGAGAGCCTCCTATACTTGTGCCAGCTGTACTAGCCCTTGTGTGGCCTAATTGGACATATCGACATCCTCAACCTGTGCCTTCTTATCAGCAAGCATTTGCTGTGAAGCATCACCTGTCCTCTATCTTGTGGACCTTTGCTGGACCCCACTACTCCTAGCTCCTGCATCTAATCCCATGGTCCTAGGTGGGATAGAGGTCTACACTATCCTTGATCTTATCACTCTATGTATATGTTTCTGTCCCTATGGCCCCTATTGTGCAACCTGCTACTGTGTAGGCTGCTGTATCGATACCTGTTGTTGTTGCTGCCGTGCTGGTTGACCCATACCTAGATGATCTATAAACCTAGGAAAGGGATGTGCTAAGAAGTGATCTCGGTATGCAGATGTCATCCCTGCATTGGTGACATCCATCATATAGTCCAATCTAGCTGCAGGTATTCGGGCCTCAATCGCACACCTGCCTGGATCTAATCTTGGGTGCCACCCCTTCTTCTCCTCATCAGTGAAGCAAGCATAGGGGTAGTACTCCTAGGAGATGTCATGTTGTCTCCTGAATTGTCTAATCAGACGTGTGAGCACAAAGTGCTCAATGATAGTAATGCTACATCCGATCACTAGACGTGAGACAAACATGTGATAAAGCTCATGATGAGCATCATCCCATGGCTCTGTGTCTACCCATGGTCTCCATATCACTACTGCCATATCATCCAGCTATCTGCACCAATAATCAATCTTACCCAATGCGGGCTAGGTCCTAGAATGTGCATACCTATATATAGGGATCAAGGGGATTCTATGTGTTGTGGAATATCAGCCTACAAATAGGGAGATGCTCCTAGGCCCAGATCTGTAAAACAAATACCCCTACCTCCATGGTCCTCGCACTTTGATACATGATCTTGTGCATCTTATGGTACATCTGGGTGAGCATGCACTCACCCCATCCAAATATAATTGTTGGTCTGGCCAGCATCCACTACAGCATCGATCCCCAATTGCACTCCAAACCATGTTGTCCTTGATCCGATACCAGGTAGCAGCTCAGGAGGCAGGCCAAGATGACTGCTAATTGATGACTAGCTCCATATCTACTGATCAAGTCCTCCCTAGATATGGCCCGACCCATCACTAACTTGTCCCTAAATATGGCTCTTAGTGCTAGTGTGCCTGCCCTCGGCTAAACATCATACTCGACCCTGGCACCATAGAAAGGTATCCTCAGAATCTAGTATATGTCCTTAGGGTTCACTATCATCTCCCCCATCGACAAATGAAATGTGCTCATCTCCAAATGGAAACACTTGACAAGTCCACCAAGAAGACCATGATTTACCTGAATATCACGTATATCACGTAGGCAAGTCAATCCTAGCCCATCAATGTGGGCACCCTCAACATAAGTCAATCTCTGTACTAAGGTGGTGATGGCAGGATGGTGGGAATGGAAGGAAACATCTATAAAGTCAACCTATAAAGCAAGCGATGACATTGGATCAGTATCTCAACATGATGGTCTCAAAGTGACAATAGCAAATGAAGCAAGGCATCTATCCTAAGTACGACTCTACAATGCTCTACTTGGCTCATTTCATGCTAAATTGGCAAAGGATTTTCAAAATTGTAGTAGCATTTCGCATGAGATAGTATCTTTTCTCATGCGAAGTTTCATCCTTGCGGAGAAATTTCACGCGGTGTCGCCAACAAGCTCGCGCAAGATTTCAAGAGTGCCCCAGGCGAAGAAGCCCTAAGCTACGTGAGGAAACTATTTTCTCGCATGAGAGGTGACCTAGGCCGGTGCAAGGAAACTATTTTCTTGCGTGAGATAATTAGAAGTACTTGGCCTAATAACATGCTAAATCTAACCTAAATGACCTAGAAAGTGATTAAAAATTGAAATACAAGGAAGTTTATCGACTACGCATAGGTGGGTCATACTTCAATGGCTAGGTGTGTCATCGGGAGTGCTCAAAATGATGTGTATGCATAGGAACTCCCTCCATCTACTCAGAGCTCTCAAATTCGTAAGAAGACAAAAGTGAATAATGATTTGAAAATGACCCCTCCGGGCCTTATATAGCTTTTGACCTAATTTTCAAAAGTGCTTAGTTTTGCATGAAAATTTCACCCTTGGCTAAATTGACCACTCTAAATCCATTTTTGGGATCAAAATCAAAATTTGACATCTCTAGATGGCTCAAAATTGTGTCTTAAAATTCTAGGGCCATCAGGATCGGATGCTTGTGCAATCAGCTTTCTGGCATCATTCTCCTGCCGAATTCTCATCTCTTCATCATTTTCTTGGCATCTTCATCTTTTCATCTCAAGTTGAAATCTTGTCAAATTTGGTCAACCATGGTTAACTATGGTCAAACTTGGTCAACAAGACCTCCAAATTGCTCTAATTTGCTTCTGCAGCTCTTGAATCTATTCTGATTTCTTCTATCTACAACCTCTTGTTGTCAATCATCTTTATGAGTGTATCATCTTAAAATGGAAGCACTTCCATGTTAGGAGAATTTATCCCTCTGAGTGAGTGGTCTAGGTCATGTCAAGCACCTTGAATCAACTCTTTTCTTAGATCATACTTGTCCTCCTCATTCTACTTCTATCTGTACTTGATTTTCACTTCAATATGCATTTCCTGGCATTCTGGGTCAAGATCCTAAGGTTTTTGACCCTAAGGTCAAATGCAACCCTATGGGGTCAAAGTTGACCTCAACCCTAACCTAGTTAGGATCGACCTCGACTCTGACCTGATCAGGTTTGAGCTCATCCTTGACCCCCTGTCTAGATTTCAAATTTCCTTGATTTCCAGGTGTCGGGTTTCAAGGATATTTGTTTTCCTACCTTTGAGTCAGCCATTTCAGGTTTCAAAATGGTAAATCCTCAAATTGCATTTAATCTAGGTATATTTTGTAAAGGTTAGGACCTAATTGGGATTTAATTCTCCAAGGTGGCCCCTCTAGAGGATTGTGCCCTAGTTCACTATAAAAGGAGGCCTTCCTCTCTCATTTCCACATCTCATTCCTTCATGCATCAAGCACTCTCAAGGAGACATTGGTGATCAAGTTTTGGCAATCAAGTTCTCCCTAAGGAAAGATCAAGTATCCATTCAAGCATTCAAGTCCTCTTCTCCATACAAGTTCTCTATTGAAGATCAAGGATTCAAGCATTCAAGCCATTGAAGGGATTTGGTTCAAGTATGCAAGATTCATCATTCAAACCCTAGATCTAGCCATCATGGTGGTGTGATCTTCCTTCAAGATCCTTCGATTCATCTTAAAGATCCATTCATCCTTCCCTCAAAGTGGATTCCAAGCATACAAACATGGAGGTTTAGATTTACAATTGTTAATGTTATGTCCAAGCTTTCATATTAACATACTTGATTACATTTCAAATACAATTTGCATATCTATTGAATATCATAGCTTCAATGTTAGATCTACTTCTACTACTTGCTAGGATTCTCCATTTCAATTTCAATATTAAGGTTGATTCCAAACCAGGGTTTGACCAAGGCAAACCCCCCAAACAAACAACAAAAACCCTCTTTTTCTTGCAGGTGCAGGTGTGGAATTTTGGATCTGATAGCAGATTTGGATACCTTTTTCGGTGAACTTCTGGGATTTGCAAACAAATTCAAAGTTGACCTTCAGAACAAAAATGTAGGCTTTGACCTTTTATGAGGGTCAAAGGTGACCTCCCTTAGAATTGGAAAATATTTTTGGGTTTTCTTCGTCTCGACATTTCCAGTCCGAAACAGATTGCAAAATTTCCTGAAAGTACATACAGAAATAAAAAAATTGGCATTTTCCAAATTTTCCCTAATTTGAAGTTAGTACTTATACTTCAATTATTTCAGATTTCAAATAGAATTCTCCATAGGGAAATATAGGGTTTTTCTCCCTCTTTCATATTCTCCATAGATTGATTCGATTGTGTATTAACCTTTTGGTTGATCAAATTGGATCTCTCCTTTGGGAATTTGGATTTAGGAGTGGATTTCATATTTCCCCATACATTACATTACACACGCATCTAAATAGAGGTGATTCCATTTTACCTCTACTCAGTTTGGTGAACAAGACATACTTACCCCCTCTCTTTTGTGGATTGAGATGCCTTGTTGTGTTTGTTTTATCTTGTGTGTTCACCTTTATCTTTACATTTTGGTGAACCTATTTTATGAATACTCTTTCTTTTGTGGAATTAGATGCCTTATTGTGTTTATGGTGTTTGATTTCCTTTTCATGCTTATAAGTTTTCATTTAAATACATTTGGATATAACTAGATCTATTTTTTTATGCATTTCTTTATTTATCATGTTTCATAAGTTGTTTCAAATGTTGCATGGCATTACACCTAGAAAGACTTCATTTATTACATGTGATCTCCATCATATTTCTCTTTATGGAGATGAGTTGAGGATTGATGTTAATTCTTCTCCTACTAGACATACTTCATCCCCCTCTAGGGATCAAGCTCTAGTGAAGTATGGCAACCCTACAATGTGCTTTATTGGTAGGGATGATAATCCTCCTATTTGGGATGAACCTTTGGATTTGGATGTTGATTACTCTCTTCCTCATGACACCATTTTCAATGATCCCTTGGATAATGACATTGATTTATCCCCTCCTCACAAAGAAGCTTTGATACAAGAGGGTGATTTATTCATAGATGACATATTGATACATGATGATAACTCTTTTTCTAAAACACATGTAGACATTTTAGTGAAA
Source organism: Chamaecyparis obtusa (assembly GCA_027943335.1). Lineage (NCBI taxonomy): Eukaryota > Viridiplantae > Streptophyta > Pinopsida > Cupressales > Cupressaceae > Chamaecyparis > Chamaecyparis obtusa. Next base: position 2,315,036 of record BSBK01001922.1, read on the forward strand.
GAAGATGACATTATAGATGCTTTACCTCCATTTGAGATTCCTTCTAGTGATGAGGCATTAGTGGAGAATGATATGAATTCCCTTAATTCTCTCCCTTTTAGTGATGATCCTATGGAGAATCAAGATCTTACCTCATCTCCTCCTAGGATGTCCTCTTTTCTTCCTTCTTGTGAATCTATTTGTAGTGTTGAGAAAACTAAAATAGTTTATCCTAAACCCTTGTTAACTGTCAAAGGTAAACCTATGGAGTCTTTCAATGATCAAGATTCTATAGCTCACACTTATCATACAAGGAATAACCCTTAACCTAATCTGGTAGTTTCTACTTCTTTACCACCTTCTAAACCTATTCTTCCTCCTCCACCCCATCTTCCTAGCAAAGAGTATGATTTGATAACCAAATTGCAAAATACTCCTACCAAGATTTCTTTATGGGAGCTTCTTCAAACTTCACCTACCTACTATGAAGCCTTGCAAAAAGCTCTAGCGACTCTTCCTACTCCACATCCTAATCAAGAGAACATCAATAACTTCTTACAATGCATGCATGCTACCCCAGGTCCTCCTGACATTATATTTACTCAAAAGGATTTACCTTCTAAAGAAGTTCAAAATCGGTATGATGCTCTTATGGTTGTGAATAGGATAAAATATGGATGGGGTCCTAGAACAATGGTTTGCACATAAAAGAGACCGCAAAACCAATATTTTACACTTACATTTGAATTGTATTGATATATAAAGTAAATGTAGATGATTCATATTGAAATGAAGAAATAAAGGTACTTACCTCCATAAAAGAACCTACTAAAAACCCTATCAAACAGTCTCAGAAACTATTGATTTTTGCGCACTTGAACCAAAACTATGAGATCTAAAAAACCCAAAAATCTTTCCCTGAGATTTGATCAGCTTGACTTTGACCCTCATAAAAGGTCAAAGGCTACATTTTTATTCTGAAGGTTAATTCTAACTTTGTTCGCAGATCCCAAAAGTTCATGGAAAAGAGTATCCACATCCACTCTCAGATTCAAAATTCCACACCTGCACCTGGAAGAAAAAGAGGGTTTTTGTTATTTGTTTGGGGGGTTTTCCTTGGTCAAACCCTAGTTTGGAATCAACCTTAATATTGAAATTGAAATGGAGAATGCTAGCAAGTAGTAGAAATGGATCTAACAATGAAGCTATGCAATTCGATAGATATGTAATTGTATTTTGAATGTAAACAAGTATATTGATATGAAAGTTTGAACACAAAAATGGTAAAATCAAACCTCCATGATTGTATGCTTGGAATCCACCTTGATAGAAGAATGAATAGATCTTAAAGATGAACAAAAAGGATCTTGAAGGAAGATCGCACCATCATGATGGCTAGATCTAGGGTTTGGATGATGAATCCTGAATGCTTGAACCAAATCCCTTCAATGGCTTGAATGCTTGAATCCTTGATCTTCAATGGAGAACTTGGATGGAGAAGAGGAATTGAATGCTTGAATGAATGCTTGCTTGATCACCTTACTTGAGAGTGCTTGAGCATGAAAACTTGATTGAGAGATGTTCTCACAAAACTTGATTGAGAAAATGAGAGAGGAAGGCCTCCTTTTATAGTGAACTAGGGCACAATCCTCTAGAGGGGCCACCTTGGAAAATTAAATCCCAATTAGGTCCTAACCTTTAGAAAATATACCTAGATTAAATGCAATTTAAGGATTTACCATTACGAAACCTGAAATGGTCAACTCGGAGACAGGAAAACAAATATCCCTGAAAACTCGACACCCGAAAATCAAGGAAACTTGAAATTTGAATAGGGGGAAAAATTGAGGTTGTAATTGACCTAGTTAGGTTTGAGCTCGATCCTGTCCTAGTTAGGATCAACCTTGAATTTGACCCTATGGGCCCATATCCAGCCAAAATCAGGACAGGAGGTCCCGAGGATGCCCGAAGACCTAGAAATGATACTAGAATGGGACAGAATGCCAGGGATAGGCATAAAATCCTATGATGACTATGATGAAGGCTAGGAAGACCTATTTCTAAGTCCTACCTAGAAAATAGAGCCATGGAAGAGGTAAATTAAGGAGAATCCTTAGGATCCTAACCCTAATTTCACCTAGAATGAAGGAAAAAAGAAGTGGAAAGCGGAGAGAAAGCCAGATCAAAGAAAAGATCAATTCAAGGCATCTGATATGACCCCAAACCACTTGCTTAGAGGGCTAAATGCTCTTAACATGGAAGTGCTTCCATTTTAAGATGATACATTAAGCCCCCACTTTAGCAAGAGTATGGACTCGATGCAAACTCTTGGTAAACTAGAAGAAAGAGGAGATCCAAGTGGATTCACAACAAGATAAAATAACACTTAGCTAAGGACAAAAGCTCCTAGGATAAGGATTCTAACTCAACATACACCCATGAGGGTTTGAAAAGAGAAAACCAAAATAACAGGGGCTAGTACTAAATAACTCAAATCAATTAGTTTCTTACTAAAAAATATTTCTCATACTAATATCATATTTGGAAAGCTATCATAAAAGCATAAATGTTTACATAAGAAAGACAAGAACAACACTATAAATAATATAGCTTCATGATCCAGTCCTACTAGCATGAAAGTGAAAAGAGAGAAAGGGAAAAGAGTGATTACCTTGCCTAGTAAGATGCCCACCTTACCATGAATCACCCTGGAGGGAGAGCCCAATAGGTTCATCCATAAATTGCATTTGTAATTGTAATGCATCTTTTGATAACTTCTAGAATATCCATAGATCCACCTTCTTGTATCACTATGAATATGAAATTTGTGTGTCCTCAGGATTTAGCAACTTATGTGCATTACCTTCAGAAGATTTAGCATATAGGTGTGTTTCTTTTTAGGATTTAGCAACTTATGTGCATTACCTTTAGAGGATTTAGCATATGAATGCATGTCTTTTCAGGGTTTAGCAACTTATGTGCGTTACCTTCCAAGATTTAGCATGTAAAAATAAAAAAACTATAGTACAAGGGAGGCCCTATATATTTGCCCCTCCTTAATATGGAAAAAACATACTATTTTAACATGTTAAGGAAAGAAAAGAACAAGGATAAAGCCTTCTTCAACATCAAGACAATATCCACAAACAACACCCAGTCCAAGCCAAGAAGGTCACAACTCCTATGAGGCCATGGAAGGGATGAATGTAAAGAGATGTCATGCAAGAAGTGAAAAGAAAGTAACCCTTATGAGGGATAGCACACTATTCATTTTCCAAGGTGAGAGATATATCAACCATGGAAACCCAATGTCAAACAATGGAAAGAGGTTTTTATCAAGGACATAGATCATTGATGCAAACCAAAATTTTCATGTATGATTGGATATCACATAATAGATAAATGCTGCTTACACAAGGAAAGAGATGAATCTTAGAAAGATAGAAGGAAATGGCATCCTTGCCTACCAAGTGTAGGAATAAAGATGAAAGAGGATACCTACTTCACAATGCAAGGAGATATCCTGTTTAACAATAATGTATACTGTATCCTAAGCGAGGGGTATTGACCCCTACATCCAAGAATATAGATAATTGTTAAAAGGATATGTCACTCATGGAAAAGGATCCTCAAAGAAAGAGATCTTATCAACAAGACCCCCTACCAAAGAGAAGTGCTTTGGATAAAATATCAACTTTCAAAAGTGGGAACAAAGATTCAATCATCAAGCCCCCTACAAAGAAGAGGAAGATAAATCTTTGGAATGAGGGAAACAACTCTAACACCAAAGCAAGGGTGAGAGTTTATAAAGAACATAATTTGCAACATAGAGAAGAAGTGATGACTTAGGTCAACAAATTCTCATATAAGAAAGTTATGCATAGTCAAAACATTTGTCAATATGATGAAATAATATTGCAATATAAACAAATACCACTAAGCTAAGGAAAGTGGTTCCCTAGACAAAGAGAGAGAAGGAAGAACCTTTCCCCCCAGGGATGAAAGGCAAGGGATACCTTTGCAAAACACATGTCCTAAAAAAGATATCTTGAATAATATAAGAGAGCAATGGATGAAAAGCTGTCATAATACAAACCATCAAGATAAATGAAAGAATAACCAATTAAGCTCAAAGAAGGAACATAATGGATTCAACAAGAAGAAATATATCTCTTTCCCCCCAATGAGGGGTAAAATTATGAATAAATCTCAAAGGAGAAGTTTCTTTTCTCTTATATTTATAGACTGGATAATAAGGAGAAGGTACTTTAAAGAATCTTTGCACATCATGAACCATAGTTTGAACCTCAACATAAGTGTGGGAAGAACTAGGAGTAGCAGATGGAGAATTAGGAGTATGAATATTAGGAATTAGATTAGGAAAGATAGCATTAGGATTAGGAAGATTAGGAAATAGATTAGGAAGGATACAATTAGGATTAGGAAGATTAGGAATACTAGGAAAAGTGTAGGAAGTGATATGAATGGAAAATACAACCAAAGGAATGCTTGGAACCATAGTTGGAAAAGGGTTTGAATAGATATAAGTAATGTTATGGTAAGAATGATGTGAGGTAGAATCTTGATTTTCCATAAGATCACCATGAAGGGGAAGAGCATTAAGGGAATTTGTATCTTTCTCTGTTAATGCCTCATCACTAAAAGGAATCCTAAATTGAGGTGAAGGATCTATAATGTCATCTTCTTTCGTATAAGGGAAGTTGTTGGAGTTAGGAGAGATAGGTACTGAGAGGGGAGGGGTGAATCAATGCCTTCAAAACTTTACTTGTAACAACCTTTTTGATATATAACTGAATACTGTAATAACTGATCAAAATAACTTGAATCTAATTGCATAAATCAATCATCTAGTTAACTTAAGAAAGTAAACAACATGAAATCAATATGAAAATCACATAACACAAGTATTTTGGTAATGCAAAAACCCTTGTTTGAAGGTAAAAACTACGGTGGGGATGACACCCACAAATTTTTCACTTCTGTAGACAAAAAAGGTTTGCTTGTTAAGGCTACAAGTTTTGATCACTTCTAGTGATCTTACCCTATTAGGAGTAACATATTAGATCAGCTAGATCTACCTAGTTATAGGATTTAACAACACTATATGAAGTGTGTACTCGGTTAAGAGATTTATACAAAGACTGTTAAGTCTACTCTATTAGGAGATTTATCAAAACTCTATCACAATTGTCAGAAAGTAATAGGTAAACTATCTTCTAGTTGACAAATCACTTGTCTAAAATAGATCTATAAGTGCTTATCAAAATATCACCTTATCTGTGAGGGTTCTCTGCTCTGTTCTGCTCGGTAGCCTTGTCTGATTCTCCTCAATCTGAAAACCTCTGTACTTTGTTCTGCTCGATAAACTAATTGTCTTGAAGATAGGCAATTTCTTCAAGTGCTCTATGATTCATATATATCAGTTTGACAACCTCATAAAAATGGTGCAAACAAACAAAATATATAATGTTCTATTTTTTTGCCTTAGCAAAAATTAGGTTACAAAAAATAATCATAAACCTAAGATCTACGGTGCAAAATAACCTAGATCAACTAATACAAATAAGATAATCATTGCATTTAATGAATATATTTTACAATAAATGCTCCTCAATCTTGGTAAACCATTTTACGATCTATTATAACTATTTGCATAGAATAATGTGCCATTTCTGATTACTATGTCATTTCTATGATCATCGGTAAACACTATATAATCTGCTCAGTGTATACTGTGATGCTCAGTGTTTACTAACCGTCAGTGTTGGTGTCACTGGTGCTCAGTTAACTATGTGATGCTTGATGTAACAAGCTTTACCGATTGCTTTGTCTTACTTCTAGTTACCAATTGTCTCAATATAAGTAACCGACCAACTTGTTTACTATCCTTTGATACTAATGACAACCTTAAATGCTCAATAGAGATTAACAATCTCCCCCTTTGGCATTAGTATCAAAACTTCAAAAATGTATATAGACAAAATTTTTCTATATATTCCTTATATCTCTACCATATACATATCCACAACAAAAAACTTCTAAGTATAAAAAGTACTCCCCCTTGGTGCATGCTCCCGGTAATATGTAATATACTTATTTGGCATATACATGATTTCCCCCTTTTTGATAATAATGCTAAATACCAAAAATATAATGTATACTTACATCTTGTCAAAAATGTGTGGATGGGTTTTCTTCATAGACTCCAAGAGGTTTTCCCATTCCTCTTTCAAGTTGGTAAGAGCAATATGCTCAAGACCGACTTGTGCATGCATGTCAAAGATATTATCCAACATCAAAATCTCTGGTGTTGTAACAAGTTGCTCAACTTTGACAATATGTGTTTCAAAAATCTTCAAGTAAGGAGTGAGTTCTTTCTATAACTCTGTAACTTGATCGGTGATGTGCACTTCTTATTTCCATAAATCTGTTATCAGCCACCGGAGTTCCTGAACTTGGTTAATATGCTTTAAGAAAGCAGTTGGCTTGGCGATAGCTACTTGTGTACTTGACTTGATTTCTTCTTCTAAACCTTTTATCTTTTCACTGACTTCTACAGTGAAGGTGTCTAAAGTAAAAAGCTTTATTAGTAGTTGATAGATTATTTGGGTGATATATTTTACCTCGGTAATGACCTCAGATAATTTTACTTTGTTCAGTGCCACTTCTGTGCTAATCCTTTCTGCCAATTTATTCTGAATCTTTGATTCTACCCTTTCTTCTATTCTTTTGTCTGCATCTATATCAGGGGCATTGATTTTGTCGATGAGTGTGGTAAGTTAATCTATAATGGGAGCATTCTCGTCAATGTTTGTTTTCGGTACTATCTATTGTAGAATATCCCGTACATCATTTAACACTTCTTTGCATTTGTGTTCTTGCCTCAACTTCTCTTGTGTTTCTTTCCTTGAACATAACTCCCCATACCGACTTAGTTCCTTAGGGCTTAGGGTTCTCGGGTCACATTCAGGTATAATGATAATGTCATCAATGGTGACCGACCCTTTGGCTTTCTTCTTCTTCTTCAGGGAAAGAGGTGACTTCTTCTCACTTACGACAATAGCTTTTTCTTCACTCCTCAGAGTTTCCTTACCAGTTGACACTATATCATCCTTCTTCTGCTCCTCGGTAGATTGAGTGGGAGTCTCAGTGGTAGAGTCAGGTGGGTTCACCTCTGTTGATTTGGTTTCTTCAGGTTCCTTTTGTTTTGTAGATTATGCCTTTGGTTTGTTAGGCTCATTTGTATCTGTAGGTTTCTCAGGTGCTTGAATCTCAATTGTATCTTTGGTTGGTTCAAGATGAGGGACATCAGGTTGTACTTGTAAAATAATTTCAACTGCCTCTGCAAGTATAGGTAGTTCACCTGGTAGTGATGTGAGCACACTAGCTGTGTCAAATGCTTCATCTTTGTATTGTGTAATGGTCACATATTCATCATCTGCATCAGTAGGATCACCATTAGTGATGTCCTCAACAAGTGCATCATCATCGATTTTCTTTTGCAAGTGGATCTTGACTTGATCTGGTGCATCCTATAAAATTTTGATTTCTTTCTTTTGCTCAGTGATATCAATTACCTCGGTAACTGATATATTGGTGTCCTCTATTTTCTTTCCTTTACTATCATCAATGAAAATAATTTTACCTTTTGAACTATGTCTCTTTTTAGACAGTTTCAGGAATGCTTCCTCTTCAGCTTTCTCTTTTTCTTTCAGAATTGATGTCCATAAAGAGTCACATACGACATCCATATCATCTACATTCTCATCCATGATCTACATAGCTCTATTCTTGACTGAAAATCTAGGCTGATACCTTGTCATGTATTCACTTACCATAGCATAGCTAAAGTGTGTGGCTACATGGCCTAGTGATCATTCTCTTTTTCTTTTCTCTGTTTCTAGTGCAATAGCCCATCTCTCACTTATTTTGTCATCAAGTTCCTTCAGCAATTGACATGCAAATTCCATTGGTACTCTCTTGAATTTAATCATCATTTAAACAATAGCATGTTCTATCTTTGTCTTGTCCTCAATTTACATGTTGTTAAATTTGCCTATGCCTAGATCATTAAGATTTCCATTCTCAATAATATCTTCAATTATTTCTTCTATAGTACTATCCCTCTTACAAATTATCTTAAATTGATCAGGGTCATTTTTAGTGTCAGTCTCCTCTATATCTTCCTTACTCCTTATGTATTTCTTCTTTTTCTTAGGCAGCTCAGCTAACTTCTTGTTCTTTCTCTTTATGTATTTCTTCATTAGTGTAGCTGCTCTTCTTTTTGCTACTTTTACTGCTTCTTCTTTCTCAGTAGATTGTGTTGTAGTTGTTGAATGTGTCCTCATTCCTTTAGGTTCTGGTAGCTAAATATCTTGTTCATCAGTTGTGGGTAGTTGCATTTCTTCTTCATCATTGGTGGGAGGAACTAGTGTATTATCCTTTTCTTTGTCTGACTTGGTCTCCTCGCTGTCATAGGGTTTTTTAGCCAACTATAACTGACCTTCAGTTGCTTCATCAACTGGTGACTCCTTAGGTGAGCCAGATGTAGTTCCATATCTTGCTGAGAGATCCTTTTTCATTTTCTTTTCCCTTCTTGACATTTTACTGATCTCTATGTTCATTGTTATTCTAGACTTAGCTTCCTCATATACTCCAAACCTACTAGCAGTGATGTCTATCGGTAATGCCAGCAATGCATTGATAGATCTCAAAGAGAAATCATGATTCATTTCATAACCCATTGGTGCTAGCCATTTTGTTCTCATTTCTATTGCCTTTATCATTGAGTGGTTTGTGCTTACCACAAAGCATATGTCATCTTCAAATTTACTTACTAATTCCTTTGGAATTCTGCTTCTTTGCTGTATTTTTGTTTGAAATTCCTTAAAATATGCATTGAACTCCTTGTTCAGATTGTCTCCTAGACTTCTCATCATTTCACCAATTTGAGTAGTTATCAGTTTGTCTGATTGCCAGTTTACTTTTCCAATACCTGGTACATATTTTTGCAAATAGAGGAATTTACAGACAAGCAGTGATTCGTACTTACTTGTATTGGACTTCTTTACTTTTATTGTCTTCATGTTGTCATGTAGTTGGTGTAGTAGTAGCTCGGCAAGATCAACCTAGTGATCTTTCTTCACAATTTTGTAAGCCATGTCCACGATGTTGCAGGGTACACTATTCAGTCTGCTTGATTGAAATAACTTGTACCTAATGACATGAGCTACGAATTTTACCACTGGATCTTTGATAGTTGATATTTTCAGTGCCCTACCATCCCATTGAGCTCCAGTGTGCTTTTCTACATCGGGAAAAGAAAAACTTCAAAAGGCTTTGGCTTTGTCAGTTGTAGGGTACCCAGTAACCCTACTGATAATCTTCTTGGTGATCTCGACAGGTTTATCTAGCCAAAATTTTCCATCATGAAATCTCCTTAGCATGATTCTTATCCAGTCATTGTGAAATGAATGCGGGAAGTATGTGAAACATCATAACCCTAATTATTCAATCTTTTTATACTCAAGTTTGATCTGACCATCCGGTCCACAAATTTGCTGATAAGCTGCTACGGTCTCAAAATCACATACTTCACTGATCTTGCAGTGAATGTAAGCCCTAACATCTTTTGTTAACAAAACCTTATCAGGAATACAAGAAAATGCACCCATATCATCTGTTTGTACTATGACCTTGGGATGAGGTTTGAATTTTTCCTCAGCAAAGTGTGCCCTAATAATTAATTCCACTTCCTCCTCAATGTTCTGTGATTTTCTTGCGGTCGAAGATGATGCCATAAATTATTTCTAGGGTTTCAAAAAACAATAGATAACCAGTGTTCGATAGGTAGATGAACTTACTAGTTATCATTGAAGAAATGTCATCGGTTTGATCTATGGTGGCTTTGAATCTATTCAAAAAATCTTTAGCTCAAACTCTTCTTTGTAAAATCTCCTTTCTTCAAAATCGCAATGTAACAATGAACTCTGTTTCCACGTATATATAGGGTTTTTTGATATTCCCGCTCAAACTTTGATGCATTAAATGCATGACCTAACTTTTGGTATGAGATGATTGTCAGCTTGGTAATGTCTACAATATCTTTTACTTGGTTAACATAGAGTTTCTTCATCTATTTGAACTATTGTCAGTTAACCTTGTATAGTGATTACCGACGGGTAACCAACTCACATTTCTTCTTTTACCGACTAGATAACATTTACAAACTTATAATATATAAACCATAGTGCATCTTCATTCATGCAGATTTGGTATTTGTACATCATATATAAGGAACTATATGTATAATGTGATCATTTAAAATGTCAGTCCCATACATACCTTTGTCATCTTAAGTGGAGGTACCGATGTCACCCAATCCAGTGGATGAGGTTTCACCGATAGTGTTACTAGACTCAACATTCTCATTAGATGCCTTCTTCCACATTGTGTTCCTTAACTTTGTAATATTTGCAATGTTATATCCACTCTCAAATATATGGTTTTCATCAGGTGCTCGATCTCTGCAGTTCTTGCTTACATGACCAACCTTGTGACAGTGCATACATGCCATTCTTGCATTTGTCCAGTTTCTTGATTGTCCAATCTGACTCTTTCTGTAATAGTTTGCTACAATATGTCCATACCAACCACATGTAGTACAACTAGTCCATGTGTTATAATCCCAAACATATGAGTTACCTTGTCTCTTCGGTTGATATGGCTTTCATTGTAGTTTCTCTTTAGGTGTCCAGACTTGTTTCATTTTCGCCTTGCAGTCCCTTGTAGTGTGTCCATACTTATTACAAGTATAGCATATTTTCTCCTGAGTAGTATTGTTAGCAATTTCATTCTTCTTAGCTCTACATTCATAAGCTGGATGTCCAAACTTACAACAATAATAACAATATCCATTGAATTTTGGAATGACAGGAGGCTTACCTTGTGCTTTTGCTTCTGCACACATTAGATGTATATCTTGATTTTCCACAGTGGTAACATGTCATCACCTTAGGTTTTTGATTTTGATTGTTGTTGAATCCTTCAGCTTGTTGTGATGATTCTCCTTCACCGGTGTAGCCTATACCGGCTCTACTTCCGAATCTCCTCTGATTAGTCAGAAAATCATCAATCTTTTGAGTTGTCCTCGACTATCTTCATAATCTCACTGTGTTTCTTTTGTGTCTTTATTTCATTTCTCAGTTTTTCATTATCTTCTCTGAGTATAACAAAATCTTCAAGTCTTCTTGATAATTCTCCATCTACTCGGTTCATTTCTTGATTAACTGTCATCATCTGATTTGATACTTGGAAGTGATGATCAGTGAGTCTCTATATTTCATTTTCTTTTGCTTGAAGTTGTTCAGTCATCAGTCTTTGGTCTTCAATAGCTAGATTCTAATCTTGTTCAGCTTGTCTACCATTGTTCATGATTTCCACCATTCTCACTATTTGAGATTCATGACCGATTTGAAGTGCTTTCACTTGCTCGGATAGATGCTGATTCTTTTCAGATAACTCAGAGATTATGCTTTCGAATCTGTCAGAGATGCTTCCAGAGCTAGATCCAATATGATCAAATATGTCATCAATAGGTTCTTTATGATAACTGATTTCATTATGCTGAACTGCAAGATTCTTCCTTTCAACCAGTAATTTCTTTAGTTCTTCCTTGGCTTGTTTATATTGTTCCACAAACATCTGCATTTGTATCTTCTGATTCTCAATAGTCTTGTCAAGCTTGTATCTCTCCATGACTTAGATCTTTTCCCTTTAGTGGTTAAACTATTCAACAAGAGAATTGTTCTCTGATACCAATTGTTGGAATTAGGAGAGATAGGTACTGAGAGGGGAGGGGTGAATCAGTGCCTTCAAACTTTACTTGTAACAACCTTTCTGATATATAACTGAATACTGTAATAACCGATCAAAATAGCTTGAATCTAATTGCATAAATCAATCATCTAGTTAACTTAAGAAAGTAAACAACATGAAATCAATATGAAAATCACATAACACAAGTATTTTTGTAATGCAGAAACCCTTGTTAGAAGGTAAAAACTATGGTGGGGATGACACCCACAAATTCTTCACTATTGTAGATAGAAAAGGTTTACCTGTTAAGGCTACAAGTTTTGATCACTTATGGTGATCTTACCCTATTAGGAGTAACATATTAGATCAGCTACATCTACCTAGTTATACAATTTAACAACACTATGTGAAGTGTGTACTCGGTTAAGAGATTTATACAAAGACTGTTAAGTCTACTCTGTTAAGAGATTTATCAAAACTCTCACAATTGTCAGAAAGTAATAGGTAAACTATCTGCTAGTTGACAAGTCACTTGTCTGAAATAGATCTATAAGTGCTTATCAAAATATCACCTTATTTGTGAGGGTTCTCTGCTCTATTCTGCTCAGTAGCCTTGTCTGATTCTCCTCAATCTAAAAACCTCTATACTCTGTTCTGCTTGGTAAACTGATTGTCTTGAAGATAGGCAATTTCTTCAAGTGCTCTGTGATTCATATATATCAGTTCAACAACCTCATAAAAATGGTGCAAACAAACAAAATATATAGTGTTCTATTTTTCCGCCTTAGCAAAAATTAGGTTACAAAAAATAATCATAACCCTAAGATCTACAGTGGAAAATAACCTAGATCAACTAATACAAATAAGATAATCATTGCATTTAATGAATATATTTTACAATAAATGCTCCTCAATCTTGGTAAACCATTTTATGATCTGTTATAACCATTTGCATAGAATAATGTGCCATTTCTAATTACTATGCCATTTTCTATGATAATTGGTAAACACTGTATAATCTGCTCGGTGTATACTGTGATGCTCGGTGTTTACTGACCGTCGGTGTCGGTGTCGCTAGTGCTCGGTTAACTATGTGATGCTCGGTGTAACAAGCTTTACCGACTGCTCTGTCTGACTTCTAATTATCGATTGCCTTAATATAAGTAACCGACCGACCTGTTTACTATCCTTTGATACTAAGAACTGTGTGTGTGAATTTTGTACCTATTTTGTAGACACAACACTTCAGTAAAACATTAGAGGTTAGCAATAATCGAAATCATGCAATGAATTGAAAGCTAAACTAACCAGGTGATTTACTGCCTTCTAATAGGTGTGAGTATGATGTTCTCAGATTGTATTGAGATCAGTGACCTTGACGACACCTAAATGAAGGATTTGAATGCAATTGATCTAGATATGAGATGTATGCAATTAATCTATTTTTTTGGATTTTAGATGCAATAAGATGAAAAATGATATGAAATCTATGATATGTAAAAACTGATATGCTATGATATGCTAAATGATCTAACAAATGAAAACTAATATGATATGAAAAACTATGCAATATTGATCTCACAAAGATTGGATTCGCAAAGATGATTCTTCAATCTCCAATTCGGTAGTGTGATTATGCAATTCTTGTGGATGATTTGTGAAGAGTTGAGGCCTTAATTTATAGAAATCCAGGGTTTTGGAGGTGCATGGAAGAGAGCCATAAATCACTCAGATTAACTTAGCTTGATTTTTGAGTTATCTGATTATAAAGAATAATTAACTCACAAAAACATGCAAAAGCAGAGTTGAACTCAAAATAGAGTTTAGTTGATAGTTGTCTACTTTTCTTGATTGTGCATGATTTATTTATGAATTAATTTAATAATAAAGTGATTTATTTCCAACTTAACTGATTTTGAAAAATAAAACAATTGATTTATGGGTTAATCAATTATTTTTCAAACTTTTATTCAAAAATAATATTATTAAAAATTGACAACTTTCTTTAATTAATTAAATAAGAATTTAATCAATTATTCATAGGATTTTGGATTGATTGTCAAAATTAAATAATATAATTTAGGTATAAATAGAATTAACTTCAATTAAATAATTAAGTGGCAGAATTAAACTTAATTAATTAAATATTGAGAATATTCAATTAATCAAACTTTAGGATAAATAGGATTTATCGCCAAATAATCATTAAATCAAAGATAATTATGATAAATAGGAATATTACTAGGAATATTCCCTAATGCAGAATTTATGATAATCAATTAGGATTCGATGATGTTTAGATGTGCCTTAGGTTAGGACTTCGATGTTGATTTCATTCAATGTGTCGATATAGGAGGTTAATGAACCTATAGCCCATTTTTGGGGTATTACATTTTGCCCCTCTTTGAATTGTTGTGCGAAGCGCAGTGATTCAAAGATAGTCTGTGTTTGATAGAGATATGAAACTGATGTTTGAAATTGATAATTGATATGAGATAGAAGTTGATTAAAAGATTTGATATGAAGATAATAGGTCCTGAATGACCAAAGATAATGTGAACTATAACAGTAAATGAACCAATGAAACAAAAGCATCAAAACACTTGATTTTGAACCTTATGATTGCGAAGAAGTGAGTGACCGATTCCAAACTCGATTGTCCTTAGAAGAATCACATAGGTATCACATCTGAACCCTTCAGTTACCGAAGAACCAAGGAAATAATACATTTGAACCGATAGTTGCAAAAACTGATACAATTTACAAGATTAAGAGAATATCAGATTGATATGGATCTTGATGAATCTGATATGCCCCAAGCGATGATAGATTTGATTTTCCCCAAGCGACAAGGACTTTGATGAATCAGCAACTAGACGTGGTTGTTGTCTTGATTACTGAGGAAAGATATGATTTCATCAAAGATATGATTTCAAATTAGATTACAGACTTTGAATGATATGCAATACCATGCCCCCTTCTGGATTAAAATTGAAATCTGACAAGAAAAGTCAGCGTTAAATGGTTTAGAAGCATGTTAATTGATTTGAGAAGTGGTTATACATGTTTGAAAATGCATTCTGCATCATTTAGAGGTCCAGAAGACCAAGTTTGACTAGGTTTGACCATGAGTTGACCATGGTTGACCAAGTTGAAATTTTGATAGTTTGATATAAGATAATCAGTTAAGTTGAATACTGGATTTCTGTGATGATTGAAGGTTGAATGTACAAGCAGTAGACCGTCCAAGGCCCAAAAATTTTAAAGCGCAATTTTGACATAATAAACAATCTCATATTTGAATTTTGATCCTGAAAATGGATTTAGAATGTCGAAATTAGCCAGGGGTGCAATTTTTGTGGAAAACGGAGCACTTCTGAAAATTAGGTCAAAAAGCTATATAAGGGTCGAAAGGGTCATTTTCAATTCATTTCAACCATTTGACTTTGGAGATCTTGTGGAGCCCTCTGAGCAAGAAAATGGTAGAACAATGAGAACCAAAGGTACCTATGAGTTCCCATCGATTTGAGTGCAGCCGGAGACATGATAGACCTCGATAGTATGGACATCCGGTATGTGGACCTCTGTGCCCCTCTGAAAATTCAAATTTTTCATGTTTTATAGCACTTTTTACTTTTTTCATATGTGTTTTTCTTTTTTAATTTCACATGTATGAAAACTCATACGAGTCCCAACCTAGACTCGTACAACATTTGAATTCCATTTTCTTTTTCATTTCATGCCCCACCTAGTGTCGTATGAGAGGGACCCATGAGTCGTACAACATTTCATCGGGTCCCTCAAAACTCGTATGATGAAGTGCCCAGTGTCGTATGACCATGGATTGTCATATGGGCTATTGTAGAGTGTCGTACGACTTTCGGGGCCAGTCTGGACTGTCGTATGAGTAACAGCGAGCTAAAAATTGATATTTCGGTCAAAATTTTGACTTTTTTGATTGCTGATGCTAATAGCTGACCTATTAACCTACCTTCTGAAGTACCAAACTATCCAATTTCTGTACTATTAGCCTATTGTTGAACCAAATTTCTGATAGAATTCCATGTTTTTGTATGATATAGGTCACATATCCAGATGTCCATTTCTGGCATTCATATCCAGCGACACAAAGACTATGTGTTTCACTTCCTGACCCTATGAGGGTTCATCTTACTGCATGTGGTTTTGAGTATTTGATCCATTTACCCAATATTAGGGTAAACCATGGCCTATTGACTGCACTTATCGAGAGATTCCACTCTGAGATGCAGATGTTTCATTTACCAACTAGAGAGATCACTATGACTCCAGAGGATATCTATAGGATACTACACATTCTATTCCATAGCAGTCGGTGCCCTGAGTATGTGAGTAGTGGGCAGACTGGTCTTCATGCCTTTAGGCATCTGTTTGGGGATGATACACAGTTGATGGGGTCCATTTCTTGGGAGACCCTTGTACAAAGATATGGTCAGATGCACTGCTTAGAGTGCATTATTGCGAGGATGATCGGTGAGCTTATCATGTCGGGCCGTCAGCAGAGTGGTTTCTTGATGGGATGGGCCCCAATGGTAGCACTTCTTATGGTGACTCCCACTAAGCTTGCTTGGGGTCAATGTCTTTTGGCACATATGTTTTTAGAGATGCACGAGATTGTGTATCAAGATTGCAAGAGTTTCACTTCTGGAGCTCTTGTGTTACAGATATGGGCCTGGGAGCATATCCCTATTTTGAGACCAGTTTTTCAGACACAGCGTTAGCCACAAGAGCTAGTGATAAACACATATGCTAGTTATGTCACATAGGTCTACATGGGCCATACTAAGTATTTTAGATGATGCTTAGATGATATGACTTTTGTGCATTGGAGACCCTACTTGCAGATAGAGGCCTGGCCCACTGCGAGGGAGCAGTATAGTTTTCTTTTTCAGAGTTGGGTACTGATTGGCCGGTCTCCCACCATTTTGGAGAGATTTTTGATTACTAGAGTGTGGCATCAGTATGGACATAGATAGGATGCCCCATAGGAGTATACTGCATATGCCCGTATAGTTTGTGAGATGGGGCTCGGATGGACACAGAGGTTCACTTATTCTTTATGTTCAGAGGAGTACAGTGCTATCATAGGTAGAGACTGGGACTACCATCCATAGGTTGTTGATGCAGGGGTCATAGATGGATACATTTCTTAGCTTGCTGACCACTCCATTCATAGATTCTCAGATCCCACTGAGTTGATACCCTCCATGGAGGAGGTGATGGATGTTACAGGTGCTCCCATGGGATAGGGTCTGAGACCGTAGGTAGTGCATCCTACACCACCTAGACAAAGAGTGATAGCTCAACTACAGAGACCATCAGGTCATATGAGGCCCCCTCATCCTTCTACTTCTTTATTGGGTACATCCACAGGTTCATAGAGATGGACCAGGGGTGAGAGTGGCACTTTGGATGGTGTTGGTTCTGTAGATGAGGTTTTAGCAGCTAAGCAGTTTGTAGGTGGTGATGTAGATCCCTTACAGGAAGATACCACTTTTGATCTAGGAGCTGAGGTTAGATGTCATAAGGCACATAGAGTAGATACCACTGACTAGTAGCCAGAGCAACCAGCACAGGACATAGAAATGCCAACAGCTGAGGTAGATCCTACTGTTCCTCTTACTTCATCGGAGACCATTAGACATCTTAGAGCTCAGGTCTGGGACCTGAAGGTATAGAGTGCTAGGTGGGAGGAGAGGTATCTAGAGATAGATAGGTAGCGTATAGAGCTTCCTACAGAGTTTCATGTAGAGGTTTAGAGATTACAGATAGAGGTGACCCATCAGACCTCACGGGCTGCATATTATGTGTCTGCATATTATGTTGTTGTCCCTGCTATGCAAAGAGTGCCTACATATTCAGATTATATGGCAGCCTCAGAGGGAGCTAGGGAACCGAGAGCAGAGGCTATACTAGATGCACCACCCCCTCCTCCACCAGATACCGAGGAGCATGCCGATAGTTGATTCTTGTTCTTATGTTTTGATATACTCTGTTCTTTTTGATCATTGATATACTTTTCTGACTCTGATAGCTCTCAAGAGCTCATTCTTTTCTATATTGTGCCAGTAGTGTACCCCTGACTAGTTCAAGATTTTCTTGATATATATGAGATCGATATGTTGGTTGTGACTTCATATGTACTTGTCATGTTTTGATTTATGATGATATCATGTGATGTTTATGCTATGAGTAGTGTAGAATGTATGTATGGATCAATGCAATGCAATGATTTATTTCATATGTATGGATGTTATGCAAATGTAATTGATTATGAAAAGATGTATGGATTATTTATGCTTATGCACTGGATGTAATGCAATGCAAGAAATGGTAATGATATGGGATGTAAATGCAGCGATACACATGATACATTTTTGCAGGTTGATGAAGACAAGTACTCAGTCATATGTCAAAAGGATGTTTAGCCTAGGAGAATTACTACTTGCGGTTCGATGAAGAGACCTTTGAGTGAGACTCAGCTCTCGTTAGATATGAAGAATTTTTTAAGCTTTGAAGTGTTTCCAAACATTTGTGAGATCATGCAGACATGCAAGATGCAAAGAAACATGCAAAATGAAATGCAACCTAAGACCTAGGACCTAGTCACTGGTCATGTGTCGATTTGTTATCATCATTGAACTTTTAGGTAACCGGATAAATCAATACAATGCCCACTAGTTATGAAACCATAGACATATGAATATCAATTTGTATGCGCAAGAATCAATACAACACCCATTGATTATGACAACCATGGATATATGAATATTGATTTTGTTTTCAGAATGTCAGATTTGATATAAGCACCAAGGCACAAATGCTAGGATGACCTAAATATCATGTCCATTTTGATATTGCAATTTGTATAAGCATCAAAACATAAACGCCGTGATGACCTGAATATGCCTTGCATAGATAAACACATCAAATAGTCAAGAGATAATTCTAAAACCAATGTGAATTACCCGTAGTGACCCGTTATCATTCACATCCTTAGGTAAGATCACATTTCACAATAGGAGAAAGAACTCACTCAAAAGATAATAGTTAGATCAAACTTCCTTGAATTTTTTGGGTATCAATGGTCGAGGTATGCATGGCCATCTAATTTGAGATAGAGGCTCTTACAGTCGGACACCATTTCAATCCAAAATTTCCAAAGTTTTTAGATTTTCACATACAAGCAGAAGATAAAGAAAAGATTATGCCCCCAGTCATCACTCTCTAAATCCTATAAAGGACATCATCAAAGAGCCCGAAGGGACACAATATGCAAAAATCTCAATGCGAATCAGTAAGCATACAAGGAGATAAAAGCACGTAAAAAGCACAGATTGTTTTCAATTTGTGTTTGATGTTTGATTGCGTTGTTGTGGATGCAAAATCCTTTCTAGAGATGAGACTGACTGACTGACTCAAATGAAGCTTCAAAGGACTCTAACTGGATATGATATGTCTAAGATACATTGGAGGCCATAGGATATGACTTTGATTGCCCCCAAACTTGAACAATTGATAGGATACAAATGCTTGAGCTGATTGGTGTATAGACTGACTAATTGAAAACTAGAAATGCAGAAACAAACTAGGAGATATGTACAAACTAAAGCAAGATTGAAAGCTGGGAAAGACCAAGATTACACTGATAGATGGAGCATTTTGAAACAAGTGGTTCTTGTTTGCCGGGTTTTCACCATCTTGGCTGAGATTCTATTTTTGCTACCAAGGCGCCTATTTTCAGGTTTTCACCAAGGCACTTTTTCTTTTTCTCATTTTATTTTATTTTATTTTCAATTTTTTTTTTGTGAATCATCAAGGTGCCTATTGCTAGGTTTTCACCAAGATGTTCATTTTTTTAGGACTTTTTCCAATTTTTAAGATTTTTTCAGGACATTTTACCATAGACTGAATGCTTTAGGCATAGAATTTCTTCAGATGGAGAATGTTGATTGGTTCTCAGAGTTGTTCTCCTTTAGTCATTGAGAGTTGATAGGCACTAGAGACAAAAGTAGTAGTGATAAAAAAGGGACCCATCTAGTTGGGTTCAAACTTCCCCTTGCGTTCTCGATGTGATTGATTTTTAGGATTCTCTCTCAAGACTAGATCACCAACCTGAAATTCTCTGTGTCTAACATTCTTGTTGTAACCTCTAGACATTCTCTTCTGATATACTCTAAGATGATCATATGTTGCTTGTCTGTGCTCATCTAGTAGTTCAAGTTCTTGAAACCTAGACACTCTGTAGTCATCATCAGTTACTAGACCATGCATTTTGATTCTTAGTGATGGGATTTCAACCTCAATAGGCAGTACCACTTCAGACCCATAAACTAAAGCAAAAGGTGTAGCCCCAATAGGCATTCTGATACTTGTTCTATAGGCCCAGAGAGCTGGATTGATCATGAGATGCTAGTCTCTTCCTATTTTATTAACTGTACGGTGCAAGATTTTCAATAGATTCTTGTTAGAAGCCTCTGCTTGTCCATTCCCTTGAGGATAGTAGATAGATGACCAATGTTGTGTGATCTTGAATTTGGCACATAGATCATCTAGGTCTTTGTTCTTGAATTGGCCACCACTATCTATGATTATGGAATGAGGTATCCCATATCTGCATATGATAGAGTTCAATATGAACATAGATATTTGTTTCCCAATTGCTTGTGTCAAAGGGACTGCTTCTACCCATTTTGTAAAATAATTTGTAGCTGTGATTATATGGGTATGTCCATTAGAGGAATGAGGATGTATAGCTCCTATAAGATCAAAAGCCCATTGGTGAAAAGGCCATTGTGTAGTAAAGGGAATTAGATCTCTCCCTAGAGAATGAATTAAGTTTCCATGCACTTGACACTTTTGACAATTGTTAGCAAACTTGATAGACTCTTTCTCCATTTTAGGCCAATAGTACCCAGCCCTAATAAGTTTTCAAGCTAGTGTTAAATAGTTTGAGTGTGACCCACAAATACCATCATGGACCTCCTCTAACACACGTTGAGACTCTTCCCATTCTAAACATCTAAGTAGCATACCATCTAGACCTTGTTTGTACAAATCATAACCAATGATGACATATCAGGAGGCATTTCGGATAAGGTATCTCTTTTCATGGTGGTTGAAGGTATCAAGAATTATTTGGTCTTGGAGATAGGAAAATAGGTTTTTGTATCTGGATGAATCATGACCAACAATAGTGTAGATCATGTGGGTTTCAGGGGATTCATATGTAGGATAAGATAGTGCTTCCACTAGGAACTCATAGCATAGCTCATGTTCAGGCTGCTGTAATAAAGTAGATAGCGTTGCCATTGCATCGACAACCTTGTTCTCCATTCTAGGAATTTTCTCAAATGTGATAGATATGAAGTATTTCTTTAGATCATATACCATTCTCTTATAAGGAATGAGCTTTTCATCTTTAGTTTGGTACACATCATTGACTTGATGAATAACAAGTTGAGAGTCTCCATGAATGTGTAGCTCTGTTACTCTCCACTCAATTGCTAGTTTCATACCATTCAAAAGGGCTTCATATTTTGCAATATTGTTTGTGCAAGGAAAATTTAATCTGAATGCTTTTGGGATCGAGTATCCTTGAAGAGTTATGAACAATATGCCTACTCCAGATCCATTTTGTGTATAGGAGCCATCAAAGAATAACTGCCACTCTCTAGAAGAAAGAGTCATGATAGAGGAATCTGGAGATTCCATTTACATTGGTGTATCATCAATCATAGGTGCATCTGCTAATTGATCAGCAATAACCTATCCTTTAATATCTTTTCATTCCACATATTCAATGTCAAATTCACTTAAGAGCATAACCCATTTAGCTAATCTACCTGTGAGGGCAGCTTTGCTTAGAAGGTACTTGAGTGGATCAATCTTAGCTACCAAATGTGTGGTATGAGCTAACATGTAATGTCTTAGTTTCTATGATGCAAAGATCATAGCTAGAAAAGCTTTCTCAATCATGGAGTAGTTCTTCTCATATGCAACCAATGTTCTACTGATATAGTATATAGCTCTTTCCTTTTTGTTCTCATCATACTATGCTAGCAATGCCCCCAGTGATGTATCAGTAGCAGAGACATATAAGATCAATGGCTTCCCATGAATAGGAGGCATCAAGATAGGAAGATTTGATGGATACTTCTTGATATGGTTAAAGTTGTTCTCACATTCTTCATTCCATGCAAAGGTCACACCTTTATGTAATGTTTTTGTAAAAGGTTGTGATATATCAACAAGCTGTGATATGAATCTCCTAATAGATTGAACTCTTCCTTGCAATGTCCTCATTTGACTGATATTCTTGGGAGGTTGCATCTCTATTATAGCCTTTACTTTAGCTGGATCAACTTCAATGCCCTTCTTTGAAACTATGTATCCTAAGAGCTTTCTAGAAGTGACACCCAAAGCACACTTTTTAGGATTTAGTCAGAGACTAAACTTTTCCATTATGTCTAGGATCATGCTCAAGTCCTTTAAATGTTTAGTTCTAATCATAGATTTTGCTAAAGTATCATCAACATAATCTTCCATAGTTCGATGCATCATGTCATGAAAAATAGATGTCATTGCTCTTTGATATGTAGCACCAACATTTTTAAACCGAAATGGAATGACATTCCAACATAAGGTACCCCATGCACATGTGAAAGAAGTTTTCTCTTGATCCTCTAGAGCAATTTTTATTTAGTTATATCCAGAGAAACCATCCATTAAGGAATACATCTCGAAACCCATAGTCATGTCCACTCTCATATCAATGTTAGGTAGTGGAAAATCATCCTTAGGGCATGCTCTATTCACATCTCTAAAGTCTGTGCACACTCTGATTGAACCATCTGGTTTAGAAATAGGTATATTAGAGATCCACTTTGCATAGTCAATAACTTAGATGAATCCAACTTTTAGGAGCTTCTCTAATTTAGCTTTTACCAAGAGTGAAACATGAGGATGCATCTTTCTCAACTTTTGTTTAACAAGTTTGACATTTGGAGCTATAGATAAATGATGCATTATAAGATTAGGATCCAATCCTGGCATATCTAAATATTTCCATGCAAAGTTGATCTTCTGCTCTGTTAGGAATGTTGTAAATTTTTGCTTCTCTTCTTCTAATAAAGATTGTGCTACATGCACCAATTGTGGTTCCTCTGTTGTACCCAAATTGATAGATTGAGTGGGCTCAATTAGAACTAGAGATATGTCCTTTAAATGACTCAGAAGGACATCAAATATCTCATCCTTAGGCACCTCAAAGAGGTTTTCACCTTTGGATACATCTTTTATTTTTACTTTTGTAGGTTCTGAGACTGCCACAAAGTGGTTTTCACCCTCAGAACTCTTTTTCTTTTTCTTTTTATTCTTATTTTTTTGACTAAGATATTTGATGTCCGACTTCATCATGCTAACACTCAGTTCACTGATCTAAGTACTCATAGGCTCAACTGCATTGAGGTAGCAAGCAAGGGCATAGTCATTTGGGAAGGTATAAATACCATGGCTTGGATTTGTGGAGGTTTGATCAATAAGTTCTGGATATTGGATAGTCAAAGTGGGGAAAGATTGGGAGATAGTGTTTACGAATATGGATTTGTCATCATTGGTCCTAACCTGATGCTTGAGTTCAAAGGTGATATTACAACTTAAGACATTCAATTTGTGAATAGGCTCAATGTCATTGTGGGAGTCCAATTCAGCCATAGGTGGATTGGACTCAATAGGTTCATCATTTCATTCTAGACTTATGTTGGGATTAGGTGCATATTGGTGAATAACATCAACATGTTTCTCTATAATAAGCTCATCTTCATCTGGTTCTGGAATGGCTCCCCATTTATAGTCATTAGATTCAGCTTCTAATTTAGGATCTCTAGGAAATCTTAGAAAATGAGTAAAGTTAGGGTGAATACCCCAAGAAGGGTTACCCTTGGATTCTGATTTGAATTCATACTCATGAGAATCTATCTCAGAATGACTACCACCTTCCTCTTCTTGATTGTTTTCAAGATTAGCTGGTTCTTGTGTTGCAACTATCTCTTGATTGATAGTAGGTTCTTGTGTTTCTACTACATTAATTCTTTTGATTGGATCATCTTTATCATCAAGAAGGTCTTTGATCTCCTTAGGAAATTTTTCATAGGGGATGAGTTTTGAGCTATCTAAATCACTATCTGATGGTTCTATTTCTTCTTTCTTAAGAAGAGGTTCTCCTAGTGCGATCTGCTCTATGACATGAGAAAAATTACCTTTGAGGTGATAGGGTTTCTTCTTAAAGCCTAGGTCAACAGTATTCTTATTTTCCCTACCCGTATGTGGAATAGGTGCCATGAGACCTTTTCCTCTAACTCCTAGAGGTCCTTGACCTAGATATCCCATCTTAGCTATCAATTTATTTCCTAGACCATATGACTTAGAAGGGATCTGTGGTGCTGTAAAGTAGCTAGTTTGAACATTGTGGGATTCAGGTTCATCTTTGTATAGCCATGATAGCACAGCTTCATCCTCTTCAAACTCTTGCTTGGATACTTGTTTTGCCACAAAATTCTTTTTATATGCCTCAAGAGGTTCCCTAGGTTCGAGCTTGGACTGTTTCAAAGATTGTCCATAAGACTTAGGTGAGATAGGGAGAGATGTCAAAGATAAGACTGGCTCTATAATATATTCTCCCATACTATTTTCTTTGATATTAACCTCTTTTGCAAGATCTTCCATTTTAGATGTGGATGCTTCTTTAGTTGATTCAATGGAAGATTCTCCATTATTAGGTACAAGCTTATCTGCACTTTCCTTCAATGTATTGCAAGTTGTATTCAGATCTACAGGGATAGTAACCTCTACTCCTTCATAAGGAAACTTCAAACATTGATGGTATGTAGAAGGAATAGCTTGCATTTCATGTATCCATGGTCTTCCTAGGAGGATGTTGTAGGCCAAAGGTAGATCAAGCACTTGACAGATGGTATCTTTGATAACTAGACCTACTCTGATAGGTAAGACAATGGTGCCTTTAGAAGATGTTTCTTGTTCATCATAGGCTTTGATAGTTATTTTCTTTCTAGGATCAATAGCCAATTCTGAAAATCCCAATTGTGTGATCAAGCTGTAAGAACAAATGTTTAGGCCAGTGCCTCCATCTATCAACACATGTTTGACTCTACAGTTCTAGATCAAGACTTCTATATGCAAAGGCTGATTATGTGGGTGACTCAAGGAGTTGTCATCTTCCTCTAAAATGGAGATATATTGTGGAGATGTAAGATGTCCAACCATAGTCTGGAACCTATCTAAATCAAGGTCATCAGGAACATTGGAACCAAGCAAAGCTTTGTCCAGGATAGCTCTATGAGCTGGAGATATTTGAAGCAACTCAAACATGGAGATTTTGGCATTAGTGTGCTGGAAATGTTGGACAATGCTATAAGATGTAGGTCTCATATCCTTTGGATTGGAAGATTTGGAAGCAGCCTTCTATTTGGAAGCAGATGAAAGATTGAAGGGTATCTTAGTGACATTAGATGAATCTAGGATTTGTCCTTTCAGATGTGCCTGAGCTTGTGATCAAGTAATTGCATTAGCTGAAGAATGATCTCTTTCTCTTCGTACAATTGTGATGACATTGCAACTTTCAGAGAGACATGGTTTGACCATATTGATGACAACATTATTTCCAGGGTAGGCATAGTTGAGTTTTGCCCCCATATTAGGCTGAGAATTTGAAACTCCTTGACCATGTTGTGGAAATGGTTCTGTAAATGCTGTATGATCATTATTGCTCTTAGGATTGTCAACTATGATGTCTCCCTTATCGATTAGATCTTGAATGGTGTGTTTCAACCGTAAGTAGTTATTAGTTTTGTGACCTTTACCTTGATGGAAATCACATAATTTGTTTTCTCTCCACCATTTTGGCTTAGGCTCAGAATCAGGTGGTCGGATCACTAGCAAAGAGATGATGTTATTAGCCAATAGAGTTTTCATAGCTGATTCTAAAGATTCTCCAAGAGGAGTGAACTTTCACTCTTTATCCCAAGATTTGTATTTTGGCTTCTTTTGAAATGGTTTGGATGACTTTTGTTCTGAAGCTTTAATGGCTTGGGAACCAAGAGTTAGGTTGTAGGTTGGTGCCTTTGATGGGGCACGAATAGTGTCAATAATGCCATCTATGATGATGCCTTTGTTCTTGTTCCAATGTTTGTTCTTATCTTTGGAACTAGATCTAGATTCGTACTTGTCTTTTTGAAGTGTGATTTCTCCTTTTTTCACAAGCACTTTTTCAATTTTGATAGCATTGTCCACCATCTTGTCAAAAGATGTATGATCTTGAATTTGTAGAGGATAATTGATTTCTAGAACTAGGTTATTGATGAAGATTTCTAGTTTTTCTATTTCTAGAATAGGTCTGGCATATAGAGAGAACTTCTTCCTCCATCTCTTGAGAAATGTTAGGAATGGTTCTCCTGGATATTGCTTGAGATTACAGATATCAATCATGGTGATTGGATGTTGAATATTGTAGGAGTATTGTTGATAAAACAATTTGATCAACTCCTCAAATTTTTTGATAGTGGAAGGTAATCGAGAGAACCATTGAATAGCCGCTCCTCCCAGAGATCAAGGGAAGAGACACATCAGATAGGTTGGTTCGTGTATGAACTCCATTGATTGTGTATAGAATTATCTGACATGATCTTGAGGATCTAAGTGTCCATCATACTTATCATACTTCGGCTTCTCCACTCTTTTTGGAAATGGTGGCATGTACAAGTCTTTGTCAAATGGAAAAGGGCATAGAGCCTCCATGGAGAACTCTTTGGGTTCCTTCTCTTTTTTGAGTTGATTCAGTTTGACTTGTAAAGCATGTATCTGTTTCATCATGGCCGTTATCAAAGTTTCTTCCTCGTGTGTGATGATAGCTTTGACATTAAAATTAGGAGGAAGTTTAGCTCCTTGATGAGCTAATTGTAAAAAGTATGCCTCTCTATCTTCTTTCAAGAAATGCTTCATCATTCATTTGAAGTTATCATCGTTTTGATATTGAGTAATTTCTTCAGGTGTGGGTTCCTGATCTGCACCATGTTGAGATTGATTTCTTTGAGAGCCAAATTTTGTCCCTACTTGAGACATGGTGGGAGTTTGTGGACTCCCTGGAATAGATTTATGTGGGGTTTGTTGGGTATCTTCATGAGTTGATGAAGGAGGAATGTAACCAGTTTTTAATCAAAGGTTGCTAGCATCGTCCTCTTCGTAAAGACCAAAATCATGGAGTTGTTCAAAATTTGGACCTATGTGAGTCAAAGGAAAAGTATGAGATATTTCCCTAGATTTCTTGTGAGAGGAAGCTCTAGTTTCCACCATTAACCTTGGGTGAAGCAAAAGAATAAGATGAAGACAACTGAAGAATGAATTGAATCAAGATGATCAGATGACGCAACCTTGTCAAGGTTTGATTGATTGAAGTATAGATATGACTTAGATGATAGATACTATGGCCTGGATGTATGGGTAGATTCCCAAAAGATAGCAGATAAGATATCACAACACTTAGTCATTTTGATGATTGATTGAAGATTGATAGTTATGACAAGGTTTTGACACAAGATGATAAAGACTCAAATTGATTAAATAGAAGGCTAGATCGGATTCAAAAGACCACTTTGGTAAAATGATTGGATTCTCAATAGCTACTGCTTTGTTTCTGACATGGTGATTTATTTGACAGATTTTGGAAATAGGCTGAAAAAGCTAAGTATTTGGCAATTCTAACAATTTTCCAAATTTTCCCAAATGACACTCTATAGACTCGTATGACAGTGGGTATGCTATGAAACGACAGTTGAAAAAGCTTGTATGACACTGGGTATTCTATGAAATGACATTTGAAAAGCTCGTACGACAGTTGCAAAACTCACAAGATAGTTGCTAGCAGGATTTGACTTTTTGAATTTGACTGGTAGAAAGACTCGCACGACATTGGGTTCTTTACCATATGATAGATGGGCAGTAATGAAATGACACTTGATAGAAAATCGTATGACTTTCTGACCTCCTGAGATGACTTTTGACTCCAGAAAAGAATTTTACTTCAGATTTTGCAAATTTTGAGTTTTTAGATTCGGATTGTTTGCAAATTTTAATGTCCAAATTTGAGGATTGTAACAGATTTATCCATTTTCAATAACCAGATAGATAAACAAGCACGCAAAATAGCAAGCATGTCTGAAAACAATGAACAAGGGAAAAAGCAACCTTGCACATGAACAATCAAGTGACTTTATTCATTCTAATCCTCAGAAGCGCTAATTGTGTATGTTCCAAAAATGTTTTGCAATAATGCACATATACCCTAGAAAATGAAAATTTGGCCTCGCTAGGGTTTTTAGTAATGGTTTGACTCTACAAATTTTATGATCCAAAGGGGTGAACTCCAATCCTGGTGCACTAGGGTTTTGACACAGTCTGAGAATTTAATCAATCAGGAGCTGCTAGGGAGATCTAACAACCCAACAATGAACCACACCTGTGAAGATTTCTTCCACAAGGACATTTATATAGCGGTTGTCACTACCATGACAAAAATGGCTATTACTGCTTGAGGTTCTATCAACATGGTTGACCCAATTAAGGGAATGTCCACTATGGTTAACCCTCTCTAAAGGTGACTCACAAGATATACCACATGGAGACTAGTTCCAGATTCAAGGATTTGGGTTTCTGGTACTATCCAAAAAGGAAGTAGAGCATAATCCCCTAGCCTTTTCACTTTTAACCCAAACAAAGTAGATAGATTAATCTGACATGCTAAGACCAAGATTATCTCACAAAGATCTATGATGTCAACCCCTTAGGATCTATCAACCTCTCCGGAGAGAGAATGCCTCGATCAAAAGTTGAAGACACACAAATCTAGTGGGAATGTGAGACTCCCTCAATATCCTCCCCACCTACAAGGGATCCTTCATTGAGAAGAGTTTCACTGGAAACCCACTCTCTCAAGATCCATAAATAGTGTTCATAGGGCCTAATTACTATGTGTAACAAAGATGTTGAAAGCAAACTATGTTCATTTTTATAGCCCAAATGAAGTCTGTGATAGGAAAGCAATAAAAGTCACTCAAGCTAGACACATGAGATGTTTGTTTTAGATCCAAACTTGAAGTCTTATTAGCTGAGAAGATTACTTGAATTCCTTGCAATGCGCTTAGTATATTTTTACCTATTTTTAGCAATTCTTGCATTTTTTCCAATCAAGACCAGCAGGAGTCAATAAAAAATAGAGAATTTCAATTGTTAAGATTAGCCGTTAGTCAAAATCTAAAAACCAAATATGACAAACTACCCTGAAAAATGAAACGACAGTTGAAACCTGATGCTAAAACTTGTATGACAGTGGGTCTATTACTAGAAGATAGTCTGAAACTCGTACAACAATGGGTATGCTCCCAGACGATAGTCCAGAAACTCATACGACACTAGGTGTTCTATGAAACGATAGTTGAATTTTCAAATGATAGTGTGTACAGTACAGAATGATCCTTGATCCAATAGATTGTCGTACGACAGTGGGTACAGTGTGAAATAACTTTTGTCAGAAACTCATATGAAGATTGTACGGACAAAAATTAAAAATCATAGTTTTGCACAGAAACTGAGCAAAAAAAGATAGAAATTGATAGAATTGAATTGGAAACCCATTTCAGGGCCCCATGGTGGGTGCCAGAAATGTGTGTGTGAATTTTGTACCTGTTCTGTAGATACAACACTTCAGTAAAACATTAGAGGTTAGCAATAATCGAAATCATGCAATGAATTGAAAGCTAAACTAACCAGGTGATTTACTACCTTCTAATAGGTGCGAGTATGATGTTCTCAAATTGTATCAAGATCAGTGACCTTGACGACACCTAAATGAAGGATTTGAATGCAATTGATCTAGATATGAGATGTATGCAATTAATCTATTTTTTTGGATTTTAGATGCAATAAGATGAAAAATGATATGAAATCTATGATATGTAAAAACTGATATGCTATGATATGTTAAATGATATAACAAATGAAAACTAATATGATATGAAAAACTATGCAATATTGATCTCACAAAGCTTGGATTCGCAAAGATGATTCTTCAATCTCCAATTTGACAGCGTGATTATGCAATTCTTGTGGATGATTTGTGAAGAGCTAAGGCCTTAATTTATAGAAATCTAGGGCTTTGGAGGTGCATGGAAGAAATTCATAAATCACTCAGATTAACTCAGCTTGATTTTTGAGTTATCTGATTATAAAGAACAATTAACTCACAAAAACATGCAAAAGCAGAGTTGAACTCAAAATAGACTTTAGTTGATAGTTGTTTGCTTTTCTTGATTGCACATGATTTATTTATGAATTAATTTAATAATAAAGTGATTTAGTTCCAACTTAACTGATTTTGAAAAATAAAACAATTGATTTATGGGTTAATCAATTCTTTTTCAAACTTTTATTCAAAAACAATATTATTAAAAATTGACAACTTGCTTTAATTAATTAAATAAGAATTTAATCAATTATTCATAGGATTTTGGATTTATTGTCAAAATTAAATAATATAATTTAGGAATAAATAGAATTAACTTCAATTAAATAATTAAGTGGTAGAATTAAACTTAATTAATTAAATATTGAGAATATTCAATTAATCAAACTTTAGGATAAATAGGATTTATCACCAAATAATCATTAAATCAAAGATAATTATGATAAATAGGAATATTACTAGGAATATTCCCTGATGTAGAATTTATGATAATCAATTAGGATTCGATGATGTTTAGATGTGCCTTAGGTTAGGACTTCGATGTCGATTTCGTTGGATGTGTCGATATAGGAGGTTAATGAACCTATAGCCCATTTTTGGGGTATTACAATAACAACCTTAAATGCTCAATAGAGATTAATAAAAGTGTGTTTTAGAGATTATGTCATCCGCTTGTATCAAAAATTCTTCACAAGAAGGGGATAAATCAATATATTTATCCAAGGGTTCATCCCAAAATGTAGAATTATCCACAATGGCTTCATGATGAAGAGAGTAATCAATATCCAAATCCAAAGGCTCATCCCAACTAGGAGGAATATCCACAATGGTTTCATGGGGAAGAGAGTAATCAATATCAAAATCCAAAGGGTCATACCAAATAGGCGGATTATCCATAATGGTTTCATGAGGAAAAGAGTAATCAACATCCAAATCCAAAGGTTCCTCCAAAATAGGAGGATTATCTATAATGGTTTCATGAGGAAGAGAGTAATCAACATCCAAATCCAAAGGTTCATCCCAAATAGGAGGATTATCATCCCTATCCATAAAGCGCATTGTAGGAGTGTCATAAGTCATTAAAGCTTGATCCCTAAAGGGGAAAGAAGGTAAATTATATTGTAAAATAGGATCCTAAAAAAGACATATATGAGGAGAAGAATGAACGTCAATCCCCAACTCATCTTTGTAAAGGTCAATTGAAGAGATTGTAGAGGAAGATGAAATAGGAATAGGATCAATGTAGATCTCATTCAAATAATTTTCATCCCCACTTCCATGTACCTTATTAAGGGATCTATCCTCTTGAACAACAAAAGCCTCATCAAAGTACTCAAAACAAGAATCATACATGTTGAATACTAAAAGCATGAAAATGTAAATATTTTGTATTTTTAAAGAAATTTTACAATTTTTTTTTTTGGATTTTTAAAATATAAATGCAAGAGCATAAAAGAAATCTAATCTTAATGCTAGAAAACAAATGATCTAACACCAAAAAGAAAGAGTTGTCTATCGCGGGTTCACCAAAATGTAAAGGATAAAATATGGATGGGGTCCTAAAACAATGGTTTGCACATAAAAGAGACCCCAAAACCAATATTTTACACTTACATTTGAATTGTATTGATATATAAAGTAAATGTAGATGATTAATATTGAAATGAAGAAATAAAGGTACTTACCTCTGGAAAAGAACCTATTGAGAACCTTGTCAAACAGTCTCAGAAACTGTTGATTTCTACTTCGTAAACCGAAACTATGAGATCTACAAAACCTTGAAATCTTTTCCTGAGATTTGATTAGCTTGACTTTGACCCTCATAAAAGTTCAATGAATAAATTTTTATTCTGAAGGTTGATTCTGACTTTGTTCACAAATCTTGGAAGTTCATCGAAAAGGGTATCCAAATCTGCTCTCAGATTCAAAATTCCGCACCTGTACCTGGAAGAAAAAGAGGTTTTTTGTTGCTTGTTTGCCTTGGTCAAACCCCGGTTTGGATTCAACTTTAATATTTAAATTGAAATGGAGAATGCTAGCAAGTAGTAGAAATGGATCTAACAACGAAGCTGTGCAATACGATATATATGTAATTGTATTTTGAATGTAAACAAGTATATTGATATGAAAGCTTGAACACAATAATGGTAACATGAAACCTCCATGATTGTATACTTGGAATCCACCTTGATAGAATAATGAATAGATCTTGAAGATGAACAAAAAGGATCTTGAAGGAATATCACACCATCATGATGGCTAGATCTAGGGTTTGGATGATGAATCTTGAATGCTTGAACCAAATCCCTTCAATGGCTTGAATGCTTGAATCCTTGATCTTCAATGGAGAACTCAGATGGAGAAGAGGACTTGAATTCTTGAATGAATTGTTTCTTGATCACCTTTCTTGAGAGTTCTTGAGCATGAAAACTTGATTGAGAGATGTTCTCACAAAACTTGATTGAGAAAATGAGAGAGGAAGGCCTCCTTTTATAGTGAACTAGGGCACAATCCTCTAGAGGGGCCACCTTGGAGAATTAAATCCCAATTAGGTCCTAACCTTTAGAAAATATACCTAGATTAAATGTAATTTAAGGATTTACCATTCTAAAACCCGAAATGGTTGACCTAGAGGCGGGAAAACAAATATCCCTGAAAACCCGACACCCAAAAATCAAGGAAACTTGAAATTTGAATATGGGGAAAAATCAAGGTTATAATTGACCTAGTCAGGTATGAGCTTGATCCTGACCTAGTTAGGTTCAAGCTCAATCTTGACCTAGTCAGGATCAACCTCGAATTTGACCCTGTGGGCCAAAATCTAGCCAAAATTAGGACAGGAGGTCCCGGGGAAGCCCAGAGACCTAGAAATGATACCAGAATGGGATAGAATGCCAGGGGTAGGCATAAAATCCTATGATGACTATGATGAAGGCTAGGAGGACCTATTTATAAGTCCTACATAGAAAATTAAGCCATGGAAGAGGGAAATTAAGGAGAATCCTCAGGATCCTAACCCTAATTTCACCTAGATTGAAGGAAAAAAGAAGTGGAAAGCGGAGAGAAAGAAAGATAAAATAAAAGATCAATTCAAGGCATCTGATATGATCCCAAACCACTTACTTAGAGGGCTAAACAGTCTTAACATGGAAGTGCTTCCATTTTAATATGATACAAGTTGTTGTTTCTATCAATAAAAATATGATTCGTAGGACCTTGATTGATAACGGATCTGGGCTTAATGTTTGTAGCATGGACATGATCAAAGCAATTAGAACCAATATTTCAACTATTCAACTTGACAATGTTCCTGTATGTGGCTTTGATAACATTTCCAAGAACACTTTAGGAATCATTACCTTACCTATCAAAGTAGGACCGGTCATCCTGAATACACCTATTCATGTTATGCCTGGACCTCTCAATTATAACCTTCTTTTGGGTAGAGCATGGTTGCATGAGATGCATGCTATTCCTTCCACCCTTCATCATAAAGTCAAGTTTATACATAACAACAAGATGTATTCACTTCATGCAGATGATGCGCCTCTACTCCTATTCCTAATACTAATCCTTCCTCCTCTAATGGTCTTCTTGGCGATGATTGGGGATCCTTGGATTTTATTCCTACCTTTATTGGAGAGTATAAGATTAATGATCTTGATTTCATGAAGAAACAAAGAGAATTTGAACAATGAGTTTTTACTTCTACATCTAACGCCCTTCATAATAACTTTGTTGCTGCTTCTACCCACATTGAATCTGTCAAATCTACTAAGGATGATATTGTGACTGCTGAAGTTCCATTGAATCCTTCTGATATGGCTTCTTGTTATGGTCCTAGTTATCATTTCCTTGTAAAAAAAGGATTGAATAGTCAAGGATGTGGTAAGGATAAATAGGTAATTCAAATGCCCTTACACACTGGGGGGCATGAGCATTCTTATGGATTGGGATTAAATCATCAACAACAAATCAATGTTAACAACATCTCGAATAACACTTCAAAACATGATGAAACTATGAAGGAATTTGACCAAGAAGTTCTTTTGCCTAATCTCCTTCATGATAAGATGATTACTAGACCTAAACACAAAAATAAATGTAGTCCAAACATGAAGACTCTTCCTTTTTGTTTATATCATAGATTTCATGATCACTCTACTTATGAATGTCAAGCTTTACATTATAAGATTAGGCAGCTCATTGATAGTAATGTTATTTATATATCATGTGGAAATGAGTTATATTTCAATCCTATTTTCTCTAAATAACATTCATGTTCCTATTATGGAGCTCCACATTATGTAAATAATGGTAGCCTAATACTTGGGGGCTTGTTGTCTTGCATAGCATTGCAAGCGATATAATAGGTCCCCTTTCATCTTTGTTCCTACACTTGGGGGACATGTATGTCATCTCCTTCTTTTCTATCTTTTCAGGATTCACCTCTTTCCTTGGTTAAGTAGTATCTATCTATTATGTGATATCCAATTATACATGAAAATTTTTGTTTGCATTGAGGATTTTTGTCCTTGATCACAACCTATTTCATTATTTGACATTGGGTTTCCATGGTTGATATATCTCTCACCTTGGAAACTGAGTAGTGTGATATCCCTCACAAGGGTTACTTTTTCACTTCTTGCATGATATCTCTTTGCATTCATCCCTTCCATGGCCTCATAAGAGCTGTGACTTTCTTGGCTTGGACTGGGTGTTGTTTGTGGATATTGTCTTGATGTTGAAGAAGGATTTATCCTTGTTCTTTTCTTTGCTTAACATGTCAAAATAGTATTTTTTTTCCATCTTAAGGAGGGGGGCATATATACGGCCTCCCTCATTCTATATTATGTATTTTTGTTCTAACCTTTTGTTTTACAACATGCTAAATCTTGGAAGGTAATGCACATAAGTTGCTAAATCCTGAAGAGACAAGAATTTCCAATTTCAAATATGCTAAATCCTCTGAAGGTAACGCACATAAGTTGATAAATCCTTAGGAGATACACATTTCATATTCATAGTGATACAAGAAGGTGGATCTATGGGTATTCCAAAAGCTATTAGAAGACACATTACAATTGCAAGCATAGTTTATGGGTGAACCTGTAGGGCTCTCCCTTCAAGGTGATTGACTGTAAGTTGGGCATCTCACTAGGTGAGGTAATCACTTTCTCCTTTCTCTCTTTTTGCTTTCATGCTAGTACGACTGGATCATGAAGCTATGTTATTCATAGTGTTTCTTTTGTCTTTCTTATGTAATCATTTATTCTTTTATGATAGCTTTCCAAATATGATATTAGTATGAGAAATATTTCTTAGGGAGGTTTATTATGCTAATTGATTTGGGTTATTTAGTACTAACCCTTGTTCTTTTGGTTTTCTCTTTTCACACCCTCATGCATGTATGTTGAGTTAGAGTCTTTAGCCTTGGGGCTTGTGTCCCTAGATAAGTGTTATTTTATCTCTTTGTGAATCCACTTGGATCTCCTCTTTCTTCTCCTTTACCAAGAGTTTCTATCGAGTCCATACTCTTGCTAAAGTGGGGGCTTAATGTATTGTCTTAAAATGGAAGCACTTCCATGTTAAGAGAATTTAGTCCTTTGAGTGAGTGGTTTGGGTCATGTCAAGCACCTTGAATCATCTCTTTTCTTGGATCATACTTGTCCTCCTCATTCTACTTCTATCTGTCCCTGATTTTCACTTCAATCTGCATTTCCTAGCATTCTAGGTCAGGATCCTGAGGTTTTTGACCATAAGGTCAAAGTTGACCTTATGGGGTCAAAGTCAACCTTGACCCTAACCTGGTCAGGATTGACCTCAACCTTGACTTGATTAGGTTCAAGTTCATCCTTGACCCCCTATCCAGATTTCAAATTTCCTTGATTTTTGGGTGTCGGGTTTCAAGGATATTTGTTTACCTACCTTTGGGTTGGCCATTTCAAGTTTCAAAATGGTAAATCATCAAATTGCATTTAATCTAGGTATATTTTCTAAAGGTTAGGACCTAATTGGGATTTAATTCTCTAAGGTGGCCCCTCTAGAGGATTGTGCCCTAATTCACTATAAAAGGAGGCCTTCCTCTCTCATTTTCACATCTCATTCCTTCATGCATCAAGCACTCTCAAGGAGACATTGGTGATCAAGTTTTTGCAATCAATTTCTCCCTCAAGAAAGATCAAGCATCCATTCAAGCATTCAAGTCCTCTTCTCGATCCAAGTTCTCTATTGAAGATCAAGGATTCAAGCATTCAAGCCATTGAAGGGATTTGGTTCAAGTATGCAAGATTCATCATTCAAACCCTAAATCTAGCCATCATGGTGGTGTGATCTTCCTTCAAGATCCTTTGATTCATCTTAAAGATCCATTCATCCTTCCCTCAAAGTGGATTCCAAGCATACAAACATGGAGGTTTAGATTTACATTTGTTAACATTATGTCCAAGCTTTCATATTAACATACTTGATTACATTTCAAATACAATTTGCATATCTATTGAATATTATAGCTTCGTTGTTAGATCTACTTCTAATACTTTCTAGCATTCTCCATTTCAATTTCAATATTAAGATTGATTCCAAACCAAGGTTTGACCAAGGAAAACCCCCCAAACAAACAACAAAAAGCCTCTTTTTCTTGTAGGTGAAGGTGTAGAATTTCAGATCTGAGAGCAGATTTGGATACCCTTGTTGGTGAACTTCTGAGATCTACAAACAAAGTCAAAGTTGACCTTCAAAACAAAAATGTAGCCTTTGACCTTTTATGAGGGTCAGAGATGACCTCCCTTAGAATTGGAAAATATTTTTGGGTTTTCTTCGTCTCGGCATTTCCAGTCTGAAACAGATTGTAGAATTTCTTGAAAGTACATATAAAAATAAGAAATTGGCATTTTCTAGATTTTCCCTAATTTGAGGTTAGTACTTATACTTCAATTATTTCAGATTTCAAACACAATTCTCCATCCTAAAATATAGGGCTTTTCTCCCTCTTTCATATTCTCCATAGATTTATTCGATTGTGTATTAACCTTTTGGTTGATCAAATTGGATCTCTCTTTTGGGAATTTGGATTTAGGAGTGGATCTCATATTTCCCCATACATTACATTACACATACATCTAAATAGAGGTGATTCCATTTTACCTCTATTTAATGACATGTCATCTTTTGATTTCGCTCCTGAGGGGGCAGGATGATTGCATCATTGAATCTTGTCGAATCAATTCTTGAATCAATCTAATCTGAATCAAAGTCCTCACTGCTTAGGGCATCTCTTCACTAGGGGCATCTTTGTGCATCGCATCTTGTCATCTTATCATCTATCTTTTAGGCATATGAGCAATGTAACTCGAATCCTCAAGGATCAAGCTTCGTTCTGGAGATGATTCTCAAAATCTATTAGGTATTGGGGCAATCTAACCCTAATTCCTGGGAGTCAATCTTCATTCTAGAGATAGCTCTCAAAATCTCTTTTGGACCATTATCTAGGCAATCTAACCTAAGTCTCGGAGGGCTAAGCTTCATATTGGGGCAATCTAACCCTGATTCTGGAGACAGTCCTAAATCTGCATCTATCATTATTTGATTAATGGGTATTGGGGCAATCTAACCCCAATTCTCATCTCCTTTCAAGACCATTGTCTTCGCAATCTAACTTAGACTTTGAAAAATCATGCTTTGATCTGTTTGGTGTCTTGGCATCCTAACCTAGACTTCTGAAGCCCTCATCATCTGTCACTTCAGGCTATTCTTTGAATCAATGCGCTTCTCACACATCAATTCAAAGAGGAGAAAATGTAATACCCAAATATTAGCACCTTATAAATTCAATCAATTTTGGTGCATTTTCTTGAATTTCACATCATTAAAGTCCTATTTTACTAGGCAATTTTCTCTCTCTTGCTTGACTTTATTTGACTTGATGTCAATTGCAAAAACCCTAAATTGCATTAATCAAATACTATAATTAATTCTTTAAGTATTCGACTTTATTAGCTAAATAATCCCTATGATAAATTAATTTAATTCTAAAGTCCTAATTGCTTTAAATTAAATTAAAATCCACCCCCTTTAGCTAATACACATAAAAGGAATTAATATTACTTGGTTATTTGAATGGATTATCTTATTTACATTTAATAATTCTAATTATTTGAAGAGTCACCCATGTGGCAATAATTCATTCTTTTAATTAACTAATTCCTCAATATTTGTCTCAATTGGGAATGAAGAGTCGAGAGTTTCAATTCAAGAAACTCTTCATTCCTCCTCTAGGCTTGTCTATATTATGAACCTTCTTCCTCATTTGGAAAAAAAGGGCAATTGAAGAGCATCAAAACTATAGTCAAATTTAGTCTCAATTACTTCATACTTTCAAAGCTTTATTTGCATATTTAGATTAATCTTCATTTCTAGTATTAATTGCATTCTCATAGTAGATTAAATTTTCTTATTACTATTGGCTTAATTCTCATCTTTCTTTCAAGCTCTTTAGATTAAATCTACACTATCATATTTCCTTTCAATTTCTTAGAGTAAAATCTGCATTCTCATTTCTAGATTATGATTGCATCTTCATATTAGAGTA
Organism: Chamaecyparis obtusa; assembly: GCA_027943335.1. Classification (NCBI taxonomy): domain Eukaryota; kingdom Viridiplantae; phylum Streptophyta; class Pinopsida; order Cupressales; family Cupressaceae; genus Chamaecyparis; species Chamaecyparis obtusa. The sequence continues at coordinate 2,353,795 of BSBK01001922.1, forward strand.
ATTGCATCTTTTTCATCTTTTAAGCTTTCAAATCCTCCGTATTAGCTTGGTCTTATGGTTGTTGGCTCTCCAATCTAAGAGTAATTTAAACACCCTGACTAATTAGGAGGCATGTTGATTCACCATGAATTTGCAAATTGAGTAATTCATACTCATTTTCATAATTTGATTTGTGAGCAATGACTATGTTGTGTGTGTGGCTGGATTAGAGGTCCACATTCAGCTATATACACAACCTATATCATCCTCTATAATTTTGGGAACTATATTGCCTTTGAGCCATTAGGAATAACTTGGGGGGATATCATTGCACCTCCAAGGAAACTATTGATTTTTACAATTCCACCTATTCTCAAATATGTGTTGAAATGGAGTTTTCTAATTACCAACTTGTTGAAATACTATTGAAGATGGATAGTAGAGGATGAAGGCAACTAGTGGATTGTGAAAAAAATTGATGTCTGATACCTACAAACCTGCATACAAGACTCACATGTACATACATATATATAAAACAAGAAATGGCGGGGATCGAGACATTGTGTGGATCCTGCAAGCAAGTAACTATGACTCCATCCCTCAACCATATCAAATACATCATATAGGAAAATAAGAACATACATGAACAACATACACATGCAAGTATGGGGTAAGTATAATCATAATCATAAGCATCATTTTAAAACATGTAAAACATCATCATAACTAACATCATATAATTGTGTATCATCTTAAAATGGAAGCACTTCCATGATAAGAGCATTTATCCCTTCAAGTAAGTGGTTTGGGGTCATGTCAAATGCCTTGAATGGATATTCGACTTGGATCTGGCTTTTTCCCCTATTCTGCCCCATTTTCTACTTCTTCCTGGCATTTTCCTAGCATTCTGGACTGTGAACCTAGGATTCTTGACCTCAGGGTCAAGGTCAACCTCGACCCTGACCTAGGTCAGGGATGACCTCAAACCTGACCTAGGTCAAGGTTGACCTCATCCTTGACCCTAGGGTCTAGGATCCTCGGGGTTAACTTTCAATTTTGGGATTTCATCAAAATCTTGCATTTTCCTTCCTTGGGGCCACTATTTCTCAGATTAAGTGTCGAATTCTCAAATTAATATTTGAGGTGGACCTTTCTCAAGATTTGTATAGGATTCCTAATTTATTTTTGGAGATTAGCCTTTCTCGAGTTTTGTGCCTAATGCTCAAATTAACTTTGGGGTTGGCCTTACCTCCAATTTTGTAACAAGGCTCTTAAATAATTATTTTATTTCTATATTAAGGGTGGTCCCCTCCTAGAGTTTTGTGTCAAGACTTTAATTTAATTTCTTCTCCATGTGCACTTCTCTATATTTTTGTGCCATGGGCCCTTAATTATTGTTTTCTACGAGGCCCCTCTTGTGCCCTAGATCACTATAAAAGGGAGCCTTCCTCTCTCATTTTCTCCATCCACTTTCATGATCAAGTCATCAAGTTTTCATCTCTCAAGCTCTCAAGCAAGAAGATCAAGCATTCAAGCCTTCAAGCCTTAAAGCATTCGATTCATCAAGGAGATCCATTAGAAGCCATTAAAGGATTCAATCTCTATGGAGCTCTCTTGTTGAAGATTCATCCATTCAAGCCTCTTCCTAATTCAAGATCCATTCATGATTGGTGTTGAAGATCTAAGGAAAATTGATTGGAGACATCCTACATTTGATTCTACATTCATCCATTCTTGTGGATTCAAGGATTCGAATCCTCCACAAGGGTTTCAACTCAAGCAAGGTGAATTGTTCCATTTACTTTGTTTATTCCAACAATTTCAATTCAATTTCAAGGTTAATTCCTAAATTGGGGTTTGAATGAAGCAAACCCCTTCCCCCAACAAACAAAAACCCTCTTTTTCTTGTAGGTATAGGTGAGGAACTTCAAATCTAAGAGTAGATTTGGATACCCTTTTCGCCAAACTTTCAAGATCTGTGAACAAAGTCAAAATTGACCTTCAGAATAAAATGTAGCCTTTGACCTTTTATGAGGGTCAAAGTTGACCTAATCTAATCCCAAAAAAGATTTCTGGGTTTTGTAGATCTCACAGTTTCAGTTGTAATAAGTTAAAATCAACAATTTTTGAGATCATTTGACAAGGTTTTTAGCCGATTCTTTTTCGGAGGTAAGTACCTTTATCTCTTCATTTCAATATTAGTCATCTACATTTACTTTTCATATCAATAAAATTCAAATGTATGTATAAAATATTGGTTTTGGGATCTCTTTTATGTGCAAACCATTAATCTAGGACGCCATCCATATTTTATCCTTTTACATTTTGGTGAACCCGATGAGCTTACCCCCTATCTTTTGTGAATTTAGATGCCCTATTGTGTTAGATCTTCCTTTGTATTACCTTGTGTGTTAACCTTCATTTTACATTTTGGTGAACTTGATGAGCTTACCCCCTATCTTTTGTGGATTAAGATGCCCTATTGTGCTAGATCTTCCTTTACATTATCTTGTGTGTTCACCTTCACTATACATTTTGGTGAACCCGCGATGGACAACTCTTTCTTTTTGGTGTTAGATTTGCATTTTATGTTCGATCCTACATGCTTATAAAACTAGATTTCCTTTATGCTCTTGCATTTATATTTCAAAAATACAAAAAAGAAATTGCAAAATTTCTTCAAAATTACAAAAACATTTGCATTACTTTGTGGAATTAGATGCCCTATTGTCTTGGTGGTGTTTGATTTGAATGCATTTGGATATATTTAGATCTATTTTCTATGCATTTATTTATTGGTTATCATGTTGCACAACTTATCTCAAGCATTTTTCAAGTACTTTATTGAACCTTTGGATGGGGATGTGGATTTTTCTCTTCCTCGTGAAACTACTGTGAATGAATCTACTTTTTGGGATGAACCCTTGGATAAAGACATTGATTTATCCCCTCCTCATGAGGAATCTTTGATACAAGAGGGTGATTTATTGATGGATGACATATTCATACATGATGATGAATCTTTTTCTACAACATATTCCCCTTATGCAGACATTTTAGTGGAAGAAGATGATATTATAGATGCTTTACCTCCATTTGAGATTCCTTCTAGTGATGAGGCATTAGTGGAGAATGATATGAATTCCCTTAATGCTCTCCCTTTTAGTGATGATCCTATGGAGAATCAAGATCTTATCTCATCTCCTCCTAGGATGTCCTCTTTTCTTCCTTCTTGTGAATCTATTTTTAGTGTTGAGACAACTACCATGATTTATCACACACCCTTGTTGACTGTCAAAGTTTGTCCTCACATTACTATCAAAGGTAAACCTGTGGAGTCTTTCAATAATCAAGATTTGATAGCTCACACATATTCTACAAGGAATAACCCTCAACCTAATCTGGTGGTTTCTACTTCTTTACCACCTTCTCAACCCATTCTTCCTCCTCCACCCCATCTTCCTAGCAAGGAGTATGATTTGATAACCCAATTGCAAAATACTCCAGCCAAGATTTCTTTATTGGAGCTTCTTCAAACTTCACCTACCTACTATGAATCCTTGCAAAAAGCTCTAGCAACTCTTCCTACTCCACCTCCTAATCAAGATAACATTAATAACTTCTTACAATGCATACATGCTACCCGGGTCCTCCTGACATTATATTTACTCAAAAGGATTTGCCTTCTAAAGAAGTTCAGAATCAATATGATGCTCTTATGGTTGATGTTTCTATCAATAAAAGTATCATTCGTAGGACCTTGATTGATAATAGATCTGGGCTTAATGTTTGTAGCATGGACATGCTCAAATAAATTAACGCTGATCTTTCAACTATTCAACCTGACAATGTCCCTATACGTGGCTTTGATAACATTTCTAAGAACACTTTAGGCATCATTACCTTACCTATTAAAGTAGGACCAGTCATCCTGAATACACCTATTCATGTTATTCCTAGACCTCTCAATTATAATCTTCTTTTGGGTAGACCTTGGTTGCATGAGATGCATGTCGTTCCTTCCACTCTTCACCGAAAAGTCAAGTTTATACATAACAACAATATATTGTATTTGCTTCCTGTGGATGATGCACCTAATCCTTGTTTGAATATTCAAACCCACACTACTCCTATTTCTAATAGTAATCCTTCTTCATCTAATGCTCTTCCTAGCGATGATTGGGGAACCTTGGATTTTACTCCTACCTTTATTGGAGAGTATAAGGTTAATGATCTTGAGTTTATGAAGAAACAAAGAGAGTTTGAACAATGAGTTTTTTATTGTAAACCCCTTTGTAATAAATTTTTCACTGCTTCTACCCACAATGAATCTATCAAACCTACTAAGGATGATATAGTGATTGCTGAAGTTCCATTGAATCCTTCTGATATGGCTTCTTGTTATGGTCCTGAGTTATCATTTTCTAGTTAAACAAGGATTTAATGGTCAAGGATGTGGTAAGCATAAACAGGGAATCCAAATGCCCTTACACACTGGGGGGAATGAGCATTCTTATGGATTGGGATTTAATCCTCAACGACAAATAAATGTTAACAACATCTTGAATAACACTTCAAAACATGATGAAACTATGAAGGAATTTGACCAAGAAGTTCTTTTTCCTAAACTCCTTCGTGCTAAGATGATTACTAAACCTAAACACAAAAAGAAATGTAGTCCACACTTAAAGACTCTTCCTTTTTATTTATATCATCGATTTCATAATCACTCTACTAATGAATGTCATGCTTTACATTATAAGATTAGGCAGCTCATTGATAGTAAGGTTATTTATATAAAATGTGGCAATGAGTTGTATTTCAATCATGTTTTCTCTAAATAACATTTATGTTCCTATTATGGAGCTCCACATTATGTAAACAATGTTAGCCTAATCCTTAGGGGCTCGTTGTCTTGTATAGTGTTGCAAGTGATATAATAGGTCCCCTTCCATCCTTGTTCCTATGCTTGGGGGGCAAGGATGCCATCTCCTTCTTTTCTTTCTTTCCAAGATTCACCTCTTTTCTTGGTTAAGAAGTATTTATCTATTATGTGATATCCAATCATACATGAAAATTTTGGTTTGCATTAAGGATCTATGTCCTTGATCACAACCTCTTTTGTTGTTTGACATTGGGTTTCCATGGTTGATATATCTCTCACCTTGGAAGTTGAACAGTGTGCTATCCCTCACAAGGGTTACTTTTTCACTTCTTGCATGATATCTCTTTGCATTCGTCCCTTCCATGGCCTCATAGGAGCTATGACCTTCTTGGCTTGGATTAGGTGTTTTTTGTGGATATTGTCTTGATGTTGAAGAAGGCTTTATCCTTGTTCTTTTCTTTCCTTAACATGTCAAAATAGTATGTTTTTGTCATATTAAGGAGGGGGGGATATATACGGCCTCCCTCATTCTATATTATGTGTTTTTGTTCTAACCTTTTATTTTGTAGCATGCTAAATATCAGAAGGTAATGTACATAAGTTGCTAAATCCTAAAGAGATGCATTTTTCAATTTTTAATATGCTAAATCCTCTGAAGGTAACACACATAAGTTGCTAAATCCTGAAGGGACATGCATTTCCAAGTTCAAATATGCTAAATCTTCTGAAGGTAATGCACATAAGTTGCTAAATCCTGAGGAGACACACATTTTTCAAATTTTTCAATATGCTAAATCTTGTAAGGTAACACACATAAATTGCTAAATCTTGAAAAGACATGCATCTATATGCTAAATCTTTTGAAGGTAATGCACATAAGTTGCTAAATCCTGAGGAGACACATATTTTGTATTCCATGGTGATACAACAAGGTGGATCCATGGGTACTTTATAAAAGCCATCAAAAGATGCACTATATACATGCACAAAGTCACCAGAAGGCACACAGCTTTATGGGGTGTCTATCAAGTGTTTTCTTGGTGGGCCATCCTATCCTTTTATGGTTCACAGTAAGATACACACATCTTACTGGGTGAGCTAGCCACTCCTCTGTTCCCTTTTCTATCTTTTTCTAGTGATTTCTCTCTTATTTCAATCTTGGAGTTGATGAAGACTCAAGTCTCTGGGGGCTTGAGGATTCCTTTGTCCCTTTGATTTCAATAAGATTATCTTTTTCTTTATGATCTCCTTTACCATGAGTTTGCATCGAGTCCATACACTTGCTAAAGTGGGGGCTTAATGTATCATTTTAAAATGGAAGCACTTCCATGATAAGAGCATTTAGCCCTCTGAGTAAGTGGTTTTGGTTCATGTTAAATGCCTTGAATGGATATTTGACTTGGATTTGTCTTTTTCCCCTATTCTGCCCCATTTTTCCACTTCTTCCTGGCATTTTCCTAGCATTCTGGACTGTGAACCTAGGATTCTTGACCTCAGGGTCAAGGTCAACCTTTTAGGTCAAGGTTGACCTCGACCTTGACCTAGGTTAGGGATGACCTCGACCCTGGCCTAGGTCAAGGTCAACCTCATCCTTGACCCTAGGGTTCGGGATCCTCGAGGTTAACTTTCGATTTTGGGATTTCATCAAAATCTTGCATTTTCCCTCTTCAGGGCCACTATTTCTCAGATTAAGTGTCGAATTCTCAAATTAATATTTGAGGTGGACCTTTCTCAAGATTTGTATAGGATTCCTAATTTATTATTGGAGATTAGCCTTTCTCAAGTTTGTGCCTAATGCTCAAATTAACTTGGGGGTTGGCCTTACCTCTAATTTTGTAACAAGGCTCTTAAATAATTATTTTATTTCTATATTAAGGGCGGTCCCCTCCTAGAGTTTTGTGTCAAGACTTTAATTTAATTTCTTCTCCATGTGCACCTCTCTAGAGTTTTGTGCCATGGGCCCTTAATTATTGTTTTCTACGAGGCCCCTCTTGTGCCCTAGATCACTATAAAAGGGAGCCTTCCTCTCTCATTTTCTCCATCCACTTTCATGATCAAGTCATCAAGTTTTCATCTCTCAAGCTCTCAAGAAAGAAGATCAAGCATTCAAGCCTTCAAGCATTTGATTCATCAAGGAGATCCATTAGAAGCCATTGAAGGATTCAAGCTCTATGGAGCTCTCTTGTTGAAGATTCAGCCATTCAAGCCTCTTCCTAATTCAAGATCCATTAAAGATTGGTTTTGAAGATCTAAGGACAATTGATTGGAGACATCCTACATTTGATTCTACATTCATCCATTCTTGTGGATTCAAGGATTTGAATCCTTCACAAGGGTTTCAACTCAAGCAAGGTGAATTGTTCCATTTACTTTGTTTATTCCAGCAATTTCAATTCAATTTCAAGGTTAATTCCTAAATTGGGGTTTGACTAAGGCAAACCCCTTCCCCCCAATAAACAAAAACCCTCTTTTTCTTGCAGGTACAAGTGCAGAACTTCAGATCTGAGAGTAGATTTAGATACCCTTTTCACCGAACTTTTGAGATCTATGAACAAAGTAAAAATTGACCTTCAGAATAAAAATATAGCCTTTGACCTTTTATGAGGGTCAAAGTCGACCTGATCTAATCTTAGAAATAGATTTATGGGTTTTGTAGATCTCCCAGTTTCGATTTAAGGATGTAGAAATCAATAGTTTTTGAGATCATTTGACAGGGTTTTCAGCTGATTCTTTTTCAGAGGTAAGTACCTTTATCTCTTCATTTCAATATTAGTCATCTACATTTACTTTTCATATCAATACAATTCAAATGTATGTATAAAATATTGGCTTTGGGGTCTCTTTTATGTGCAAACAATTGTTCTAGGACCTCATCCATATTTTACCCTATACAAATTGTATCAATATAACCACCATAATCATCCATTTATTAAAATTCACCAGGTAGTCTCATACATCCAATATCATAATAAAACTCAAATATCAATGCACACATGAAAGTGGCCTAAAAGAGTTTGGCAATATAAAATTGAAAATAAAACTATGGGTGGGCACTGCATGCACCCCCTAGAATTAGGTACTCCTAGAAGCCTACAAACAAATAGGGATATAATTCTCGTAATCTCATTGTGTCCTCCCAAATTTTTGATGACTCATTAGTAGGGTCCCATTGGACCCTTGCCTACTCGATGGTGTGATCCCCAAGGGTTAGATTTCACCACTAAAGAATGTGAACAAGCTCCAAAGCCAACTTCTTATCTTCTACCTACAAAACATTCCAATCAAGTACATGTGCAACATTTGGTATATATTATCTAAGAGAAAAAACATGAAAAACATCATGGATGCGAGACAAGTTGGGCGGCAAAGAAAGATGGTAAGAAATTGGTCCTATCCTCTCAAGAATCTCAAAAGGTCCAACAATGTGAGGCACCAAATTTGAACCCTTTCCATAGTTCAGATCGGACTATTCCATGGATGCATTCTCAAGAACACCATAACACCAACAAAAAACTACTTGTCCACTCAGTGAGCATCTTCATACTTCTTCTGCCTCTCCAGAGATTTGGTCACATTCTCACGGATGCGCTCCACATGTTGCTCCATATCTCAAAGCATCTCAGGACCTAACTGAATATCATCCTCAAGCCTATCCCAACTCAAAGGTGTATGACAAGGACAACCATACAAAGCTTGAAAAGGAAACATGCCAATAGAGATGTGATAACCATTTTGTAGGAAAAATTGATCAAATACAAATAGATAGTCCTACTAATGAGTCTATCTATCCATGAAATACATGCTAAACATATCCTCAAGCACCTGACTAACCCTCTCTATCTAAACATCGATCTTGGGGTGATAAGATGTACTAAAATTCAATTGTACTCCAAGATCATGCTACAAGGAGGTCCAAAATGCAGACATGAATATTGGATTCCTGTTTGATATAATCCTATGGGGAATACCATATAACCTCACAATATCCTACATAAAGACCCTAGCTACTAATGTTGTTGTATAGGATGATATCATAGGAGAGAAGTGTCCCACCTTGGTCAATCGATCAATGGTAACCATAATGGTATGATGTCTATGGGGTGTCATAGGAAAGCCCATAATGAAATTTGAAATGATATCCCACTTCCATGAAGGAACAAGATTGGGTTGTAAAAGACCCGTTGGATGCTGGTGATCTGCCTTAACCCTTTGACACTCTAGACATCTGGCCATGAAATCTACAATATCACACTTCATACTGGACCAATTGTACAATTATCAAAGGTCCACATGCATCTTCTTGACACATGGATGTGTCGAGTAAGGTGCACAATGAGCCTTAGATAAAATCAAGGAACAAAAATCATCTGATGGGGTACATATATTTGGCTCATGTATCACAAAAGGCCATCTAACTCCAAAACATATCCTAAAAATATTCCCTCTAAAGGTCTCTCTGACTCAATCTCAACACCCACTTCCTTGTACCAAGTATTTGAAGGAAGTGCTTGGAGTATATGACTCTACAAATCTAAACCAAGAGTCAATGTTGATATCTCATGTGATAGTATCCTGCCAAGCCTATGAAGCTGTAGACTTCGAATACATTGGTGGAGGTTGGAAAATCAACTATAGCATGAATCTTGGAAGAATCCACCGAAATACCCTCACCTAAGATTACATGACCCAAATATTGAACCTGTGACTGAAAGAAGTCACACTTTGTTGCATTTGCATACAACTGATTGTTAGGAAGACACTGCAAAACTAATTGTATCTATGTTCCTCATGTTCTTCCATATTTTTAGAATATATCAACATATCATGTAGGAAGACAAGAACAAAGTGGTCAAGGTAAGAATGAAATAATCCATTCATTAAGCACATGAATATAGATGGATCATTTCTCAAACCAAAAGGAACAACTGTGAACTCATAATGTCTATACCGAGTACAAAATGTTGTCTTGTGAATATCTGCATCATGAATGTGCAACTAATGGTATCCTGACTTAAGATAAATCTTGGAGAATACCTTAGCTCCTTTAATCAGATCAAAGAGATCATCGATCCTTGGTAAAGGCTACCTGTTCTTGATCATTACCTTGTTCAAATATCTATAGTCAATACACAACTATAAGGATCCATCTTTCTTCTTAATGAAGAGTACAGGTGCTCCCCAAGGAGAAACACTCAGATGAATGTTTCCCTTTTCCAAAAGATCCTCTAACTGAAGATTAAGCTTGTTCAACTCCTAAGTGGGCATCTAGTAAGGAGCTCTAGATATAGGTTGTGATCCTGGAACAAGATCAATGCAAAATTCTATGTCACACTTGGATGGCATACCTGAAATCTCACTAGGACAGACATCAATGAATTCTTGCAGTATGGGATGATCAAGAGTCTTCTCCTTTGTTTCTACTTCATCCAACTCATTCATAGTTACTGAAAATACCTGACATCCCTTTTGCATTTATCTCTTGAGTTGCATAGTGGAAATCATGCAAAGGGATATAGGGTGCTAAATTCCCACGATCTCACAGTCATTGTCAACATCATATTTGCATTTGATTAACTTTTGTCTACAAGCAATGCTAGATCTATAAGAACTTAACCAATCCATGCCAAGAACAATATCATATGATCCTAAAGGAATCACATAAAGGTCAAATATGGTGGTGAATGGACCTAGGTCTAAGTCACACTTATGGACCATAGATTCTATTGAAATTTTTCCCCAGAGGCCAACTCTACTTGCCAACCAATGTCTTTCTTTACTGCCACTAGCCCACATCTCTCTACTATAAAAGGAGATATAAAATATTTTTTAGCTCCTAAGTAAAATAAAATAGAAAGAGAAATACCTCTAGTGGCTCCATAATTCTCTACCACAGTACCCTGATGCTCTACCTGATGATGGTCCACTACAGAAAATACTCAGTGAGATCTACGACATCTCCCGCAGTAGGCTCAGAAGCTGCAGGTCTCTGTCCTAAAAACTGTGATGCACATTGAGGACAATTTAGTGCAATGTGACCATGCTTCCCACATGAGAAGCAACCACTGCCTCTACCATGACCTCTCCCAACAGAGGGTGCACTAGACTGTTGATAGCTTCCTCTACTCATAATTGAATTTGTGCTATGTGTAGGCTTGTTGTTCTGATTGTGCCTATTGTACAAAAAGCTACAAGAGTTCTTCAAATGAGAACCATCATTATATGCTAGAGGATTAGTGCCCTTCTACTATTGACTACAAAAATAGGGAGGGGGTTTCTTGAATTTTCCTGCACCTTGATTCTGATTTCCTTTAAATCTTAAAGATGAAGGCACTCATGTCTGAATCCCTATCTTTCCACCATGTCCTGAAGCCAAATTTGCCTCTATCAAAGTAGCCTTAGTCACTGCTTCCTTGAGAGTCTTGGGTTTGAAAACCAAAACTCCTCTGGCAATATGACCATTAAGTTCTCTCATAAAATGCTACAACAAGACTGGTGACTAATCATTGTATCCTACATATGGCTTAAGCTCAAAGAAGCATCGCTCATACTCCTAGAAAAACATAGAAATCTGCCACAGATTATGGAACTCCTCTATATGCTATCATTGCCACTTCTATGATAGAAATTGTTCATAGAAGTTTTCAAGGAAAAGCTCCCAAGTAAAGTTTCCATAGTGAGTCCAATTTTCTTCTCTTCTATTTTCCACCATGAAGTTGCAAAGCCCTCAAGGATCATAACAACACATCTTACCTTAACATTAGTTTCAAACTATTGCATGGAGAAACAATGATCCAAAGCAATGAGCCAAGTCTCTTCCTCAAAACCAATGCCAAGACTATTAAATGGAGGTGGTCGTGCTCTCAGAAGGTCTCTCATTTTATTATCCTTTACAACTCCCTGACTAAGGTTAGTTTCTCTCTTTTTTGGGCTCTGAGATCTCCGTCTCTCCTCATTATCATAATGATGGGATACTTTCCATTTGACCTTGGTCTGCACACATAGGCCCTCTAAAATGGTCTAGGGAATCTGCATGGCATTAAGTTCTCCTGAATCAAAATGTTGTTCTCTACCATCCTCTTCCCTTCTCTCCTTAGCTCTTTGACTAAAAATAGGGCTAGGAAGTCTTCTCCTTCCATGTCCCCTACTACGACCTCCACTTTGGCCTCTAGCTGTAGATCTAGTCTTAGTGACCATCCTTCCTACAACATAAAATCAAGAAGGACAAGATAAATAAAACATGATAAGATTGCAAAAAAATAGTCTGAAATACAAGCGTGTTATAATTGAAATATTTTTTATTTCAATTTTTAAAATCATTAAATGAATAAAATTTAAAGATAACAAATTAAGATAATCTTTGTCTTCACTTTGAAAAAACATAAAGCTCATAAAGCATGGTTCTCAAATCAAACTCCCAACACACATAAGTTCACTTGAATAAAAAAGTTAACCACAAATTAACCCAAATCAATTCTCATGAATTTCAACCTCATCTTCAATTATCTCTTCTTGAAGGTCCTTGTCATTGATAGTGCAACCAACAGACATAGAATCAATAGTCAAAAATATGTGTTGTCATATTTATCTCATCAATCTACCAATTTCCAATAATAACCGAAGACAACGTACTCATTACCACTTATATACAAAATTTAGCCTCTAAATATGAGAAAAAATCACCAATCCTTCCATTTGTACATATGAGAAAAGTCTTTAGTAGAATATATTGTGACTCTCTTATTATTAGAATATACTTCCTGTCCTAACTTGACAACTAGATCCCTCTCCTTTCTAGATTCATCAATGCCTTTCCTTATAAAAGATTCACTCAATCCCTTAACTAACAATCACAATTGTATCAATGAATGACCCAAAAGTTCCTCTTAGACTCTTTTTACACCATTAAAAGACTCTAGCGGACTCATTACACGTCCATTATGTTCCCAAGATCCACTGACCCACACAAACATAACCTTGACTTGACTATCCATAAAAAATTACCTTGACCATTCCATGTCTTCATAATTACCCTTTCAACCATAACCAAACAATTAATTCAACCATTGATCAACCTCACTATAAAAAACCATCATTGCATTATTTTTTATTATAAACAAAAAATAAGAAAAAGAAAGGCTCATTTCTAATTTTTGTAAATCCAAGTTGTGTGCGGGAAGAGGGCCCTAACTATGGTAAAATTGGAAAGTTCCCACTTTGTAGTAGTCTTCTATTATGAAGCTCGAGCTTGATTTGGACGCTTGGCATATGGAAGCCATGACTTGAGGTAGGCATTCGAGCTTTGTCTTCTCATTAACTCAATTTCATTTTGATGGCATTTGTTGATTTAATGGCACAATATGAATGTTAATACTGACATTGTTTACATCTTTTCATTTGGAATGCTCGATGACCCGCATACTAGCATTGTTTACTATGTGGTACTCCCCATTTATGATCATTTACTCATTGCATGTAGATTTAACACCCTTCATAGATGACTTTGACCTCTGATTTGACCTTGATAATGTCCCCTCCATTGCTTATGATTAATCATGAATGCCTTGTGTTAATGGGCATGGTGGGTTATTGCTGTGGATGCATCATTTGGAAATGATGCCATAGCAACACCAGATGGAAAAACAACATCTGGTGTTGTTGTTGCACTACTTGGATGATGCAGTCACAATAGTGCTTCACCAGGTGTTCATAAAGAAATAAATGCAGCCACTTACTTCTTTTAGTATTGATCTCCTTTTTGTGCTTCCATGCTTTTTTTCTTTTCTATTCTGTCTTCACACTAGTACATTTGACCTCATTTTTCTATGAAAATTATCAACCATTAATTAAAAAGGTTTAGGTTGGTCGGATTATAGAAGGAATTTTTTATTTTTTTTAATCCATGCCCATGTTGGTCAAAATTTTGACCAATACCATGTCGGTTGAAATATCGACAAACACGGCCATATAACTTAAAAAAAAACATTTCAATTCTCATTTCATTTTTATGGGCAAATTATATGAATGGTTACAGTGTGCGAAGGATTTCCATCTTATAAGCTACACACCAAGGGATATAGGAACAAAGCTTATTCCAAATTGTGAAGAGCCAGACCCTATGTTAGCAGCATATCCAACACCCGAGGTTAATAACACATTTCATTATTTATATAGAATTTTCTGTAATAAATTTGGAGTTTGAGGTATCTTCCATGTTTCCTATTGTTCATTATGTGGATTTTCATTTTCTTCTAGTCGTCTCTATTAGTAATATGCTAGTAGGCAATTGAATCAATAACCAAATGCGGGTAGTCTAACCTTGTCTGAAGGTTCTCTGTGCAAGTCATCTAAATATTTGTGGTTACCAATCTAGAACCCAAAGTGTAAGATCAGTCCTCCAAAATGCCATGTGTCTTACATTCTCACCAATAAACTTGAACAAACCTATGCGGGATGTAAGCTTCTGTTAAGTAGTTTGAATGCAATGTTCCAAGCTGGTGACTGTGCACCTGTGCAATGCAATTTGATGCCCTAGGCTAATTTCCATAGATGGATTTAGTTGGTAAGGAAGGGAATCAGGTAGTAGAGCCCACAAATAGATTGATGGTATTGGATAAGTGATGGATCCACAACTTTTGGATTTAGAGAAGACCTTCCAAGACCTGTTCTGATCACATGAACCCATTCTTGGTCCTTTACATTTAAACCTGGTCTAAACCGGCCATTTAGGCTAGAGAGTCTGGTGTGGGATTGAGGGTGTTGGAGTGTGGATTGGAACCAGTTTTGGAGAAAATCAAAGAGAACTGAGGAAAAAGGAGAATAGACCATTCATAGTTGATTAAGATTCCATCATTCGACAACTATTTGTGGGCATAGACAACAGTCAGACTGAAAGGAGTTGGGGATTGATTTCCTAAAATGGTGTTGGGGTTGTTTGGAACAAAATAAAAGTCTCCATGCTGGCCTTGACATTGGATTTCAAATTTATTGCCAATTGCTTAAACTTAAGCATTGAGGTTAGTTATATGATAGATGCAACCGAATAGAAAATTGTCCATATAGATTTAAAAGCCTAGAACCTGATTGAGAAATTATGTATGATAGATGAGAACATCTTGATGATTGTGTTGGTGTTCAAAATAACGCTTATGCTCTTAGGCTACCAATATACCCTCAGAAGGATTTTAGGAATGGTTGGCTCCAAAATGTTATGAGGTCTTAGGGTAACTAGACCAACTATAGGGACAAGACCCCCCTCTTCTACTTTTGGCTCTGCAAAACCAAGGTGGGTGCACCTAACCTAGTATAAAATATACCTCACACACCAAGGACTGGGTTTCAATAATAGATGAATGGATAGTAAGAAAGTACTAAATGCTAACCATACATGCATTGACTCTCCATTACTATAGGGTAGAACCTCACACAACCAAATACTTAAAGCTTAGGAATGGTTCTCAATTTATGTGCTTGAATCATAACAACCTCAATCAATATGGATGAACAAGGGAAACACTCATCTAGGCCAGTGCCTCATCCATTGGGCATGATCTCTTAAACAGACTATACACACACACCAGACTATATCTGAGATTCAAAGCCATAAACACATTTACAATTTCCTTTAATGCTTATAGATTATCCTTACATAGACAAGAGATAAACCTATGTCCCATCAAGAGCATCATTTCATCTAATCCTAGATTAGAACTCAAGAATGAAGACACATACATAAATTAATATGCAATGAACTAGAAAGTTCAAAATCTACCTGTATTGACACAAAGGAGAGATAAGCATCATGTATCTACATTAAGTATGAAGAATCCTCAAGTGTATACAATTAGTCCAAGCAAACCATGCTTGCAAATTACAGCTTAGACCCACAACTTTCTTTCTACTTGTTCATAAATATCAAGAACAGACCATTACAATTCAGACTGAGAAGAGGATTCACAATCAAGAAGATTTGAACACCTAACTCCCAATGACCTCAAATGACCATCAAAAACCCTTTATACCAAGGTAACAATACAAGCATAATGGTCATTCACAACTCAAAAATTCAAAACCACCTAACACCACTGAGGAGTTAACACAGACATGATAGGGACCAAGCCACAGGAAAGCTCTAAACAATCCAATTTCAACAGCTATCTAGCCTTGTACCAGTCCCAAGTACAAAATCATCACAAAACCCCAAGAAATCCAACCAAAAAGATCCCTACAACACATCTTGAGGTACTGCCACAATTACTTCCTCACGGCAAGAGAGTCCTCTACAGCTACTCATGGTAGCCAGGACCACATTGCAACAGTTGACAACCAATTTCATCCACTCTAGCCACTCAAAAATTGAATTTCGGTACCTGCTGTCATTGCAAACCCTCTGCAAAAATTTTGAATTTGAAAATAAACGGTCACTTTATGGCTTCTGCAATAGATCAACAGTCGTCATTCAAATCTCAGTCAACTTTAAGTCCTGACCGTCTAATTATTTCATTTCACGGGTTATGTCTTTACTTTATAAAAATGGCCCCAGTCAAATTTAGCGAATTGGCGACAAAGGTTACCGTCAGTTCGTGAAAAAAATTCTGCCTCTACTTAAATTTTTAGCGATCACATGACCACTGTTCACCAAACTGCTAAGTCTACAAGACCTTGGCTAAAACATTACGTGAACTAGCAAAACACTTGAAAGATTTGTTGGAACCACTACCCAAAGTTATCTAGACTACCAACAAACTGAGAAACTAATTGGGCCCCCATCTCAAAGATCAACGACCATCTTAAAATCTCATAGTTCTAACATATTCCATGAGATGATACGCTATCCACCTGATCTACCACCGTGTGTACCTTTTCAAAATCTCAGGGCCCACAGAATATAAACCTTTAAACAGATGGCTATCTTAAGTTTGCTGGCCTCTGACAAATTCTATGCAAAGATAAGACAATCATCAGATCTTCCATCTCATCATCCCCTTAGGAACTCTCCGGTCCACTGACACAACCAATGAGGAAATGCCAATTCAGCACAGCTGGACCAATAAGAGGCATCTGAATCAGCCTCATTTGACACAGGACCGCATAGAACAAAGGAAATCAATGGCCATCTAAAGATCACATAGACCCCCAAGATTCTATCAAAATACACGCCATCCGTCAATCAAGAATCTTATCCTACTTGGAAGAAAACTGGCCCCATTGACACAAATATTCAGCAACATGTGGACCAATTAGAACACTCTGAATCAGCCCCGCCTAACACTAGGACCACCGCCAAAGATACATTTGAGACAAAAGAGATCAATGGCTAGTGTAAGATCTTAAGCCTCTGACAAATTCCATGAGAACTTACGCTGGTCATTGGATGGACAACAAATGTCAGGACCCTCTGACCCATTGGAAAATTAGGTCCCACTGACACATTACCTTGTAAGATTCCAAATGAACGGATGGCGCATGATCTGATAGGGGATGAATATTCTTTAAGATCATGCATCGACCGTAGATTAAAAGGCTTTCACTATAGGGCCACTGACACATGCCGAGTTGTTTACCCGTGGACCAATAAGAAAGTGCTAACAAGGCACACCTGGCAGTTAGGACCCCCAACAACTTTATACTGCCTGGAAAATCGAACAGCTGGCGCAAGATCTGAAAGGCTCCAAAGATTCTAAGCGCTTATATGCCAACCGTCGATTAGGAATCTGTCTGATTGAGATACCAGGCCCATCATGCCTTGAAGGATACTTTGATGAATGATAGACCACCACGTGAGCCTATCTGGTAATGGACCTGCCTGAATTGAAAAGGTTACGTCATGGAAATGAATCAACAGACGTCTCATGTTCGCAAGCTTCTGACAAATCTCATGAGAAGATACGCCCACCATTGGATTGAAGATACTATCAGAGAGGGACCCAAGGAAATTGAAGCCGAGAACTTAGGAAGAAATAAAACACAACTTAGGGAAATATTGAAATCACCGCTGGGCATGCAGACTTAGAAAAAAAATAACTGAGGACATAGGAAAAATTAAAAGGGGACCCCGCCGATACATAAAAAGAAACCTAATTGTGCACAAGGTAAAGTGAAATTTTAAAAGGCACATGTGGATAAAAGTTTTAAGTTGCCCCAAAAAGGTAACACAAAATTAGAACAGGGCCAGGGTATTTGAAAATTTTAAATGTCCAATGGCTAGTTTTTTGAAAGTTAATGAGGGTTTTAGGCCAGAGACCTAGAAAGTACTGCAGAGACCAGAATAAAAAAGGGAGAACCATGGAAATTTTTACTAATGCTAACAGTGGCTCATACTAGGGGATGCATGTCTCTTGCAGGCATGGCAAGGATTCAGAATCACTGGGAGAGCAGACCAACTCAAAATTCTGACTCAAAAAACACAAAGCAGACAAACTAAAAATAGGGGAAAAAACCTAAACTACTGCTCATGGAAAAGATACTTCAAGAGAAGTAAAACTTTAGAAATTGTCCATGAACAGGCAATTCCAAAGTACCACCAGTTAAGTCCTTCAAGATATATGAATCTATCCCCCATTTGTTCTCAATAAGATAAGGGCCCAACCATATTGGATCAAATTTTCCATGCTTCCCCTTATCTTCCAACCTTGCATTCCACATCAGGACTAGGTCGTCAATTTCAAAACTCCTTGGAGTAGTCCTTTTATCAAACAAATTTTTAAACTGTCTCTGCAGTGTCTCATTTCTCTCATGTGCATCCCTTCTTACCTCCTCTAACTAGATCAGTTCATCCATTCTCACTCTCATCTCATCATTCAGGTCTTCATCATATGCCTAGATGAACCTATACATTTGCAACAAATTATTCTGAGGTAATCTAGCACCATTCCATAAACTAAGTCAAATGGGGCACAACCTATGGCTTTCTTTATAGTTAATCTATCAGCCCATAATGCTCACCATAACTTTGAGTCCCAGGCTTTCTTATTTCTATCCAACACCCTCTTGAGAATTTTAACAAGACTTTTATTACTGGATTCAACCTAGCCTTTCCTTGTGGATGGTATGGGGAAGAAAATGAACTGTGTATCCCATATTGCTGACAAAATTCACCAAATTCCTGTGATCTAAAACACATTGCATTATCAACCACAATTGTCTCTGGACAACCAAATCTAGTGAGAATATTATGCATTATAAAATCAGTTACTACTTTACTAGTAGCTCTCCTAGTAGGGATAGCTTCAACCCACTTGGTAAAATAGTTTGTTGCCACTAGTATGTATGAATGCCCACCACTAGACTTGTTTGGGATTTCTCTAATGAAGTCAATACCCCATCTTTGAAAAGGAGCTTGAATTGAAACAGGCCTGAGTGGCAAATTCCCACCAAACTTCAACTTTCCTGCAAATATCTGGCATGCATCACATTTCTTCACAAACTGGTGGACATCTTTAAAAATTGTAGGCCACCAAAATCTAGACCTAAGGATCTTGTGGGTTGTGGTATTTGCCATATAGTGTCCTCCACATACATCTTGATGCATTTCTTCTAACAGAGCCTTAGATTTTTCATGGTCCACACATTTTAGCAATACTCCTTCATTGCTTCTCCACCACAACTCACCATGTATAATAGCATACCTTGCTGAATGTAACTTGACAGTCCTCCTCTTACTTTCATTCATGTTAGGGGGAAGGACCAACCTCTACAAATAATTAATAACATCTTTATACCAATCACAGCAATCCAAATCACAAATATATGGCCTCTCTTCCTCTTCTAACATATTCACATGATTTGCAACCAGATTACTTTACGCCATTAATTTTGCAAGACCTAGGCCTCTTACCAAATTTGTAATCTGAATATCAATATTGAATTCCTAGATCCTATTGATCCATCTACATCTTTTCCCTGAGACTTCTTGTTGCACCAATATATCCTTGATAGCAGCACTAGGAACATAAGCAACCACCTTAGCTCCCACAAGATAACACCTGAAAGCCTTGATTGCTTTGACTAAGGCATAAGCCTATTTCTCAATGATATCATATTTCAATTCTGCTGCATGTAAAGACTTGCTAAAAAATGATATGGGTTGTTCATATCCATCTAAATTCTTTTGCAATAAAACTGTTGCAACTGTATGATAAGAAGCAAAAGAAAAAATCTGCATGGGCTTACCATAATCAGGGGTCCTCAAAATAGGGGCATCTTTAATGGCCTATTTGATACTTCTAAAAGATTCATCTGCTTCTTCATTCCACTCTACCTTTGAATCTTTTTTCAACATCCTAGAGATAGGAATACAAATTTCTACAAAATTTGTAACAAATCTTCTTAGAAAATTCACTTGCCTAAAGAAAGACTATACTCCTTTAACATTCCTTGGTTGTGAAAGTTTATCTATAGCCATAACCCTTTCAGGATCAATTCTCACTCCATCCTTGGACAGAATATGTCCAAAGAGCTTTCCTTCCACAACACCAAAAGAACACTTCCTTGGATTCAAGGAAATCCCATACTCTGGAGCTCTAATGAAAATCTTTTCAAGATGTTCACAATGCTGATCCTCTCTTTTTGAATATGCTATGAGATCATCCTAATATACCACTAGGAACTTGTTTATGAAATCTACAAAGGCCACATCCATAGCTCTCTAAAAAGTTTCTCCTACTTTTGTCAGACCAAAAGGCATTCTAACATAAACATATGTCCCCCAAGGAGTAGTGAATGTAGTCTTAAATTGTTCTGACTCCTTAACCATGACCTGATTATATCTAGAGAAACCATCCATCATGGACATCAACTCTGAACCAGTGACCCTTTGCAGCATATTTTCCATGTTAGGAAAACCATAATTGCCCTTCAAAGAATTGACATTCAAACTCCTAAAATCAACACATAATCTAATGTCACCATTCTTTTTCCTGACCGGAACCAAATTTGACACCCAAGTAGAATGTCTGCCAGGCTTTATAATTCCAGCATCCATCATTTTCTTGAGTTCTTCCTACATCTTTGGTGCCAAAGTAGGATTCACAGGCCTTAATTTTTGCCTAAATGGTTTGGTTCCTTCCTTCAATGGTATCTCATGTTGAAAGAGATCTTCTCTATAATCTTTCAAATCTTCATAAGACCATTCAAAAACATGTCTAAATTTTTTGAGAAGATCAATCAAATTTCTCCTAGTTCTTTGAGATAAACATTTACCTATGTAAATATTCTTTGGTTCTTGGTTTGTTCCTAGATTCACTTCCTCCAAATCATTGATCTTGTCAACATCTCTAGCAACATAAGCCCTTTCCTTATTATCAAATGCTCTATCAAGGGAAACCAATCCCCTTGGGATCCTATTTGACTTCAATTGCAATACTTCCTTCCCAAGGACATTTTCTTTTCCATCTCTGATGTCAACATAGGTACTAAAATCCATCTCCTGACCATCAAAGTGAGATTCATACTGCAAGAATCTCAATATGTCCTGATCATCAGAAAATACTTGCCAGTTCTCAATATTATCTAGGATAGAAGGCCTGAAATTACATTCAATTTTTGATATCCCTGCAAAGGTGATATCTTCTGGCCTTAATGCTATGTTTTCCAATATTTCATCCATCTTGTTTTAGCTTCTATCCACCCAATCAATTCCAAAGGCACTGAAACTTTCAATTTCATCCCAAACAACATTTCTATATTGTTTCAGCCTTTGGTTCTTAGATGCATACTTCAATCTAATCTAAGAAATTACTAGCTCAGAATCACCAATCACCCTAAGATGTTTGATCCCATGTTTTGATGCTTGTCTCAAACCAATCAGTAGGGCCTCATATTTGGCAACATTGTTTGTGCAAGGAAACAAAAGAGTGAAAGAAAACTTAAAAGTCTTACCACTTGGGGACACCAATAACACTCCTACTCCAGCATCTTCTTTTGAACTTGCTCCATCAAAATACAGGGTCCATAATACATTACCTTCTACCATGTTACTCTCATCATCAGCCAGAATGATAGGCTTGACCTTCTCTTGTATGTCTCTCTCCTAAACTTGGAATGAACCAATGTCAGTGTCAACAAAACAATTCAGGCTATCTTCTTCATCTTCCTCAATCATATGAGGGGTTCTAGTTTCCCTTGACGCCTTCACATTCTCTCCTTCAATGTCAAATGTAGCAAAAGACAAGTCACATTGAATACTTCCTCCCATAGAAGCACTCCACCTTCTAGATAAAAACATTCCATACTAAGGGGGAATGTCGACTACAAGAACACTCATATTCAATTGTTTATCAGGAAATGTAGCCAATTTATAAGGCAAAGCCTTAATGGTACCAATAACTAGCACTTCTCTTGAGTCCATAGCTTGACATCTCCCATGAGGTGTATCAACCTTTAATCCCAATGACTTCATGATTTCTGCAGGCATGACAGTGTTAGATGCTCCGGAATCAATCATGTAATTCTTTAACAATTTGCCATTTATCATAAGAGACAAGAAGAAGGGATCAACTATCCCTGATGCTCCATTTACCACATTTGTATCCAAAAATATCTGAGGGATCTTGGAAACAATCTCTTCACTTTTACTTTCAAATGTGTCTTCCAAAGAAGCCACATGCTTGTCACCTCTATTCATTTCTTGGATTTTTATTGAAGGAGCACCATTCATCCAATCCAAGGCCTTAACCTTGTGTTCTTCTATTCTCATCATTTCCAAAAGTGGAACCTTGACAGTTATTTGTGATAATATTTTTGTCATGTCAATTGGAACATACTTTTGGTTATTCATGTCTCCCTCAAAAATAGTGACAACTTTATCCTTTGTGAAATCAGACTTGTCCTTGAGAGGAGATTTCTCTCCCTTTTGAGAAATGGGAACAACTACTTCTAATGTCTTTTCTTTATTCTTAGGTGCTGTAGTAGGCATAATTTTCCTTTTTACCTTTATCTAGTTAGTAGCATCAGCCCCTTTACCCTTTTCTTCATGCTGTTGTGTGGTCATCTCTATTTTTTTGATAAACATGCTACCTGGCTTACCACTTGTACCTCCAATTGTCCTGCTTCTCAAATTATAATTACTCCTAGCTTGAGTAACCATGTCTGTAGTGATTTGAGAAATTTCTTCATCAGATGGTCTTCTTAAAGAAACTTGCTCCTCACACCTCACTGTACCACATCCAACATCATCAAACTCATCATCTTCTTCATCAGTAGAGGCAACTTCATCCCATGCATGTGAAGAAATCATTCCACATCCATCCTTGTCATATTGCTCAGTTTCTTGGTTATCAAATAAATTCAAAGCAATCACACAATGCTCTGGACTGTGAGGAGATTGACAAGTAGCACACCATGGGACATCATCGATCATGTTTATTGAATTCCTTTGCAAAGGAACAGGGATCCTTCCATCAGGCCTTTCTTGCTTGGTTGGGAAAATGGGCTTGCCATCTTTCCACTGAGTGTTGTAAGGGTAATTTTGCATTCTTGGCTATCTGCTAAGATTGTTTGGAACTGAACTCTCAATAGCCACAACCCTATTATTTCATTTCTCACCAGGCTTTAGTCCTTCTAAAACCTTCAAAATTTGTTTTAGATTGTCATCCTCTTTGGGCTTAGAGTCAGAAGACCTTCCCATTTCTTTCTTATTCTGTATTTGAGGCCTACAATCATCTCTTCTTCCTATCTTCCCTGATATTCTTCTGTTGCTTTCTATGTTGATAGCAAGCTTATAAGCATCTCTGAAATTTCTAGGGTTCTTATCCCTCAAGAGGTATCCCATCTTTGCATCAAATGCATTTAAGTATGTCACAAGACACACCCTATCATCTAATCTGATAACTTGCAGTATCCTATGCATAGCCTTTTGGAATCTTATATTAAATTCAAGGACTTCTTCATTTTGATTTTTCTTTATGTTATTGAATTCATTCAAGATAAAACCCTCATTTGTTTTATCTCCATAATGGTCCTTGAAACAATTCTTAAATTCATTCCAGGACCCTATACTATCATGGGGCAATCCTCTAAACCAATCCCTAGCATCTTCGGTCAGAGATTGTACAAATAACTTCATTATAACATCATCAAGCTCTATATTATAATCATCTATTACATCTATAAAAAAATTTAGATGTTCTTCACATGTGATGACATTATTTCCAATAAATTTAGGAAGCTTCTTCCTAATTTCATCAAGGATTGCATTGGGATAACCAGGAATACCAAAGAAGATAAGTTGTTTGTACCTTTCATGAATAGGAGCTCCATATGGTGGATCCATTCCTTGAGATGTAGATGTCCTTGTGTTTGAACCATCAGGAATTTTAGTAGCACCCGGTACACCATTTGCTTGAGCTACATTGTTACCATGAGTTCCACCCTGTCCTAAAAAGGAAGCAACAACATTTGAAGGTCCTGAAGCATGCTTGAGAAAATCAATCTTTTTTCTGATTTCTGCAGTAGAAACCTCCAACTCTGCTTTCTCTAGTTCTTTATCTGATATTTATTTCTTCCTTCTAGCCACCTCCAAATCTAAATCTAATCTCAACCCTGGGTCTAATGTCCTATCCACAATAACTTGTTCATTAATTTGAATTCTGACAGCCTTCTATTTGCCTTTATCTCTAGGTCTGGTATCCATACCCTTTGAAAAATAGGCTATTCCTCTACTCTTTCATGCTCTGGGACAAAATTAATTGCCTCCAAATCTAGTAACTACCTTTTTAATTGCTCAGCCCTTATCATGGCTTGTCTTACTTTATCCTCTTTATCTTTTTCTCTTTGCTGCCTAATGGCAAGTTGTTCTTGAACTCTTCTTTCTAGTTCATAGATCTCCTCAAAGATCTCTTCTGATTCTAGGAGAGTGGTCTTAGACTCATCATCTCCCACTTGAAATTCCTCCTCATACTGATTCAACCCCAAATCATCAGCCTCCTCATATTCTGAGATATTTTCTTCTTGACGAGGCCTGGTTTGGGCTTCTTGTCTGGTATCTTTCTTGTTCTTCCAAGTATGAGAAACATTTATTTTCTTCCTTCTTCCTTCCCTTGTCTGACTAGGCTCAGAAGTGCTTGGAATACCTTCTTCCATTATGTCTTCAGGATGCTCCTTTCTTCGAGACCTAGTGCCTCTATAACTCATCTTACCAAAATAATCACTGACTAGCACTGCTATAGAGATGTTTCAGTCGCCACCCAAGTGTATTGGGAATGTTACAATATAATTTCCTCACTTTAGAAATATTCAAATGAGTTAGAGAGACAAGGAACAAGAATATCCCTGTTTCTTCCAATGATGACCTACTGGTTAAGATAAACATGTATAACCTTTCCCTAGCAAAGTCACCATCTTGTTGGTGTTCAAAATGACACTTATACTCTTAGGCTGCTAATATACCCTCAGAAGGATTTTAGGAATGGTTAGCTCCAAAATTTTATGAGGTCTTAGGGTCACTAGACCAACTATAGGGACAAGACTGTCCTCTTCTACTTCTGGCTCTGCAAAACCAAGGCGGGTGCACCTAACCCAGTATAAAATATACTTCACACACCAAGGACTAGGTTTGAATAACAGATGAATGGATAGTAAGAAATTACTAAATGCTAACCATACATTCATTGACTCTCCATTACTATAGGGTAGAACCTCACACAACCAAATACTTAAAGCTTAGGAATGGCTCTCAATTTATGTGCTTGAATCATAACAACCTCAATCAATATGGATGAACAAGGGAAACACTCATCTAGGCCAGTGCCTCATCCATTGGGCATGATCTCTTAAATAGACTATACACACACACCAGACTATATCTAAGATTCAAAGCCATAAACACATTTACAATTTCCTTTACTGCTTATAGATTATCCTTACATAGACAAGAGATAAACCTATGTCCCATCAAGAGCATCATTTCATCTAATCCTAGATTAGAACTCAAGAATGAAGACACATACATAAATTAATATGCAATGAACTAGAAAGTTCAAAATCTACCTATATTGACACAAAGGAGAGATAAGAATCATGTATCTGCATTAAGTATGAAGAATCCTCAAGTGTATACAATCAGTCCAAGCAAACCATGCTTGCAAATTATAGCTTAGACCCACAACTTTCTTTCTACTTGTTCATAAATATCAAGAACAGACCATTACAAATTAGACTGAGAAGAAGATTCACAATCAAGAAGATTTGAACACCTAACTCCCAATGACCTTGAATGACCATCAAAAACCCTTTATACGAGGGTAACAATACAAGCATAATGGTCATTCCCAACTCAAAAATTCAAAACCACCTAACACCACTGAGGAGTTAACATAGACATGACAGGGACCAAGCCGTAGGCAAGCTCTAAACAATCCAATTTCAACAGCTATCTAGCCCTGTACCAGTCCCAAGTACAAAATCATCACAAAACCCCATGAAATCTAGGCAAAAAGATCCCTGCAACACATCTTGAGGTACTGCCATAATTAATTCCTCACGGAAAGAGACTCCTCTGCAACTACTCATGGTAGCCAGGACCACATTGCAACAGTTGACAACCAATTTCACCCACTCTAGCTGCTCAAAAATTGAATTTTGGTACCTTCTGTCATTGCAAACCCTCTGCAGAAATTTTGAATTTCAAATTAAATAGTCACTTTATGGCTTCTGCAATAGATCAGTGGTCCTCATTCAAATCTCAGTCAACTTTAAGTCCTGATCATCTGATTATTTCATTTCGTGGGTTATGTCTTTACTTTATAAAAATGGCCCCAGTCAAATTTAGTGAACTAGTGACAAAGGTTACCATCAGTTCATGAAAAACATTCTTCCTCCGCTAAAAATTTTAGCGATCATGCGACCACTATTTTCCAAACCGCTAAGTCTACAAGACCTTGGCTAAAACATTATGCGAACTAGTGAAACACTTGAAAGATTTTTTGGAACCACTACCCAAAGTTATCCAGACCACCAACAAACTGAGAAACTAACTAGGCCCGCATCTAGAAGATCAACGGCCATCTTAAAATCTCATAGTTCTGACATATTCCATGAGATGATACGCTATCCACCTGATCTGCCACCATGTGTACCTTTTCAAAATCTCAAGGCCCACTGAATATAAACCTTTAAACGGATGGCTATCTTAAGTTTACTGGCCTCTGACAAATTCTATGTGAAGATAAGACAACCGTCAGATCTTCCATCTCATCATCCCCTTAGGAACTCTCAGGCCCACTGACACAACCAAATAGGAAATGCCAATTCAGCACAACTGGACCAATAAGAGGTGTCTGAATCAGCCTCGTCTGACACAGGACCACATAGAACAAAGGAAATCAATGACCATCTGAAGATCACATAGACCCCCAAGATTCTATCAGAATACACGCCATCCGTCGATCAAGAATCTTATCCCGCTTGGAAGAAAATTGGCCCCACTGACACAAACAGTCAGCAACACATGGACCAATCAGAACACTCTGAATCAGCCCCGCCTGAAACTGGGACCACCACTAAAGATACACTTGAGACAAAAGAGATCAACGACTGGCATAAGATCTTGAGCCTTTGATAAATTCCATGAGAACTTACGCCAGTCATTGGATGGACAATAGATGTCAGGACCCTCTAACCCATCATAAAATTAGGTCCCACTGACACACTACCAAGTAAGATTTGAAATGAACGGATGGCACGTGATCTGATAGGGGATGAATATTATTTAAGATCATGCACTGACCGTAGATTAAAAGGCTTTCACTACAGGCCCACTGACACATGCCGAGTTGTTTACCCGTGGACCAATAAGAAAGTGCTGACAAGGCACACCTTGCAGTTAGGACCCACCGAGAACTTTATACTGCCTAGAAAATCAAACAGCTGGTGCAAGATCTGAAAGGCTCCAAAGATTCTAAGCACTTATACACCAATCATCGATTAGGAATCTATCTAATTGAGATACCGAGCCTACCATGCCTTGAAGGATACTTCGATGAATGATAGACCGCCACGTGAGCCTATCTGGCAGTGGACCCACCTGCATTGAAAAGGTTACATCATGGAAATGAATCAACGAACATCTCATGTTCACAAGCTTCTGAAAAATCTCATGAGAAGATATGCCCACTGTCGGATTGAAGATACTGTCAGAGAGGGGCCCAAGGAAATTGAAGTCGAGAACTTAGGAAGAAATAAAACACAACTTAGGGAAATATTAAAATCACCGCTGGGCACGCAGACTTGGGAAAAAAATAACTGAGGGCATAGGAAAAATTAAAAGGGGACCCCACCGATACATAAAAAGAAACCTAACCGCACACAAGGTAAAGTGAAATTTTAAAAGGCACATGTGGATAAAATTTTTAAGTTGCCCCAAAAAGGTAACACGAAATTAGAACAGGGCCAGGGTATTTGAAATTTTTAAATGTCCAACAGCTAGTTTTTTGAAATTTAACAAGTGTTTCAGGCCAGAGACCTAGAAATTACTGCAGAGACCAAAATAAAAAGGGGAGAACCACAGAAATTTTTACCAGTGCTAACAGATTGCAAGAATTGCTAATAGAAGGATAGTGGCTAAAAGGCTAGTGAATTTCTTGAGTGTAATAAAGTTACATTCCACACTGGATAATGTCTAAGGATTCTTGGGCTAATTTATGTTTCACAAATGAAGAGACATTTGCTATGTTCATACATATAGTTTTTCCCTCCTCTTTTCACTAGGATTGGATGTTACTTGAAGAGGATTAGATTAAGCAGTTTCCAAACAACAAAAGACAAGATCAATCTTTTGTGCAAGCCCCTGGGACTAATCCTAATGTAGCTCAAGTTGAGATAATTCTTTCTCCCCTAGAATATATTCATTTTCACATGGAAGTTAGATGACCAACATTGACAAGCTTCTCTTTTAGAGAAATCATTGAATTACATGAATTTTTTCATAATTTTAATCTACACAACTACCCTATAGATTGAGATTGAGCTTCGCTGCAATCTGCTCTTTCAAGGTTGTAGTTTTGCCACTTTTTTTGCCTCTTCCTTTGCAAGTTTTTGTTTGTGAAACCAAAAATTTTGGGTTCAAGTATCTTTTCATGTGAGGTTTTCCAAAGAATTTCCAAATCTACAAAACCATCTACAAGTGTCCTAAGGGCAGTGAAAGTCAAAATGTTGTTTGACATAGTTGTAGGCATTATTTTCCCTTTTTGCAATCTCAACAGGTGTTTCGAGAGGTGCGATGGTTGAAACTTGTTAATGTCTTGGCTCTTTTTTTCTTCCATGAGCCTTGTTTAATAAAGTTTCTAGGTGTCACATTTTCATAATTTCTTTGCGAAGAAAAAGAGGATGCTTTCAACAATGCCCACTCGTTTAACACATGTCCTAGATAAAGATTTGCAAGAAAGGGGAATCAAAATCAAGTTTGTTAAAGTTTTAATAATAACATCAATATTGAGGGAGAAAAAACTCTTCCATGCATCCCATAGATCAATCATTGTAGGATGTCATGTACCCATGAAGTTGCAAATAATTAATGTGGATCTATTCCATGTGGTGTTAGACACTTGAGTTTTCTGCAATCTATCTATATACACATTTTTCCCATTTTTCCCCTACATATTTCATTTTTCATTTTTCATTTTTCATTTTATAGCCATTGTCAATTCCTCCATATAGCCATTGTCAATTTTCATTTTATAGCCATTGTCATTTCATTACATTGGGCATTGCTTCCTTGTAAGATCTAATGCCTTCAATATTTTTTTATCTCACAACTCATAAGGATTGATGTGATGATAGCCTCATGCTCTTCATTCCATGGTCTAAAACTTTGTACAAAACATGCACCTCTTGATGCTACTACCAGCTTTTACTCTACTATTTGAAAGACAATATGACACCTCTCGTAATAGGTTTAAGACTTGAACCATAGGTATGTCATGAATTTTAGTCATATTTCCATTTACACAATCCATTGAAATAACAAATAGTTCAAATAGTTCAACTGTTGAATAAAACTCAATCTAAATTGCACTCCTATGTTCAAAGAATAAATGAATAAAGAACCTTTATATGGCTAATTAGATAATTTGTCCTAATTACCCCCAACATATTTTATTCTTTTGGCTAGCCTCATACTTTACCTACATTATTTTATGATATGCTATGATATGCCATTAAATATTGATCATGAATTTACCATTATCTAGATACAAGGATGAATTAGGGAGTCTTTTGGGTTTCATTGCTCACAAAAAAGTTATGTGGAATGATTATATGGATATTTTGACTAGAAAACATACAAATTTGGAAGGTAAACATACAAATTTAGAATCCATAGTTGTGCTTCAGATTAGAGTCTAAGATTTTACTTAAAGATTTTGATGATGTTGTTTTAGATGACATTAGAAATGCTCATGTTGGCCATACATTTTACTAGTACGAGGCCATCCCTTTTGATTATAGTTTTGAGGGTTTTTTGATTGATTTCTGAGTTTGTTTTCCAATGGTACAAATCTAATTTGTAGGTCGTATAGCAAGGAAAGGGTAGAGTGCTTGCTAGTAAGGTTGTGCCACCTATTGCCTTACACCTGCAAGGGGAGCTTGGAAGTTTCTAGCTAGGAAGCATTTCTCTTATTGGTGATTTTTCTAATGGTATGTTGGCACTTAAGGCTTTATCATATATTTCTATCAGTTTGGCATTTGAAAATGGTGCTTATGTTGGAAATTTCATGGCCCACGATGTCTGGTTTAGAATAAGACTAGCACACAAATGTAGGGGATTGGTTATTCAAGCAAGGAAGAGGTTGTGATCAAGGAAATAGTAGACATACACTATCAAGTCAGTGGTATTAAATGAAATTTCTCTTTGCCTTTGTAAAATGAAATGATTATAGTGGTATTTTTATGCTGATCTTTTAAAGGATTATAGAGGTATTTTTATATTTTTTCTCTTTTCCATTATTCTAATGACATATTCTCATTTTTGTAACCATTTTGTTTATATTAAGCCACTCTTTCAAGTAACCATTAGAGCTATTTCATATGCAGAGGTAATGAACATGCATATTTGTATAAGCACTACTGGGAGCTTACCTAGCAACACATGTACTATTGTGAAATATCATCACAAGTCCATTTCTTGCAGGATCGAGCTCCTAGTAATGCTTGGTCGATAAATCTGCATGTTTTTCACCTGTGCATATACCTTCTTTGATCGACTCTTATATGCACATGTAGTATTGTGAACATGCAGATTTTCTATAGTCGTAATGATTTTTCTTATTTCTTGTCTTTTGTCCCTTTTTTATTTCCTATGTCTGTACTTGGTGAAATCCATGTGAAATCTAAGTGTAAGGTTATCTCTTCTTATTTGAATATTTTTGAATTGGATGTGGTAGTTTATCTAAGTTATTATTAGAGAGCCCTTAATTTTAAATGCCATGTATTAGGTAGATATAGTAGACATAAACTATCAAGCAAGGAAGAGGTTTTGATCAAGGACATAGTAGGCATACACTATCAAGTCAGTGGTATTAACTAAAATTTCTCTTTGCCTTTGTGAAATGAAATGATTATAGTGGTATTTTTATGCTAATCTTTTAAAGGATTATAGTGGTATTTTTATATTTTTTCTCTTTGCCATTATTCTAACAACGTATTCTCATCTTTGTAACCATTTTGTTTATATTAAGCCACTCTTTCAAGTAATCATTAGATCTATTTCATATGCACAGGTAATGAACATGCATACTTGTATAAGCACTACTGGGAGCTTACCCTGCAACACATGTACTATTGTAAAATATCATCACAAGTCCATTTGTTGCAGGGTTGAGCTCCCAGTAATGCTTGGTTGATAAATCTGCATGTTTTTCACCTGTGCATATACCTTCTTTGATCGACTCTTATATGCACATGTAGTATTGTGAACATGTAGATTTTCTATAGTCGTAATGATTTTTCTTATTTCTTGTCTTTTGTCTCTTTTTTATTTCCTATGTTTGTACTTGGTGACAACATTTTGAATATTGTTGACATACTTAAATGGAATACACAATACCAAATGATGAATGCTCAATTATTGTAATGGAAAAGCATCAAAACCATCCATTTCTAAACTTTGATTTGGTATGATAAATGTCCCTTTGCATTGAGAAAATTATAGTTGAGAAAATGGTTGTTCAGTAACGATTTGTATCTACAGGTTGCAAACAAATCATCCTTCTTCCACCAACGAGTCATTCAATTCAAGAAAGACAATGTCTGATGATATCAATGCACAAAAAATAGGGAGAGAATTTCTAGACTGTGGTCTAACTTAAAAAGAAAAGGTGATGGAAAATGTTATTGTCCTTGAAAATTTTGTAAGGGGTTAAAGACTTGAAGATATCTAATCAAAACAACTGAGGAACATTGTAGGCAACATGGTCACATTGAAGGAGGAAATAAATTTCATCCATTGGTATGTATTTTAATAATTTATAAAATACATAAGAGATGATTTGATGATGACATCATGGTCATGGTTAATATAAGGTCATCATTTTCATATAGGTCAACCTCCCTAGGTTTCATGTTATGGACCATGACAATCCAGAGAATGTGGATTTCTAAATGAGGGAACATGGAGGTGTGAATATAGAAGTAGAAGGTAATGATCCCATGGAAGAAGACCACGATGATGAAGAAGATCATGATGATCAAGATGATGATGATGATGATGTTAAAACAGACCTTGATGTACCTATACTTGAGTAGGCACACGAGCCCCTATATGAAGGCTCCCAAACAACGCTTCTTGCTGCTATATTTTTGTTGGTGAACTTGAAGGTTATGAATGGTTTATCCAATGTAGCAATGACACGTATGTTAAGGTATGTCATTTTTTTTCATTATTTTAGTCGTAATTCCCTTACAATTAACATTGGGTGAATCGTGTAGCAATTAATATTCTTTAAATTAACAAATTATATTTTTGGTCATAGGTTGATAGGTGAGTGTTTGTTACCACCATCAAACATTCTACCTCGCTCGTATCGAGAATTATTTTCCATTATGAAAGATATTGGAATGGAGTATCAAACAATAGATGCATGTTTGAACGATCATATTATATATCATAAACAACATGAATTTGCAACAAAATGCCCTATTTGTCATATTAGTAGATATCAATCAAATCAAATAACAAAAAAGGTGCTTCGCAAGGTTCTTCAGTTTATTCCCATTATTCCACGTCTGCAATGATTATTCAGGTGCAATAGCTTGGCACAATTTATGGATTACCATGCACACAATAGAAGTCAAGATGACATTATGTGAATTCCTACGGATGGTTTGACATT
Organism: Chamaecyparis obtusa; assembly: GCA_027943335.1. Taxonomy (NCBI): domain Eukaryota; kingdom Viridiplantae; phylum Streptophyta; class Pinopsida; order Cupressales; family Cupressaceae; genus Chamaecyparis; species Chamaecyparis obtusa. The sequence goes on from BSBK01001922.1 coordinate 2,386,978, forward strand.
TAAGGAAATAGAGAAAAAATGGCCACACTTTAAAGAAGAACCTCGTAATCTCAAACTTTCATTGGCAGTGGACGGTGTCAATCCGTTTGGAGAGATGAGATCTACTTACTCGGTGTGGCCTATTTTTGTTATCAACAATAAAATTCCTCCTTGGTTGTCCATAAAGAGGGAGCACATAATGTCGGCACTGATTGTTCCAGGTATTTTTTGATTTAACAGTCATCTAAATTAATTTCTTATTAATAATCCATCAAAATGGTCATAATAATTATGTAATGTTTTTGTTCATTCAAGTAGGTAAGTACCAAGTTAAAGATATCAATGTATATATTGAGCCCCTTATCAACGAGTTGATGGTGTTATGGAATGGGGTCACTATGTATGACATCTCTAGACTAATAGGACAAAGACAATTTCAATTCTATGCAATGCTTATATGGACAATACATGATGCCCCTAGGCTAACACATTTTTGTGGTATGTTATCTTCTTAACACCTCTTTTTTGGTATGTTATAGTGCTAACACAAAGTTAACATAGTTAATCCAATTATACATGATCTTGTAGGTCTTCAGACAAAGGGAAAATTTGCATGTCTAGTTTGTGGTCCAAAGATGAAATTTCGTCATTCAAAAAGTTTAAGAAATCGGGTGTTCAATGAGAATAGACACTTTCTCCATAGAAATCATAAGTAACGAATTACTGAAAAACATTTTTTCAATGGGAAAGAAGAGACTACATCAAAGCCATGGAGAATGACACCTCACCTATGGAAGTTGGCATACAATAAAATAAATCATCAAGCCATCAATGAACAACTTCCAAAAGGACTAAAAAGTTATCCTACATAATTTAATAGGTTGTCGTACTACAAGCAACTCCCAAACATGCATTTGTTTGATCCTATGCATATTGGAAAGAATGTAACAGAGACATTATGAAAAATCTTGGATGGAAGGCGTGACAAAGACAAAATTGTCAAAATTTGTAGTGACATTGAAGAATCCAACCATGCAATGAAAAAAATCATTCGATCAAATAACAATGGAGACCAGATTGATATAAGTGCCCTTAGTTGGTTATTTTCAGAGCAGCAGAGCAATGCTATAAAAGAAGTCATAAAAAAAATATGATTTCTCACAAGATTTGCTGCGAACATAAACGATCTCATATCAAAGAAAAGTGAATTTGGGCCAGGGATGAAAACACACGATTGGCATACATTTATTAAGGTAATTCATGTTATTTCATATTCACTATATATTTGTATGCTGCATGTAGTTTTCATTGCATTCTTTTATAAAATATTGATAAGATCATTTTACAAATATTAATATGTTCTACCTTTATCTCTCCCACACCACTTCACCAACAGTGTCAAACAAGTTATATATGATCTTGGAAAATACATGAGGTGGTTGTCATCAAAATAAATCAATAAAGAAGATATAAAATATTGGAAGAGAAAAATTTCTCTTCTTATGTGTGAAATGCAAAAGTGTCTACCTTCAATTTTTTTCAATGCACAAGAACACTATCTCATACATCAAGTTGAGGAGATTGAATTGTGTGGACCTATACCAACTAGGTCAATGTGGATGGTTGAGAGGCACTTGAAATTTTTGAAAGGCTTAGTTCGACAGAGAGCACATCCCGAGGGTTCTATGGTGGAGGGATATATGGTATACCAGACCATGGTGTACATTAGTGAATATCTTCATAAGTTTGTAGCGAAGATCCATGTAGATCGCATTTGGGATCCCAACTCCATTAAAAAATTCTAAGGGGAGTACTTGATGGGCAAAGGTAGATTGAGAAAAGTGAGAGGTAAATATAAAATGTTATTGTAGTTAATTAATTCTTATAAATCTTCAATATAAGTTATTTATAATTGGTGTATTTTTTTTTATACAGTTGGTCGAGAGTGGAATGCAATACATTTGTATATTGTGAACAATCTTGATTGGATGACGGTATGGATTGAATGATGTCAACAAAATGGTTTCTCATTAGCATGGGAAGGTGTTGCTTCATTGGTTAGAGAAGCTCATTGTAATGGAGATTCCAATGTTACACCAATGGTAATTGATCTAGCATATGGTTTAAGAGGTAGAGAAGTACGTACAAATTTATTAGTGATCATGACTCATATGTTTCGTATCAACTCACGATGCAAATAATTTACACACGCTTGAAAAATTGTAGGTCAAGCACCACAAAGCTATGTACTATCATGACCACAAATTTTGCATAAAAAGTTGGATGACACAAAGAAAACTTGTGATTCTAGGATAACTGTAGTTTTTGAGGTCACTAATATATCATATAGAAATGACATACATCCTCAACAATCTCAAAATTGATACTATGACATCTTGGATGATATAATTGAGTGCGACTTTCACTCCTTCAAATTAGTTCTATTCGTCATCAAATGGTACAGGTTACAACTGAATCAAAATGATCCAGATAGAACTGTTATTCAACATGATAATGAATTTACAATGATTAATACAAGGTCATTTGAGCCAGTTGGAGATGAGCCCTATGTTCTTCCAAGCCAATGTGAGAAAGTGTTTTACTCAAAGGTTCCACCTAAACAGGGTTGGTCATTTGTTGTTAGACATGATCCAAGAGGAAGGTTGTTAAAGTATAATGTAATGAAAGAAGAAGATATTGAAGATGATGAAGATCAAGATGATGAAGATCAAGATGATGGTGATGATGATGATGATGGTGGTGATGATGATGATGATGATGATGATGATGATGATGATGATGATGATGATGATGATGGTGATGGTGATGATGATGGTGATGGTGATGATGGTGATGATGATGGTGATGATGGTGATGATGATAGTGGTGGTGATGATGATGATGATGATGATGAGACAGATGAAGAATATGATTAATGACATGATTTAAATGATCAATGAAATGATTGACATGATTTATTGATTTCAATTGTAATGATTACATATTTAATGTGTTCAATTCTAATGATTACAACATATGTGATTTATAATTACCAATGTTTTGCTTACGATGCTCAATTAATTGTTGTTGATACATGTATCTATTGTGTTTGATTATCACCCTTTTTGCAAATAGGCAATTGACTACAGACATTGTCACCCCTTCTGTTGATGATCTTGCATTCCATATATAAGGTAAATTTGTTCATGTTTACGATGTTGCATATTGTTCATGTTGTCTTCTAAGTTATTTGTAGCATATGTATCATGTAATTTTTAGCTAACTTAAGATAAATGATTAACATATGCAGGAAATTTAACCCCTTTGGTGTGGATTGTGCACAGTGACATGGATCAGCAGGTATATTAAGTCAATAAATAGACATAATTTTCTTATATTCTTCTTGTTTATCACTGAGCATGTCTGTTATAAATAGACATATTATATAATCATATAATGTATATATAGACAAAGAAGAACCATATAGAAATATACCTATATAATCACTTTCAACTTAGTACATTTTATATCTCCCATGTATAGACAAAGAAGGACCGTACGTATGGGTCACGACTTGATTAATCTATATATATTATTTAAATATTATGAAAATTCTATTTGAAGCGGGGACGTAAAAATATCTCATTTGATGGATTGCAGGACCCACCAAATAGGTACTTGTCAGATCTATCTACATCAAATGAGAGAAATGAGGGAATGGTAGATGAAAGTTCTACATGTAGTATGACTAAAATACGGAGATCAACTAGAGGTCAAAAGATTAGAAAAAAATTTGATAAACGCATGCAATTTTTCCTTGCTAAAGGGGGGTCATGTTCTTATGATGATGAGACCAAAGACAACATCAAGGTGCCCTTTCGGTACACACATATTGAGAAAGAATGGGTACCCAATGAGCTACCTCTAATTAACACTGATTTTTGTGTTAATGAGAGGATATATCGCATAGCTCCATCCTCATTATATGGTTTGGGCCTATTTTCCATGGATGGGATAAAGGTATGTTACAACAAAGTTGTTGAATTGTTCAAGTATGTCAGTCCGTGTTATAGTTACAATGATTGGATGCGGATTGTTCAATATAAAAAAAGTATGCGTAGGTATGCACTATTAGCTAATTATATACAATGGAAAGAAATTGATCAAAGTAAAAGATTTGCAATGTACATTGATGGGAGACCAAAAGCAACAAGTAATATTGTAGGTTTTATAAATAGTACGCGACCTTCCTCAACTAATAAGCAACCCAATTGCATATTTGAGGCACGTGAGGGGAATCAAGTTTTTGTATGTGCGATAAAATCAATAAGTGCAGGGGAAGAACTACTAATAGATTACCATTTAAATTGCATAGGTACAAACAAAGTTACTATCATGAGGGTGGTAAGTACTATATACCATTTTATTAATAATTTTTTTTTGCTAAGTCTATTGCTTTTAGTTCGCTGAAGTTTTTATATTTAATCTTTGTCACAGGATGATATGGATCCTGAACATGATAGAGGCCACGAGGATGCTCCTCCCACCCATTCTTCAGCAAGGGTAAACCTTATTGAAATTGTACAAATTAGATAGTTGAAAAATGTTATATTATTACGTTATTGTATTTATGATTTTGGAGTTTTTATGATAGTTTTATTGATATTCCTGTCACAATTTGATGTTTAGGATAGGGGAAAAACACCTATAGTAACAAAGGCAATAGCTACCCCTTCTGATGATGATATCGCAAAAATGCCTAATATGACAATTATGTTGAGGAAAAAATTAAAAAAATCAATTTAGAAATAATGAGAATTTTGGATGAAGCAAATATTCCAATCGAGGAGATGATGAAGAGGCTATCTAAATTGAAAGCTCAAGCACATTGTTATGAAGTAAGTAGTAATGAATCTTTAGTTATAACAAAAGTTCAATAAAGGTTTATATTTTATACTCTTTTATGTTGTGAAGTAAAATATGTAATATGTGTTCTTGTTATAGGATTTTTTGGAAACTGATCAAGAACCTGGTCAAGGATAACACGGTGAGGCCCGTACTAGCAGAGCTCCAGCCGCCTCAAGTAAAATAATCCTTTAGTTGACAAGTTACAAGGAATTTTTTCTTTGGAACATTCAAAAAATTCTTAAGTTAGCTCTTACTTTTATTATTTCAGAATGTCTTTGCTAACAATGTAATGTTCAGGTCATCAAGTGTAGGAGACTCCTAGGAGGTCGATGAACGTCTATCTAAGATTACCGAGTGAAATGTCAGCAACAAGTGGCATGCAAAAATTGATGCCTTCATAGTCTATGCCAGCTGGTAAATCCTTGTTTTTCTATATTTGGTTTTGTGTTAATTATGATTTGATAATTTGTACTTTAATCTTGGGTGCATCACATAGTGGATTAATTTTTTGGAGTAGGAGATACACCAATGGCACTATCTGCTATGCTAGATATAGATCAGAGTACATGTATTGGTGATAATTTACCAACATTTCCTGGATCTACCCGTGTTTCTAGCACGAGAATTATGCAGACGTCATTGTCGATTGACGATAATGAATCGATGCCTTTAAAATGTCCTAAGCTTCCAGGTACTTTAAAATTATTATTTTTTATATTGTAATATGCATTTACCTATTCATAACAAGTTTAGGATTGATTATCCCATGACATTTTTTGTAGTAAATGATTCATTTTATAAGACGCTTTATGACCTCGCACTGAATATATTTAGGCCCACCATATGTACAAGGTGGAACATCATAACTGAACTAACCTTATCCCACTATTTTTTTTTCATATCATTAATTGGTACAATATTTTTCCTTTCATTCGGGTCTTTTCTTTTAGTATATTCAAGGTACACAACTTTAGATAATTTTTCTATCTAACAATTTTGTGTTTCTTCTTAAAAGGTGGAACTTGCAAAACAAAAAATTAAAAGATAAGCTCATTAAAGATTTAGAGCATGAGTTTGGTAGTCATATTTTTGATGAGAAGAAAATTTTAGAAAGAGCTTGCAAACATCTTAAGACTGCGAGGGACTCACATAGAAAGAGTCTCGTCCAAAACCCAAAGTACGAGCATCCTCCCTTTATTCAAGTGAGGGATTGGAATGAGTTCATTTTGGATGCAAAGGAGAAAGGGGATGCTCAAAGAGGAATTACACCAACAAATGAGAGAAGAAGGTATGCAATAGTATTAACTACTAGTACAATGTAATAATGCACTAATTAGTGATCTTTATATTTATATCATCTAACATATTTCAAACTTTTCATAGGTTGTAGAACACGTCAAAGGCAACAAAGGCTAGGCTGCAAAAGATTGGGTAGCACAAACTTGGCTCAGGTGGATATTCCAAAATTAAAGCATGAATTGTAAGTGGTAGTAAATGAATTACAGAGAAAAATTATTTATAAAATGCAAATAATTTTGTTTAATCAAAAAATGCAGGGCTCTGAATTTAATTTAGAGGCCATGGTAGAACACAAAAAAATTGCCTTCAAGGAAGGCTATCAAGTTGTGGCTAAACACTTATGGCAAGCTTCCATTGGCCCAACCAAAGAGTCTCCTGAATCATGTGCATAGGTAAATATGCCAAAAAATATATTAGAAATTGAATACTTGAGCAACAATCTATTTGATAATAATGTGCATGACATTGCAATGCAGCCTCTAAATCATGACAAGGATCATACGCCACATGATGAAGCCCCTGATGTGCATCGTATTGTCGATGGAGGTGCTCATTTTCTATTTAAAAATAATTATGTAATTATTAATACAATTTAACATCTTAAATTGAACTTAGTGTAACCTTTAATTTGTGTATATTTTAGAGGATACAGAATCATGTCATGCTGAATGAGTGCCGGAGAATGTTCAGACTGATCACCATGTAGATCATGTGGCACATTCAGCTAAAGAAAATCTATGTTTTGTTCTTTTAAATTAATTTTTTGATTTATAGTTCTTTTACTTAATTAAATACTTGTAATTCACTAATATAAAATGGTGTGAATTTAACTCATGAAGTAGTTGTTATTGCAGTGGACCCCCCTTTGGCGCAACGGCCTCGTGTTCTTGAACAAATGAGGAGGAGACATGCGTTGGAATTAGAATCAGTAGAGGAGGGGAATGACGAGAACATTGATCTTCCTCTTAGAAATTACATGATTACAAAAAATAGCAAGAAACCAAAAAAGAAATGATTATAATTAACATTTTTTTCTAATGAAAGAACATTGTCTTAATGGATGTAATTTTGTACTAGTAATGTTGATGAATGATGTGTTAATGAATTCTTCATGAATGTTGTGTGTTAATGAATTATTCATGAATGTTGTGTGTTAATGAATTTTTTGTTAATGAATTATTCATGAATGTTGTGTGTTAATGAATTTTATGTGTTAATGAATGTTATCATGTTATTATAATGATTTAATGTTATATTTCAAAAATGGATGGATGAATGAATGAATGTTAATAAATGTTAATGGAGAATTTAGAGTGATGTTAGGGGGGGGAGGGGCCAAATGAGCTTCCACCTTCACGTGGTTGGCCTTGTTTAGTAGAGAATATTAAACTATTCTCGAAACCAAGTGAAGTTCAAACTTTAAAGATAAGCTTAGAGTTAATAGTGACAACCAATTAGCAAGTCGAAATGAAGTTCTTCGTTACAGGTACCTTTTTAGTTTTTAAAGCACAATGTCATGTTTTAATATTGTGTAGTTTTTTTCTTATGTCAAAGTATTATTTTACTATAAGAACATAATTTATGACCATTTTAGTAACTATTCTAACATCACTATATGCTTGTGATTTGTTTATCTTGTTTCTTTGCAGTCCTTGGTGCACTTGGGGAAAAGTATGATGAGGCAATGAGAAGAAATGATGTGAGGGAAATTATTGTTAACATACCTCAATTGGTGATGGAGAAGGTGGAGAAGCAATTTGAGATGTGGAGCAGTATGTCATACCTCTTTACTATCTATTTGTAAGAATGACCTGTGGAAGAAAAAACAAAAGGCATTTAACAGAGATACTTTATACAACAATATAAGGAAATGATAATAAATCAATATACCATCATGCATATAATTCATGAGGAAAATGAAATAAATACCTGTGATGTCTTATCTAAAATACCTAAAGCTTTTTAGTGGCCTGATAAGAATTTATCTTGCTTTTCTTTTTGTACTTTCCTAAAGTGTGATTTGTCTCTTATGTTTTTGATTGGCTTTTTAGCTTATATTTGTTGTTCAATACCTCAAAATCAGAGAGCATATGATTGTCTACTTTTATTTCATCATTATATTTGTATATATTCAATATTCAAACTGAAATGGTGCTTTTGTTTTTAGGGATAGACCCTCTATGAGATTTTTAGATATGCTCCTATGCATAACTGGACTATGTATGAAGAGGCCTTGAAGACAAATCCTATTTTGACAAAGATGGTGATAAGTGGTGTTGTCTATTCCTTGGGAGCTTGGATTACATAGGTCTGTATCTCAAAATCATTTGCATGTGGCAGAAATGCATACTTACAACCATTTCATTCTACATTTAAAAACATTGATGACACTCTAGACACTAAATAATGCTCATGCTATTGACTTGACAGTACTATGAAGGCAAACCAATTTTTAAATTTGATCAAACCCAGATGTTCAGATCTGGTCTCCTTGGATTTAGTCTTCATGGTTCTTTGTCTCATTATTACTATCATCCTAGTGAGGTAGCACCTTTGCCTTCTTTCTTAGTCTCTTACAGTTCATACTTGTTTAATTTGAATAATTTTTGAGTTCCTTGCAAAAAGGGTATGACAAACAAATATGGGTATACAAGCTCTATTTCCTTTCCATGATTGGTGGGTGGTTCCTGCAAAAGTGGCCTTTGATCAAACTATCAAAATTAATGCCATATGTTGCTTACATTTGATTAATTTTCCATATTAATTACTCTCTTCAGTTGTATTAGAAAATTTTTCCTTAAGCATGTGTGATGCAAACCTGTAACACCTCTTTTTTCCATATGTAATCATGATGCTCTATTTCTTGGTAGTTGTGACTCTTAATGATTAAACCATCTCTTGATCATGTTATTGCACTTGATATATGACTATTTCATGTAGGTGCCTTGGTTGATCTCTTATCTCTAGTTGAACATACTATAATTATTTATTATCCTTGTATGCATGTCATGGTCTGATCTATGTTCCCTCTTAAGCTGGTCTCTTTGTATGTGACTACCCTACTAGCATTGTTTCCTCATCACTATGATGTGCACTATCCACATCTATTTGCATGATTAAACTATTTAATTTACTGGATACCCAATCAACATTATCATTTTCTTCTTTTATTCATTCATTTGGAGTTGTATTTAGAGGTAGATATTTGTTGCTGATTTCATGTTTATCTATTACGTATGCTATTTACTACAGAAAAATAGAATCATCCATGAATTTAGAAAGAAAGAAGAAGATTCACTAACTAATTCTGAGGATTAATAAAAAAAAATTTCTATAACAAGGCTTCATAATACAAATAAATACCTATGATGTCTTATCTAAAATACCGAAAGCTTTTCAGTAGCCTGATAAGAACTTATCTTTCTTTTCTTTTCATACTTTCCTAAAGTGTGATTTGTCTCTAATGTTTTTGATTGGCTTTTCAGCTTATATTTTCTATTCTATACCTCAAAATCAGAGAGCGTATGATTGTCTACTTTTCTTTCATCATTATATTTGTATATATTCAGTATTCAAATTGAATGGTGCTTTTGTTTTTAGGGATGGACCCTCTATGAGATTTTTAGATATGCTCTTGTGCATAACTAGACTGCGTATGAAGAGGCCTTGAAGACAAATCCTATTTTGGCAAAGATGGTGATAAGTGGTGCTATCTATTTCTTGGGAGATTGGATTGCACAGGTTTGTATCTCAAAATCATTTGTCTGTATCCTTGTATGCATGTCATGGTCTTATCTATGTTCCCTCTTAATTGCTAATGTCATTGTGTGATGGTTAAATTGTGGTAGTGTGATGCTTTCCATCATGTTCAAACCCCCACTCCTTGATCTTGACTTTTGGCTTGACTTCTCTTTGCAACATGAACACCTGCTTCTCTTTGTTGGCCATCAACAACTTCCTCTTCCTATTTTGAACCTCTAATTTTGCATACATCTAAAACTTCAATAAATCTACTTTCCAAAGACACTCCTCTTCCTTGACACCATCAACATACCATGCCTCCATGCTTGGAGAGTAAACAATCTCTTGAGCCATTTCATGGCCCATCATCATAGCTAACTCATCCTTAGTCTCTTTGCTTAAGACCAACTCAACCCTCACCAATTGTTCCTTACTCTCATGTCATTCCTCTTGGCATACCAAACAATCATCAACCTCCATGGCCACATCATTACCCTCACTATGTGATGTCATAGGAGTAACTTTCATACTACCCTTATCTTCCTCCAAGGGAAACAACATAGTGCCTACCACAACTGACTCATCACTCTCAAGCCCTTCAAGACTTGCTTCTTTTCTATCTTCACTAGCATCTTACATCTCTGAATCAACATCAAGAACATTTTCATTGCTTGATTCCTTGTCTTTCTCATCCACCAACTTTCCTCTTTCTACTAGCTTTTGCACAGACCATTGCACCTTCTTCTTGACACTCAAATGCCAAATTTTCACTACCTTCAATGACCTTCCTCTTGAGTGCCTACATTTTTCTGCAAACCTATCAGTATTCCTCCTATCCTTCTCCATGAGTTCTTTCAAATTCCTTTGCCTTTTTGTACTCTCCTATAATGCTTTCCTTAAGCTTCTTATCTCCTCTTGTCTCCTTTCTTATTCTCTTTTCTCATCTTTATCTCTTTTCTTTGTTCCATTCTTTAGGTGCTTTTTCAACACTTTTACCATGTCTATCTCTATCTTTTTCAATTTCATCTTCACCTTTTCTAAGATTCTTCTCAATATTTAACTTGCAAATATCTAGTCCCTTTCTCTGATACCACTATGATGTAGAGGCATAGTGGGTCCAAACACATATCCACTCTTTAATGAAAAATATCATAAACTATGATGCCCCCATTCTAATTAGTATTTAATAGAATTTCTAATTACAATAAACAACAGTAGCAAGATGGTATAGGAAGGCCCGATAAAGTAAGACAAGCAATGTTAAAATATAATTTGTGCTAGGCCTATATGCAATTAAGAATAGTAGACCCAATAAAGTAAGACATCAGTCTATTAAACAATAGATACCAAGGATGGTATAGCTATCCAACAACCTCAGCTCCAACTTTTGGTCAAATTTCACCTTCTCAGTCATACCCAGCATAAACAAATGGCACAAACAGCATGAAATGAGGATAATAGTGAGGGAAAAAGGCAGTGATTCTGCCAAGCAATGATTTACCTACCTCCAATCAATAGTACAGCCCAAAAAATTCACTCCTATCTACATTTAAGAATGGTATGGCCTCTTCTGGAAACTTGCACAGCCTCAATACCAACACCTAACTTATCAAAAGGTTTTCAAATCATGCTAATACTGAAACTCAATCACTGGAAACAATTAAGTATTATACTGAGGAATCAAAACACATAAAAAATATCCTTTCTTAGTAGAAAACTGGAAAGTAAGTTCAATATTCAGCACAGTGGTGATTTTAGAGTGAAACCACATAGCTAGCTAGGAGGGTTTTCGTCCCCAAAACTGGATATAATTATTTAACTTATTTTCCCTTTACCAATACCTATGGAAAAACTTTAGGAAATGAGGCTAAGGGTTACCAATAGCTTATGCTTGAGAAGGGAACATTACAAACACCATCAAAATTTAATTACAAATAACATGACCAAATCAGAATATGCAGAATAAGCAAATCAATATTGAGAATAAACATCACTTAGAAAAATAGCAAAATAAAATAGAAGCTTGGCATTCATTTATATTTTCAAATAGCTCAATGTTTAATTCTCATTGAACATATTATGTATATGTCAACACATTTAGTGTATATGCCCATAGTGTATTTTCTATTTGGGTCCTCGCTAGCCTATGAATCTTTGGCCTTCCGTATGCGATGGGGTGTTGTGAGGGCTTTCATGTATTTGAATTGGTATGGCCCCTTTGTGCTTGTCATTGCACCATTTTTTGACTGTATGCTCGAGCCTATTTACTTCATTGTTTATTCATTTAAAGCTATGCCACCCTATGATTTGTTGTATATGCTCATGAAAATGTCTCCTTCTATTTAATTTTGGAGAGGCTCGTGACCCTTGGCTATGGAATCCATGTTATTATCTTTTAACCAGCCCTTGAATGATCTTGTGCTACTGTAGATTACATGTATTCATTGATTTGTGGTGATGGCATCATTGTGTGCATATTTCAGTTTAATGGACCATCTTGTGAGCTCTATACATCATGCTTGATGTGCTCTATTTTGAAAAGCCATGAGTTTTTTGGGGGCATAAATATCATGACTGGTTCTTTATGCTATTATTGACATTCGGTTTAAGCCATAGATAGCCTATGAGCTATTAGCTAGGTGTCTTTGATGAGTCTTCACTCACTAGCTTATGCTTGTTATTTATTCATTGATTTTTGGGTGCCATGTATTGTTGCTATCTCTATTATGTGCTTGAGAGGAGGGCTCACGATCTATGTGTTTTGTTGTTAATGCCATGATTCCATTATGTATTGAGTTGTTTGGTATTGCGCTTGTGATCCTTGAACTAGTGCTTTGTTATCCTCATGTCAGCAACTTGGTGTTCATTTGGATTGAAGGGCCCGTGAGCTTCTTGCAATGTTTCCATTTGTTTAATGCTCACTATTTTGAATGGTTGTTGTTGCATCCCGTTCTCCTTCTATGACACTATATTTTACTTATTGCATTCAGTTTATTCCTGATGAATGGAACCATGTCCTATTGATTAGATCTTTATTTACTTGATTGTTGATGTGAGCATGTATATGATATTCTATTTATCTGTGGCCCACGAGTTGTGAGTTTAGAAATCATTTTATTGCATACTTTTTCATCATTTGATTTACCATGCCATGCTATGTTCTACCTCAAATACTTATGCTTTTACAGGTCTTCATGTTGTTTGGCATTCATTGAACCATACAATGATATTGTTGTTTGTATTCGATGTAATGTTGATTTTCCATTGCTGCTCCATGATTATTGATGCTTGTTGTTCTATTATGCCATCATGATGTCATGTTATTCTTAAGAGGCATCCTTCCATTACTTTTCCAATTGTGGCTTCTTTTAGTGTATATGCCCATGTCATTTGGACACCATTAAACACCCAAATGCATGACAATGACTAACACAAGGCTGATTTTTTCAAACTCAATGTGTAAGTTAATTAATAAACATAATAAACATTATATTACATTTAATTAATAAACATTATATTATGAGCATGTATTGGTCAATTTTTCAACCTTTCCATATTACTATGTTTGACGAGAATGCTTTGCACTCAATGGTTGGTCTCAATTTCAACCTTTACATACCAGTAGGATTGACGAGAATGCTATGCATTCAACATCAATTTTGATGAAGTTTGGTGGAAAGTGCAACACGTGGTATGTCTCAATTTTGACCTTTAAGTACTAGCAGGTGCGACAAGAGTGTTATGCATTCGACATAAATTTTGACCAAAGTTGGTCTCAATTTTGACAACAATGCCAACCAAAGTTGGTCTCAATTCTTCCAGTTCCAAGTGATTGATTCAGTCGATAATTCGACCACTCATAGGGTTGAAATTTTGATGATGGTTTTCCCTATAGAATAATCGATGAAAAAATTTTGACCACAGTTTTAGTTGTCTGTTCGACCAATTGGTGTCAAAAATTTGACTAATCCTCATCGAAAAATAGGGTAAAATTTACTAGTGTCATGGTATGAATGCTCCATGGACACTGTTTCTTCAATGAGATTACACATCTTAGACCAGGGATCCTCCTTGAGGTCGTCAGGGTAGCCATAAACTTTGTGAGAATAGGGCTTCTAATAACCTTGATGGGTTCAATGTAGGGCTTCATTTGGACTCTACCACCTATACACTACACATGTTCCTAAGTGCACATGTTCTTGAGTGCATTTTACTAAGTGCACATGTTCTTTAGTATAGTTCCTTTTAGAAGTGTATGGCTTGACTATGCATATGCATAATTGTAGATGAGGATCAATAATAGGGTGTCAGGCATTGCTTAGATACTTTGGATCTAACCCCATCTTCTCCTTCCTTAAAGGCTCTAGATCATATAGGAGCACACTGGACTCAACCTCAGGTTAACACTTCATTACTTTAGGAAATATTTGGTACCTTCATTATTTATGTTCGTCCACTTATGTATGTTTGCCAAAATATCCATATGAAATCTAGAGAAATATATTAATTTTATAGTGAATTCATGATTTATAATTCAGTTGTAGCAGCTCAATGTGTTTGAACTCAAGAATACCCCTTACTTGGTTTCCTACAAAGCATTTGGAAAAATCTGTTAGAAAATTAAAAGTTTGGTCGAAGTAAGTGTATACATGAAGGATGAAACACATAGGAAGCTTTGAGAAGCTATGAGAAGGTGATGTGAAGCTAATTAAAGGAGGCATCTCTAACAAGAATTGCCCTTTTGAGGGTATATGATTACAATGTGGGGGAGTCGAAGAAAATATATGTATGGTTATAAAATTTCATGCCTTTAAATTTTATAACAACATAACATGTTGACTCACAGCCCATGAGTTGTTTCTTGATAACACATTTGATTCAGCATAGTTCCTTAAATGTGTTATCAAGCAACAACTCATGGACTGTGAGTCAACGTGGTATGTTGTTTATACAATATCAGTAAAAGGACATCTTGATAAAATAGCATGCAAGATCATTAAGCCTAGATGATAGTGATACAATGGTTCACATCTCGAACCTCACAAGATCTTCAAGCTAGAATGCTATCAAAATAGAATGGAAGTGGTGATTCAATGCATCTATGGCCTCAACAACATGGAAACATTGATCCAATAACAACAAATACATTACAAATGCCAAGCTCATAGTCTCAATGAAATAAACAGTGTATAAAATAATATATGGTGCACAACAACAACAAGCATGCAATGACAGAAATAACATTACATGATTACTGAGCTCAAATTCAAAATAGTAAGTGTATTGATGTATGATCTAATAGTAGCAATATAACAAACAAAGCACCAACCAATCAAATAGGGACATCAGTAATAAAATAATGCCAATCAATGATGCAAACAGCTCATGGACATGGAAAAATCAGTGAGCATCAATATTAGCACAAATAAAATGCATAAAAAATAAGCTCATAAACAATGCATTATGCCCTAGCTTGTAGCCCACAAGCCATAAACAATGCATGATGCCCTAGCTTGCATCCCGTGAGCCATCAAGATATTTCCTCATGAAATGATCATAAACGGGGAGTACCACATAGTAAATATCAACAACAAAACAAATAAAGAGAGATCAAACACTTCACACAATACCTTGAAGGTAATAGAAATGATGTCCTAGATCTCAAAGCTTGCAGGTCATCAAGCACTCAAAATGAAAAGATGTAAACAATTCCAGTATTAACATTCATATTGTGCCATTAAATCAACAAATGTCATTAGAATAAAATTGAGTTAATGAGAAGACAAAGCTCGAATGCCTACCTCAAGTCATGGCTGCCATATGAAGATCAAATGCTAAGGAACTATGTTATAAAATTTCAAGGCATGAAATTTTATAACTGTAAATATATTTTCTTTGACTCCCCCACATTGTAAACTTGATGCTAAGGAGAAAAAAGTATGATGTCAAAAAGTATAAATTTCATGCCTTGAAATTTTATTTCATAGTTCCTTAGCAGCTACCATATGAAGATCAAAAGGCTCCAAGCTTCCAAATCAAGCTTGAGCTTCACAAAAGAAGAGCACTGCAAAGTGGCAACTTTCCCATTTTACCACAGTTAGTGAAATTTTATAACTGTACATATATTTTCTTTGAATCCCCCACATTTTAATCACAATGATAATTATAGATGAGGATCAATAATAGGGTGCTAATAATTTCTTATAACCTTTGGATCTAACCCCATATTTTCCTTCCTTGCAAGTTTTGGATCATATAGGAGCATACTAGATTCAACCCTAGGTCAACACTCATTACTTCAGGAAATATTTTCTACATTCATTATTTATGTTCATCCACTTATGTATGTTTGCATTCATTCAGATTCTTCTAAAAAAATGTCTATACTCATATTCTTCTTGTGTTTGAGTCTTCCAACTATGATCAATTTAATGTTATAAATCTTGACATAAAATTTGATATCAACCTGTCATATATCCATTCCAAATGATATAAATCCATTTGAATAAACATACATGCCAACCATTTGACAAAATGTCCATATGAAATCTAGAGTAATACATTAATTTTATAGTGAATTCATGATTTATAATTCAGTTGTAGCAGCTCAATGTGTTTGAACTCAAGAATACCCCTTACTTGATTTCCTACAAAGCGTTTGGCAAAATCTGTTAGAAAATTAAAATTTTGGTTGAAGTAAGTGTATACATGAAGGATGAAACACATAGGAAGCTATGAGAAGCTATACAAAGGTGACATGAAGCTAATGAAAGGAGGCATCTCTAACAAGAATTCCCCTTTTGAGAGTATATGATTACAATGTGGGGGAGTCGAAGAAAATATATGTACAGTTGTAAAACCTAAAGTTAAATTTACAAAGTAACATATCATTTATAAAACCTACCGTAACATGTCATTTTTTGTCACAAATAAAGAGTTCTCACCACGAGAAATAGAGTGACCATTTGCTATCAAAACCATATATGCAGCTATAAACATTAAGTACAACATGTCCAATTTTTTGGAGATATACACATTAAGGATCATGTCACATAATACAAGGGAATTCGATCAAAATGGGGAGTGTCTAACTTTCAAAGAAAAGGTGATGACAAATGTTATTGTCCATGCAAGAGTTGTAACAGCTTAAAGACAAGAAGAATCAAAATCAAAACATCAAAGAGACATTGTGGGGAGAATGGTCACATTGAAGGGGGTTTGATTATCATCCATTGGTAAGTTGTTTGTTATATTGTTTTCACAATTAATATACATATGAACCATGGAAGGAGGTTTGATTATCACATTGAACAGGGGTTTGATTATCATCATTTTTATATAGGTTGATCTCCCCAGTGTAGTACGTGATATGGACCACCACATCTTAGAGGAACATGGAGGTATGAATATAGAGGAACATGAAGGTGTAAGTATTGAAGCTGAAGATCATGATCCCATGGAAGATGATGATCATATGCCAGAAAACACATTTGAAGATGATAGTATTAATGCATTGATCATTGAAACATTTGGTATTGGTGTTGTTATTGTTGATGATGATGATGATTATAATGAGGATGAAATTGACATCGTCCATGATATACTTCTACCTAAGAAGGTGAACACAACCCTTTATGAAGGCTCCAAATCTACTCTTCTCTCTGTTGTATTGATGTTGGTGAATTTGAAGGTTACGAATGGTTTCCAACATAGCAATGTCATGTATGCTAAGGTTTTTCATATATGTCATTATAGTCTATAAAAGGTGAAACATATACCATTAAGATTGTTTATAGTAATGACATATTTTTTGTTGTAGATTGATAGGTGAGTTTCTATTACCACCATCAAATGTTCTCCCTCACTCGTATCGAGAATTATGTGCCACTATGAAACATATTGGAATGGAGTATCAAGCAATAGATGCTTGTCCTGAAGATCATATTATTTATCATAAAGAATACAAAAATGAAATAGAATGCCCTGAATGCCATATGATTAGATATCAAGATAATCAAATGACAAAAAAGGTGCCTCGCAAGGTTCTTCATTACATCCCCATTATTCCACATCCAAAATGATTATTCAGGTGCAATAGCTTGGCACAATTTATGGATTACCATGCACGCAAAAGGAGTTGAGATGACATTATTTGAATGTTTGCAGATGGTTCATCATTTATGGACATAGAGGAAAAGTGGCCACACTTTAAAGAAGAACCTCAAAATCTTAGGCTTTCTCTGGTAGTAGACAATGTCAATCCATTTGGAGAGATGGGATCTATTTACTCAGTGTGACCTATTTTTGTTATCAACAATAACCTTCCTCCATGGATGTCAATAAAGAGGGAGCACATTATGTTGGCAATGATTGTTTCAAGTATTTTATTATTTTATAGTCATCTACATGTAATTATTAGTCTTGGAGTGAAATGGCCACAATAATTATCTGATGTTGTTGTTAATTCAACTAGGTAAGTACCAAGTGAAAGATATGAATGTATATATTGCACCTCTTATCAATGAGTTATTTGTGTTATATAATAGTTTCACTATGTATGAAATCTCTAGACCAATTGGACAAAGACAATTTCAATTCCATGCAATGCTTGTGTGGACAATTCATGATGCTCCAGGGTTGACACATTCCTATGGTATGTTATGGTGAATTATAATTGTACGTGCTAATTATAATTCTAAAAATTAACATATATGATCCAATTGTATCGTTATCTTGTAGGTCTTCAAACAAAGAGAAAATTTGCATTTCCAATGTGTGGTCCAAAGATGAAATCTTGTCATTCCAAAAGTTTAAGAAAGTACATGTTTGATGAGTATAAACACTTCCTCCACATAAATCATAAGTATCAAAGTGTGAAAAAACATCTTTCCAATGGGAAAGAAAAGACTACATCAAGCCCCGCAGAATGACACCTCAACTATGGCAATTGAAATATAATAGAATTCAAGGTAATATCGTTCCACCTAATGGTTGATGTTTAAAAATTATATTTCAATTGTGTTTTGTTGGCTAATTATGTATTTGATGATCTCAAAGGTTGTGAAGGCATCATTGACCACCTTCCAAAGGGACTAAAATGTTATCCCAAAGAATTTAGTAGGCTTCTGTACTATGAGCAGCTACAAATTGTGCATTTGTTTGATACTATGCATATTAGAAAGAATGTAACAGAGACACCGTGGAAAATATTGGATGGAAGACATGATAAAGAAAAACTTGGCAAAATTTTTAGTCACATTCATGATTCCAATCATGCAATGAAAAATATCATCGAATCAAATAGAAATGGAGACCAAATTAATGCAAGTGCTCTTCCTTGGTTTTTAATAGAGCACCAAAGTAATGCAATAAAAGAAGTCATATGAAAAATTTGATTTCCTACAGGATTTGCTGTGAATATAAGCAATCTCATATCAAAGAAAAGTGATTTTGGGTTAGGGATGAAAATGCATGATTGGCATGCCTTCATCAAGGTAGGTTAAATGATCAGTTGACAATTATTGTAGTATGTGCTACCCATATCGCTCCCAAAGAACTTCAACAATAATATCAAACAAGTGATATATGATCTTGGAAATTACATGAGGTAAGCAATGATATTTTTTCAATATATCAAACAATATCAAACAAGTAATATATTGTAAAGTTTCGTATTTATATATTTTTGTGTCTTGAATCCCTTGTAGGTGGTTGTCATCTAAGGAAATCCATAAAGAAGATATAAAATATTGGAAGAAAAGAATTTGTTGACTAATGTGTGAAATGCAAAAGTGTTTACCTTCAACTTTTTTCAATGCACAAGAACACTACCTCATACACCAAGTTGAGGAGATTGAATTGTGTGGACCTACACAGGCTAGCTCAATGTGGATGGTTGAGAGACACTTAAAAATTTTGAAGGGTTTGGTATGACAAAGAGAACAACCCGAGAGTTCTATGGTTGAGGGATATATGATATACTAGATGATGGTGTACGTTACTCAATATCTTCCTAATCTTACAGCAAAGACCCATATAGATTGCATTTGGGATCTTGACTCCATCAAAAAATTTGAAGGAGAGTACTTAGTGGGGAATGGTAGATTTAGGAAACTGAAAGGTAATTAATTATGAGATGTTATTGTAGTTAATAAATTCTTAATCTTCAAAATAAATTTGTTGTAAGTCATCTATTTACTTTTGTACAGTTTTTAAAGAGTGTGATGCAATACATTTGTTTATTGCAAACAATCAAGATTGGATGATGGTATGGATTGAATGATGTCAACATTATGGTTATAGATTAAAATGGAAATTTGTGTCTTCATTGGTTATACAAGCTCATCGTAATGGAGATCCCAATGTTACACAAAAGGAAATAGATTTAGCATATGGTTTAAGAGATCACCAAATACTTATAAATTTGTTAATAAACCGTATGTTTTCAACTCGTGATGCACTAATTTATACATGTTTGAAATTATTGTAGGTGAAACACCACAAGGCTATGTTATGCAATGGTTATAAATTTTGCATCAAAAATTTGGATGACACGAAGAGAACTTGTGATTCTTGGATAAGTGAAGTCTTCCAAATGACTAATATTTCATCTAGAAATGACTTACATTCTTAAGAGTCACAAAATCGATAGTATGCTATTTTGGTTGATATACTTGACTGTGACTTTAATTCCTTCAAATTAGTTCTCTTCATCATGAAATGGTACAAACTATGACTCAATCAAAATGATCCTGATAGAACTGTTATTAAACATGACAATAAATTTCCAATGATTAATACAAGGTTGTTTGAGCCAGTTGGGGAAGAGCCCTATGTTCTTCCAAGCCAATGTGAGAAGGTATTTTACTTAGAGGTTTCACATAAACTAGGTTGGTCATTTTTTGTTAGACATGATCTAAGAGGAAGGCCGATAAAGTATAATACGATGGAAGAAGAAGATACCGAGGAAGAGGAAGAACTAGAAGATGATGATCACATGATCGAGAGTTAGTCAAAGAAGAATATGAAGAAGAAGATGACGATGATGTTGCTACTGATCACAATGATGATGAGGAGGAGGATGATGATGATGATGATGATGATGATGCTGATGATGACAAAAATGATAGTGGTGGTGATGATGTCGTCAACGATGATGATCTTGATGATGAGATGGATGAAGAAGAATATGAATGACATGAATGAAATGTACAATTATGTATTCAAATATTTATAAATTGTAAGTAATAGTAAATGAAAAACCATATGCATAAATTTTAATCAATTTAGTTTGATGAAATTCACTATAATAAAAATTCATGATACCAAGCAAAAATGTAGGGCTTGGAGTTCAAACAAAAGATTTCAGAAGAGGACAAGAAAATAGGCTACAAACAAGGATATACAGTTGTGGCTGAATGATTTCGATCAATGAGTGCACAAGGTTCTTCTAGTGGATTTGTCAATCAGATGAATAAGCTAATTGATTTTTATTTCAAGTTGAATAATTTACCAATTACTGTATTTGATGTTAAGCTCCAACATAAAGTGAATATATTTGTTTTAAGTAAGGAAACAATGATCATATATTTGTGTAAAACTTTAAAGTGAATATATTTATATGTATTAAATTGAATGATTAACATTTCTTAGTATTTGTCTTGTATTTATATGTATATATTATCAATAAATGCACTAATTATTTACATTGGAATGTAGCCCGCCGATTTTGAAACACCATCTAAGCATGACAGAGATGTCAATATGAATGTGCATTATAGTACTCAAGGTATACATTTTCTATTCAAATTTTGATTATTAATTTATTAATATAAGTAAACATTTTAAATTGAATTTGGTGTAGTAACAAAAAATTAATAATAATGTGTTGGATTAATAAAACACTTTGTATTGCAGTTGCAGGGGATGTAGAGGTTGTTCCCAATGAGCATGTTGAGGTTCAAGCCATTGGGGAAGAAGATGTGGTTGGACAAGGTAAAGAGCATCATGTTTATGTTTTTTAGAGTACTAAAATGCTTGTAACAATTATGATAATATATTTTTAAATTAAGCCCAATTATGATAATATATTTTTAATTTAACCCTTTTATTTGTTATTGTAGAGGACCCTCCTTTGCAAAGGATAATGAGATCACATGCGTGGGTGAGAAGAAATGATGATGTCGAGATGGATATGCCTCTGCAAAAATTTAGGGAAGCAAAAAAAAAAAAAAGTCAAAAAAGAAATGATTCTCATTTATGCAACTTATTTGATAATGACTGATGTTTATGTCTTGATGTTTTAATCTTATATCTTAATGAATGTTATGATGTCTTAATGAATGCTAACGAATGTGTGTTAATGAATGCTAATTAATCTTATGTGTTAATGAAAGTTGTGATAATTCATGAATGTTACATTTTATTAATAGATGAATGAATGAATGAATTTTAGATGTTAATGGGGAATTTAGAGTGATGTAAATGAGACCAATAATGGTCATTTAAATATGTTTTTCTTATGTTTTGGATTGTATGTGAATCCTTCTGTAAAGGATCAAAGCATTGTAAGCCTTAATGGCATTTGGGGGATAAAGTGTACCTTGGGGGTCAATTGTGGATCCTAAGGTTGATGAAGGGTTTAATGACCTATAAAGTTCCATAATGTTTCTAATGTGACCAATAGATCCTTTTAAAATTTTCAAGAGCACTAAAAGTGGCTAAATGATGTAATTGCCTAAAATTGGCAAAATAGGCCTAAAAGGCTCATGCGTGGAGTTTATGGGGTTGAAGAGTGATTTAAGGGTTTTGAGTGTTAGGATAGAGTCATAATATCCTTTTGAAAAGTTTAATACAATGCAAAAAGTTAAGGAGTGGTCGAATTGACAGCCATGTTGTCACCTAGACAACAATATTAAACAAAAACTAATTGTAAACAATCATAATTGACTGTAATCGATTAAAGGAAGTTGCAAACCAATTGGGATATGGTATTTGGGTAGTGTAGGCATGATTTTGATAAAAGGGGAGTGTAGGGGAGATATCATCACAAGTCCATTTTTTGTGGGGTCTAGCTCCTATAAATGCTTGGTCAAATCTGCATGTTTCTCACCTGTGCATATACCTTCTCTAGTCAACTCTTATATGCACAGGGGAAGACTAATCAACTCCAATCTCCTATTTGTATCTATATGTTATCAAAGCAATTCCATTGAGAATATTATCTACTTGATACATTTCAATTGTTAAAGAAATTGGCATTTCAATTTTTATTCATTAGTTGTGTGATTAGAGAATACTTTGCATGATTGCATTTCGCAAATCATTACTGGCTAAATTTTGAACATATCTAAAT
The DNA here is from genome assembly GCA_027943335.1 of Chamaecyparis obtusa. NCBI lineage: Eukaryota > Viridiplantae > Streptophyta > Pinopsida > Cupressales > Cupressaceae > Chamaecyparis > Chamaecyparis obtusa. The sequence continues at coordinate 2,410,259 of BSBK01001922.1, forward strand.
GGAATACTTTGTGCCTAACATACTTAAATAGAATACACCAAGAAGTACCAAATGATGAATGCTCAATTGTTGTAATGGAAAAGCATCAGAACCGTCCATTTCTAGAATTTGATTTTCTATAGTCTTAATGATTTTTCTATAGTCCTAATGATTTTGAACATTGTTGACAAAGCGTGTTTCTTTTTTTTATTATTTGATTGATCCTTTCACCTTTCCTTACTTTGTAAATTCTATTGTTCCAATCAAGTTTTGCAGTATCTATATCTTCCATTAGAGCCACTTTATATGCACAAGTGATGAACATGCATATTTGCCTAAGCACTACTAGGAATTGACCCAACAACACATGTATTATTGTGAAAATCATCACAAGTCCATTTGTTGTTAGGTCTAGTTCCTAGTAATGCTTGGTCAAATCTACATTTTTTTCACTTGTTCATATACCAAATGATGAATTATCAATTGTTGTAATGGCAAAGCATCAAAATCATCCATTTCTAGAACTCAATTTTCTATAGTCTTAATGATTTTTCATCTTTAGTCGTAATGATTTTTCTTATTTCTTGTCTTTTGTCCCTTTTTGATTTCCTATGTCTACACTTGGTGATAAGATTTTGAACATTATTGAAAAAGCATGTTTCTTTTTTTTATTGTGGGGTTCCACATTATTTTTTGCTCTTGATAAACTAGGCCTTGAATTTGAATTTTTGTTCATTGTTTTATTTTAGCTTGATATTTCATTCATTTTTCATATACACAAAGACTACACATGCTAATAAAAAATGATCTATTTGATTTAGGTTTATTGTTCATGATTTTAAATGGTCAATATTTCTGATGGTACTCCTTTGTGTATTCCATTTAAAAATAATCATGTTTCTATGACTATGATAAATATCCCTTTATGTTGAGAAAATTAGAGTTGAGAAAATGGTTGTTCAGGGTCTGTATCTGCAGGTTGCAAACAAATCATCCTTCTTCGACCAACATTCTAGTCAATGTACAAGTAATGAGTCATTCCATTCAAGAAAGACCATGTTTGACGATATCAACCCAGAACAAAATAAGGAGTATGCAGAATTCAGTGTATGCAGAATTAGTTTTACAAAATTGGCCATGTTGATGATGATTATGAGGAAGATTTGAAAATGTTGCACCAATATAAATTGGATCAATCATCATTTTCAGATCTTCTTAATCAATCATGATCAACCATTTGGTGATGATCCTACATAGTTCCACATAGACACGACATGTTCCTTAGAAGACTTTTAATCTCACAACAACTCAGAAACATAAATGTTAATGCGTATGTTTTGTTATGTTTTACTCTTCACTACTATTTCGGATTGCTTTTAAATAAAGTTCTAATAATATTGTTCTCACAAATGAGTGCAGATCAGAAAAAGGAAAAGGAACAAGTAGTCCATGATGAGCCATAGTATGAGTAGAATCCATTCATTGTTGATTTTACATCAAACGTTGATCCTATGGTTACACTGCAAAAGATCCTTCGTGCATTGTCAAGAGAGTTAACTTGAGGGAGAGAAGCCAGACACATAAAGATCATTCACATAAACATGACAAATGAGAAACATAAATGTAGATATCACAATAGATGAGAAACATAAATGTAGATATCATGGTTAAAATTGTTTGGAGAAACAACATAATTGAATGGTATACCCAGACGATGCAACACAACCACTACTCCTCTGATTCTAAGTTGACACTGTGGGATCCAAAAACCATAGATAAGGAATAAATTTAGAGAGAAAAGGAGGGTCATAATGACCAAAATAATATAGGGTCCCTATATTATTTTAGTCGTTATGGCCCTCCTCCTTCGCTCTCTAAATTTATTTGTTATCTATGGTTTTTGGATCCTGTAGTGTCAACTTCAAACCAAAGGAGTAGTGGTTGCGTTGCATCGTCTAGCCACTCAAATATGTTATGTCTCCAAATAATTGTGACCATGATGCCTACATTTATGTTTCTCCGTCGTTGTGTCCCTGGACCCCTTATGACTCTTTATGACCCTTTACGATCCCTAAGAATGCATCTTAGAGTTCTTAAAGTGTCGTAAAGGGTCATAAGAGGCTCCTAGGAGGGGCCAGATGAGATTCAACCTTCACGTGGTTGGCCATGTTAAATAGAGAATGTTAAAATATTCATGAAACAAAGAGAAACTCAATATTTTAAGGTCTCACTCCATGCAGGACAATTTTTTTTAAAAATACAACATAACATTGCAATTGCAACAGTATTCAGAGAATGACTGATGACAAAGCACTACATGCAACATCTAGCTATCAGAAATATCCTACAGCTAGACGTCACATGTACAACATATCCATCATAAATTTATTGTAATTGTGACACTCATAATGTGTAATGATGGCATGTTAAAGAGGTTTTCCAGAGCATATTGTGACGGTCATGTCCGTCGTAATTATGATGGACATCCTAGCCATCGGTGATTCCAACACCAAAACTGCAACACCAAATTGTGTCGCTTGATCAATGGGTTAGTGTCATAATTGTGATGCATCATCATCGAAAAAAGGACTTGAATGTACTAGTGAAGCATGGGTTGTGATACCAAGTGTAATGCCCCTGTTAGGGAACCCGTGAGATAATAACCTAAAACATGATAATAAGTTTGCAGAATAATTTTTTTTAAATGATTACAAACAATGATGAATAAACAAGTGAAAGTAAGACATGAAGTCCATAAGAACATAAACATACATCATAGATATAATCTTCAAAGGTAGATTACACATCTCAAGGGTTCCTTGACATAGAGACTACGAATACAATAACAACTAAGAATCTACATAATACATCATAAGTTACATCTAAATAATAGAATACACATACTCATCGAACATCCACTGCACACATGTCACATGGTATGTGATCGTAATAAATTACAATTACAAAAGATAAATGTAAGATCAAGAATAAAACTCTGGAAAGAAGATAGGAAATGAAGTAACTACAACCAGGATCATCCAACACTGGTACAAGGATGTCAAAGCATCAAATGGTAAAAGAATCACTACCACTCGACCTCGTGGAAACTTGTGGTTCCACTCCCATTGTGCTGAGGAGATAACATTAGATCCCAAATGGATAACAATACTAAAAAATCAGGTAGACTAAGAAAGGATCCTAGAAGCTCCTATCTCAAGATACAACTCATAAGTCCAAGGTACACATAATAATCTCAGAGGCAACCAACACATGTAGGAAACATAGAATGAAATCATGGAAGTGTTATCACATGAGTCAACTCTAAGGTCACCTAGTAGCCTCAGTGGACTCTAACCCCTAGTGACTCTATGTAGATCAGTAGTCCTCTCATGTAGTCAAGGAACAACTAACTATGCTAGACTCACCATCACTACTAGACAAGAAAGAATCTTCTCCCACTCTCATCCTTAGCCTATACGAGCACTCAAGGCATGGGTGAGGAACCATTATCTTATTAGTTTATTTTAATCCTCATTTAATTTAATGTTATCACTTGATTAAGTAACTTCCTAAGAATACCCAAGTAGCCACTTCCAAGTTCCAATGCCTCCAAAGTAAGCCACTTCCCTTCTAACACCTAGATAACCTACCCTAGGTTTAACAGTCTCAAATCATGACTCTAAGTCAACAAAGTCTCAAAAACTCAACAACTGGATTCAAGAAGTGATAAGAACAAATATAAAAACTCCATCATAATATAAACCTCCACAAAGGGTTGGGTTTCATTGATCAATTCCATCCAAGTATGAAAAACAAACATACATAAAATAATAACTTCTAATCTTGCCTCTGGTAATAGTCCTACTAGGCTGACATACTAAACCCCTCTAAACCCCAAATCACATAAGGCAATAAAAGACCATAATAGAATTTAATTTGATAAACTAATTTGTAATATCCATCACGAAAATTAATTTATTTGATAATTACTAATAGACTCTAATTATACAAAAGACAATTAAATTCTAACCCTACAAATCAATTTATAACATTGACGGAATTAATTGATTTTAGGCATTAAAATTACTAACCCGATATAATCTTATAGTCCAAAATACATCCAAACTAATTTAATACACAATAGTGAACACAATATAAAAATCATTAAAATACAGCCAGTGGAATCATTTAATCCATAAATAATCTCGCATAAAATTTTATTTAACCATGCAAAATAAAGTATAATTTATTTCCCAAAAAGATAAGAAAAATGTATTCATAAAATTATCTTTCACCAGCATAACTTATCAAAAGTAAAAAGAAACTGCCAATTCCATAGTTTAATAATTTCAGAATAAATCTAATTATTTCCATTTTGACATATGCATGTATATTTTAAATTAAACATATATGCATATAAATATATATATATATATATATATATATATATATATATATATATATATATATATATATATATATATATATATATATATATATATATATATATATATATATATATATATATATATATATATATATATATATATATATATATATATATATAAGAAACCTTATTTAACATTTCTTTATATAACAACAACTAGTAATTACTTTTTTGAAAAAAAAGCTAAATAATTTAATTTCTTTTTTAAAAAATGTGGGGCCCACGGGATTTCTGCCGCAGTCCTAAGGACTGCACACGACCCCTCATGGACTACCTTGATAGTCCCTAGGGACTATGCACAATAGTCCATGGGGACCTGTGCGGCAGTCCCTTGGACTGCACATGGCCCCATGTTGGGCTGATGAGTGGCAACAAGGAGGGGGGTTGGGACAAGCCCGCCTCCCCAAAACTTTTATTAATTATTTTAAAAATATATATTTTTAAAGTATTTCCTTTAAAATTATATATATATATATATATATATATATATATATATATATATATAATTTACTATACAAACAACAAGGTAGGGAATTTTTTTAAAATAAAAGTAAGAATTAAATTCCCAAATGAAATTGAAATCTTATAAATGAATCTAATAGGGTAATTTATCTAAATCACACCCTAGGGTTTTTATCTAATTTTCTATTTTTTATTTAAAATAACAATTTATTTTTCTAATAATTAAAGCCATCATTTTCTAAACCTAGGGTTTTCTAGACAACCAATCAAATACTACAAAATTCTAACTAATATAATTCATTTTACTAGAATTACACAATTTCAAACCCTAATGAAATTTAATCAATAATTCAAAAATAAGAATTGGAAGCAACAAGGGTCTCCTTAAGACTAGTTTCAGAATTTCAGAAGAAGAGAAAATTCATGAAAGAAAATTTCAGACATGCAAATCTGATAAGCATGAAGAATACAGTCCTTTCCAAATCGTAGAACACAATCACAAAGAAAATCAAATCATACCTCAAACACTAAGGAATAAAAATCGACGCTGATCAGAATCGAAGACAAAATCCAAGCTATCAAAAAATTAATCTAAATTGAAAACCTTCACCCAAAATTTTCCAAAACATGTGTGTTGAGAATAATGGTCAAACCCTCAACATATAGAAAATTTCATTCTACATGCAAGGTTTGAAACTCAACTCCACAAATTTTTTGGCTTTAATCAATTTCTAATTTTCAGTTTTAATTTCAGTTGAACTAAAGTCTATTTTCTAATTTGCCTTTGTTGAAAACACTTAACTCAAAATTGACTAATTCTTTTAATTTAATTCACTCAATTTTGATTGTGCAACTTAATGCATTCTAATTCATTTAAAATATGATATTTAGTCCAGTTTAATTTCCACAAGATAAATTAATTCCTAAATTAATAAATACCTTTTAATTGAAAAGGTTAAATTTACAATTAAATAATTGTAAGGTGGATGCAATTAATTCTTATTAAATAATCTCACATATAAATAGCTAAAAATAATAAAAATTTAATTTATTTAAATTACACAATTAAATCTAAATAAATTATCTAATTATAGAAATTAATCACATCAATAACCAAAATCAAATGAATCTAAAGAACCACATCCATGGTCAAGCAAAGGGTCATAAACTCACGTCAACTGGATGAGTTTAAAAATGGTAGAATATCAGAATCTTGTCCACTATTTTAGGATAATAGTATGACTTAGGGTTGGATTTAGATCTGAATATTATCTCCCCTCTTTTACCATCGAGACTAGAGATAGGAAATGTTCATCTTGACAATTCAGGGAAGTCGTCGATGCTTAGTACCTACAAACCTGCATACAAGACTCGCATGTACACACACACACACACACACACACACACACACACACATATATATACAGCAAGTAATGGTGGGATCAAGATATTGTGTGGATCCCACAAGTAGGTAACTACGACTCCGTCCCTCAACCATATCAAACACCACATCATATAGGAAAACAAAAGCATACATGAACACCATACACATGCAAGTATGGGGTAAGTAGAATCATAATCATAAGGCTAAAAGCACAATTGAGTGTCACCTTTTAGGCTAACTCAAATCACTCAGCCCAGTTAGACTTGACCCAGTTAAACTAGTCGGCTGAGTCTAACATGACCGAGTTCACGTAAGCGCCACGTGATGTTGAATGACGTCTACGTGGCCTAGTAGACTAGGTCAAGTTGTACTCGACCAAGTAGAACTCATCTGAGTCTATGATATTTTAAATATCAAAAGACATCCCAAGCCCCTCATTTGCACATTATTTGGTTTCTTGTGGGGGGCCGACCCCTAGGGGTACTCGACTGAGTTTTCTTAGGCGACATGCCATATTGGCAGCTAAACCTCCAAAATACAAAAAATCTAGAAGTTTACACTTTTGCTATTCCTTTCTCTGCTCAAAATAGAAAATGTCAAAAAATTAAAAGTACCCTTTTCTAGATCTTGGAGCTACAATTCTGGACATATAAATTTTATATTGTTTCAACTACAAAATGTTAAACAAATTTGCTAAAAACTACATGTAGGCATATTAAACTTTGAGTAGACATTGATTCAAAAAATATAGAAAAATGCTAAATTAATTCATAAATTTTTTAAAATCATATACAACACTAGAGAAGAGATTCCTCTTCAAAAATATGTAATTTATTCTATTTTTGGTATAGTTTTGATAGGGAAAAACTGGTGGGAGATAAAAACTATTGATTTCAGGTAAGTTTGACTTTGAATACTTATAACGGGAAAACTATAGATCAAAAATACTTCTTTCTTTTTTCTCGCACTAAATATACATGTCATCTAAGACATATTCTGAAATTGGAAGAAAAAAATGTTTTACTTATAATCATTTGACGGGAAGTAAACTCCCTGATTCGTTGTATTTTTCAGGATATGAAAATAGACCTTAAAATTTAAAAAAACATATTAATTTTTGTTCAAATTAATTTTAAAAATTATAGGCATAAAATTCATCTTATTTCACACATTTCATCAATTTACATCATCTTCAAATTCTCAACACAAATGTGACTTTTATACCCTTGAAGTTTTCTTGAAGTTTTTCAATTTTGGTGTTATTAGCCTTTTCCTTTGTAAAAGGGTGACAACTTATTGTGCTTTTACCCATAATCATCATTTCAAAATATGTAGAACATCATCATAACTAACAACATATAACTACATCAATATAACCACCATAATCATTCATTTATTAAAATTCACCATGTAGTGTCATACATCCAATATCATAATAAAACTCAAATATTAGTGCACACATCAAAGTGGCCTAAAAGAGTTTGACAATATAAAACTAAAAATAAAACTATGGGTGGGCACTACAAGTATATCGTGCAACTAGAATAAATTTCTCTTCGTAATCAATTCCAGCCTTTTGGGAGAACCCTTTGACAATGGATCTGGCTTTGTGTTTTTCAATACTACCATCTGATGCATATTTGATTTTGAATAACCATTTTGAAGAGATAATTGATTTGTCTTTTGGTCTAGGTACAACATACCATACATCATTCTTTAATATAGATTTGTGTTCCTCAATCATTGCATCTTTCCAAGCTTGACATGATAAAGCCTCTTCAACATTTGAAGGTTCAAATCTTGTGAGCTCAGTTAGGAGTGCAACATAGCATGTTTGATTTCTTGTTTTCTTATTCTCTTTGAAAATTTTATCAGGGTCTATGTTGTTTTCTTCAATCATCTTTCTTGCCCATAGTGGCCTTTTCTTGTTATTAGGAATTTTAATATTTTCAAAATTAGATGATGGAGGTTCATTATCTTCTATGATATTCTCCCTTTGATTCTCAATTGTATGATTTTCATCTAATTCTATGATTGAATCATCTTCTATATTTTGAGATAGTTTATTTAAGTATTATTTTCTTCAAATTTTACATCTCTACTGATTTCAATAGATCATTTTTTTGGGATATAGACTCTGTATCCTTTGGTGGTTTCAATATAACCAACAAATTTGCCTTCCTTTTCGGAGGGTTCTAGTTTGGTCCTTTTTTCTTTAGGAATATGAATTTATATGAAACAACCAAAGATTCTTAGATGACTTAAGTCTGGTTTATTTATTGTAAAAGCTTCTTCAGGTATTATATTATCTAAGATTGAATGAGGGCATCTATTTTGAATGTACACAGCCGTGTTTGAGGCTTCAGCCCAGAATGAGATATGTATATTTTGATCATGCATCATGGCTTTGGCAGCTTCAATGATGGTTCTATTTTTTCTTTCTACAACTCCATTTTGTTGAGGATTATAAGGTACTGTACACTCCCTCTTAATCCCAACAAAAATGGAGAATTACTTAAAGTTTTCAGAGATATATTCACCCGCATTATCTAATCTTAGAGTCTTTATTTTCTTCCTAGTTTGATTTTCTACTAGGGCTTTAAATTATTTGAATTTCAATAATACTTCATTTGATTCTTTAAGTTTTAGGAAATGTATCCAGGTTTTCCTATAGTAGTCATCAACAAAGATTATGTAATATAAGAATCCCCCTAATGGGGGTGTTGACATTGGACCACACAAATCAGTGTGGACAAGTTCTAGTACAGATTTTAATTTATGTTCACTTGAAGGAAAATACCCTTTTGAGTTCTTTCCTAGAGCACAACCTTTACAAATTCTAGTATGTTCAAATTTTAGATTTAGCTAAACCTGTAGTGATCTTTCCTATGGTAGGTAGGGCACTATACCAAAGATGACCTAATCTTCTATGCAAATATTGTTACAATTTGATACTTCATGACTTAGTGCATGTTTTTGATCATTACAAAGTTTGTATAAGCTACCATCTCTTGATCCTATATAAATAACATTCTTAATGTTGAAATTTTTAGGCCAAAGTACAAATTTATCTTAATGAAAGGTGACACGATATCCTTGATCAAATAGACCTGAAATAGAGACCAAATTTATTTTGATTCCTGGTACAAATAGAACATCTTTTAATTGTAATGTAACTTCAGTTCTTAATTTAATTGAACTAGTCTCAATTCCTTTCACATGATAGGTGGAATTGTCACCAATTGTGACCTCTTCAGTTGAGTGTCCTTTAAAAGTTTTGAATTGATCTCTAAACCTAGTTATGTGTCTTGATGATCCGCTATCGATTATCCAAGTGCTTTTATTTAAGTTTGTTTCACTTGATAAGACTAAGAAAAATAGAGAATTTTCCACTTCTTTGACTTCAACTATGGTTGCTTGAGTTTTCTTCCTTTCCAGATAGAACCTATGAGTGTGTCCAAACTTATCACACTTGTAGCATTGGACCTTAGAGAGATCTTTATTTTTGTGATGTTGATTATTATTTCCTCTCTTTCATTTAAAATTCTTTTTTCTTTTGTTGTTTGTATTAGCATATAGTGCTTGAATTTCTCCCTCTTTATTTGGACCTATCTGTATCATCTTAAAATAGACGCACTCCATGTTGAGACCTTTAAGCCCTCCTTAGTAAGTTGTTTTGATCCTCATTCATACACTTTCATGCTTTTGTGCTTATATGCCTGATTATGCCCCTCTTTTCTGCCTTTTCTCTCTACTTCTGAGGCTTGGGCACATTTCCTGAGGTCCTGACCCTTTGGATCAAGGTTGACCTCGACCTTGACCTAGGTAAAAGTTGACCTCGACCTTGACCTTAGGGTCCAGGGTCCTTGGGGTTAAGTCTCGGTTTTAGGGTTTCATCAAAATCTTGTCTTTTCCCTCTTCGGGGCCACCATTTCTCGAGTTAAGTGTCAAATTCTCAAATTAATATTTAAGGTGGACCTTTCTTGAGCTTTGTATAGGATTCCTAATTTATTATTGGAGATTATCCTTTCTCAAGTTTTGTGCCTAATGCTCAAATTAACTTTGGGGTTGGCCTTACCTCAAATTTTGTGACAAGACTCTTAAATAATTATTTTTATTTCTATCTTAAGGGTGGACCCCTTCTAGAGTTTTGTGTCAATACTTTAATTTAATTTCCTCTCTATGTGCACCTCTCTAGATTTTTGTGCCATGGACCCTTAATTATTGTTTTCTATGTTGGCCTCTCTAGGGGTTTATGCCCTAGATCTCTATAAAAGGAGGCCTTCCTCTCTCATTCTCTCCATCTACTTTCATGATCAAGTCTTCATGAATCAAGTTTTCATGTGCAAGAAATATCAAGAAAGAAGATCAATCATTCAAGATTTCAAACATTCAAGTATTCAATTCATCAAGGAGATCCATTGGTAGCCATTGAAGGATTCAAGCTCTATGGAGCTCTCTTGTTGAAGATTCACTCATTTCCATTCAACCCTCTTCCTAATCGAAGATCCATTCAAGATTGGTATTGGAGATCTAAAGACAATTGATTTGAGACATCCTACATTCAATTCTACATTCATTTGGAGCATCCGTACTTGTGGATTCAAGGATTCAAATCCTCCACAAGGGTTTTCAACATAAGCAAGGTGAATTGTTCCATTTACTTCATTTATCTTTGCAATTTCAATTCAATTTCAAGGTTAATTCCTAAATTGGGGTTTGAATAAGGCAAACCCCTCCCCCCCAACAAAAAAAACCATTTTTCTTACAGGTATAGGTCCGAGATGGTGAATTTTAGTGCAGATCTGGATACCCTTTTAGCCAAACTTTTAGGATTCGCGAACAGAATTTCCATCAGAGTAGTGCAGGTCAAGGTCAACTTTTTGGGGTAAGATCTTACCCCGGGGTAAGATCTTACCCCACCTTTGGGTCAAGGTCGAGCTCCCTCAAAAAATAAAAAGATTTTTAGGTTTTGTAGATCTCGTAGTTTTGGTTGACGTTTGCAAAAATTAATAGTTTTTGAGACCGTCTGACAGGGTTTTCAACTGATTCTTTTTCGTAGGTAAGTACCTTTATTTCTTCATTTCAATATTAGTCTTCTACATTTACTTTCCATATCATTACAATTTCATGTAAGTGTAAAATATTGGTTTAGGGTCTCTTCCATGTGCATTATTCCAAACCCTATCTCCTAGCCATATATTTTATATATTACATTTTGGTGAACCTGACAAGCTTACCCCCTATCTTTTGTGGAATTAGATGCCCTATTGTGTTTGTTGTATCTTGTGTGTTCACCTTCATATCTTACATTTTGGTGAACCTGACAAGCTTACCCCCTATCTTTTATGGAATTAGATGCCCTATTGTGTTTGTTGTATCTTGTGTGTTCACCTTCACATCTTACATTTTGGTGAACGCGACAAGCTTACCCCCTATCTTTTGTGGAATTAGATGCCCTATTGTGTTTGTTGTATATTGTGTGTTCACCTTCACATCTTACATTTTGGTGAACCCGTTTACGACAAATCTTTATTTTTGGTGTTAGATTTACATTTTGTGTTGGATCTTACATGCTTACAAAAGTAGGTTTATTTTATGCTCTTGCATTTATATTTCAAAAATACAAAAAAATTACAAAATTTCTTCAAAAATACAAAAACATTTACATTTCTTTGTAGAATTAGATGCCCTATTGTGTTGGTGGTGTTTGATTTCCTTTTCATTCTTATAAATTTTATTTGAATGCATTTGGATATATCTAGATATATTTTCTATGCATTTCTTTACTGGTTATCATGTGGCACAAGTTATTTTCAAGTGTTTTCAAATGTCTTATTGATAGGGATGATAATCCTCCTATTTGGGATGAACCTTAGGATTTGGATGTTGATTACCCTCTTCCTCATGAAACCATTGTGAATGAATCTACTTTTTGGGATGAACCCTTGGATAAAGACATTGATTTATCCTCTCCTCATGAAGAAGCTTTGATACAAGAGGGTGATTTATTAATGGATGACATATTCATACATGATGATGTCTATTTTTCTAAAACACACTCCCCTTATGCAAACATTTTAGCAAAAGAAGATGACATTATATATGCTTTACCTCCATTTGGGATTCCTTCTAGTGATGAGGCATTAATGGAGAATGATATAAATTAACTTAGGCCCTGTTTGTTTACGGGAAGATGATGGGAATTGGAAGTGGATAATCAGGTTTTGACCTAAATCTGTTGTTTGGAATGCTAATTTTGAAAACTTGAATATACCACGAAAACCTGAATATACCACCAAAATGGGTGGCACCATCTTCCCACCCAATAGGTGGAATTCAAATTTATATTCTGGTTTTGGGCAATTATTAACCCCATTTTATATTTTTGTCAGGTGAATGGTCTTCTCGAATTCATTTTTGGGGTTTTGGCCTTCCTGTGTTTGCATTTTTACGAGGGTTGTTGTGATCTGAGGAAGATCTCTCTACTGAGGAAATCATTGCTTGCGGGTTATTTCAGAAGCTGAATAATTGGGTTTTGTTTCAAGAACCGTGGCTGATGTTATTGGGTTGATTCAGGGTATGTTTGTTTAAGCATTGCATTCATTTTATCTTGTAAATGTTTTAGCTGGATAATTTTTATGAGTTCTGCACTCTGTAGTTGGTAAGTTGAATATGGGTATAGCCCATTTAAAAGCTTTCTGATACCCACTTGTTCTTTTAGTTTTATTTTTGGATGTTGCATGTATATATGTTGTCATAGTTCCTGAAACAGAACTAGAGATTGATATGTTGTCTAGCCAGCTCGGGACTTAGGGGACTTTTCTCAGTTGAGTTGAGATATCATCATTCTTTTTATTCTTATTACCCTCGTTTGGCTCTAGTTTATATTTTGTGGTTCTTAGTCTTGCTGTTGGAGGGTTTCAAAACTGTTAACTGCTTGCAATGGGTATGGCTTGTAATGAAACTTTTGAAAGCCCTTTTAACAAATAATTTTCTGCTACAAAGAATTCCATGAATGACCATCTATGACCAGCCTTGCAGATGTGACTTATTTTCAACAACCCTTAACAAGGGTTTTTATGTGAGTTGCTCATTTTGAAGATCAATCTCTAGATTATGGGCTGGTGCCATTTATATACCTCATAAAAATATTGACTTCTACTTGGGAAAAGAGAAGAAGGAAAACCCTAAAAATAAAATCTATCATTGGAGATGATTCACCAAATGCGTGAGAAGCTTACTCAGCTGCTCAAACTCACAATACATTCTAATGAAAGAAAATGTTTGCTCACAACTCAAAATATTACATTCAATATAGATCATGGAGGCAACAATGCTTTCTTGAAAGAAAACCAATGATTTTCTCAACTACAACCTATTGGTTTCAACTAAACACGACCCTTATTCTGCATTAAATAGAAATCTCCTTGCTGCAATACTATTGATAGTCTTTGGTGATTGACTCCACCTATTGTGCAACTTTAAGTGGTACTTTCAAAGTGTTTAACAATCAATGAATGTGTGTAGTAAGAGCATGGTACTAAGTGGACCCAATGTAGTAAAATACCAATTTTGTGACTGGCAGATCATTTGTGGTATCCACAAGGGAATCACTTTTCCATTTACCAAATATATTATTCAACTAGGTCTACAACACTATCCACAATTGGTTTACAACCCTATCCACCATTGGTTTCAATCTAGTGACCTCCAATATGGATTACATATGCCTTCACCATCAGGACCCCTCAAGAAGTACATAATTTGATACCCTTCAGCATCAAGTAGTTGAAAATAATCTCATGTGTGTACAGAATCGATACATAGCAACAGTTCTAGGTGAATTATGAGTGATGCTAATTTGAAGACCTTGACAAATAGAGATTTGACATTACATGTGTCAAATAAGTATTGAAACCAACTTGTAAACAATCTTCTTGAATAAGTACAAACCTAAGTAGTAAAGAAGAGAGGTAGAATCCTCTACTTCTGATGTTAGATATACTTGAATAGCCTTTGATTTCAAGTAGTACACCTAAATATTAGCAAGTAGGGAATGTAGTATGCTACTTCGTAATGTAATTGTTCAAAAAATAAGGTTGTGCGCTTAAGGTAATGTTGTCACAGTTTCCAAGCTCAGCAGGAATTCCTAAAATAAATCTTGGTCATATGCTTTGTAATAGCAACCACCAAATTTTATTAAGCATTGACCATGCAGATGGATAGAAACTCTTTATCTATCTGTTCTTGTTAATTTTAAATAGACTGGTAACAACATTTTGATAGACTATAAAAATTGAAACTTGAAACAAAATAGCTTCAAATTTTTAATTGCACTTATTGAACATCTAAGATTGTAGGTGGATGGTAAATCCCTAGCTAATCTATTTAGTTTTGATCCCATAATAGTACTTTGGTAGACTACATAAATGATATCAATTTATTCACAACCTTGAGACCAAAAGGTCCAAAATAGTTTATACGACCACAATGACACCTTACACTCATGAAGTTCTATTGAAGGTGATGTATTCAGATATGCAAGACAAATTTCAAAATGTTGCTTGCTTCATTATGAAGAGTTTTCCTATCGTTGTCTCCTCAGAGGGTAGGTATAGAGTCACATGTAGTCTTGGCTTTTGGGCTGTCTACAATGCCCATATAAACATGTTCCCCCAAAAACAAAATAACCTAAAATTATGAAAATAACCATCTCATCTACTACTTCATCTCTGATTTGACCTGCTTCAACGATTACAACATCCTAAAAAACCTTTAATGATAGGTTGCATTCATCTTTATTGCAATCTTCTAAATCTTCTCCTCTTCCATAGTAATCATTGATAGATTTCTTGCAATGAAGCATATTTAAACATATGAGGCCATCCCAGTTTTCTTGCAGTGAAGCATATTTAAATGCAATAGTACATGCTACTCCTTTACCACAATAGTGCTCCTTTACCACAATTGTTCATCTTTTTAGTAAATGATACAGAATTGTGCATCTTTTTAGTAAGTTTCTAAAAAGATACACAATTTTGTATCATTTATCACTGAAATAGTAGGTGAATAGGGAACACAAAATAGAAACTAGAGCCAAATGAGGGTAAGATGTCAGATAAATTTAGTACAAAGCTAATATATTTCTAGGAATAGTCATATATAAGTATAAGTGGTAAACGATACAGAATTGTGCATCTTTTTAGAAACTTACTAAAAAGATGCACAATTTTGTATCGTTTACTAAAATGGTCTACTTAATAAATCTCAAAGACATGAAGTACAATTGATATCAAAAGATGCACAATTGTTGTAAAGGAGCACAATTGTGGTAAAGGAGCAGCATGTACTATTGCATTTGCATTGATACAGAATTGTGCATCTTTTTAGAAACTTATTAGAAACTTACTAAAAAGATTCTTATAACACTGATTATAATACAATTCAAGGTAAACGATATAGAATTGAGCATCTTTTTAGAAACTTATTAGAAACTTACTAAAAAGATGCACAATTTTGTATCATTTACTAAAATGATCTGCTTAATAAATCGCAAATACATGAAGTACAATTGATATCAAAAGATGCACAATTGTGGTAAAGGAGCAACATGTACTATTGTGTTTGCATTGATACAGAATTGTGCATCTTTTTAGAAACTTATTAGAAACTTACTAAAAAGATTCTTATAACACTGATTATAATACAATTCAGTGGTAAACGATACAAAATTGTGCATCTTTTTAGAATTTGTTTACTAAAATGGTCTGCTTAATAAATCATAAAGATTGAGTTGTATGGTCATTTTATTTGTTTCTTGAGTTTTTCTTCTATACTAGTGTGTCTTCATTTTGGTTCAGCTATTCATAAAGGGGAGTAATAAATCATTCTTAATGAAAAAATAGAAAATTTTAAATTGTGGACAAGATGTACTTATAAGGAACAATAGGTTCATACTGGATATCTCCTCGCTCAAATCATTGTGTTTGTCCACATTTCAGGCCATTGATGGATCCTATTAAGAATATTGATGTTCTAGGATGAGTAGTTGTAGAGACCACATATTCTCATCTTCTCACAGCTCTTATTGCTTGTGTCATCGTAGCCACAGTAGTAGTGGCCTAAGAAGGCAGTGCACAAATGGGTAAGCGAAAAAGAAAAGGAAATTCTTTTTATAGAATGGTTATTCATTCCAATGATGTGGATTTTCATGATCAGATTCTCATGAGTAGGGGAGCCTTCTTTCATCTAGCTACTATCCTAAGGCTGAAAGGAATCTTGACAGATACGATACACTTGACATTAGAAGAACAACTTGTGATGTTCCTCCACACCGTTGGCCACAATCTGAGGAACCACAAGATTGCCCACAACTTTGGGCACTCAGGAGAGACAATCAACTGATACTTCCACAAGGTGTTGAGGGCTATCTTAGGACTCCACAAGGATTTCTTTCTACCACCTAGTCCAAACACTCCTCTTGAAATTAGTGGGAATGAATGTTTTGATCCATTCTTCAAGGTAATTCTTGTGTTGTTACAAATTTCTTGTATGGATTTTTATCCTTATCATATTATTGGTTGATTGTAGAATTGATGATTATATCATATTGTATAGGATTGTGTTGGAGCTATCGATGGAACCCATATACCAGTCACCGTTGATGTCGACATGTAGGATAAATATTGTGATAGAAAAGGCAACCTGTCGCAAAATGTTGTGAGTGTGTGTTCCTTTGATCATAAGTTTCAGTACTGCCTTGCTGGTTGGGAAGGGTTTGTTGTGAATAATCATGTTTTAGCTTTAGCTCTATCAAGAGAAGATCCTCTTGTTGTTCCCCTCGATAAGCCAAATCATAGTTTAATATACTCAAGGGTAAAATCAATGTTTCATGCTTTAATAATACACTTTATTTATGTAGGAAAATATTTTCTAGTGAATGCTGGATATCCTAATGCACCTAGATTTCTTGCTCCTTATCAGTGTACATGCTACCACCTGAAGGAGTTTTCAAGAGAGAATCCAATAAACTCTCGACAAGAGTTGTTCAACCATTGACACTCTTCTCTTAGAAACTCAGTAGAGTGTACATTTGGTATTCTCAAGTAGTGTTTTCCAATTCTGAGGCATGCCATGTCTTATTCTATCATGACACAAGCCCATATTGTATTAGCATGTTGCATACTACACAACTACATTATGTTAGAGGATGACATTCCATCAAAAATTGGCACCGAAGAGGAAGATGATCGTGATGGGATATATATACCAATCCTCAAGACATATGGGTTGTCTCAACGTGATAGAGACTAGTGGGTACAGTTCCAAGATGATATAGCAAGTAGAATGTGGGAAGAGTACAGATCCCAAGAATAGTTGTTCTTTTATGGGTCAAGACTACATGATGGTTTCCTTTTTCTTATGTTTTTCTCTGCAAGTATTGGACTTGTATGGGTTAATGTGTTTTATTTGAGTAAACTAATGTATGAATATACTTTGATATACATGATGGTTTCCTTTTTCTTATGTTTTTCTCTACAAGTATTGGACTTGTATGGGTCAATGTGTTTTATTTGAGTAAACTGATGTATGAATATATTTTGATATACATGATGGTTTCCTTTTTCTTATGTTTTTCTCTGCAAGTATTGGACTTGTATGGGTCAATGCATTTTATTTGAGTAAACTAATGTATGAATATACTTTGATATACATGATGGTTTCCTTTTTCTTATGTTTTTCTCTGCAAGTATTGGACTTGTATGGGTCAATGCATTTTATTTGAGTAAACTAATGTATGAATATACTTTGATATACATGATGGTTTCCTTTTTCTTATTTTTTTCTCTGCAAGTATTGGACTTGTATGGGTCAATGTGTTTTATTTGAGTAAACTGATGTATGAAGATACTTTGATATACATGATGGTTTCCTTTTTCTTCTATTTCTATTTGGAATTATTGGACTTTTATGGGTCAATGTGTTTTATTTGAGTAAACTGATGTATGAAGATACTTTGATATACATGATGGTTCCTTTTTCTTTTGTATCTATCTGGAAGTATTGGTCTTTTATGGGTCAATGTTTATACCATTAACAACAATTTGTATACACAGCATGGCATACATAGAATTAATGATGAGCATGGATGAAATTGGTAACATGAGCCAAATATCTCCTTCCTCAAAGAAGATAATGTGGACAAAGGAAATGGAATGCAAGTTCCTAGACTTGCTCCTCGAGCAAGTACATCTAGGAAGAAAATGTGACGGAGGCTTCAAAAAAGAAGCATGGACCACCATTGAGAGGTGGTTCAACACTAAAATGAACCTCAATCTATCAAAGTACAACTTCAAAAATAAGTTGAAAACTTGGAAGCTTGCATATAGAGTGATGAAAGAGCTAAGAAATACAAGTGGTTTCACTTGGAACAAGGCAACTCAGTGCATGGATGCTAAGGATAGCATGTGGGATGAGCTTCTGAAGGTAGGGTGATCTCTCTACTATTTTGATGGAAATAATATTACCTTCTTTTAAAGTTAATAATGAAAGACAAAGAACCTAATCCATTTATTTATGCCAACATGCAGAGAAGAGAGTTAAAAAATGCCAAAGTGTATAAGAGGCAGCCCTTCCAATACTTCAATGAATTGGGTGCAATTGTGGGTAATGACATTGCTAAAGGTAATGTAGCTACGACGACCCTTGAGACTGAAGAAGGGAACCCTATGGAAGATCCATTCAATGTGCATGATGAAGAGGACCTTGGTTTCAATATACATCTTGATAGTGTTGTTGATTTGGATGAAGACCCTTATCATTCCAATCAGTCCACTGCAACTACAAGTGCTAGAGGGACTCCTACATCATCAGTCAGAAGGGTGGTAAAGAGGAGGAAGGAAAGTATGGCCGCTTCCTTGGATGCCATGTGTGAAACAATGAAGAAAATAAAAGAGGGCATGAGCAATTTTCACCTTCACAAAATTGATTGATATGATCATGACAATGCTTTGACGGGTGCATATACCACTCTCAAATCCATCCCTGGATTGAGTCGAGGTGTATTCCTAAGGGTATACGACACCTTTGTGGGTGAACGTGAAAGAGCCAAAGGGTTCTTGTTGATGACTAAGGAGGAGAGAGTGGACTGGATTGCAGCCACATATGGTGGATTATAGTTATTTTCTACATACTTTATCCAACTTTATCATGAGTTGAAACTTTATCATACTTGTTCACATACACTGATACAATTGTGTTTTGGTTGATGATTGTTTATGATTGTTTATGGTTGATGATTGTTTATCAAAACATACTTTTTGTTTATCAAATATATTCTGAGATAATGAAATGTAAATTGGTTTCTTAAAGACCATGTCACTGCCCGTAAGGTTACATCCATTCAACCTTGTCTATATTTTTATGATGTTGATTCATCTATAAGAAATGATACTTTGTGATTGATGTTCTAAAGATTATAAGCTTCGATAAAATATAGTAGAATATCTATTGTTGAGGACTATTACTCGTTATTGTGACTACATTAGACTATTGTTCATTGTGATTGCATTGCATGTTCAAGATGTTGTTAAGTTTATCCACTGATTGGATTGTATGCCAGTGGCTATGAACATCAATTACAAAGTATCATTTCTTTTCCATCTTGCCATTATTTTCTAAGAAATTCAAAATGCCAATTAGTGACTGCACTGGACTATTGCTTGTTGTTAAGTTTATCCACTGATTGGACTATATGCCAGTGGCTATGAACTTAAAGGTGCACCCCTATGTCTGATGGTATACTTTTGCATCAATTTGAATAGTCATAGAGTTGTAATTATTTCCCACTCATATCCTTTTGGGCTCTCCTTACCTTGATAACATCATGCAAGCATATCATTGTTCTTTCCTATCAAATAAATACACCATTGTCCCATATATCCTCATTATAATATTAGGAATTCGTACTCTTATCACATGCCCTTTGACTACACTTGAATCACACACCTACATTATATAATGATAATGTTTCTCCTTTTAGAAATAAATGTACCTTTACCTAGATCTTTATATAGATGATTTCATGATCTTATTAATGCATGTAACTGTTCTTGTTCATTTTAAACTGAGTGGTTTATAATTATACTAACCATTACCTTAAAATTTGTATCATAGGCATACCAAGAGATAGCTAGCCCTTTTATGAATTCATGACTATAACCACACAACTGATTGCTCTATAACCAATTTGTTTTGTAATAATGCATTTCATCATGATGGATTTGATAGTACTAATCATCTCTACAATCATTTTTACCATGTTTTGCAACTCTGCATAATTCATTGGGACAATACTCCTTTGTTTAACATATTGATCTGATCTAACATTGATTTCTCTAATCTGACATTTATTGCAAAGGTGTCTAAGACCTATATACTTTGCACACATAATTTCTGATATGATCAAATCCATATGTTATAGTTTATCATTATTTCCCTATGCATGCTCTCACTTCTTGAATACTGAATCTTTCTGTTCCTATTACAAAAATCTGAGTCTTGTGCCTTGCATGTCTTCAATTGGTAATGAATAGAGATGACTTCATGTTTTATTTATAGATTGATTTATTAATATG
This sequence comes from Chamaecyparis obtusa, assembly GCA_027943335.1. NCBI lineage: Eukaryota > Viridiplantae > Streptophyta > Pinopsida > Cupressales > Cupressaceae > Chamaecyparis > Chamaecyparis obtusa. Next base: position 2,431,170 of record BSBK01001922.1, read on the forward strand.
GCATGATGTAGCATGATAGTTATAACTCGTGTCTTGTATTTGCCTTCAATTTCCATGCCCACTCATATCCCTTATCCTGTAATTATTTCATTTCAAACCACAAAATAAGACTTGCTAGAAACTTGTCTTTGTCGAATGCAGTTTATACATTTTCTGTGTCATTAGAAGTTTCTGTTACCATTGTCATTACCTCATGCACATGTTTAATGGCATTTGGCATTGGAACTGAATACTACATGAAAAATGATCTGCATGTCCCCATGTAGCCGTCACTCCAATTGAAATCAATAATACATCATTCCATTAATTGCAAAAGGAGATAGGAGATGAAATATTTAAATTTTAACACCTGGTAGTCACGTCAGGTTTATTAATTATGCATTAGAAAATAGCCTGTATAATTTTTGTTACTGCTACCATTTTGTTCACTTATCAACTAGCACTTTTACAACCTATCTATAACAACTCTCAATTTGTTATTTTGCTAATTACTTCCCTCTATCTACTTTTACTCCTACCATGAGTATTCACCATGCTTGCATGCTTGTTCTTGAGTTGTTTACTATTACCACTTGTAGGATTGTATGTATGTTTGCTTACCATTTTACTCCATCTTGACTTGGCCATGATAGTCACTTTGCTTATGTTATCATTGCAGTTTAGCAGACGGTCCAACATCATTATCATTTGGTCAAATTATTAATGAAGATTTGCCTTATTCAATAATCCTAGTATTAGTGCTTATAACTTGTGGTAGGATGACATTAATGGACAAACAAGCATGCCCTCCCTTGACCATTGTTTTCATTAAATGTTCTTTTATAGAGATATTGTTGCATTTGTTAGTCTTGTTGCTTTTAACATATTTAAGTGGAATACACGAAGGAGTACCACATGATGAATCCTTAATTTAATGCATTGTTAAGGTGTAGTCTCAGAACTATCCATTTCTAGTTCTTCAGACATGGTTTTATAAATGTGTTTTGGTAGATGACTGTATTATTCATGATTTTGTATGTATATAGCCTAACCATCTTGTTATTACTGTTGCATTATGCAATTAAGTGGAATAATTCTACTTTGTTCAATGCTCTATTTCATCTTGAATTTCTTTTCATTTTTCATTCATTTTTAAAAAACCATGTGATAGGTACAGAAATAGAAATGGATAGTTCTGAGACTACACATATAATGATAAAGTGAGACTACACATATGCTGACATTAAAAATGTTTAAAATAGCTTCTAGATTCGATTTTGTAGATATTTTTGGCATCAACATTTCTGATCACACTCTGTGATCCTTCATCAGGATGGAAGAGAGCAAAATGATGGAAAGAAAAATCCATCATTTTGGTCTATTGCAATCATTTCGGTCTCTTTAATCCTAATGATGGATCACAGAGTGTGATCCACAAATATCTACATAATCGAATCTAGAAGCTATTTCAAACATTGATGCCAAAAATATCCACATATGTTGGTAAAAAAATGAACTATTTGATGATTGTTTATTGTTCATGTTTGTAAATGGTCAATATTTCTAATGGTACTCCTTGGTGTATTCCATTTAAAAATAAACAAGTTTTAGTTTTCCTATCATGTTTACTTTGTAGATGTAGGATTGACCATCGAATGTGGGGCATAAGGGCATAGAGTGTGGATTTCCTTGCATTTTCTTATTTAACGGCGTGTTTTCACACCACCATTCAGTTCATGGACATTGTTCTCCCCCATCTTCTATCTGATGCTATAGTTGTGTCATTATATTTTTTGTATAAATTCGTAATATCAACATAAATGAAACTTTTTCAATTTGTATTGATAGAATATAGTCATGTTGTTATATGAATGAACAAATATAGTATGAATGAACAAAAATTTGTTTGATACAATGGTGATGGCTATGATAAATGTCCTTATGTGTGACTGTGGTGATGGAATGTGCTGCATGTTGAGGATGTCATACATAGACACTAATCCAGAGCATAAATTTTGGACTTGCATACATAAGAAAAAGGTTGTTAACTGCACAATATTTAAATTTTTACAAAGAATAAATATTAGTCATTATAGCGAGACTAACTTAGATTTATATTGTAGGATGGCGGTGGATGTGACTACTTTTGAAGGGCCAATGACACCCCATTGTTGTCTACATCATCTGCACCTTCTACACATATACCTGTTGTGGATGACGAGTGCAAGTCTTGCAAAGCGCTAGAGAAAGCTATTGCAAAAGTAGAGGCTACCTATAAAGCCAAAGTCATGTTTTTACGATGTTTACTTTGTGCAACAATCACACTATTTTGTTATGTCATTATGCAGAAATAGATATATATGTGGACTATATGACTTATTTATATTTTGATGTGATATTGAGCAATGCTATAATTATTTTCTTGTTATAATATTGTTAAAGATAATGTATAAAATTATTAAAAAAAGTTAACTTTACTATTCACAATATTGAAAAAAAATTAAATTTTGTTTATGATTTACTATATAAAAATATAAAATAATTAAAAAAATATAAATAAAAAAATGGACAAAATAAATAAAATATTAAATTAAAACATTATATAATAATTTTAAAAACTTAAATTTTTTCTTGTCAAATTCTAATTCCAATTCAAAATGTAGAACCAAACACAGAAAATGGATAATGTAATTCCAATTCCAATTTGAAATTGCAAACTAAACACAGAAGTAGGAATTTCTCAATTCTAATTCCAATTTTGAAAATGGCAACCAAACGCAAAAGATGGATTGTCTCAGTCATCTTCCGGGTCAACCAAACGGTCCAAACTATCTTCTGAATACACAAAACCGGAATTTCAAAACCTGATTTTGAGATAATCAGGTTTTGACTCAAATTCCAATTCTGGAAACAAACGGGGCATTAATGCTCTCCCTTTTAGTGATGATCTTATGGAGAGTCAACATATTACCTCATCTCCTCCTAGGATGTCTTCTTTGCTTCCTTCTTGTGAATCTATTTGTAGTGTTGAGTCAACTAACATGGTTTATCCAAAACCCTTGTTGATTGTCAAATGTTGTCCTCGCATTACTATCAAAGGTAAACCTATGGAGCCTTTAGAGTCTTTCAATAATCAAGATTTGATAGCTCACACATATCATACAAGGAATAACTTGCAACCTAATCTGGTGGTTTCTACTTCTTTGCCACCTTCTCAACCCATTCTTCCTCCTCCACCTCATCTTCCTAGCAAGGAGTATGATTTGATAAACCAATTGCAAAATACCCCTACCAAGATTTCTTTATAGGAGCTTCTTCAAACTTCACCTACGTACTATGAAGCCTTGAAAAAAGCTCTAGCAACTCTTCCCACTCCACCTCCTAATCAAGAGAACATCAATAACTTCTTACAATGCATGCATACTACCTCGGGTGCTCCTGACATTGTATTTACTCAAAAGGATTTACCTTCTAAAGAAGTTCAAAATCAATATAATTCTCTTATGGTTGTTGTTACTATCAATAAGAGTATCATTCGTATGACCTTGATTGACAATGGATATGGGCTTAATGTTTGTAGCATGAACATGCTCAAAGCAATTAAAGCCGACCTTTCAATTATTCAACTTGACAATGTTCCTATACATGACTTTGATAACATTGTTAAGAACACTTTAGGCATCATTACCTTACCTATCAAAGTAGGTCCGGTCATCCTGAATACACCTATTCATGTTATGCCTAGACCTCTCAATTATAACCTTCTTTTGCGTATACCTTGGTTGCATGAGATGCATGTTATCCCTTCCACCCTTCACCATAAAGTCAAGTTTATACATAACAACATGATGTATACACTTCATGTGGATGATGTGCCTAATCCTTGTTTGAATATTCAAACCTACAATACTCCTATTCCTAATAGTAATCCTTCTTCCTCTAATGCTCTTCCTAACAATGATTGGGGAACCTTGGATTTTAATCCTACCTTTATTGGAGAGTATAAGGTTTCTGATCTTGATTTTATGAAGCAACAAAGAGAGTTTGAACAATAAGTTTTTACTTCTAATGCCCTTTGTAATAACTTTTTCGATGCTTCTACCCACTATAAATCTATCAAACCTCCTAATGATGACATAGTGACTACTGAAGTTCCATTGACTCCTTCTGATATGGCCTCTTGTTATGGTCCTGGTTATCATTTCCTAGTTAAACAAGGATTTAATGGTCAAGGATGTGGTAGGCATAAACAGAGAATTCAAATGCCCTTACAGAATGGGGGGCATGAGCATTCTTATGGATTGGGATTTAATCCTCAACAACAAATAAATGTTAACAACATCTCAAACAACACTTCAAAACATGATGAACCTATGAAGGAATTTGACCAAGAAGTTCTTTTTCCTAAACTCCTTCATTCTAAGATGATTACTAGACCTAAATGCAAAAAGAAACGTAGTCCACACTTGAAGACTCTTCCTTTTTGTTTGTATCATAGATTTCATGATCACTCTACTAATGAATGTCAAGCTTTACATTATAAGATTAGGTAGCTCATTGATAGTAAGGTTATTTATATATCATGTGACAATGAGTTGTATTTCAATCCTATTTTCTCTAAATAACATTTATGTTCCTATTATGGAGCTCCACATTATGTAAATAATGTTAGCCTAATCCTTGGGGGCTCGTTGTCTTGTATAGTGTTGCGAGAAATATAATAGGTCCCCTTCCATCTTTGTTCCTATGCTTGGGGAGCAAGGATGCCATCTCCTTATTTTCTATCTTTTCGGGATCCGCTTTTCCCTTGGTTAAGCAATATCTATCTATTATGTGATATCCAATCATACATGAAAATTTTGGTTTGCGTTCAGGATCTTTGTCCTTGATCATAACCTATTTCTTTGTTTGACATTGGGTTTCCATGGTTGATAAATCTCTCACCTTGGAAGCTGAATAGTGTGCTATCCCTCACACAAGTTACTTTTTCACTTCTTGCATGACATCTCTTTGCATTTGTCCCTTCCATGGCCTCATAGGAACTATGACCTTCTTGGCTTGGATTGGGTGTTGTCTATGGATATTGGCTTGATGTTGAAGAAGGCTATATCCTTGTTCTTTTCTTTCCTTAACATGTCAAAATAGTATGTATTTTGTCATATTAAGGAGGGGGGCATATATACGGCCTCCCTCATTCTATGTTATGCATTTTTGTTCTAACCTTTTCTTTTGCAGCATGCTAAATCTCGAAAGTTAACGCACATAAGTTTCTAAATCCTAAAGAGACATGTATTTTCAATTTCAAATATGCTAAATCCTCTGAAGGTAACACACATAAGTTGCTAAATCCTGAAGAGATATGCATTTCACAAAGGTATTCTATGGTGATATGAGGATATGGATACATGGCTACTTCATAAAAGCCATCAAAAGATGCACTACATACATCTACATTAAAGCCTCCAAAAGGCACACAACTTTATGGGGTGGCTATCAAGTTCTTTCTTGGTGGGCCATCCTATCCTTTTTGTGGTTCACAGTGAGATACACACATCTTACTAGGCAAGCTAGCCACTCCTCTCTCCCCTTTTCTCTCTTTTTAGTGATGTCTCTCTTATTGTAATCTTGGAGTTGATGAAGACTTGAGTCCATGGGGGCTTGAAGTTTCCTTTGTCCCTTTGATTTTAATAAGATTGTCTTTTTCTTTGCGATCTTTTTTACCAAGAGTTTGCATCGAGTCCATACTCTTGCTAAAGTGGGGGCTAACTGTATTGTCTTAAAATGGACGCACTCCATGTTGAGACCTTTTAGCCCTCCTTAGCAAGTCACTTTGATCCTCATTCATACACTTTCATGCTTATGTGCTTATCTACCTAATTATGCCCCTCTTTTCTGCCTTTTCTCTCTACTTATGAGACTTGGGCACATTTCTTGAGGTCCTGACCCTCTGGGTCAAGGTTGACCTCTACCTTGACCTAGGTCAAGGTTGACCTCAACCTTGACCTAGGTCAATGTCAACCTTGACCTTGAACTTAGGGTCCATGGTCCTTGGGGTTAAGTCCTAGTTTTTGGGTTTCATCAAAATCTTGTGTTTTCCCTCTTCGGGGCCACTATTTCCCGGGTTAAGTGTCGAATTCTAAAATTAATATTTGAGATGGATCTTTCTTGAGCTTTGTATAGGATTCCTAATTTATTATTGGATATTATCCTTTCTCGATTTTTGTGCCCAATGCTCAAATTAACTTTGGGGTTGGCCTTACCTCGAATTTTGTGACAAGGCTCTTAAATAATTATTTTTATTTCTATCTTAAGGGTGGACCCCTTCTAGAGTTTTGTGTCAAGACTTTAATTTAATTTCTTCTCCATGTGCACCTCTCTAGATTTTTGTGCCATGGACCCTTAATTATTATTTTCTATGTTAGCCTCTCTAGGGGTTTATGCCTTAGATCTCTATAAAACGAGGCCTTCCTCTCTCATTTTCTCCGTCCACTTTCATGATCAAGTCTTCATGAATCAAGTTTTCATGCGCAAGCACTCTCAAGAAAGAAGATCAAGCATTCAACTATTCAATTCATCAAGGAGATCCATTGGTAGTCATTGGAGGATTCAAGCTCTATGGAGCTCTCTTGTTGAAGATTCATCCATTTCCATTCAACCCTCTTCCTAATCCAAGATCCATTCAAGATTGGTATTGGAGATCTAAAGACAATTGATTTGAGACATCCTACATTCAATTTTACATTCATTTGGGGCATCCATACTTGTTGATTCAAGGATTCGAATCCTCCACAAGAGTTTTCAACATAAGCAAGGTCAATTGTTCCATTTACTTTGTTTATCTTTGCAATTTCAATTCAATTTCAAGGTTAATTCCTAAATTGGGGTTTGAATAAGGAAAACCCCTCACCCCCAATAAATAAAACCATTTTTCTTGTAGGTATAGGTGCAGGATGACGAATTTCATTGCAGATATGGATACCCTTTTCGCTAAACTTTCAGGATCTGCGAATAGAATTTTAGTCGGAGTAGTGCAGGTAAAGGTCAACTTTTCGGGTTAAGATCTTACCTTGGGGTAAGTTCTTACCTCATCTTTGGGTCAAGGTCGATCTCCCTCAGAAAAGAAAAAGATTTCTGGCTTTTGTAGATCTCGTAGTTTCGATTAACATTAGCAAAAATCAATAGTTTCTGAGACTGTCTGACAGGGTTTCCAGCCAATTCTTTTTCATAGGTAAGTACCTTTATTTCTTCATTTCAATATTAGCCTTCTACATTTACTTTCCATATCATTACAATATCATGTAAGTGTAAAATATTGGTTTAGGGTCTCTTCCATGTGCATTATTCCAAACCCTATCTCCTAGCCATATATTTTATATCTTACACTATCCCTCTTGAGATTAGTCGAGATTCTTCTTAAGTGCAATCGTTTCTGAGTTGATCAAATTTAGGTAGTGACAGTCGACTGCTAATGCATTGGATAAAATATTCCTAGAGATTGGTAACCCTCTCAAGGCAATTACGGATAGTTCTAGATCATCTATATTATTTCCAATAGTAGAAAGTTCATCTTTCACTTCGAAAATTCTCAAAAAATGTGATGTAATTGTTTCTCCTTTATTCATTTTGATGTTCATGAGTTGTTGTTTTAAGGTAAGCAATCTTCTTGCATTGTTGATCTCATATGTAGTTAGAATGGTTTTGAATACTTCATATGTTGTTGATAATCTAGCTATGGTTGGAAGAATGTGATCTTTAACTACGTCAATAATTATCTTCTTAGCCTTGTTATTGCGCCTTTTCCATGTTGTTTTCTCTAGTTCATCTTCAAACATTCTTTTATCTTCTTCTATATATGAATCCAATTCAAGTTCTTGAAGGATTGCAATTATTCATATTTTCCATGAGACGAAGTTGGAGGCACCTTTGAGTCTATCCTCCACTCTAACACCATTCACCATGATTGTCCTTCCTTCAATTTGAATATATATCTGAAATTCTGAATCAAAATTTTACTATCTTTATTATTCTCTATTAGTCAATCTCTGATACCATGTTAAGGAATCAAGATCAGTTATAGAGAACAATAATAGTCTTTGTTTATAGTTTCTAGATTGTATCTAAGTCTGAAAATTTGATATATTATTTCAGAGATTAGTAAGTATAAATATTGCAAAAGTTATTAATATTGTATGCTTGCTGTGATATATAATTTCCACTGTAATTGATTATTTCCCACAGCAAGGATCAATATTAAATACATACATATTATGGTGACGAGTCATGTCTACAAAGAGGCATGACCATACGTAAACATAACACATGATATAACTATCATGCTTTACTAGCTTAAGACAATACCAATAACAATATCGTGTATCATGGTTAATCTTATGTGTCACAAAGACATTAAGATACACATAAGCATTGTGGATGAGTATCAAACATATTTTGATTCACTCGGTTTTCTTATGACAGTCAACGTTCTGCCATTTGGGCAGTCGACAATGCATTAACACTAAGTTCAATCATATTTATATATATGCAATCTCATTTGAAATATATATATGTGTGTGTGTGTGTGTGTGTGTTAATTTACTTATATGCTTCAATCTGAATGAAGCTATTTCTCAACACATGTTGAGTACAATGAATGGTGACATACTGTTAAAAATATTGAAACCATTCTACTATTCTACTATCATGATAACCACTTAACCTTTTAAATTTGTTTCTTAAATGCAAAATTTTGAAGATGACCCTACAAGCATTTCTTAAACACCTCCATCCATCAATTCAATTGGAGATAGTCATAAAAGATATAGGTAATTTGTGTACCCATCTAATATAGAAGATATTTCTATAAATGATTAGTCAATATAAGGCCAAGGTCATTGATTACAATTTATAGAAGGTAATGTAACTTGTAAATTTTCAAAAAAAATAAAAAAAGTCTTAGAAATTGTACTACCTATAAAAGTATGAGACTGGAGATAAAAATTTCATAGAAAAACTTTATAATAACAATGGTTGTGTTGTGGCATAGTTCCTGTCAAATGTCGGCAAGACAAATTTGACAAACCTGATGTGGATATTTGAATTTTCTGAATTTTATATCCTATTAATTATAGGATAAATCTATTGTTGAGCACTAAAATGTAGAAGATATTTCTATAAATGATTAGTCAATATAAGGCCAAGGTCATTGATTACAATTTATAGAAGGCAATGTAACTTGTAAATTCTCAAAAAAAAAAGAGTCTTAGAAATTATACTACCTATAAAAGTATGAGACTCGAGGTAAAACTTTCAGAGCCAAACATTATAATGACAAGGGTTGTGTTGTGGCATAGTCCTTGACAAATGTCGGCAGGACAAATTTGACAAACCTGATGCGGGTATTTGAATTTTCTGAATTTTATATCCTATTAATTATAGGATAAATCTACTATTAAACACTAAAATGTAAAAAAACAAATATACTTCTTGCATATATATATATATATATTTATATTCACATACATTAATTTATATATTTTTTCTCTTGTTTATTTGTTAGTATCTTAGTTTTTATATATAATAACTTATGTATACATGTGTACGTACATACATAAGTTTATCTTGATATTTAGTTATTAACTTACATATCAAGTCATACATAAACTTATGTATCTATGTTTACATTTATACATAAATTTATATATTTTTACCCTTTTTATGCCTAGTTTATATATATATACACACTTATTTATATACGATATCCCAAATATATATATGTGTGTGTGTTTATATTTTTGCTTGCATTTTCTTTTTTTTTGTTGTTGGGCTTTTTCGTGTTTTGTATTGTTGTTATTTTATTTTTTGTTTTTATTCATTTTATTTTATTTTATTTTGCTTTTGTCTTTCGTTTTATTGCATTCCTTCATTTTTTATCCTATTTATTTGCTTTTTCAGTTACCCTTAGTTTTTTGCTTGCTTTTCACTTGTTCACTTCTTCATATCTTGTCTTTTTGGTTTCTCTATTTGTTTCTTTGCATTTTTTATATGTTTTAGTCCCTTTTTTTACTTTTATTCTCTTCCTTGGTTTGCATGTTGCTCCTTCCCCAACTCTTCTTATATTTCTTGTGAGAGGCTAAGTCTGCATATTTTACTTTCCATTCCTACACTATTGATGGATCACCGAGTGTGATGTTGACTAAAAAAACTCACACAATCGAATCCAGAAACTAATGTGCATCATAATGGATTGTGGAAATCTGATTTTGTTAAAAAAACAATGTTTATTCATTTATCTTCTGCATTATGCCCTGCATTTTATGTAATTATTGATAAACAAATAATCAATAAGCCACAGAAATCTTTCTTGCTCAGAAACATTGTAGCCCCAGTATTTTCCTGCCAATAATATTAGATTTAAGTGTTCAATTTCACAATAAAAATAATATTGGTTTATATTCTTTTCTTTGTTAATAAAGCTCAATTCAAGAAAAATAACAATTATAACAACACAGTTACAACTTAGTAATACCCTAAAAAGAGATGCTATCATCCAAAAAAGTGCTCTTAGTAAACTCTGTCTATTCTTCAAACTCAAAATGCAATTTTTTTCTTCATTTGCAGTACTGTCTAAACTTTAGATAATATCACACAATCATGCTCCATGAAAAGATAACTCTTGGACAATTTCAAATTCATGAGAACAGCAACATAAACATGCAAATACTAGATACGGCTACCATATCCTTGCAAATATTGACTCAAATTATGTGTAATATGGAGTTCTATTGCTGTCCTAAACAAGTGATATTACAAAACAGAGAAAACATGTCACACTAAAATCAATCCATTAAAAGGAGAGCTTATGAGTACAGGTTCTTCCATGCACTTAGACTCTACCAATTAATGTCATGGTGACTGTATTGGGATGTTGAATGACACCTGATTTGAACAACATTTACAGTCAACATAAAACCATTGACAAAATCAGGAAGAACATGCCTAATGAAAAAAACTTCAAATGTAGATAGGCTGACACACATTATAAGCCTAATTTTGTGGAAGTACTTGAACATGAGCTTGATCATCCTGTCCTTTGGAACACAGAGAGGTCTTGCTGAAGGGTCAGCTTACCAAAAAAGCTCCACAAGTGACCTCCATATAGGCTGAGACACTTTATAAGCCTAATTTTGTGGATGCACTTGTGTATGAGATTGATGATCCTGCCCATTCTAAAGAAGTGAGGTTGCCAACAACCTCAACCCACTAGTAAAATTAGGTCTTGCAGATGGCTCAGCTGACCAAAACCGCTCCATAAGTGACCTCCACGCAGGATTGCATGGTTAGGTGGACGCAGTGTATTGTTGACAGTCAATATAATTGTTAATGCCTACAACAAAACCTATCAATAAGCAATAAATGGAGCTCATGAAACTATCTGAAGCAGGGTAATCATTATAATGAACTTAAATGGAAAGCATACCCATGATTGCCCCATAATGACATATTGGCATAAGGCTTCTTTCCAGTAAGTAGCTTCCACATAACTATTCCAAATGAAAATGCATCACTATCATGGAATGCAATGATTGACAAACAAGCACAAAATGGCTTTGTTGAGAAGAGAATGCAAGCTTTAAACATAGTCCCATTGGAAAAGGCTTCCAAAACTTTAAAACAACTACAATTGACAGGTTTTAATTCACTTCTGCAGATTAAGGATTCCCATGTAGTGAATTGCTTGTTTCAAAGCCATTACTGTGACCTGCTTGCTGCTGCTGAAATAATTTAATTTCTACCTCCTTGCTGCTGTTGGAACAAGTTAATTTCTCCCACACCGTCTATGTCCATGGTCCACCACTTCCTACAGTCCACCTCTTTATCAGTGCCTTAAATTGAATCTGAATGCTGGAAAAAAACAATTTATAGGAGAACAAAATATTAAAGTTGCAAGAACAAAATAGTCAGTTGAATCAATTGTTTATTGCATGTCAGAAGTAAGATGAACGCTTAAAATCAAAGACTTTTGGTAGGTGATGCTTCATGTGATACACATGATTTGTGTAGTTCCTTTAACCAATTTGTTAGTTTGAGTAAATTAGTTGAAGCTGTATCTGATAATGAATGTAAAAATGAAAATGATAATGTATTCGAATCTGCAAGTGTTGATGTTAAGATCCCGAAAAACATGAGATATGAAGGTAAAAGATTGTGAAAGTGTGGACAAGGAATCTACTATACCATGACCTCTAAGGTTTCCTTCATTAGATGAGTGTTTTGAAGAAAAGTGCTCGCATAATGTTTCTCTACCCCTCATGATGACTTGCATATGCACTTAGTCTTGGTTGATAAAGCAAATTTATATGTATTTTGTTTTGGTGTATCATTTGATATTATTTATTTGTTAATCATTTGGTCATTTTGATGGATTGTCACAACCATACAATTTATTTGCATCAGTTATTGGTCATAGAGGTCTATAATGGATATAGTTCAAAGTTTGCCATGACAGTGTAGGCATGGGTGTTAATGTGTAGATCATTTCAACAATTTTCTTTTAGAGAAAAGTTTTATTTTTCAGTTTTCAAAATTGAAGTAAAAATTTATATATTTTAACATGTTTTACATAGATTTTTTACTATATAAATATGCTATTATATTACATAGTTTCACTAATCATTTATAACAACATTTCTTGCAGTTCACTGGAATTCAACAGTAATTTCATAAAGTCAGTATTGTGATCACATTTCTTCTCTACAATAGTTGGATTCAAATATCATCTCAGTTATTTATTCGGTAATTAATATCAGCAAATGACACTAAAAGAGGGATAAAATTTTATTAAAACAAAAGAAAGATACAGAATAAGCAAGTGCCCAACAAGAAGAGCACTACATATTATTGTCCCTATCCACTAACTGATCAAGCATAAGAGACATCAGCAAATACATTATAATATTGTAATTTGTATTCATATGAGATATCCTAGGTTATGATTTGATGGCCTAAAGAAAATAAAAGCAGAATATTAATGAACAACATAAGATCCACAATTCAGTTAAAAATCAGCAACAGTACTCAATTTTGACTGTTTATAATGTTCAGTGCTAAAATAATTAGTGAAGTGTCAAATCCTGAAATATCTAATTTGTCTCTTCTCTGAACCAATGTCAAGGCACGTAATTGTACATGTCATGATTTTCTTTATCTCTCTCCAAGTATTCCCTGTCTACCATATTTTCAATTCTTCTTTTAATTTCCTTCGTATTTGGCTTGAACCTGTCTTTAACCTGTTCAATGCATTGCATCACTAATTCCTTATGAGATAATACTTTGCTGCTCTTCATAATTCTTACAATGGAAGCATCAATTATATGACGTTTATCTTGAAACACATTCTTCTCAACATTTTCTTTTACATTGGCTGTGGGCGCTTGAAGTCTGATCATCCTCTTGTTACAAGAAAATTTTGCATTGAATTCATAACAGTCTGTTGATGTCACAGATTGGGTATCTGGTGATTTACTTAGAATTTTATATTTGGAGCATGCAAGGGATTTCAGTAATTCAATTGTATCTTCAACTTCCAAATTCAACTGGGATTTGACTTGTGAAAAACTTAACCTCTCTGTTTCATTGAACAACAATAGTGTGCTTGCATGACAAGGGGTTCCATGTATTTGAATTTCACCTTGGTCAAATCTTCCAATAATAATGCATGTTCCTAGAGAATGTTTCCATGTTAGCCTTCTGTTCATTTCTTCTCTGTTATAGAACTGTTTGAATGAATCTAAATGTCTAGCCATTTCAACAGGAAGGACAAGTGAATCAGGTGACTTATAGCTTGGCCAAAATGCAGATGTCAAAACTGTCACAGAGAATTCTATTCCAGAACATGGATGAGGAGGATTCTGTCTGAGGTATTCCTCAAAATCTGATTGAGTTTTCATTGACAATGTCCAATCAGTAAGCATACCCTCAATTTAGATGTAAATTGTCTTCCACACTCAGACTTCAACTTAACTATCATGTTTTTTTCATAATCAACATTTGAACTTGTATAGGAAAGAAGTCTATCTGCTAGCTTCTTCCTATAAAAATCTGCAACCAGGTCTTTATCATAGACAAAGGGAAAGATCTCTGCAACCTTCTCAAGGGCATCTTCAACCTTTGAATATGTCATATTTCTATTTGTCACAATATGTGACCAACAATTCCCAAATGCTGTTTCCTGCAACTTTTTCATTGCAAAAACTCTGGAAAGCTGCCATGAGTGCATTTTTGAAAAGGCAGTGATTCATAAAATTCTCCTCCACACATCTCAAGTATTTCTCATGCAATTGGACAACACTATGCACAAATTGATCTTTTTCACTTGCTATCACTTCTTTTTTATTATTTTCTTTTATTGTTTCTATTGATATTGTGGTGACTGATCATGTAGTGGGTGTTGATATATGAGCAATCCGGGTATGGAACATTGGAATGCTGTCAAATGGATTCTTCGATATTTGAAAGGTACTACTACAAAGACATTATGTTTCACAGGATCTAGTTCTGCTTTGAGTGGATTTGTTGACTCTGATCTGGCAGGAGATATTGATACAAAGAGGAGTACTACAGGGTATGTTTTCACTATAGGGGGTACTGCAGTCAGTTGGATTTCTAGATTGTAGAAGGTTAATGCACTTTCAACCACTGAAGCTGAGTATGTAGCTGCTACGGAAGCTAGCAAGGAGATGATTTGGTTACAATGTTTTTGGAGGAATTGGGTTAGAAGCAGGAAGATCCCCCATTGTACAGTGATAGCCAGAGTGCCATTCATCTTGCAAAGAATTATGCTTTTCATTCAAGGACAAAGCACATACAGCTCAGGTACCATTTTATAAGGTCTATTTGGAGGATGGCCAATTACGGCTTGAGAAGATTCACACAAGTGGCAATCCTGTAGACATGTTCACGAAGACAGTCCCCAAGGAGAAGTTGGTTTCTTTCTCAGCTTCTATTGGGCTTCTTGACTGATGATCGTGGAGTTAATACACAGCCAAGTCTTTTATCCAGTGGGAGTTGCACATACTACATTGTCGTCTGGATTCAGCCTCCAAGTGGGAGATTGTTCTGGTGTGGAGCCTGATCAGTCTCCAAGTGGGAGATTGTTGATATTGTGGCGACTGATCATGTGGACCCTAAAATGGTTGATTTTAGAGGTTGCCCTAAAACACCATTATAAGCAGCTGAGATGTATAATGCATTGTAATGTTGGTGTATGTTTTTGCTGGATAATAAGAAAGTTGGATGGCCGTGTAGGTGGACGTAGCCCAAGTTTTGGGTGAACCATGTTAAATCTGTGTGTTATCTGTTTTGTGATTGTTTTCTTCTTTTGTTTCTGCATATAATTATTAATTTTATATTGTTCCAGATCTGTCAACCTCTAACAATTTTTGCCACCATTTGCCCTCCATGTTCAACAAATGATATACTGTGCCTGGGAACATGTTGTCTAAATATTTTGGACAGGAGCTAAATGCCTTTGTCTATTCCACAAAACAACTTAAACATCTCTGAAAGATCATCCATCTTGCCATTTCTCAACAATGGATGACAATCTGATTTTGCCTTCAAAAGTTAACCTTCATGCTTACAAAGTAGTTCATTTTCTACAATTTCTAGATACCTAGCATGGCTGCTCTGATGCGAACAATGCATAGCAATTGTCTCTTTCTCCAGCCCTAAATACCCAACAACCTTCAACAACTAATCTGGACAAGAATACTCACATATCCATGAAGCAGTCTTTCTGGAATAGTATGTGGTGGTATTTTAAAAAATGGCCAACTCAAAATATTCATAACAGTCCACCCCTAAATCCCACAGCATACACACAACATTCTTCAATACACTCCCATTAGGAGTGCTCTCACCCTCCTGCATCTTATTAACTTGAGCCTGCACATTACTGCACAAAACTTCATTGCAGACAGTCTGAAGGAAGCATCTCTGAGCAGCTTTGTCGGGATTCGAACCATTCCATTCATGAAAATCATTCAGACACATACGCAGGATTGGGGATAGAATGTTATCCATTCGTTTGCAATATTCCCATTGCGTCACAACTTCTGTCAAAAGAAACTCATCTTCTTTCTCCCTCAATGCAGGCACTACTGTTGAATTGATATGATCTTGTAAGGCTTTCTCATATTCAGATTGCATCTCCTTGGAGCAAATTTTATAGAGCTTATTATAGATATGATTATAAATCATCACACACTCATTAATTCCATTTTGGACCTTCCCTTTGACGATTTGTTTTTCCTTTGCAATTGCATTTTGCAATTCCATGTCCATCACTCTTTATAGATGAATCTAGACTTCACTCTCTAATAGAAAAACCACAAAACATTTGAGTTTTGAGCCAAATATGCTTTGTATAAATAGACCCAAGGATTTCATGAAGTACTAAGAACAACTAGGCCGACAAGCTATGAATGCCAAACTCAAACCCATGTGTTGTGGCATAGTTCCTGTAGAAGAAATTAAACAAACGGGATGTAGATATATGAATTTTCTGAATTTTATATGGGATTAATTATGGGATAAATCTACTGTTGAGCACTGAAAAAGTAGAAAAACAATGTATATTCATTCATCTTCTGCATTATGGCCTGCATTTTATGTAATTATTGCCACATATTGAACAATTTGAATAGCTTGCACCCATATTGCCCCCTTGCATATTTAACATCCTAAGCGAACTGTATTATGCTCCATCTTGCTATACCTATTGAAAGTATTTGCAGACTAAAGTTTAAAAACATAATAGAAAAATAAGAAATTAAAATACACAGACTCAGACACAGAGATTATAGTGGTTCGTTCAGAATGAACTACATCCACTCTTCAAGCCAGGGCATATTAGATTTTATTATCACAATACAGTCTTAGTTACAGCAACTCTATTTCATATATCTTTTACATGCTCACAATAATCTATATTCAGCATTCCAGTCAAAGACGGAAGATGAAATGGTAAAGGCATCTTGAGGATGCAGGCAGAGTGGAAGGATTGGGCCTTCACCAACTCTGACATTCTCGCAGGATGCAGAGCCGTTACAATCTCCCACTTGAAGTCCAATCAGTTATGCGATGTGAGCTGCATCATGATATCCCCAGCTTGGTGCTTATGGCTATGTCGTCACAATGCCGAGAGAAGCTCTACAAAATTTGAACTTCTCTCGAGGTACTACCTTGGTGAATGCATCAGCTGGATTAACCTTCGTGTCAATCTTCTCTAACTGTAATCTTCCCTCTTCAAGAGCATGACGAATGAAGTGAAATCTAGTTTTTATATGCTTTGTGCAACTGTGGAAAGCTGAATTTTTGGCCAAATGAATTGCGCTGTTGCTATCAGAGAATAGAGTAAATGTGGATTGTTTAAATCCCAACTCTCCAAACAATCGATGTAATCATATCAGCTCTTTAGCTCTCTCAGTGAGAGCAATGTATTCAGCCTCAGTGGAGGAAAGAGCAACCATTTGTTGCTTCCGAGAAGTCCAGCTAATCGCTGCCCCGGCAAAAGTAATCACATAGCCTGTTGTTGACCTCCTTGTAACTAAATCTCCAGCCATATCAGAATCAGCATATCCGCAAATATAAGGGGCCTTACTATTAAAACATAAAACATGAGAGGAAGTACCTCTCAAATACTGAAGAGTCCATTGAATTGCTTGCCAATGAGTTTTACTTGGATTACTCATAAAACCACTCACAACTCCCATTGCATGAACAATATCCGGACGTGTGCTAACCATGGCATACATTAAACTCCCAACTACTGAAGAATAAGGAATACTAGCCATCTCATGTTTTTCTTCCTGAGTGGAAGGACACATTTTAGAAGACAATCGAAAATGATTAGCCAATGGAGTGGCAACTGATTTTGCATTTGACATATTAAATTTTTCTAAAACTTTGAGGATGTACTTTTCTTGAGATAACTTAATTTCTCTCTTATGTCTATCTCGGATTATATCCATCCCGAGAATCCTCTTCGCTACCCCTAAATCTTTCATGGCAAAATGAAGAGCCAAATGTGTCTTCAGCTCATGAATGATTCTCATACGGTTACCAGCAGTCAACATATCATCAACGTACAATAGCAAGACCACAAACTCACCAGTCGGAAGCCTTTTGAAGTAGACACATGGGTCTGATTCATAGCGAGTAAAACCTTGCTGAGTCATGAAGCTATCAAACTTTAGATACCATTGACGCGGGGCTTTCTTCAACCCATATAGACTCCTCTTTAACCTGCAAAATAAATGCTCCTGCCCCTGTTTTACAAAGCCTTCGGGCTGTTCCATATATAACTCTTCAACAATGTCCCCGTGTAAAAATGTTGTTTTGACATCGAGTTGCTCAAGCTCAAGGTCCCATGCTGCTGCCATGCCAAGTACCAGAAGAATATTCTGCATTTTAACCACTGGAGAAAAAATCTCATTGAAGTCCACACCCTTCTGTTGAGCAAATCCCTTCACTACCAATCTGGCCCTATATCTCTTTCGTCCTCCATCTTCCTCTTTTATGCGATAGACCCATTTATTTTTCAAAGCCTTACGGTTTGGCAGAAGAGTAACCAAATCCCAAGTATGATTCTTGTGTAAAGAGTCCATTTCATCTTTCATGGCATCCATCCAGAACACTGAATTGATATCAGTACACGCTTGCTTGAAGGTTTGTGGCTCTGTCTGATCGGAACACAAAGAAAATAACAACTCATAATCATCGAATTTCCTTGGACACTTTCTCTCTGGTAGACCTCCTCAACTAGACATTTTGATTAATATCAACATCAGAAACCTCTGTATTTGTAGACCCTTGTGAATGACTAGCACCTTGCTGGTTGCCAGGCTCTGTCACTGGACAAGTGTGCTGGACTGCGAGAATGTACTGGTGTGGCGGAAGAGTGTCCTCATGCAGTTGAGGAAAGAGAGAGGGAAGCCTCATTAGCTGTTGGCATGGAGACTGCTCCATGCGCGGGGAGGTATCAGTGCGTAGGGGAGGATCTACACGGTATGAAGTGGAGTCCCCATGAATTGGAGCAGGTGGTAGGGAAGTCTATGTGGGGAGTGTAGCCTACGGCAGGGAAGTCTGCGTGGGGGGTGTAGTCTGTGGCAGGGTATCCTGCGTCATAGGTAAGTGGTGAGGCTTGGTGGTGAGAGTTTGCAGGGGCTGCGATTCATTAAAGCAGCTGGCTTTGAAACTATCCTCCAAATTTACAGAATTGTCAGAATCTCTTGGGAATAAAGTAGCTCCCTTTGCGGCAGTCCCTTTATCATACGATGGCTTCCTTGCCTGTGTGGGAATAAGGGGAGGATGTGTGGAGTTTGACAAAATTGGCATCGTGGAAACAATGGTAGGGTGTGTAGTAATTTGAATAGGCATTGGAGTAGAGATTGAGGAGGAATTTACATTTCCTGGGGGCATAATAGCAGTAGAGGGATGGAAAGTAACATGGTGAATGCACTGTACATTATTGCCATTGTCTGATAAATCAAATTTAATAAAATCATCAGAATTAGACTTCTGATTGTGCAAACCTGAGAATGATTCTCATTAAATACAACATCCCGACTCCGTATCACTTTCTTGGTGATTGAATCCCATAGATGATAACCAAATTCATCCTCACCATACCCCAAAAATATGCATCTTTTGGATTTAAAATCCAATTTCGTTCTCTGCTCCTTATTAACATGAGCATATGCATCGCATCCAAAGACACACAAATGAGAAAAAGAAATTCTCTTACCAGCCCACCTCTCTTTCGGAATATCAAAATTCAGACGTGACAAAGGAGCTCGGTTTATTAAATAAACTGCTGTATTATATGCCTCTGCCCAGAATTCCTTCCCCAAACCAGCATTAGACAACATACACCAAGCTCTCTCCAAAATAGTTCGATTCAACCTCTCAGCTGCACCATTTTCTTGAGGTGTATAAGGGACTATTTTAATCCTCCGAATACCATGATCTACACAAAATTGGTCAAACTCCGAAGAGTAAAACTCACCACCATTGTCCGTTAGTAGACATTTTATTTTTCTTCCAATCTGATTTTCCACCATAGCCTTAAAGCTTTTAAATTTTGAAAAAACTTCTGATTTCTTATGTAGCATATAAACCCAAACTTTGCGAGTGCAATCATCAAGAAATGTGACAAAATAATTAGCACCACCGATAGAAGTTACCCTCGTAGGACTGAAAACATCAGAATGAATGAGCTCTAATGGAGATGATTTCTTCTCATGACCCGTCCTTACAAAGCTGGTGCGATTTTGTTTGCCGTAAAGGCAATGCTCACACAATTCCAAATCAACCGATTTTAGACCCGGAAGTTGGTCTCTTCGAAGCATGACTTCAAGACCAGTTTTGCTCATATGACCGAGCCTCTTATGCCAAAGTTTGGCATTGCTATCCGCAACCGCCATGGCTGCTCCCACTTCACCATTACACTCTAATATGTATAAACTTCCAGTTTTCTACCCTTTTGCTAAAATTAATTGACCTTTGGACACTTTCCAAGAAGCTAGATCAAAGCTAACATTGCAACCTTGTGTATATAACTGACTAACTGAAATCATATTACGCTTAAGTGTAGGAACATGCCTAACATCTTTTAAAATCCATTTCCTTCTATTTTTTAGTGACAATAGAATATCCCCTTTTCCGACAATATCACATTCTTTATTATCCCCAAGAAAAACTTTGCCAAACATACCTGCATGGTAATTTGTGAAAGCACTCCGACATGGAGTAGCATGAAATGATGCACCGGAATCGAGAACCCACGAGCTTGAATCCATGTGCCCGGCTGCAAGTACCAAAGCTCCGTCAGTTGTAGCATTAACGTCGCCATTGATAACTTTATTTTGAGCCTTTTTGTAGTTCCAGCATTGCTTCTTTGTGTGCCCAGATTTTCCACAAAACCAGCATGTGCCATTTCTTCCTCTCGATTTCGAGTGATGACTCGATCTACCTCTTCCATTATTATTATTATTATTTCTTCCTCTCTCATGACTTCTACCTCTATTGCTTGTGCTCACAGCTATTAGAGCATCACCGGAAGAGGGTTCTTGTTGCTTCCTTCGCATGTCTTCACTAAGTAGTGTGGCTGCAACTTCATCAAATTTCAGCTTGCTCTTGGCTGGAACCAAAGTGCTCACAGCCATGACAACTCCTTCCCAGCTGTTCGGAAGAGAGCATAATAATAATATTGCCTTTATTTCATCATCTAATGAGATACCAACCAAAATTAGCTGAATAACTAAAGTATTGAACTCGTTGAGATGATTCGATATCATTCCTCCTTTCATTTTTAGATTATATAATTTCTTGATGATGAATACTTTGTTCGAAGCTGAAGCTATCTCATATAATGAAGATAACTTATCCCACAGTTCTTTCGTGGTCTTCTCTGTCGAAACATTGAAGAGCACATTGCTTGATAGAGATAAGAAAATCCTTTCCTTTGCTTTCTGATAGATCTTCTCCCAATCTTCATCCGACATTGAACCCTTTCCTTTCGTTTTTCAAGCAATGCAAGTTGCAAGTCCTGCTTGATAAGCAAAGATTCGATCTCCACTTTCCATAACCCGAAGTTCTGCCCCAAAAACTTTTCAATCTTCCATTTGTCTGCCTCATCCATGGCATCTGCAAATCCTCACCGATTTCCAAAAAATCGAACGAGCTTAACCAGCTCTGATACCAATTGTTGAAAGTATTTGCAGACTAAAGTTTAAAAACAGAATAGAAAAATAAGAGATTAAAATACATAGACTCAGACACAGAGATTATAGTGGTTTGTTCAGAATGAACTACATCCACTCTTCAAGCCAAGGCATATGAGATTTTATTTTCACAATACAGTCTCAGTTACAGCAGCTCTATTTCATATATCTTTTACATGCTCAGAATAATCTATATTCAGCATCGCAGTCAAAGACGGAACATGAAATGGTAAAGGCATCTTGAGGATGCAGGCAGAGTGGAAGGATTGGGCCTTCACCAACCCTGACATTCTCGCAGGATGCAGAGCAGTTACAACACCAATGGAATCATTGCATTCACTGATTGACCCATAAAACTTTCTAACACTAGTACTGCTACTGTCATACTTTCCCTTTTATTTGTCAGCGAAGTCAAAGAGTTGCAAAAAAGTCACAAAAATTGAACAAAACATTATATTGCAACAAGAAACGGGCAAATAATTGGGTTTGTTTAGATCCAAATATACCTATTTGGCATGATTGAGAAATCCATTAACCTGAATAGAATCGGAGTCCTTGAAGAGACGGTGGCCATAGCAGCAGTTGTTTCTCCTGCAAAATATAATTGAGGTTTGTTGGTATCAATTGCATATCAGTCGAGTCGTCAAATAATAGCTCTCAGGTATTCTACTTGCACAAGAGTAATGATAAAGCAAAGTCCACTTAACAAGTACGAAGTTTCTACCATAGCTCAATGGCCAGAGATTTGTAAACAAAAATCTACGACCCAATTTATGTGAGAAAATAGTAGTCTGTCTAGGATAGCACTCACATTGCACAACTGCTTGGCAATGGATATGCATTGTTGAAGCTATAAAAATTTATTTCTTACATGATCTCTGTCTAGAAAATTTGGACATGCTAGGACTAATGTACATAACCCAAAAAGAGCCATAATCAAGGACTACAAGTAGATCAATAGTAAGAGAGCAAACTAGATTTAAGTTTGAATCCTTAATGTCTAAATTTCTAAAAATTCTGAATGAGGAAAAAGAACTTAACATCAACGTTTTCATCCATGTATTCTGATAAACATATAATCAATGAGCTTTCCAAAACAACTAAACTATATTTCTGCCAGCAAACAGTTATTTTTGGAGTTATTTTTCCTTCTGATAAACAAATAATCAATAAGCCTCAGAAACATTGTAGCCGGTGATGTCCAGTATTTTCCTGCCAATACTATTAGATTTAAGTTTTCAATTGGACAAATAAAAATAAAATTGGTTTATATTCTTTTCTTTGTTAATAAAGCTCAATTCAAGAAAAATAGCAATTATAACAACACAGTTACAACCTAGTAATAACCTAAAAAGAGATGCAATCATCCAAAAAAGTGCTCTTCATAAACTCTGTCTATTCTTCAAACTCAAAATGCAATTTTTTTTCTTCATTTGCAGTACTGTCTAAACTTTAGATAATATCACACAATCATGCTCCATGAAAAGCTAACTCTTGGACATGTTCAAATTCATGAAAACAGCAACATAATCATGCAAGTATTAGATACGGATACCATATCCTTGCAAATATTGACTCAAATTATGTGTAATATGGAGTTCTCTTGCTGTCCTAAACAAGTGATATTACAAAATAGAGAAAACATGTCACACTAAAATCAATCCATTAAAAGGACGGCTTATGAGTACAGGCTCTTCCATGCACTTTGACTCTACCAACTAATGTCATGGTGACTGTGTTGGGATGTTGAATGACTCCTGATTGGAACAACATTTACAGTCAACATAAAGCCATTGCAAAAGCAGGAAGAACATGCCTATTGACAGAAACTTCAAGTCTAGAAAGGCTGACACACATTATAAGCCTAATTTCGTGGATGTACTTGAACATGAGCTTGATCATCCTGTCTTTTGGAACAAAGAGAGGTCTTGCCGAAGGGTCAGCTGACCAGCATAGCTCCACAAGTGACCTCCATATAGACTGAGACACTTTATAAGCCTAATTTTGTGGATGCACTTGTGTATGAGATTGATGATCCTGTCCTTTCGAAAGAAGTGAGGTTGCCATTGACCTCAACCCACTAGTAAAATTAGGTCTTACAGATGGGTCAGCTGACCAAAACCGCTCCATAAGTGACCTCCACGCAGGATTGCATGAATAGGTGGACGCAGTGTATTGTTGACCGTCAATATAATTGTTAATGCCGACAACAAAACTCGTCTATAAGCAATAAATAGAGTTCATGAAACTATCTGAAACAGGGTAATCGTTATAATGTACTAAAATGGAAAGCATACCCATGATTGCCCCATAATAACATATTGACATAAGGCTCCTTTCCAGTAAGTAGCTTCCACATAACTATTCCAAATGAAAATGCATCCACCTAAAACACAAAGCTTCAGACTATTAGGTGTGAAGAAATGTACATTGTACCATGATCTGATGTACTATCATGGAATGCAATGATTGACAAACAAGCACAAAATGGCCTTATTGAGAAAAGGATGCAAGCTTTAAACATAGTCCCATTGGAAAAGGCTTCCAAAACTTTAAAACAATTACAATTGACAGGTTTTAATTCAATTCTGCTGATTAAGGATTCCCATGTAGTGAATTGCTTGTCTCAAAGCCATTACTGTGACCTGCTTGCTGCTGTTGCAATAATTTAATTTCTACCTGCTTGCTGCTGTTGGAACAAGTTAATTTCTCCCACATCGTCTATGTCCATGGTCCACCACTTCCTACAGTCACCCCTTTATCAGTGCCTTAAATTGAATCTGAATGATGAATTTTATTTTTTTATAGGAGAACAAAATATTAAAGTTGTAAGAACAAAATAGTCAGTTGAATCAATTGTTTATAGCATGTCAGAAGTAAGATGAATGCCTAAAATCAAAGACTTTTGGTAGGTGATGTTTCAATTGTTTATAGCATGTCAGAAGTAAGATGAATGCTTAAAATCAAAGAGTTTTGGTAGTTGATGCTTCACGTGATACACATTATTTGTGTAGTTCCTTTAACCAATTTGTTAGTTTGAGTGAATTAGTTGAAGTTGTATCTGAAAAGAATGTAAAAATGAAAATGATAATGTATTCGAATCTGCAAGTGTTGCTAGCTGTTTTGAAAATAATGTTGATGTTAAGATCACGAAAAACATGACATATGAAGGTAAAAGATTGTGAAAGTGTGGTCAAGGAATCACTACCATACCATGACCTCTAAGGTTTCCTTCATTAGATGAGTGTTTTGAAGAAAAGTGCTCGCATAATGTTTCTCTCCCCCTCATGATGATTGCATATGCACTTAGTCTTGATTAATAAGGCAAATTTATATGTATTTTGTTTTGGTTGATATTGATGAATAGACAAATACAGATTTTGAAATGCTGCTACCAATCATTGATTCAAAATACAATAGATAAGCAACCAACTCGGAGTATTAATGATTCTTTTGATATTATTTATTTGTTAATTATTTGGCCATTTTGATGGATTGTCACAACCATACAATTTATTTGCATCAGTTATTGGTCATAGCAATCTATCATGGATATAGTTCAAAGTTTCCCATGACAGTGTAGGCATGGGTGTTAATGTGTAGATCATTTCAACAATTTTCTTTCAGAGAAAAGTTCTATTTTAGTTTTCAAAATTGAAGTAAAAAATTATATCTTTTAACATGTTCTACATAGATTTTTTAATATAAAAATATGCTATTATATTACATAGCTTCACTAATCAATTATAACAACATTTGTTGCAGTTCACTGGAATTCAACAATAATTTTATAAAGTTGGTATTTTGATCAAGTTTCTTCTCAACAACAATTGGATTAAAATATCATCTCAGTTATTTATTCGGTAATTAATATCAGAAAATGACACTAAAAGAGAGGTAAAATTTTATTAAAACAGAAGAAAGATACAGAATAAACAAGTGCCCAGCAAGAAGAGCATTACAGATCCTTGTCTCCATCCAACTAACTGATCAAATGAGATATCCTAGGTTATGATTTGATGGCTTAAAGAAAATAAAAGGAGAATATTAATGAAAAACGTAAGATCCACAATTCAGTTAAAAATCAGCAACAGTACTCAACTTTGACTATGCTTATAATGTTCAGTGCGAAAATAATTAGTGAAGTGTCAAATCCTGAAATATCTAATTGGCCTCTTCTCTAAATCAATGTCAAGACAAGTAATTGTACATGTCGTGATTTTCGTTATCTCTTTCTAAGTATTCCCTGTCTACCAGATTTTCAATTCTTCTTTTAATTTCTTTCATATCTGGCTTGAACCTGTCTTTAACCTGCTCAATGCATTGCATCACTAATTCCTTATGAGATAATACTTTGCTGTTTTTCATAATTCTTACAATGGAAGCATCAATTATATGACGTCTATCTTGAAACACATTCTTCTCAACATTTTCTTTTACATTGGCTGTGGGCGCTTGAATTCTGATCATCCTCTCGTTACAAGAAAATTTTGCATTGAATTCATAACAGTCTGTTGATGTCACAGATTGGGTATCTGGTGATTTACTTAGAATCTTGTATTTGGAGCATGCAAGGGATTTCAGCAATTCAATTGTATCTTCAACTTCCAAATTCAACTGGGATTTGACTTGTGAAAAACTTAACCTCTCTGTTTCATTGAACAACAATAGTGCGCTTGCATGACAAGGGGTTCCCTGTATTTGAATTTCACCTCGGTCAAATCTTCCAATAATAATGCATGTTCCTAGAGAATGTTTCCATGTTAGCCTTCTGTTCATTTCTTCTCTGTTATAGTACTCTTTGAATGACTCTAGATGTCTCGCCATTTCAACAGGAAGGACAAGTGAATCAGGTGACTTATAGCTTGGCCAAAATGCAGATGTCAAAACTGTCACAGAGAATTCTATTCCAGAACATGGATGAGGAGGATTCTGTCTGAGGTATTCCTCAAAATCTGATTGGGTTTTCATTGACAATGTCCAATCCGTAAGGATACCCTCAATTTTAGATGTAAATTGTCTTCCACACTCAGACTTCAACTTAACTATCATGTTTTTTTCATAATCAACATTTGAACTTGTATAGGAAAGAAGTCTATCTGCTAGCTTCTTCCTATAAAAATCTGCAACCAAGTCTTTATCATAGACACAGGGAAAGATCTCTGCAACCTTCTCAAGGGCATCTTCAACCTCTGAATATGTCATGTTTCTATTTGTCAAAATACTGTCACAATATGTGACCAACAATTCCCAAATGATGTTTCCTGCAACTTTTTCATTGCAAAAACTCTGGAAAGCTGCCATGACAGCATTTTTGAAAAGGCAGTGATTCATAAAATTCTCCTCCACACATCGCAAGTATTTCTCACGCAATTGGACAACAGTCCGCACAAACTGATCTTTTTCACGTGCAATCACTTCTTTCTTATTATTTGCTTTTATTGCTTCTGCCACCATTTGCCCTCTATGTTTAACAAATGATATACCATGCCTGGTAACATCCTGTCTGAATATTTTGGACAGGAGCTGAATACCTTTGTCTATTCCATAAAACAACTTAAACATCTCTGAAAGATCATCCATCTTGCCATTTCTCAACAATGGATGACCATCTGATTCTTCCTTCAAAAGTTGACATTCATGCTTACAAAGTAGTTCATTTTCTACAATTTCTAGATACCTAGCATGGCTGCTCTGATGCAAACAATGCATTGCAATTGTCTCTTTCTCCAGCCCTAAATACTCAACAACCTTCAACAAGTAGTCTGGACAAGAATACTCACATATCCATGAAGCAGTCTTTCTGGAATAGTATGTGCTGGTATTTTCAAAAATGGCCAACTCTAAATCTCGATAACAGTCCATCCCAAAATCCCACAGGATACCCACAACATTCTTCAATACAGTCCCATCAGGAATGCTCTCACCCTCCCGCATTTTATTAACTTGAGCCGGCACATTACTGCACAAAACTTCATTGCAGACAGTCTGAAGGAAGCATCTCTGAACAGCTTCGTCGGGATTCGAACCATTCCATTCATGGAAATCATTCAAACGCATACGCAGGATTGGGGATAGAATGTTATCCATTCGTTTGCAATATTCCCATTGCTTCACAATTTCTGTCAAAAGAAATTCATCTTCTTTCTCCCTCAATGCGGGCACAACTGTTGAATTGATATGATCTTGTAAGGCTTTCTCATATTCAGGTTGCATCTCTCCGGAACGAATTTTACAGATCTTATTATAGATATGATTATAAATCATCACACGCTCGTTAATTCCATTTTGGACCTTCCCTTCGACGATTTGTTTTGCCTTTGCAATTGCATTTTGCAATTCCATGTCCATCACTCTTTAAATATGAATCTAGACTTCCCTCCCTAACAGAAAAAACCAGAAAACATTTGAGTTTTGAGCCAAATAGGCTTTGTATAAATAGACCCAAGGATTTCATGAAGTACTAAGAACAATTAGGCCGACAGGCAATGAAATGGACTTTAAGAAATGGCACCAATTTTGTAATTTATTATTTAAATAGAAAATGGTAATATAGTTGTTTTCTAATTTTATTTAATTAATAAATAATTAAATAATAGAAAATCTGCGTAGACGGCACTTTTGGGATATGTCTATAGAAGATTAAAAGTAAAATTTAAATATATCTAAAGGTTGTATAATTAGTGATATAATAATTAAAAGGGGATGTTCATCTAAAATAATATTTTGGAATTATTAAAAATTATTATAATAATATATTATAAGAGACAAAGTATTGTTATTTTAAATTAATATAATATTTAAAAATAAATGATAAATAAATAAATATAGTAAAATTAAAAATAATGATTTAAATATTATAAGATGAAAAAAACTTCTATAGTAATCTTGAAGTGCACTATATATATTGATAATTAAATATAATATTTTCATGTATCACATATAATAATATATATAATATAATATAATATAATTATATGATGTATCATATTAGATTATGATTATGTAATGTTAGTATCAATTAATATTATAATAATAAATTCATATAATATAATATTAATAGCTTATAGTACATAGATTTTGATTTTTCATGAATAATTTTAGAGAAATTTTTTTTTTTATCGGTGAGCTTAACAACTTTTAAACCTACCTTGTTGTGAAAGTGGAATTTGAGGATCACAATTTGTTTGTTGAAAATGAGGATCATTCTATGGATGATATTGATTGTGAGCAAAAGCATATCATGTTATATTCGGTTAGGGTAAAAAGAAGTTTTGGCAGAGGAAGTTTTGTATTTGAAGCCAAAGGTTTGAAGAAACAAGAGTAAAAAATGTTCTTGTAGGGTTTGAGGAAGCCCAAGGGTTTTAAAAATTTTCTTTCTAAGTCCAAGTTAGTTGATTGGATTGTATTTGGGGCATATAGTACTAGCACATTTTAGATTTTACCTAGAACCTTGTAGATATCGAATGAGCATTGGTTGTAAGGGCTTGGGTTTGAAGCATAATCATTGGGCATCCTTCTTGAACCCGTAAAATCTTTGTCTCTTTGCACCACCACTAGGGCATCCCTTTTAGAGTCAATTTAAACACCATAACTCATTCTTCCACCACTCATAAAGTTTGTGTGAATTTGGAAGGAAATGCCATCCGTGTTTGCTGAAAATGTTGGCTTGGGGAAGGATGAAGTGCTCTCAAACATGAATATGGTGGCTAGGTCCATCTGGTGTCCCTCATCCATGTCTCTCTCTTCCTATTCAACCTTCATCATCAATTATTGAGCAATTGTTTTTGGATGATTTGCCCAAAGAATGAGAAGAATTTTTGCATCATTATGCCCTAATTTGTAGATTCAAAAGGTATGGCCAAAACTATCTAATCTGCACTCTTGGATAACTAAGAAGTGGGAAGAATACATGGATGGAGAAATTTGGATCCACCCCTATTCCTAGGGATTCTTTATATTGGAATTCAACTCAAGAGGATAGGAAGTTGGTGTTGGAGAACAGTCCTTGGGTCTTCCAAAGTGATTTCTTGTGTATGAAACCATTGTCCCCCACCTTTGATCTAGCTAATAATCTTTACTACAACTTATTTTTGGGTGCAACCTGTATCATCCTCTATAATTTTGGGAACTAGACTACCTTCAAGCCATTAGGAATAGATTGGGGAGATATAATTGCACCTCCAAGGAAACTATTGATTTTTAGTATTCCACCTATTCTCAAATATGTGTTGAAATGGAGTTTTCTAATTACCAACTTGATGAAATACTATTGAAGATGGATAGTAGAGGATGAAAGCAACTAGTGGACTGTGAAAAAATTCCTTTATATGTAAAAGATTCTTTTGTATATGTAAATATAACCTATGTTGTCAATCTCAAACAAGGAAAACATTAGTTAAAATTAAGACAAACACACGAGATTCAACACATACCTTTAATAGAGCCAAAATGGAAGCACCCTTCATTCCATTTGATTTTCACTTTTAGGAAGAATGTGGGTATGCTTTCCAAGCACAATAAATTTATCCCCAAAGTATGTGATGCAGAAGCATCTTGGGTCTTTGAGCAATCTCGCATCAACTAAAAACATTTCCTATTTTATGTACCTGTAGGTTGTTTGCTTTGTAGCCATTGCAACTATTGGTTTCTTGTTATGCAAAGTTAATGTGATGATGTGGACCTATTTGTGAACCTTCTCCTAAGAGCACAAATCTTAATTCATCTAGAGTTAAGAGTTATCGCCATTTTCCTCGGGTATCAACTTTCCAGCTAGTTTCGCATGAAGCGTGGAAGCTCCTTGCCTTGCGCAGTTTCGTATGAGAAAATAGGACCTTGCAAAGTTGGGGATTTGTTCTTGGATCACGTGTGCACCTAAATATTTCTTTGCATCATGTTTTGTTCATTCTTTCAGTAGTTTTGGTTTTCTCTTCCTAAGTGGACCTATTATGTAATTAAATGCCTAACTGGTCGACTTGTGGCTTAGCTGGCTATATAAGAAGCTTAGGTTGGTTTAGTAGTGGTAGTAGAAAGCCAACAAAAGTAGAAAAGTAGGAACATGCGAGATGAGACTCTGAATTCATAATTCTCTTTGTATAAGGCATGTAAAGTATGAAAAGAGAGATGGGGAGTGAATATGATTTGATTTAATAGGTCTGTGTATGTAGAAGTTGGAGAAGGTAAGATTTCCTCCTTAATCCCAAATTCCCAAAGGAGAGATCCAAATTGATTAACCACAAAGAAAGGGTTAATGCCTAAATGAATCAATCGATTAGTAATAGGGAGAAAGATGAAAACCTTAGATTCCCTTATGGAAGAGAGTATTGAAATCTTAATTGAAATGAATTGAAGATAAATACTAACCTCAAATATATCAGATTTGGAAATCACTATTTTCTGATGTCTGTATTGAATTTCGGGAAGTTCTGCAACTGGATCTGGAATAGAAACACAAAGACAAAGAAAACCTAGACAAATTTTTCTTTTTTGAGAAAGGTCGACCTTGACCCCTTTATGTTAACCTTGACCTGCATAGCTCCGATGGAAATTATGTTCGAGGATACCAAAAGTTTTCTAAAAAGGGTACTCAGATCTGATCTATAATTCATTATTCCGCACCTGCACCTGCAAGAAAAAGGGTTTTATTGTTTGGATGAGGGGTTTGCCTTGGTCAAACCCAAGTTTTGGAATTAACCTTGAAATTGAATTGAAATTGCAGTAATAAACAAAGTAAATGGAATAATTTACCTTGCTTATGTTGAAACTCTTGTGGAGGATTCAAATCCTTGGATCCACAAGTATGGATGCTCCAAATGAATATAGAATTGGATGTAGGATGTCTCAAATCAATTGCATTAGATCTTTAACACCAATCTTGAATGGATCTTGGAATAGGAAGAAGCTTGAATGGATATGGGTGGAGAAATCTTCAACAAGAGGGCTCCATAGAGATTGAATCCTTCAATGGCTACCAATGGATCTCCTTGATGAATTGGATCTTGAATGTTTGAATGCTTAAAGATAGATGAATGTTCAAATACTTTCTTTCTCCTTCTTTCTTGCTTGATGATTGCTTGAATTCAATTGATAATGGATACTTGATCATGTAGTTGCTTGGTTGATCATGTATTTGTGATTGAGAAAATGAGAGGAGAAGGCTTCCTTTTATACAAGTTTAGGGCACAAACTTCTAGAGAGGCCTACATAGGAGAATTAAATTTCAATTTAAGCCTTTACCCTTGGAAGTGGACCTAAATTAAATATAATTTAAGAGTTTACCATTTTGAATCCCGAAACAGCCGACTCGAAAGCAGGAAAATAAAACTTTCTGAAACCTGACATCCGAAAACTTCCAGAATTTGAAATCTAGACCTTGGGTTAGGGTCGAGGTCAACCCTAACCTAGGTTAGGGTCGAGTTTGACCCTAACCTAGGTTAGGGTTGAGGTCGACCTTGACCCTCAGGTCAAGAACCTCAAATTCTCAGGACCAAGTGCCAGAAATAGGTTGGAAATAAGTAGAAAATGGGGTAGAATAGGGGAAAAAGCCAAATCCAAGTCCAAGACCCATTCAAGGCATTTGAAATGACCCCAGACCACTTACTTGGAGGAATAAACCAATCCTAAATGGAAGTGCTTCCATTTTTCGATGATACATTTAGCCCCCACTTTAGCAAGAGTATGGACTTGATGCAAACTCTTGGTAAAGGAGATCACAATGAAATAGAAAATCTTATTGAAATCAAAGGGACAAAGTGATGCTCAAGCTTCCAAGGACTCAAGTCTTTGTCAACCCCAAGATTACAATAAGAGAGACATTACTAGAAAAAAGAGACAAAGGGGGTGTGATTACCTCGCCCAATGAGAACTTATGTCCCATTGTGAATCACACGAGGAAACAACGCAACTGGAAAGATGGAGTTGAATCACCTAGTGAATGTGGCTACTCACTAGTCAACCCATCAAGGATTCACCCTTAGGAATATTCTATTCCAAAAGAGAAAAGCCAAAAACAAAAGAGATCCAGTATTAAGGACACCTTTGACCTTAAGGGATCAAAACTTTGAAAATTGAAACTGGAGAGATCAAGAGATCCTATAAGG
Organism: Chamaecyparis obtusa; assembly: GCA_027943335.1. Taxonomy (NCBI): domain Eukaryota; kingdom Viridiplantae; phylum Streptophyta; class Pinopsida; order Cupressales; family Cupressaceae; genus Chamaecyparis; species Chamaecyparis obtusa. The sequence goes on from BSBK01001922.1 coordinate 2,464,030, forward strand.
TAAAAATCCATGCTTTAAGGATTAGTCTCTAATCCATAAAGGGAGAAAAGGCATCTAAAAATATCTTGAAAGTGTGTGTGTGCAAAAAGTGAGCAGAGTGTATGCCCCCACATTAAAGTCATTCCTAACACTTTAATGGGAGCAATGGCTTTAACAGAAACATAGACAACTCCATTGATTACATTTCCACTACAAGATGCCCCCAACGGAAGACAAATCAAGGGAAATATCACATAGACATACAAAGAACACAGAAGGGATCTACCTACCATGGGGTTAGTATGATCATAAGATAATATATATATGATATTATTTCAAATGAATTGACATCATTCCCCAAAGAAAGTAGAACTACAATCACAATGGAGGAAAGAAAACACAAGAGTTACGAAGAAGAGTCTTTCAGATAACAACATGGAGACCAAAAAAAATCGGTGCTACCAAGTCACAAATCCAAGCGGACAACAAAATGAAAAATTTATGAACAATAACACAGGTACAACATAACATGAATACAACATATAGAAGAATAGAGATACATATAGAGGATTAGCACAATAGGTTCGATTCCTTTATCACCTTGCACCAACAAAGTAACAAGGGTTGTATAAAAGAATCTAACAAACATTTAGCAAACACATCATGGGAGAAGCACAATACAACAGGCAAACACACAAAAAGCTACCATGAAGGACAAGCCAATCAAGTGTGCCACCTACTCTCCCCATCTTGGTCTATATCATTTAGGGAAGGTGGGAAACTTGCAAGAGGGACTATATCCAACACAGTAGGAATAATAGTCAGTTCCAAACAAGGATCCTCTTGAGAATCGTAATGTTTGATACTAGGTGTAATTATCAATTGTGTTGAAAGCATATTAGGTAAATCAGTATCAATGTCAAGAGTCTCATTTTCATTGTTAACATCATTAGTATCATCAAGAGTATCTTCTTCATCAAGATTAATCAAAATAGAATCTAAGATATGAATAGAATCATCATAATCATTCATCTTAACATCATTATTAACTTCTTCTAACACATCATGCATAGGCTGGTCAAAAGAAGGTAAAGAACTTTGAAGAATAGAAGCATGGGCCTTAGCTTGAAACCGATGCTTCTTACGACATTCATTGGCAGATCGATTATGTTTTTCCTTTTTTGAAATATGTTGAGAACTAGGAGGAACAAGCACCGATTCCTTCATAGGTTCTATAAGAGAATTAGTAGGATTCTCAGTAGACTGAAAAGAAACACTAGGATTTTGATTAACAGAACTAGAAGCCATGGATAAAGGAGGTATGAAAGGCATAGGAGAAAGACCACGATTAAGATCTATTTGAGGAATACTTAACTCAAGAATCTTGCAATGTTTATAGACTTGATATGAGCAAAAAAAGGTTATCAGGTCGAGAAGGACATGAATTAGGTAATGAAGGCCAAAATAAGTCAAGGGAAGCACAATCCCTAGGCCTAGAAGGTTGATATAAACTATGATTAATCATCTTCACTTCTTCATCATGAATGAATTTAAGACACCTAAGGATAGGAGAAGCAACAACATGCATGGCATTCAACCAAGGCAAACCAAGCTTAACCTGAAATTGATTAGAAGTAGGAACAACAATGAAGGTAATGTCCACAACTTTACAACAAAGTTCAACAAGAAATTTAATAGAACCAAATGATGGATAAAGAAAACCATTACAAGTTTGGATCCATATATCAGATGTATTATAACAATCACGTTGTAAGTTCTTCATAAAAATATTTTCTTTAGTAATGACATTGACTAAGGATGTAGGATCAACAAGACAACCAAGCATAGGTATCTTAGAAAACCTAACATAAATGTAGAGGGGACCATCAAGAGCTTTAATAGTCTCAGAATCGTCAAAGGTAATTAAAAGTTCCCTAGGTCTTTTATTCTTAGGTTATTTTCGAGGTTTAGGTTGAAGTTTCAGTTTAGGCAAAGGTTGAGGTGGAAATTGAAGTTGAGGTTGAGATTGAGGCTAGGGTGGAGATACAGGTTGAGAAAAAACAACATGCTCCACATGGTTAACAATATGATTGAGATCATCCATCTTTGAATCATAAACAATATCCATAGAAGATGGTTGGGCAATGGTATTAGTATCATGTGTAGGTAAAGGATTCATATAGATTTGGATGTTTTTATTAGGAGGAGAGATAGATTTTTTCCCACTACCATCAAAATTATCAACAAATAGAGCATTAGAATCAATTAAGTCTTGAACCTTATATTTTAAAGAATAACACTTCTGAGTATCATGGCCATTCTAATGATGGTATTGACAAAAAGCTTTGGAATCAAAGGATTTGGATGCCATCATAGTAGGTAAAAGAGGTCAAATAGAAGGTAAAGTAATCATTTTAGCAGTCAACAATTTATTCATAATAGAATGTGATGCAGTGGCATCCTGGCTTATTGCTTGGTGCCTGAAGATTCTAGCGGTCTCGGTAACTATCTGGTGGAATTTGGTTACTTGGCTGGTAATCTCGGTAGAAGACTGGTGTTTCTCAGTCTTTGATTGTGATTCTCAGTCAAATTTTGTTAGGCTTCACCGATGGAGCTCGGTTGGTATGGTTGTTTGGTAGATTTCCTAGCGCTTGGTAATTTGGCTTACAGACGGTTGTTCTTGGAGATTTGGCTTGGCCAACTGGTGCATTTAATCTAGGTTGCATTCCTCATGTTATGGATTGACCATTAGACGTGTGGAGACCTAGATATAGCATGTTGCATTATCCTATGTGGATCTGGAGGCCAACTTGGTGAATTAAATATTTGTGAAGTTATTTGTGAGCCGATTGATGTTTGGCATTTAATATTTGTATATTTGGGAGCCGACTGGCTTTGGGATTTAATTGTTTCATCCAACCGACTTGTGGCTTGGATTAGTATTTAAGGAGATGTTTGGGTAGTTGTTTAGGCAGTAGCAGATGTGTGGATCTGTGAAAGTAGAGTTAGTAGCTTGCGGGCTTAGGTAGCAGAAAGATTGCTTGGAAGTTTGAGTACAAGTTTAGATCTTTCTTGGAGTGCCTACTAGTGTCCTGTTGTGTTGAAGACTTGGGCTAGCTGAGGAGAAGTGTGTTGGATACTGCATGATCTTGTAGAACTATTTCTTGCATTGTAATTGGCCATAACCAGGAAGGCCTTACAACCCAACATATTGCATGTAATCAGTTATTTGATGAATAATACATCTGTTTTCCTGCAGATCTAGTTTTGTTGTTGTATATTTCCACTACATATTGGTTTGGCTACAAGGTTGATTAGTCCTTAATTGAATCCACTAGCCTTGACTATATCAGGTGGTATCAGAGCGAGGGTTTGATCTTGTTGAAGCAGTAGGTTGACCTAGCAAGGCTGATCTTGTGAAGTTGATCTTGTTGGTGAAGAGATTGTGTGCAGTTTGAGTTGCAGATCCATGACATTGAACTTGTGAAATCGTGCCCTAGTTGTTCATGCAAGGTGGAAGTTTGTGATCTAACTTGCATACAACTTGGAGGTTGTCACAAGGTGGTCGGTGTTAGGGTTTTTTGTAGAAGGCTTTTGAAGATCTTTGAAGATGTCTCTGAGAGGATTGGACCTTGGTGATGTGATTTCTAAGAGGTTTGCTTGATTGGAAGTGGATTTGTTGAACCGCATGGAGAACTGAGTGTTGGTATTATTTTCAAAGTTTTCAAGGTTGTGTTCCTTTACCTATTTCTTTGACAGTTTTCCTAGCTTTTGAGCTTTTTCTCCTGCTAAATCTCATGTCCAAGGTGTTGAAAATATGATCCTAATGCTAAAAACCCTAGGTGCTAAGTCAAAGATGCTTCTGAAAGTCCAAAACCCTAGAGAAAACTTGACCGGGTTCTAATTTTTTGTTACTTTTTCAAATAACTTAAGTAATCCTTTGAGCATGTGCACTTTATAATTACCACTTAGTCGCCTAGTCTCAGAACGCATTCAGCATATTCCTTTTAGTCTGGCGATTCAGAAGAATGCTTTGTCATGCGATCTCCTTAAGTCTAGGGTATATTCCTTTTCTTCATGAGATTCAACAGATGTTTTTAGTCGCCAAGTCTCCTAATGATCTTTATGAGATCTAGCGACTGCTATTGGAAAATATTTTGAAGTTAAACTATAGTCGTTGAATCTCTATATGCAAAAGGAATGCAGTCAGGTAGTCTTTTTATGGAATGATGAAGTGAACAAATATTCAGTGATAAGGAGACTCACTGTATGGTCACTAAGTCTCTCAATGAAGGATGGAAGTTATGTTTCTTTTCGGTCTTGTGATCTCTCAGTTCTCTGGCAGTTAAGAAAATCATCCAGCAACCTAGCGATTACACTAGTCATGCATTCTTAGACTCTCAGTGGTTATGTTCTAAATACTCAGCGATCTAGTGACACAGTTATCTCCTAATCTCACAATGAAGCGGTTAAGCCATAATATCTTCAACAAGTCAGCGTTAAACATAAGATGAAGGAAGAATCAATGGTCAGCGTTATATCTAATAGTCTAACCAAGGTTAAGAAGATTATCTAACGACTTGGAGAATAAAGGGTTTCGTATGGTCTCTAGAAGTAACTAGGGTAAAGAAAAATATTAAGAGACTGCGAGATGTCCTCAGTCGTGTGATCACTAGAAGAGGATGGATTAAGATAAGGAGTTTCAAAGAATAGATTTGAGTTGTTGATATGTTTGAAATCAGGGGGTGGCCGCATCATCTCCAAATTGAACCATGAGTTAAGAAAAGTTGCAGTGACTGCGAGAAGTGCTTAGTTGCCCAATCTCTGAAGTAAATCAAAGGATTAAATAATCTCTAAATGATTACAAGATAGACTATAGTCACTCAATATCCAAATAAGATAAATCAAAGGTTTCTGCCTATAGTGGCCAAGTCTCCAAATATGTTTAGTCTCTAGATCTCCAGAGAAAGTCAAAGTTATAATGAAAATGCAGAGACTACATGATTACCGTAGATTTTGTTCTTTATAACTTTAGATCTAATGGTTGTCTCTCAATTGCTAGATAAAACTGATGTCATCCAAAAGATGTCAAGACTCGGTGACTACTGCTAGATTAAGATCCTGTGGCTATCATATAATCGCATGAAGAAATAAGAAATTAAACAAATATTCAGCGATAAAGAGATTTCTCTTATGGTCGTTGGATCTCCAGATGGGTAAGGTCGTGTAGTCTCCATAAAATATTTTAAAAGTCAATAAGTTCTGGCGATTAATAGACTATAGTCGCCAGGTCTCTGGAAGTTATTTCATAATATACCGATTAAAGATTTCTCTTTAGTCGCTGAATCTCAGAATAATATGAAAATGTGCTAAATCTTTTAGCGATTGTGATTGGCCTAGTAGTCACTAGGTTGCCAGAAATTGAATTTGATTACCTGTCATTGTCTTATCCGAAAACTAGTGAATTAAAGTTCAGGGCATGCCGAGTAATGGTGGAAGTGACATAATTTACAGAGTTCGAAGTCTCAAAAGGGCAAGTTGCATTCAATTCTCCAAAATAAATATAACTAACTGTCATTCATTACCAATTACCAAGTATTCTTGAGAGCTAGAGCTGGAGTATGAGATTTTTTATTTTTCTATAGTTAGAGGATTTACAGATTCAGAATTTTTAGAGGAATTCACAGTTGTAGTCAGAATAAGTCAACCATCAACCAGAAAGGGTTACAAGGAGAAGGCAAAAGAAATTTTCTCAGATGAGTTTCTCAACTTGCTACCAGGATCGTCACAAAATAAGAAGGTTAGTGATGAATGTTTCATTGACAATTTGAGCTACTGTAGAGATGCAAGGATGACTGAAATATCCGGAATGCATTTGTTTAAGTATTTTTATAAAAATGTTGAAAGTCCAGTTCCTATGTTGAACCCTTGGACATTAGGATTAGCCAAGTTGATAGTCCCAGATGTTTTCTTGGATGTTGATTTGTTAATTGCATTGGCAAGTTGTTATGACCCCCTGTCTAGAGCGATAAGAAAGCATGATGGCTCAGCCCTAGTTACATTAGATAGGAGCTCTTTCATAAGGGCTTTTGGTATCAATATCCCCATGGCCACAAAAATTGACCTACAAGCCCAAACCAATAGGTATACTCAAGAATCTATCCTTGTATCCAAGGAGATTCAAAGCCATGTTCAACGAGGCAACAGGAACTACATTGAAGCAATGGCTGGGTCAACCTCTTACTTCTACAAAGATTTATCTTTTTATGTAAAGTATATTGCATATGGTTTGTGTAGAGTGCTTGGAGTAGATGGTGGGGTAGATAGGATTTCATCTGACCTCTTGATGATGGTATTGGACTCACAACACATGCATACCAACAAAGGATATGACTACATTGGGTATGCCATTGATAAAATGCACAAGGGATTGGAGGCAATAAGGAACAAAGAAGATTCCCCTAAGTTTTTGCATTACTCATTGTTAATGCACCTCATTTTATTTTAAAATTACAACATTATGAATCTAGATAACCAACATCCTTGGATGATGTGGAAGGTTTGATCCAATCCAATATAGTTTTTGATAAGAGCTTGGAGCCCTACTTGCCCTAATTGTGATTTCTATGCTTTTCAAAATTGGATGGTGCAGCCTATCTTGCTCAACCTAGGGATAGATCTTTACAAGCTGCCAATAAAGGCTCTACAATTGATAAGGCCTTGCCAATTTATTGACAAATGGCCTAAAGAATAGGACTGGGGAGACTTTTACTATGAGAGTACCTACACCATAATAAGAGTTTATGGATGCCCCCAACCACCCCATATACTACCATTCTTTGTTCAGCCAAGGATTGCCTTCCTGGAGATTATTTGGCAGCTAATGTTAACCGATAAAGAACATCTAGCCTCCCTCAAAAAGGGTACATTTACCCCGAGACACTTTTATGTATACAACTTCACAATTGGGAAGAAAGCATTTGCCAAGTTAAATGATTGGTTGGGCCAAGTTAAATGATTGGCTGGGCCAATTCAAAATGAATGCTGCAACACCCAAATATGTTAATACAGAGGGTTCATAGTAATGGCTAGAAAATACTACACTCCTACCATGCCTATAAACAAAAGACATGAGGAGTATCCTAAGGAAGATCTTATTAGAAACATCATTGAAGAGGATGTGGTAGAAAAAAGAGCAAACCAATTCAATGAATTGATGAGATTTGAGAAGCAATTGAAGACATAGGGTCTTCCCTTTGGAGGCTTCTACCCTATGATGCCTTATCTACAAAGATTGGAGATGATGATGGATAATTACCAAACATTGGTCAACTCTATTAAGGACAAAATTGATGATAAGAATAGAGAAAATGAGAAGCACTCAGAATCTGACTATGAAGATAGTGATGGAGGCTACCCAGTGTACAACCCTCCTTCTATGGAACAAGGATCTCCTACTGCCCAACAAGGAGATGAAAATGTAATAATGGATTTGAGAGAACTTCCTAGCTCTCAAGACACCAATGAGCCTCCTCAAAAGAAGCAAAAATTGCAAATAGGAGAATCTCCACGAGCTAGGGTCCCTAAGAAGAAGGGAGACAGAGTGAAAGCTCTATTTCCAGGAAATAGAGCCTCTGATCATCAGCTTAGGTAGAGCATCAGACAGGAAAAAAGAAAATAGAAAATGGTGATAGAAGTCGTTGAGTTACACTTGGCCTTAGGTCAAGATGAAAGGATGCTTGAGCAGGATGCCTTCTTGAAGGATGACAATTTTATTAAGTGAAATGAATTCAAGGACTTCCTTTTATGGCGCAAGCAACAACAAGTGGCCTCTAGTGTTCAGATCAAGGAAGATGGCCAAATACTAGATGAAACCATGCAGATTCCAAAGGATTATGATCCTGAATCAAAAAATATTACCCCAGAAGAAGCTAGGTAGTTGGTAAAGCCTAGCAATATATTGCTTGTAACTGGGTGGGATTTGGCCTCAGCTTTCATTATTGACCAAATTAGGAAACATGAGAATATAAGTTTGACTTCAGACACCCAAGTAGGGGATTTGATAAGAGGGTTTGGATACAACCCTAAAAATAAGGCGCTAGCTATGTGGAGCCTTTACCCAAAAGATCAAAAGCCTTCCCTATTGAACATCCAAGAGAAAATTGATGGTGATAAGATGGTATGGTCAATCCACAACACTGGAGATCTTGAGATCTCATAGGTGTTGACTCACTTTGCTAGGTTAAATGAAGATAAAACCAAGCAACTATCTGAGAGGCACCAAAAAAATTTCATAGATTATAGTACATTGGTGAGGGATAGAGAGATACAGATCATAAAGGAAAGAGAGCTAGAAAAAACTATGGAGGAATTGTAACTACAAATCATCAACATGCCAATAGTAGCCCCTACACTGCCACAATAGGCACTATAAGAAATTCAAGGTACAAATGAGGAAGAAGCTGTTGCTACAGAAGAGAGAATGAATAAGGAAAAGACTGAGGGTATAGTGCAATCCTTGTTGAAAATTTTGCAACATAGGATAGGAGTTTTGAAGGATAAGGCAGAGGTAGTTTATACTACATATAATAAGTTGCCCAGTTTGCAAAGTGAAGTAAACAACTTTGTTTCTATTTTGAGTACCTATCATTCAACTTGGTCAATAAGGGAATCATTGTTTGAAAGACTAGCAACAGTGCAGTCTCTAAGGAATGACATCCCATAAGTAGTTTTGCTGGTAGGAGCTAAGATTGCAAAGATTGGTGTTCTTTCATCTTTCTTCAAAGGTAAGGGCAATCAAGTTGAAACAAGGATGACAATGTTTGGACCTGGCTTCAATAGGTTCATTCCTCAAATCATAACAGAAGAAGGAAAAATATAGAATTTGGATACATGGAGGTTAGATTTTGATCTCTCATTGCCTAAGAAAGAGGGTTTCCTAAAAGATAACAATGAAGTTGATTTAGATCACTTCAACATAGTTCTGGATGAAGTTATCAAAGCAGAGATGGACTTCAACAAGTTCATCACAGATATAAAGCATATTGTTGATGCAAGATTGGAAAGATAGAAGAAGCAACTGCAGTGCATTCAATAGTTTCCATGGCCAACAGAGGAACAGGTTACCACATGGGACAACATGACAAAGACCAAAGTAAGTAAGCCTACAACAGATGACTTGGATGATTTGGATGATGAATAAGCTCCAACAATGCACCTAACCTATGAGCACAGGGATAGAAACTGATCATATAGAGGATGATGTAAGTTAGCTGGTTAGGCGGTCATCATTCATACAACAAACTTTAGCAGTTGCATCTAAATACATGCAGAAAAAGGTGCAGCTCAAATGGAGGTTCAAATTGAGAAGAAACAACTTCTGGCGCAATTTTCCCTCTTTTCTATTACATGCTTTAACTCTTTTGTATTCTAGTGCAAGTCACTATCAGAGCCACTCGTAGCTTGTTGCATCCTTTTCTCAAGGATCCCAAGGTGGTCTCTCTATATATAGAAAATGTAAACTCACACCAAAGGGTGGTGAAAATACTTATTATCATAGGAGTTCATAGATTTAGTCCTTGATTCTCAGGAATCCATTTTCTCTGAATGTATTGACACTGGAAGTTTATCAATAAAATATACTAAATTTCCATGTATATTTTTTATTGTCTTCATGTATCATTTTGATTTCTCTGTATGTTTAAATTTGCAAGGCATTTTAGGCATATCTTTCTACTAGGTAGATAGTGGGGTTGAAATTTGAGTTCCTTTCAAGGGAGGGATAAACCTCGAGTGAGGTCTCTTAGATTTCTGTGTTCATACATGAATTAGATGATATGATTTATGCATAAGAGGGTAATATGCAAGGCATCTTATCTGGGGTTTGGGTGTGTTTGATTTGAGAGATTCTCTATAAATGTGCATTCATTGACTCTGATGCCCTAGGATTAGGCACTGGTATGGGCTTATTTTGCAACAGTTTTCATCATCAATCAAATTAAAATGATTTTCTTTAAATTGTATGAGTTATATGATTAGATCTATATCAAGCATACAGGTTATAATTGTGATATTTGAAGAATTTAATCTTGAGAGGTAATACCCACCTAAAGCTTTAAGCTCAAAGAGAAGAAGGATTGAAAATCCTTAACACCTTAGTATTGATTGTTGTTGATGTATCTATTTAGACTGCTAGAGTTAGAAATCAGGGTTTTTTTATTAAGGTTTGATCATCTACAATTTTGAGAACTAACAAAATTGGTGACTCTGCTGGGGATATGAAAATAGTTCTGCAATAAATTTAGCACTAGCTTTCCTAACGATTTTATTTGCTGTATTTGAAGACCAGTTTATCAAATTATTCCCACAAATTGTGGGTGGCGACTCTAAGCTTTGTGTTACCATTTACTGGTGAATGTTTTGTAAAATTTTGAGATTATCCTATCCCAAGAGACATGAGTAGACCCGGGAATACTAGGTCTTATTATAGGGATCATCTGAAAAGCAAGATGGGTGAAGAACTACATATTCCTAGTATAAAGTAGTGGTCCAGAAGAGGGGCCGTTAGTAGTAATTCTCCTAGATCATCTCAAGAATACATTCCAATTCCCACCCAAAATGAGATTTTTTCTTTTGCCACAAATCTTGAATTCCTTAGAATAATAGACCCTAAGTCTGTAAGTCCTCCTCAGGAGGATGAACTTATAGATATTGGTTTCTTCCCTGCACAAGAAAATCTAGAGCAAACAGAATATGCTTCTACTACTGACACTGAATCTTATGATTCTGAAAAACTAAGGGAAGACATATTGGCTTTAAGAAGAAAGGACCAAGAACAATTCTTGGAAATCACTAAAAGGAAAAAGGAGCAAGAACAAGAGATCTATGAATTACTCATGGAGAAGCAAGAGCTCCTTAGAAAGACAAAGAACAATGAGATCCAAGAAAACTGTTTGAAATAGAAGGCCTCTGGTGTAAATAGTGAGTTGTTTGGGGATGTCCAAGTCTTAAGACAACAAGTGAATAAAAATAAGCCAAATCCTGAGAAGAATGAATTTGAAGGTGAGGGCCATGTTTTGAGATAGTTGCATCCCTCAAAGATTAAAAGAAATGAGGATCTTAAAAATAAAGGGATGGGTGTATTTGATAAAGGAAAGAAAAAGGTAGTTGGGATTAGCATAAATGATTCCAAAAAGAATGAAACTAATCCAGCTACAATATCTAAAGCTAACTTGGATCTAGAAAAGGCTAGAAAAGCCAAGGAAGTTTTGGCCATTCAGCTAGAAAAGATAGAATAAGAGGCTGCTGCAGATGAGATGATGAAGAAAATAGATTTCCTTCATACTAATATGAATACAAATGCTAGTAGTTCAATCCCTATTATCAATGTGAAAATACTAAATAGTCAGTCTGTTGGTCCTTTGCCTACCACCCAAACCTTAGTCTCCAATCAAGTGATCCAAGGACCACTCCAAAATATAAGTCATACCACCCCTCTGACTGGTAATCTTGGAAATGTTGTACAACAGAATGTTGGAGGAGGTGGAGCCCAAGCTTCATAGAATTTTCAAAGGAGGCTAGTTCATCTAGAGAGATACAGTCCACTTTTCTTTGATGGTATTCTTGGCCAACCAAATATCATCCCAACAGAGGTAAGAGACAAAATCCCTAAGTTTACTGGCAATAATGTTATCACATGTGAAGAGCATCTCAAGTATTTTACTGATAAAATAAATGATTATGAGATTGAAAATGAAGATGTTTTCATGAAACTTTTTGTTCAGTCTTTGATAGAGGATGCTAGGGATTGGTACAAAGGTTTACCTGAAAATAGTATTACCTCACGGGATGAATTTATAAGGAGTTTTAAGGAACAGTATGTTGAACATGTTAAATCTAGTTACATGCTAAATGAATTCAATAATATCAAAAAGCATTCAAATGAAAGTATGTCAGAGTTCAATGGAAGGTTCCAAAAGGCCGTGTACAAACTTTTCCAAGTTCTAAGGTTAGATGATGAAGTTTTTTGACCACTTACTTTAATGTTGTAGAAGGAAAGATGTCTTACCTCTTAAGGGATAAAAGTCCACATACTTTGAGGGATGCTTTCAAATTAGCAATAAATATTAAAAGTAATAGAAAAGCATCTAGTCAAATATATAAAAGAGATGAAGGAAGACTATGGAAAGAGACTAGGACTCACTCTGTGAAATTTGCCAAGGAAGATGACAAGGTTGAGAAATTGGCCAATGCTATCAAAGATCTATCAACTAGATTTGATAAAGGTGGGAAAAGTTTCCAAGATAATAGACCACCTTATCAAAGGTAGGAATGATCCCCTAGACTATGTGACTAGCCATACAATACAAATTGGAAGGATGGAAAGACTTTTTTTGACAACCATGAGCCACAAAAGGGCAGGGATACACCTGATCCCTTGACGAAGAATACTACCCACAATGTGGAAAATGTTCCATGGTGTGTCACCTACAACATGCCTCATTCACCTTTTTAATGTGTTGTTGCTCAAGCTCTAGGGGATGAGCCAGAAGATTCACCTACAGGAGACCATGAAGGCTCTAAAAAGCCTGCAGTAAATATGTTCACCACTCAGAGGGTGGATGACTATGCCTCTTCAGATGATGAAGAGGTAGTAGAAGATGTTGACTATAAGAGGAGAATTCTCCTAGCTTATGAGAAACAAGTATTTTCCCATTTTGATCATGAAGAGTCTGATGCTGAGACTGGTAAAAATGATATTAGTAGACCAAAGATGGAAGATAATCATTGGAGAAAGCCTAGTAAAGAAGAAATCAAGAATCTAACTGTAGTAGCTATTTCTCAGGCTAGGTCCTCATACAACTTGAGAAATAGAAAAGTTGATGTAGATTAAGGAGTTCCTAGGCCAATCTTTATTAAGAATGACCCTCAGAATAAGGTTTCTCCTAAACTAGTTGTTTCTATAAGCAAAGACAACAATAGTAAGTAGCAAACTGTTGTAGTTTAGAATGCTAAGAAGAATGAGGAAAATACAATAGAACAAAGAAATAGGAGGGCTGGTGGGAAAAGAAATTTTTCAAATCCATCTACTGAAGCCCCAACTTTTGACATGAGACATGCTTTGTCTCAGATGAAAGTATCAATCCCTTTATTGGAGATGTTGAAAATAAAGGAGCATAAAGCAACAACTTTGGCTCTGATTAATGAGCAAGAAGACATTCCTATTATGACAGAAAAGAGAGTATCAATGAAAGAACCTGAGATAACCAAAGGATTTTCCAACTTTTGTGTTGGGAATATTGTAACTCAAGAACCTTCCTCTATTGATCATTTTTATGTCACTCTGATTGTGAATAATTTATTGCTAAAAAATTGTATGATAGACTCTGGTGCTGTAGCAACAGTGATGCCCTACCATGTAATGGAAGAATTAGGACTTCAAGTTGATACATCTAATGGTAGATGTTATGCCATGGACAATAGGGTAGTTCCTATGGTAGGAACCTTGATTGGAATAGAGGTCAAAATTACTACATTTCGTGAAGCCAACTATAAAATGGATGTTGTTGTAGTTGATACCAAACCTCATTATGGTATGCTACTATCTAGACAATGGGCAACAATAGTAGGGGGAAAGCTGCAATTAGATCTATCTTATGCTACAATTCCTGTGAATGGTACTGAGGTAAATTTGTATAGAGAACCTTGTTCATCAGTTATGATTGAGATGGTAGCCCCTGAGGATCTGAATTTTTGTGTGGATATTGACATGAATAACTTCATGATTGAGGAATTAGTGCAACAATTAAAAAATAATGACCCAATTGTTGATGAGTTTCTCTTGCAACAAGATGGATTATGGCAGCTATACTTTGATGGTGGATGCTCTAAAGAAGGCTCAGGAGCTAGTGTTTTACTAATATCTCCATCAGGTATTACTTTTAAGTACTCCTTTCTATTAACCTTCCAATGCACAAATAATACTACTGAGTACGAAGCTTTGATATTGGGATTAGATATTGCAGTGAAACATGATATAAAATGCTTCAAAGTTTATGGGGATTCCCAGTTAATCATTGCTCAAACTAGAGAACAATATGTTGCTAAGGATGACAGACTCTAGTTGTACAAATATGCTATTTGTGATAGAATTGAGTTTTTTGATGCTTTCAATATTTTATGGGTAGAAAGATCAAAAAATATTATGGCGGACTTCCTTGCAAATGTTGCATTAAAAGCCAATGATGTAACCCTTATTGGAGTATCAAAATTGGAAGTGAAAAGTACACTTGCTGTCCTTGATAATATCTACAATTGGAAAGTTTTTGAAGATGATAGTGACATATTAAGGTTTATCCAGGGTTCGGATCAATATGATGGTTAACATATTGATTTAGATGATTACTAAGAAGTGGTAAATGGGAAGGACTATGTCATGGGAAATGAGATTGTTCAATTACCTTCAAACCATATCCCCAGGGGTTTAGTTGACTTGGAAGGTATGTTCAAAATAAATGATAGTCATATGTCTCAGAAGTCAAATACCAAGGTGGATGACTTAGAGGAAATAAACTTAGGGTCAGAAACTTCCCCTCTAATTGTCTACATAAGAAGACTTCTCAATAGGGAGGTGAGAAATAATTTAATCAAGCTGCTCAAAAAATATAAGCATGTTTTTGCCTGGTCATATGATGATCTCAAGGCCTATAGGGCAGATTTGTTTCAACATGAGATTCCTTTAAAGGAAGACACTAAACCTTCCAGGCAGAAGCAAAGGCCTATTAATACCTTGTTGGCTACCAAGATGCAAACTGAGTTAACCAAGTTAAGAGATGCATGCATAATTAAGACAATAAGACATTCATCTTGGGTCTCAAATCTAATGCCAGTCAGGAAAAAGAGTGGTGACATAAGGTTATGTGTTGATTTTAGAAATTTAAATGTTGCTTCACTCAAGGATAATTATGGACTACCTAATATGGAAGCCATGCTTCATAAGGTAACTGGTTGTGATTTGTTGTCCATGATGGATGGGTTCTCAGAATATAACCTGTTCCTTGTCAAAGAATCGAAGTAGTTCAAGACAACATTTACTACCCCTTGGGGGACATATGTGTATGTCAGGATGCCATTTGGTTTGAAAAATACTGGAGAAACCTTTCAAAGGGCAATGGATGTAGCTATTAAAGAGCTTATTGATCTCCTCATGGTTGTGTACCAAGATGATTTGACTGCATATTCTAAAAGGGCTGAGGATCATTGTAATCACTTAGAAAAGGTCCTGATTAAGGCTTTAGAATATGGTATTTCCCTGAATCCTAAAAAATGTCATTTTGTTGTTACTGCGGGAAATCTATTAGGCCATATAGTGTCTAAAGAAGGAGTGAGAATTGATCCCGAAAGAGTACAAGCTATTAAAAGGGTCCCTGCTCCCAAAAATCTCAAGGGTGTCCAGTCTTTCCTTGGACAAATAAACTTTGTTACAAGGTTTATTGCAAATTTTGCTGAATTAGTTAAACCCATTGTCAAGTTACTAAAGAAGGATGTAAAGTTCACTTGGGATCAAGAGGCACAAGAAGCTTTTGAGAAAATAAAGAAAGCAATTCAAGAAGCTCCTATTTTGATATCTCTTGATTACTCCAAGCCCTTTTCTCTCTTCTCTTTTGCATCCTTTCACACTATTGCTGCAGTCCTGTTACAGAAGGATGATGAGGGATTTGAACATCCCATTGCTTTTTCAGCAAGTCTTTACAATCAGTAGAACTGAACTATGAGTTGATGGAAAAACAAGCTTATGCTCTAGTAAAAGTTGTTAAAGCATTCAGACCATATTTAGTATGTGCTAAAGTAAATGCATATGTCCCTCATGCTGCAGTCAAAGCTATTCTAACATGGAATGAGGTTACAGGTAAGAGATGCAAATGGATTAATAGAATCTAGGAGTTTGATTTAGAACTTCACATCACTAAACTTGTCAGAGGACTAGGGCTAGAAAAGTTAATGATTGAAGAGAATATGGACCTGATTTAGGTCAACAATGTGGATGTCATTCGAAGAAATGTCACTAGCATTGAAATGCAGCCTTGGTACACAAATATAGTATTTTTTCTCAAAGATGTTTTCCCAAAGGGTCTCAATGATAACCAAAGGAGGAGTTTAAAATTGCAAGCCCATAGATATGTATTACTGCAAGGTGATTTGTATTGGAAGGACAATGATGGGATCTTGTTGTTATGTTTAGACAAAGGACAATCTAAGAAGATTTTAAAAGAAGTGCATTCTGGAATGTGTGGAGGACACCATTTAGCTAGGCAAACTGCCCATAAGATACTAAGGGCAGGGTATTACTGGCATGTGTTGTTCAAAGATACCCATACATTTGTTAGAAAATGTGAACCATGCCAAAGGTTCTCAAACAAGTTAAAATTCTTAGGAGCATTGATGTTGAATCCTGTAGTGGCAGAAGCTCCTTTTTCTATGTGGGGTATTGATTTCATTGGAGAGTTTACTGAAAAATCCAATGGAGGTCATAGCTGGATAATTGTAGCTACTGATTACTTTACTAAGTGGATTGAAGCAATCCTAAGAAAGAAAGTTACAAGCACAGTGGTTATTGATTTCTTGATGAATAATATTGTTATAAAGTTTGGTGTTCTTGTCAAGATAGTGATGGATAATGCAATGAGTTTCAAATCACAAGAATTTAAGGACTTCTATCTAGAAATGGGCATAGTAATGTCATATTCTTCTCCATATCACCCACAAGCTAATGGGCAGGTAGAATCAAGCAATACAAGTATTTTGCAGATCCTGAAAAAGACCTTAGAGAAGAACAAGAGAACTTGGCATTCAAAGCTTAAATTAGCTCTATGGGTAGATAGGATCACAAAAAAAAGGGCCACAGGCAAATATCCTTTTGAGATGGTGTATGGTATCAAATCAAGGCTACCTATAAATAATTTACTGCCTATTTACAAATTTATACAAGAAGAAGATCTGGAAATGTCTAATCCTCTAGAAGATAGGGTGCTCCAACTTGTTGAATTGGATGAGACAAGAAGAGAATGCCAAAAGGAGAATATCAGACTACAACAAAAGATGAAATACCTTTTTGATAAAAGGACAACTATTAGGAAATTTCAGCCTAAAGATTTGGTCTTACAATGGAATGCAAGAAGTGAGGATCAAGGCAAGCACAAAAAGTTTGAATCATTATGGCTAAGCCCCTATATTATCCATCGAACTCATGGGAAAGATTCTTATTTCCTAAAAAATATGGACAGTGAGGAACAAGAATTTCCAATGCATGGACAATTCTTGAAATTTTTCTTCAATTAAAATAACTTCTTTTCCATGCACATTAGTCTCTTAGTGTATAGGTGTGTTTATTTTCAATTTGTGTGTTATTTTTCAACATTAGGTTAAGTTTTGACTGGTCTGCTACCTAGAGATTCTGGTTTCTTTCTATAAATTGGCCTTTAAATATCCTCAAAGAGAGCCACTATTGGTAGTATTTTTAGAGTTTTCAAGGTTGTGTTCCTTTTCCTATTTCTTTGACAGTTTTCCCAGCTTTTGAGCTTTTTCTCCTGTTGAAAATTTGTTCCTAATGCTGAAAACCCTAGGTGCTAAGTTGAAGATGCTTCTGAAAGTCCAAAACCCTAGAGAAAACTTGACTGGGTTCTAATTTGTTGTTACTTTTTCAAATAACTTAAGTAATCCTTTGAGCATGTGCACTTTATAATTACCACTTAGTCACCCAGTCTTAGAACACATTCAACATATTCCTTTTAGTCTGGTGATTCAAAAGAATGCTTTGTCACATGATCTCCTTAAGTCTAGGGTATATTCCTTTTCTTCATGAGACTCAGTGGATGTTTTTAGTCGCCAAGTCTCCCAATAATCTTTATGAGATCTAGCGA
This sequence comes from Chamaecyparis obtusa, assembly GCA_027943335.1. NCBI lineage: Eukaryota > Viridiplantae > Streptophyta > Pinopsida > Cupressales > Cupressaceae > Chamaecyparis > Chamaecyparis obtusa. Next base: position 2,481,927 of record BSBK01001922.1, read on the forward strand.
CTGCTATTGGCAAATATTTCAAAGTTAAACTATAGTTGTTGAATCTCTATATGCAAAAGGCATGTAGTCGGGTAATCTCTTTATGGAATGATGAAGTGAACAAATATTCAGTGATAAGGAGACTCAATGTATGGTCACTGAGTCTCTCAATGAAGGATGGAAGTTATGTTTCTTTTCAGTCTCGTGATCTCCTAGTTCTCTAGCAGTTAAGAAAATCATCCAACAACCTAGCGATTATGCTAGTCACGTGTTCTCAAACTCCTGACAGTTATGTTCTAAATACTCAGTGATCTGGTGACACAATTATCTCCTAATCTCACAATGAAGCGGTTAAGCCATAATATCTTCAGTGACTCAGCATTAACCATAAGATGAAGGAAGAATCAACGATCAATGTTATATCTCACAGTCTGACCAAGGTTAAGAAGATTATCTAACGACTTGGTGAATAAAGGGTTTTGTATGGTCTCCAGAGGTAACTAGGGTAAAGAAAAATATTAAGAGACTGTGAGATGTCCTCAATCGTGTGATCACCAAAAGAGGATGGGTTAAGATAAGGAGTTTCAAAGAATAGATATGAGTCATTGATATGTTTGGAATCGGGCAGTGGTCGCATCATCTCCAAATTGAACCATGAGTTAAGAAAAGTTGCAGTGACTGCAAGAAGTGCTTAGTCACCCAGTCTCTGAAGTAAATCAAAGGATTAAATAATCTCTAAATGATTACAAGATAGACTATAGTCACTCAATCTCTAGATAAGATAAATCAAAGATTTCTACCTATAGTCGCCAAGTCTCCAAATATGTTTAGTCTCTAGATCTCTAAAGAAAGTCAAAGTTAGAATGAAAATGCAGAGACTACATGATTACTGTAGATTTTGTTCTTTATAAGTTTAGATCTAACAGTTATCTCTCAATCGCTAGATAAAAGTGATGTCATCCAAAAGATGTCGAGACTCGGTGACTACCATTAGATTAAGATCCTATGGCTATCGTATAATCGCATGAAGAAATAAGAAACTGAACAAATATTTAGTGATAAAGAGATTTCTCTTATGGTCGTTGGATCTCCAGATGGGTAAGGTCGTGTAGTCTCCATAAAATATTTGTAAAGTCAATAAGTTCTAGCAATCAATAGACTATAGTCGCCAAGTCTCTAGAAGTTATTTCATAATATAACGATTAAAGATTTCTCTTTAGTCACTGAATCTCAGAATAATATGAAAAGGTGCTAAATCTTTTAGCGATTGTGATTGGCCTAGTAGTCACTAGGTCACCAGAAATTGAATTTGATTACCTATCATTGTCTTATCCCATGGCTAGTGAATTAAAGTTCAGGGCATGCCAAGTAATGGCAGAAGTGACATAATTTACAGAGTTCAAAGTCTCAAAAGGGAAAGTTGAATTCAATTCTCCAAAACAAATATAACTAACTATCATTCATTGCAAAATTACCAAGTATTCCAGAGAGCTAGAGCTGAAGTACGAGAGTTTTTGAGATTTTTGCAGTCAGAGGAATTATAGCTTTAGAATTTTTAGAGGAATTCACAGTTGCAGTTAGAATGAGTCAACCATCAACCAGTGGGGCTTCTACCAGCAAGAGTTCCAAGGAGAAGGGAAAAGAAAGTCTCTCGGATGATTTTCTCACCTTGCTACTAGGATCATCACAAAATAAGAAGGTTAGTGACAAATGTTTCATTAACAATTTGAGCTACTATAGAGATGGTTTGTGTAGAGTGCTTGGAGTAGATGGTGGGGTAGATAGGATTTCATCTGACCTCTTGATGATGGTATTGGACTCACAACACATGCATACCAGCAAAGGATATGACTACATTGGGTATGCCATTGATAAAATGCACAAGAGATTGGAGGCAATAAGGAATACAGAAGATTCCCCTAAGTTTTTGCATTACTCATTCTTAATGCACCTCATTTTGTTTTACAATTACAACATTATGAATCTAGATAACCTACATCCTCAGATGATGTGGAAGGGTCAACCCAATCCAGTATAGTTTTGGATAGGATCTTGGAGCCCTACTTGCCCTAATTGCAATTTCTACGCTTTTCAAAATTGGATGGTGCGGCCTATCTTGCTCAACCTAGGGATAGATCTTTGCAGGCTGCTAGTAAAGGCTCTATAATTGATAAGGCCTTGTCAATTTATTAAAAAATGGCCTAAAGGACACAACTGGGGAGACTTTTACTATGAGAGGACCTACACCATAATAAGAGTTTATGGATGCCCCCAACCACCCCATATACTACCATTCTTTGTTCCACCAAGGATTGCCTTCCTGGAGAATATTTGGCAACTAATGTTAACCGATAAAGAGAATCTAGCCTCCCTTAGAAAGGGTACATTTAGCCCCATACACTTTTATGTATGCAATTTCATAATTGGGAAGAATGCATTTGCCAAGTTAAATGATTGGCTGAGCCAATTCAAAATGAATGTTGTAGCACCCAGATATGTTGACAGAGAGGGTTTCATAGGAATGGCTAGAAAATACTACACTCCTACCATGCCTATAAACAAAAGACATGAGGAGTATCATGAGGAAGATCTTATCATAAACATCATTGAGGAGGATGTGGTAGAAAAAAGAGCAGACCAATTCAATGAATTGATGAGATTTGAGAAGCAATTGAAGACACAGGGGCTTCCCTTCAGAGGCTTCTACCTTACGATGCCTTATCTACAAATATTGGAGATGATGATGGATAATTACCAAACATTGGTCAACTCTATTAAGGACCAAATTGATGATAAGGATAAAGAAAAGGAGAAGCACTCATAATCTGACTATGAAGATAGTGATGGAGGCTACCCAATGCACATCCCTCCTGCTATGGAATGAGGATCTCCTATTGCCCAACAAGGAGATGAAAATGTAATAATGGATTTGATAGAGCTTCCTAGCTCTCAAGACACCAGTGAGCCTCCTCAGAAGAAGTAGAAATTGCAAATAGGAGAATCTTCACGAGCCAAGGCCCTAAGAAGAAGGGAGACAGAGTGAAAGCTCTATTTCTAGGAAATAGAGCCTCTGATCATCAGCTTAGGCAAAGGATCAAAGAGGAAAAAGGAAAAAAAAAATGGTGACAAAAGTAGTTGAGTTACCCTTGGCCTTAGGTCAAGATGAAAGGATGCTTGAGCAGGATCCCTTCTTGAAGGATGACAATTTTATTAAGTCAAATGACTTCAAGGACTTCCTTTCATGGCGCAAGCAACAACAAGTGGCCTCTAGTGTTCAGATCAAGGAAGATGGCCAAATACCAGATGAAGCCATGCAGATTCTAAAGGATTATGATCCTGAATCAGAAAATATTACCCCAGAAGAAGCTAGGTAGCTGGTAAAGGCCAACAATATATTGCTTGTACTTGGGTAGGATTTGGCCTCAGCTTTCATTATTGACCAAATTAGGAAACATGAGAATATAAGTATGACTTCAGATATCCAAGTAGGGGATTTGATAAGAGGGTTTGGATACAGCCCTAAAAATAAGGCACTAGCTATGTGGAGCCTTTAACCAAAAGATCAAAAGCTTTCCCTATTGAACATCCCAGAGAAAATGGATGGTGATAATATGGAATGGTCAATCCAAAACACTGGAGATCTTGAGATCTCACAGGTGTTGACTCACTTTGCTAGGTTAAATGAAGATAAAACCAAGCAACTATCTGAGAGGCACCAAAAACTTTTCACAGATTATAGTGCATTGGTGAGGGATAGGGAGATACGGATCATAAAGGAAAGAGAGCTAGAAAAAACTATGGAGGAATTGTAACTACAAATCATCAACATGCCCATAGTAGCCCCTACACCACGATAGTAGGCACTACCATAAATTCAAGGTACAAATGAGGAAGAAGTTATTGCTACAGAAGAGAGGATGAATAAGGAAAAGACTGAGGGTATAGTGCAATCCTTTTTGAAAATTTTTCAACATAGGATAAGAGTTTTGAAGGATAAGGCAGAGGTAGTTTATACTGCATATAATAAGTTTCCCAGTTTGCAAAGTGAAGTAAACAACTTTGTTTGTATTTTGAGTACCTATCATTCAACTTGGTCAATAAGGGAATCATTGTTTGAAAGACTAGCAGCAGTGCAGTCTCTAAGGAATGACATCCTAGAAGTAGTTTTGCAGGTAGGAGCTGAGATTGCAAAGATTGGTGTTCTTTCATCTTTCTTCAAAGGTAAGGGCAATCAAGTTGAAACAAGGATGGCAATGTTTGGACCTGGCTTCAATAGGTTCATTCCTCAAATCATAATAGAAGAAGGAGAAATAAAGAATTTGGATACATGGAGGTCAAATTTTGATCTCTCACTACCTATGAAAGAAGCTTTCCTAAAAGATAGCAATGAAGTTGATTTAGATCACTTCAACATAGTTTTGGATGAAGTTATCAAAGCAAAGATGGACTTTAGCAAGTTCATCATAGATATAAAGCATATTGTTGATGCAAGATTCAGAAGATAGAAGAAGCAATTGCATAGCATTCAACAGTTTCCATGGCCAACAGAGGAACAGGTTACCACATGGGATAACATGATGAAGCCCAAAGTAACTAAGCCTGCAATTGATGACCTGGATGATTTGGATGATGAATAAGCTCCAGCAATGCACCTGACCTATGAGCACAGGGATAGAAACTGATCATACAGAGGATGATGTAAGTTAGCTGGTTAAGCGGTCATCATTCATACAACAAACTTTAGCAGTTGCATCTGAATACATGCAGACAAAGGTGTAGCTCAAATGGAGGTTCAAATTGAGAAGAAACAACTTCTGGCGCAATTTTCCCTCTTTTCTATTACATGCTTTAACTCTTTTGTATTCTAGTGCAAGTCACTATTAGAGCCACTCGTAGCTTGTTGCATCCTTTTCTCAAGGATCCCCAAGTGGTCTCTCTATATATAGAAAATTTAAACTCACACCAAAGGGTGGTGAAAATACTTATTGTCATAGGAGTTCATAGATTTAGTCCTTGATTCTCAAGAATCCATTTTCTCTAAATGTATTGACACTGAAAGTTTATCAATAAAATATACTAAATTTCCATGTATATTTTTTATTGTCTTCATTTATGGTTTCAATTTATCTATATGTTTAAATTTGCAAGGCGTTTTAGGCATATCTTTCTACTAGGTAGATAGTAGGATTGAAATTTGAGTTCCATTCGAGGGAGGAATACATCTTGAGTGAGGTCTCTGAGATTTCTATGTTCATACATGAATTAGATGATATGATTTATGCATAAGAGGGTAATATGCAAGGAATCTTATTTGGGGTTTGAGTGTGTTTGATTTGAGAGATTCTCTGTAGATGTGCATTCATTGACTCTGATGCCCTAGGACTAAGCACTGGTATGGGCTTATTTTGCAGTAGTTTTCATCATCAATCAAATTAAAATGATTTTATTTAAATTGTATGAGTTATATGATTAGATCTGTATCAAGCATACAAGTTATAATTGTGATATTTGAAGAATTTAATCTTGAGAGGTAATACCCACCTAAAGCTTTAAGCTCAAAGAGAAGAAGGATCTAAAATCCTTAACACCTTACTATTGATTGTTGTTGATGTATCTATTGGGACTGCTAGAGTTATAAATTAGGGTTTTTTGATTAAGGTTTGATCATCTAGAATTTTGTGTACTAACACCGAGTTAAGAAAGTTATGGGAGAAAGTATTGTTAAGCTTTGTAGATATTACTGGAGTTGGAGTATGCCGATCCAGAGGAAAGTTGTTTGGCTAGTTTGTAGACTGGTTCATGAGAGAAGACATCTTGACAAGGTTTTTTATGATAGTTCAGAGGTTGAAGAGGTATGTGAAATTGGTTTTGATGTTCAGTTAGTGGAGTCGTACATCAAACTTGTAGAGAAACTTGTGCTTGTTGTTGAGTTACCTATGATTACCGATGATGTTGTTGATCTTGTTGAGGCTAGTGAGGAGATTGGTTTTCATGTTCAGTCGGTTGTGCCTGACATGGAAAATGTAGAGCATCTAGTTGTGCTTGATTAGATTGTTGTTGGTGTAGAGTTACCTGTTGTTGAACACCTCAGTGATATTGGTGTTACTGAATTGCTTTTATTCAGTGTTGTGGTGTAGATGTTGTTTGCTGGTTGCGGACTTGAGTTGCTGGTTGATTGTGATAAGTTTGCTGATGAGATTCTGAGATGCGATTCTTCCTTGATCCTTGGTGATGGATTGATGGCTCAATTTTTTCAGGATGTTGAACATACTGATTGGTTGGGTTGCAGATTGGTTCTCTTTCCTATGATGGAGTGGAAACCTTTAGTGAAAATGAAGTGGAATTGGTGGTTTTTAGATGTTCCCTTTGGTGAGAAAGTGTGGGACACACTTTTCTTTGTACCCTGGGAGTCTGATGCAGTGGCATCCTGGCTTATTGCTCGGTGCCTGAAGATTCTGGCAGTCTCGATAACTATCTAGTGGAGTTCGGTTACTTGGATGGTAATCTCAGTAGAAGATTGACATTTCTCAATCTTTAATAGTGATTCTTGGTCAAAGTTTTTTAGGCTTCACCGATGGAGCTCGGTTGGTATGGTTGTTCGGTAGATGTCCTGGTGCTCAGTAATTTGGCTTACCGATGGTTGTTCTTGGAGATTTAGCTTGGTTGACTGGTGCATTTAATCTGAGCTACATTCCTCATGTTATGGATTGACCATTAGACGTGTGGAGACCTAGATCTAGCATGTTGCATTATCCTATGTGGATCTAGAGGCCGACTTGGTGAATTAAATATTTGTGAAGTTATTTGTGAGCCGACTAATGTTTGGCATTTAATATTTGTATATTTGGGAGTCGACTGGCTTTGGGATTTAATTGTTTCATCCAGCCAACTTGTGGCTTGGATTAGTATTTAAGGAGATGTTTGGGTACCTTTTTAGTCAGTAGCAAAAGTGTGGATCTCTGAAAGTAGAGTTAGTAGCTTGTGGGCTTAGGTAGGAGAAATATTTCTTGGAAGTTTGAGTACAAGTTTAGATCTTTCTTGTAGTGCCTACCAGTGTCCTGTTGTGTTGCAGACCTGGGCTAGCTAAGGAGAAGTGTGTTGGATCCTGTGTGATCTTGTAGAACTATTTCTTGCATTGTAATTGGCCGTAACCGGGAAGGCCTTACATCCTGGTACATTGCATGTAATCAGTTATTTGATGAATAATACATCTATTTTCCTGTAGATCTGGTTTTGTTGTTGTGTATTTCCACTACATATTGGTTTGGCTGCAAGGTCAGTCAGTCCTTAATTGGATCCACCAGCCTTGACTGCATCAGAATGTAATGATTCAGAAAGAGGAGTAAACATACGATTCAGACGAAAAGTAGTGGATGCAGAAGTGGCATTGTTGGATGCAACAACAACTTGATCAAAAACTGCATTCTCTTGTTTATTTATCTTGACATAGTTGTCAAGTTTTTAAAACTTGTTGGGATTAGGAGAAACATCACTCTTATCAACTTGAACAAGAGCCATTGGAGTGTTGCTCTCAAATTGACTCACTTGTAATTGATAATGATGAAGTGTTGTACAAATTTGTTGAAAAGAGGTAAATTCAGTAAGTGGAATCTTATCTCTAATATCCTTTTGTAAATTTGAAATAAACATACACCGAATATCAATATTAGGAATAGGATAATAAATTTGAGCATACAAATGCTTAAATATACCAATAAATTCAGTCAATTTTTCTTTATTATTTTGTTTACAATGGATTAAATCAGTTAAGGACACTTGTAGAACAATGTTATTTTGAAACTGTTGGATAAAGGCATTGGCAAGTTTTGGAAAAGAATCAATAGAATAAGGAGGCAAGGAACAATACCATTGCAAGGCCTTATTATGAAAAGTTCTAGCAAACAACTTGGCTAAAATCCTATGGTCATGAGCATAGTCACTATAAAGGATTTTAAATGTTTTAACATGACTGATAGGGTCTCCCTTACCATTGTAATTCTCAAGATGAGGCACATTCGCTTGTTGAGGAACATGAGCACGAATAATGTCTAGGGATAAAGGACTTCCCATGTCACATGTAGGAATGCTAAACTGGGATTGAGTTAATGACACAAGTTGTTGTTGTAAAGAGGACACAGTTTGAGCCAAACTAATGATTATGGAATCATTAGAAGCAATAGGAGGTATGGAAACATTAGAAACACTAGGGAAAGTGTAGGAAGTAGTGGGAATAGAAGACACAACCGGTGGAACACTTGGAACCACAGTTGGAAGAGGGTTGGAATAAGTAAAAGGAACACTATGCTAAGAAGGTTGTGAAGTAGGTAGAGACACGGATGGAATAGATGTAGTCACTAAAGGAGGGGTATAAGTAGGAATGCTAGGTAAAGGAATGGAAGAAGGTTCCACACTAGTGACAGGAGGAGTGAATCCTAGTTCTTGTGCTTCTTGGGCTAAAGGTTTAACATTTAAATGCACAAGATGAGTGATACCATGCAAGAGATTAAAACATTGATCACTATCATGAAGGACTTTCTTAAGAGCCTCTATAGCTTGAATTGAATCTTGATTATGGTTTTCTTGAATAAGCCAATTTCCCATTTTATCAAGTTCAGCTAAAATTTTTTGGACTTGTTCAAGAGGAACTCTTAAAGCATCATCCTCATCATGAGATGAGTGAGAAGTGTTATGCTCCATAATAGGATTGGAATAATGAGTAATCAAATTTTCATTTGGGATCCTAAAGAAAGGAGAGGGAGACTCAAGATCAAAGGCACCCATAAGTCTACGACTTCTTATAATCAGGATATTATAAGTAGGACTAGAGGTAGTAAAGCTCATATACCAATGCAATGCAAATAAACTAAATTCAAAAAACACAAGGCATAAATAAATAAATGTTTTTGTATTTTTTCTTTATATGATTTTTTGTTTTATTTTTGAAATGTAAATGTATAAAGAAATCTACTTTTATAAATCAAACACCAAAAACACAATAGGGCATCTAATTCCACAAAAGATAGGGGGTAAGCTTGTCGAGTTCACAAAAATGTAAAGTTGTAAAAATGTGTGAAGATGATGAGATAATGTAATGTAATGAGAAAATGGATGATTGATGAGATGTGTGTTCTTTATGAATATGTGACGTTGGGGAAGGTAAGATTCTCTTCTTAATCCCAAATTCCCAAAGAAAAGATCTAAATTGATTAACCACAAAGAAAGGGTTAATGCCTAAATGAATCAATCAATTAGCAATAGGAAGAAAGAGGAAAACCTTATATTCCCTTATGGAAGAGAGTATTGAAATCTTAATTGAAATGAATTGAAGATAAATACTAACCTCAAAATATAGCAGATCTAGAAATCACTATTTTATGATATCTGTACTAAATTTTGAGAAGTTTTGCAACCGGATCTGGAACAAAAACACAAAGACAAAGAAAACCTACAAAAAAATTTCTTTTCTAAGAAAGGTTGACCTTGACCCAGATAAAGGTTGACCTTGACCCCTTTATGTCAACCTTGACCCTGAGGTCAAGAACCTCAAATTCTCAAGACCAGGTGCCAGAAACAGGCTAGAAATAAGTAGAAAATGGGGCAGAACAGGGGAAAAAGCCAGATCTAAGTCAAAGACCCATTCAACGCATTTGACATGACCTCAGGCCACTTACTTAGAGGGCTAAACCAATCCTAAATGGAAGTGCTTCCATTTTCTAACGATACAAGGCCGAAACCCATAAGGCCTCATAGTCGGGCATGTTGAAGGATTTATAATAATTATACCAATGTGGTTTTCAGTTGCCTTGCCTTATTTTATGTTGTGTATACACTGTTCATGTGAATTATATATTGCTTCCATGTGTAACTCTAAGTAGGGCTTGTTTGTAGATGAAAGTGGACTCAAATATGCTTGATTTTGCTTGTAACTTTCCCTGCCCCTACGTCAGGTGGTATCAGAGCGAAGTTATTTCTTGTGGATTGGATCATGGAGAACCTTATTGGATTGGTTATAGGGTGGCAGATTTGAGATCTGACCTATAACTTGCAAAAGGTTGCGATCTTATTGGAACCTGATTGTCAAGATGATTCGTGGTAGAGGAAATGATAATGCTATCATGGATATGTTAAGGAAGATTACAACTAGGCTTGAAGCTATAGAGATAGCCTAGAGAAGAGGTGCACATCTTGAAGATGTTAGTGATGAAGAAGAGGCAACACCTAATCTTGAACCTGAAGTTGAGCAGGATGAGGAAAGACTTTTGAGAGTTTTGTCTAAGGCTAACTCTAGACCTGTAGTTGAAGTTGCTAGCTATGATGGAAGACTTGAGACTGATGCCCTTTTGGATTGGATATCTAAGATGGATAAATAATTTGAATATGAAGGTACTCTTGATAATAAGAAGGTTAAGATAGCAGTCACAAAGTTGAAAGGTCATGCATCTATTTGGTAGGATCATTTGCAAACTGAGAGACATAAGAGAGGAAAAGAAAATATTAAGACATGGATGAAAATGCTTGGAAAGATGAAGAAGAAGTTTCTTCCAGTTGACTACCAAGTTAGTTTGATGAGAAAAATGCAAAATTTGAGACAAAGAGACATGAGTGTGAAAGAATATACTAAGGAATTTTACAAATTGGATATCAGATCTAGACATGTGGATGATGAAGTCGAGAAGGTGGCTAGATACCTAAATGTTCTAAGGACATCGATTCAAGATGAGATCAAATATGTTAAAATAGATAGTGTGGAAAAAGCATACCAATTTTCTTTGAAGGCAGAAGAATGATTGACAAAAAGACATGATCAAAGAAAGAGAGGAAGAGGTGGTAGATTTCAGAGAAGTAGAGGCAGAACCATTGGAGAAAGTAGCAAATCTGACAATGTAATGCAAGATAAAGGATGGAAAGATGAACCTGGTGGTAGAAAAGGTAATTACTCTAGAGGTAGCTATACTGGTTACTCTAGGAATAACAATAGTGGGAAAAGAGAAGAGAAATATTGGTGTAGAGGTACTTGTTACAAATGTGGTGAAGGACATAGAGCTTTTGACTGTACTAACTTTGGAAAGAAGACTGGAGGTAATGACAGAAATAATTTGGCTTGCAAAGAAGTTGAGGAAATTCCTAGCGAACCTAAACATGGTGAGAACTTGATGCTAAGAAGGATCTTGTGGAATGAAGAAGATGATGAGGAACCTATTCTGAGGAAAAGTTTGTTCAAAACTAGATGTAAGATCGTTGACAAATGTTGCAAGGTAATCATTGATAGTGGAAGTTTTGATAATTTAGCATCCGAAGAGCTAGTTAACAAGTTGCAGTTGCGGAGATTGAGACATCCTAAGCCTTACCATATTGCTTGTATCTAGAAGGAGCATAAACTACTTGTAAGTGAATAATGCCTTGTTAAATTCAAAATTGGGAATTATCATGATGAAGTCTTGTGTGATATTATGCTTATGGATTGTTGTCATATTCTTTTGGGTAGACCTTAGCAATATGATAGGAAATCTTTGCATGATGGTAGATTGAATCAATATACTATTTAGATGGATGTGAAGAAACAAGTATTATTGCCTTTAGTAGAGAAGTGTGATGAAGGTCATTGTACTACGATCAAAGTATGCTTGGTTGATGGTAAAAAGTTTACAAGGGAAATGAAAGAACATAATGTTTGTTATGCTTTGATTCCAAGAAAAAATGAGAAGCAAGATGAGTTAGAACATGCACCTGAGGTTAAACCTTTGTTGACTAAATTTCATGACATCATTTCTAATAATGTACTTGATGGTTTGCCTCCTATGAGAAGTATACGTCATTGTATGGATTTGATACCTGGAGCTAGTTTGCCTAATAAAGCACCACATAGGTTGACAACTGATGAAAAGACTAAGTTGAATAGACAAGTGCAAGAATTTCTTAAGAAAGGTTTGGTTAGGGAAAGCTTGAGTTCTTGTGCAGTACCTGTTGTGTTAGCACCAAAAAAGAATGGAGAATGGAGAATGTGTACTAATGCTAGAGCTATAAACAATATAAAAGTAAAGTATAGATTTCCTTTGCCTAGGATGGATGACATAATGGATAGTTTGAGTGGAGAGAATTATTTCACAAAGATCAATTTGAAGAGTGGTTATCATCAGATTAGGATTAGAAAAGGGGATGAATGGAAAACTTCTTTTAAGACTAATGAAGGTTTGTATGAATGGTTGGTTATGCCTTTTGGTCTGACTAATGCACGTAGTACTTTCATGATACTGATGAATGAAGTTCTGAAAAGATTCTTGGGTAAGTTTATGATTGTACATCTTGATGACATTTTGATATTCAGTAAGAATAAGGAAGAACATCTTGAGCATATCAGACAAGTATTGCAGAGATTGAAGGAAGAAAAGTTATTGATTAATTTAAAGAAATGTTCATTTGTGAAAGAAGAGATTGTGTACCTTGGTTTTGTAATTTCAGCTGATGGATTGAAGATGGATCCTAAGAAAGTGAGAGCTATACTGGATTGGACTACACCAAAGAATGTTGGAGAGGTAAGATCATTTCATGGATTGACAAGTTTTTATAAGAAGTTTATCAAAAATTTCAATTCTATTTGTAATGCTATGACTGAAACTATGAGATGAGATAAAAAGGATTTCAAATGGAAACATGGAGCACAAAAGAGTTTTGAAACATTAAAACAAAGAATTGTAGAGTTGCCTACACTTGCTTTGCCTGATTTCAGTAGGGTTTTTCAAGTTGAATGTGATGCTAGTGGAAGTGCAATAGGAGTTGTTTTGAGTCAAGAAGGAAAACTTGTAGCTTTCTTTAGTGAGAAGTTGAATGATGCTAAGAGAAAATATTCAGTTTATGACAAATAATTCTATGCTATTGTTCAAGCTTTGAAACAATGGAGACATTATTTGATGCCTAAAGATTTTGTGTTGTATACTGACCATAAAACTTTGCAATATTTGGGAAGTCAAAATAAATTGAATCAGAGACATATGAAGTGGGTTGAGTTTTTGCAGAATTTTTTCTTTTCATTGAAGCATAAATGTGGACAGTTGAATAAATTTGTTGATGCCTTGAGCCGAAGAAGAAAATTGTTGACAAAAATGAGAGTTGAGGTACTTGGTTTTGATGATTTGAAGTGTTTGTATGAAACTAACCTTGATTTTGTAGAGCCTTGGAAAGCTTGTAAGGAGTAAACAGTGAGTGATAAGTGGACTGATTATTTCATTCAAGAAGACATGTTGTTTAAGGGAGTTCAGTTGTGCATACCTAGAGGATCTATGAGAGAGAACATAATGAAGGAGAAACATAGTGGTGGACTTGCTAGACATTTTGGGATTGATAAGATTGTGAAACTGATTTCAAAAAGATACTTTTGGCCACTGATTTTAGGGATGTACAAAGAATGGTTAGAAGTTGCAGAATTTGTCAAACAACAAAAGGAACTAGTCAAAATTTGGGATTGTATACACCTTTGCATGTACCTGATAGACCTTGGAAAGATGTGAGTATGGACTTTGTTCTTGGATTGCCTAGAACTTAGAGAGGTAATGATTCTATTTTGGTAGTGGTTGATAGATTTTCAAAAATGACTCATTTCATACCTTGTAAGAAGAGATCTGATGCATTACATGGAGCTGAATTATTTTTCAAAGAAGTAGTAAGATTGCATGGTTTTCCTAAATCTATTGTTTCAGACAGAGATACTAAATTTACTGGTTACTTTTGGAAAACACTTTGGAAGAAGATGAATACTAAGTTGAAGTTTAGTTCTACATTTCACCCTCAGACAGATGGATAGACTGAAGTTGTGAATAGAAGTTTGGGAAACTTGTTGAGATGTTTAGTTGGAGATAAGCCTGCTAATTGGGATTTAGTTTTGGCACAAGCAGAGTTTGCGTATAATAATTATGTGAATAGAAGCACTAAGAGAACACCATTTGAGATTGTTATTGGATTTCATCCTGAGGGAACCACATAGTTGAGAGATTTGCCTACTAAGACAAGAAGAATTGTTAAAGTTGAAGATTTTGCAATCTTCATGAGAACTTTACATGATGAAGTCAAAAGGAATTTGGAGGACAATAATTTGAAATACAAACAGAGAGTAGATAAGAGAAGGAGACATAAATATTTTGAAGTTGGAGATGAGGTTATGATCATTTGAAGAAGAACAGATTTCCAGTTGGTACCTACAACAAGCTGAAAAATGAAGAAGTTTGGACCTTGTAAAATTTTGAAGAAATTTGACAGTGGAAATGCTTATGAAGTGGAATTACCAGAGGACATGGATATATCACCTATATTCAACATTGTCGATATCTTTGAGTATTTTGAATCAATAGATGAGATAGAAGATGATCTAAATTTTCCTAAGAAGAGTAAAGACAACATTGAGAAGATCTTGAATAGTAGAGTAGGCAAGAGTACCAGAGGAAAAGACTACATGGAATACGTAGTTCAATGGAAAGCTAAGCCAGTTGAAGACAGTTCATGGATTACACAAGTTGAGTTGGATCTTTATGATTCGGGTCAGAATATGAGTAGTGCTTGATGTGGACATCAACTCTTTACCTACCCCAAGTGTCTGATGCAGGAGCATCTAGGGTCTTTGAGCAATTTTGCATCAACCAAAAATATTTCCTATTTTCTGTACCTATAGGTTGTTTTCTTTGTAGTCATTGCAGTTGTTGGTTTCTTGTTACACGAAGTTAATGTGATGATGTGGACCTATTTTGAACCTTCTCCTAAGAGCACATATCTTAATTCATCTAGAGTTAAGAGTTATCACCATTTTCCTCAGGTATCGACTTTCCAGCCAGTTTCACATGAAACGTGGAAGATCCTCGCCTTGCACGGTTTCGTATGAGGAAATAGTACCTTGCAAAGTTGGGGATTTGTTCTTGGATCACGTGTGGACCTAAATATTTCTTCACATCATCTTTTGTTCATTCTTTCAGTAGTTTTGGTTTTCTCTTCCTAAGTGGACCTATAATGTAATTAAATGCCTGACTGGCCGACTTGTGGCTTAGCTAGCTATATAAGAAGCTTAGGTTGGTTTAGTAGTGGTAGTAGATCGGTGGTAGTAGAAAGGCAGCAGAAGTAGTAAAGTAGGAACATGCGAGATGAGACTCTGAATTCATAATTCTCTTTGTATAAGGCCGAAACCTAGAAGGCCTCACAACCGGGCATGTCGAAGGATTTATAATAATTGTACCAGTGTGGTTGCCAGTTACCTTGCCTTATTTTATGTTGTGTATTCACTATTCATGTGAATTATATATTGCTTCTGTGTGTAACTCTGAGCAGGGCTTGTTTGTAGATGCAAGTGGAGTAAAATCTGATTGATTTTGCTTGTAACTTTCTCTACTCATGCATCAGTATGCAAGCTCACTAAGATGATGAAAATAAAGCTTAAAATGCAACTACAATAAAGATATATGATTGAAACTCAGATGAAGCTAAGATTATGAACTATGATAAGGATTATGATCAAGATGAATAACTAGATGCAAAATGCAAGCTAAATGGATTCAAATGTACTAAGATGATATGCAACAAGATAATATTATGCTAACATGAAAATAATGTGAAATTGCTAAGAATTCAAAAGCTAAACTAGCATAATAACACTACATGCAAGATAATGGATGAATTTCTCAAGGATAGGCTCCTATTTATAGAGTTTGGAGGGAAATGGACACTAGAGATTCAGAATCTAATGAAGGGTCAATATTCAATAGGATTGATGAGGTGGAGCTTATGTGGAAACCACATAGGGCCACACAAGAAAAAAAGTTGGCCATGGAAAGGGCATGAGTTTCTCACACACGTGTGAAAAAGTTTGAATGTGATGGCTCATTGAAAAAAAGGGACAAAGTGGAAGGCTTTGAAAGGCTCAAGGTTTCTCACACATGTGTGAGCAAATCCCAAAGATAAAAGATGAGACATTCATGTAAGGATGTAGTTGGTTATTTAAGGAAGGTGGTTCAACAACCTTGGGAAAGGTTGCTCACACATGTGTGAGAAACATTAAGGGACTAATCTTTTTAGGAATCCCAAAATTAAGGTAATTAATCTAGGATTAATCTAAAGGGTAGGTTTAGAGCTAATGGCGATGGACGCAGATTAGGGATTTAGGCTAGATTTAGGATTTAATTAATTCATGTAATTAGGAGATGAGGGGAATTAAAAAATAAGATTATTCAAATGAGAGGGATTAAATGTATTAAGTGAAATTTAATACATTAAAATTTTAATACAATAGGACTATATAAGAAGAGTGAATGTATTTATTTAAATAAATTTAATTAAATACATAGAGGAAAGGAATTAAATATAATTAATTGATTAAAATTAACTATATGGCTAAGGGGTACATTAATTAAATAAGATTTAATTAATTAAGGGGATAGAAGTGTCAAGGGATGTTTTTAGACATCTCTAGCTTCTTAAAGGATCATCTCACATCCCAATGTAAAAAAAACTTGTGTGAAATTCAACATCTCCTAGAAAACCCTTGTGGTGGGTTGGGGTTGAACCTTAGCATTATGTCATTCTTCCTACCTCTCAAGATTCAAATCAATCTCAAGCTCCTGCTAAAGATACACAGGCTTTTTCTCTTTCCCCATCCGGGGATAGCCCTCCATCTCCTTCCATTTTCCACCATAAGAATAAGCTCACAATAGAATCTTAGATCTCCACACTATTAGATTCTACCTCAACTTTCTCTCCAAACCGTTGGAAAATTCTATCGTGACATGCTTCAGAGTTGATGCAAAAGTTGAGAGATGCATTCCAAAATATTCTAGATGGATAGAAGTAAAGAGGAGGAAACAACATCCTCAACATCAATTGACCTTGAGGTCATCCAAGAAAGGGAAAAAGGAGGAAACTTAATTGTTTGTGTTTAGCCATATAGACTAGAAGGCAAGGTGTTTTGCAAGATTTGTGCCTAAAAATTTGTGTCCGTAACTTTTCTTGCCTTTTAGCATAGGTTATGTTACTATAATGTTACTATAAGTAGAAACAATAACCATTTAGATTTGATAAAAATAGTCTTTTTGTATTTGTTCCATATTGGGAGCCATTTTAATGCACCCATATTTATAGATTTCTTCTTTTGTTTTTCAAATTTTAATATACTCTTTTTTTAGCCTTGGTTGCACATTTTTTATCAAAAAAATTAAAAGAATTCATAAAATATAATTTATTAAAATAGTAATATATATAATGATTATATATATAATATTTTAATATTGTATGTATGTATGTATGTACGTGTGTATTATGTACAATTCATGCAAACTACTACAATAGGGAGAAGCTCCCTTTATTATAATAATAAGAAAAGTCACTATATAGAGGCCCCCACTTGGAGTCCTTATTTGGGTGTTCCCACTTGATAGATCAGAAGAATCATTTCACTACTTATATCAAAGATCATTTGATTCTATGGGATTCAAGCATGGTTGATCTTTCCTTTCAATGCCCTCTTTATATATTGCATATTCATGATAAATATGCTTGCACTAATTTGTATATTATAGTTTGCTTGGATCTAGAATATTCTTCATTATCCATGTTGATATAATATTAACATTCCTTAATCTTGATTATTCCATGTCTTAATGATTACTCTATGTATCTACAAATTCATGTACCCAAAACATAGTGATTATTTTGATATGTCTTACCTTAGGATCATTGTTTGTAGATTTTGTTATTGATTGTTGCAATTAGTTTATGATCATATATTATGTTTGATTTACTCCATGTTACAATGGTGAGAAAGAACGATTGCGCCCTTGGTCTCCTTGGAATTCGTAGTGCAATGGTGGTTCGTGACATGGTTTAACAACATCATGTGTCTTTTATAAGTCTAGTTGTTGTATCAAGCATTAACGAGCCAATTTTTTGGTGCATCAACAACCGCCAGTTGTAACAAGTGGGATCAGTTCTTGGTCACAGGTTCAAACCCCGTGCTTGCACTTGAGGGGGGAATTGTTACAATGGTGAGAAATACTAATTGCGCTCTTGGTTTCCTTGGCATTGTTAGTGAAGTGGTGGTTTGTGACATGGTTTTATAGCCTCATGTGTCTTCTATAAGTCTAGTGGTTGTATCAGGCATTAACAAGTCAATCTTTTGGTGCAACAAAAACCGCTAGTTGTAACACTTCGTTGAGTTGAGAATTTCCAAATTCAGATTCTTTTAGTATTTTGTTTTCAAGTCCCAAATATTCTATCACGTATCTATCGCTCTTTTGGCTAGTAGACTAGCCACTAAATTGGCTTCACAATATGTATGTACTAGAGTATAGCTAGGGATAATGTATTTCTCTATATCCATTGTGTTACTTTCCAATTTGGTGATTTTTTATTTGATATTGCATCTATTTCTATTAGAGAGTTGCCTTTTATATCAAACTCTATAATCAATTTTTCCAAACATGTTTTTAATTGTAGTTGCAATGTTGCATATTCAACCTCATTATTTGTGCATTCCAATAATTTGATTGAGCCTACCCATTTTAGTTTACCTTGGTCATCTCTACTAGAGAATCCTACTCCTGATACTCCTAGACTACCTATGAATGCCCCCTCAAATTTTAGTTTGTATCTTTCTTTACTAGGTGGTTTTCATATTCCTTCTTGTCTTTTGGATTTGGTTTTTATTATGTCTCCTTTAGGCACTATGAGATGTGGCCACTTTTTGGTTTTTTATTCATCCCATTATATGAATTTTGTGAATTATCTATTACATGTGACACTACAATCAATCCATTAAAAGGAGGGCTTATGAGTACAGGTTCTTCCATGCACTTAGACTCTACCAACTAATGTCATGGTCACTGTGTTGGGATGTTGAATGACACCTGATTGGAACAACATTTACAGTCAACATAAAAACCATTGACAAAAGCAGGAAGAACATGCCCAATGACAAAAACTTCAAATCTAGATAGGCGGACACACATTATAAGCCTAATTTTGTGGATGTACTTGAACATGAGTTTAATCATCCTGTCCTTTGGAACAAAGAGAGGTCTTGCTGAAGGGTCAGCTGAGCAACAAAGCTCCACAAGTGACCTCCATATAGGCTGAGACACTTTATAAGCCTAATTTTGTGGATGCACTTGTGTATGAGATTGATGATCCTGTACTTCGGAAAGAAGTGAGGTTGCCATTGACCTCAACCCACTAGTAAAATTAGGTCTTGCAGATGGGTTAGCTGACCAAAACCTCTCCATAAGTGACCTTCACGCAGGATTGCATGAATAGGTGGACGCGGTGTATTGTTGACCGTCAATATAATTGTTAATGCCTACAACAAAACCCATCTATCAGCAATAAATAGAGCTCATGAAACTATCTGAAACAGGGTAATCATTATAATGAACTAAAATGGAAGCATACCCATGATTGCCCCATAATGACATATTGGCATAAGGCTCCTTTCCAGTAAGTAGCTTCCACATAACTATTCCAAATGAAAATGCATCCACCTAAAACACAAAGCTTCAGACTACTAGGTGTGAAGAAATGTACTGTGATCTGATGTACTATCATGGAATGCAATGATTGATAAACAAGCACAAAATGGCTTTGTTGAGAAGAGAATGCAAGCTTTAAACATAGTCCCATTGGAAAAGGCTTCCAAAACTTTAAAACAACTACAATTGACAGGTTTTAATTCAATTCTGCAGATTAAGGATTCCCATGTAGTGAATTGCTTGTCTCAAAGCCATTACTGTGACCTGCTTGCTCTGTTGGAATAATTTAATTTCCACCTGCTCGCTGCTGTTGGAACAAGTTAATTTCTCCCACACCGTCAATGTCCATGGTCCACCACTTCGTACAGTCCACCTCTTTATCAGTGCCTTAAATTGAATCTGAATGCTGGAAAAAAAACAATTTATAGGAGAACAAAATATTAAAGTTGCAAGAACAAAATAGTCAGTTGAATCAATTGTTTATAGCATGTCAGAAGTAAGATGAATGCTTAAAATCAAAGACTTTTGGTAGGTGATGCTTCAATTGTTTATAGTATGTCAAAAGTAAGATGAAGGCTTAAAATCAAAGAATTATGTCATTATTCTCTTTGTAATGGCGTTTAAATTTTAAAGAGTTTGGAGATTGATTATATTTAATATCATATCTTTCATGTATATAGTCTATATTTTGGTGTGATTTTAATATGTTGTTTCTTATGAGAAACTAAGACTTCATAATTCAATGCACAAGACATTAGTCCAAAAATTACTCTCAAAACGAAATCATCTTTCACTAGTAGTTTAGAAATAGTCTGTATGTAACTCATGAATAAGTGGTTCATTTAGGGAAGCATCCAAGCAATCCATAAGAACTATTATCCAATGAAATCATGATTTACATACCTAGATCTTGTATTTGTGCAATAATTTCTTTATCAACTTAATAGATGTTTTATGTGTAGTATATTAGCCTATGAAATAGTGACAAATCTCTGTTACCAAAGTATTATTCAGAAATTGCAGCATACGATTTTATTTCCTGCATATGTAAATGATTGATGCAAGCTGTTTTTATGGGTGATGTATGGTGTAAGTGCTTTTTGTTTCCTGCTGTTATAAAAAACTTTCAGATGAGTTGGAAAATTATGCTAAATTTTAGTTGTAATCTACTTAAGTGTAGGCAGGGCAGAAATGATGATGTAGTTGTATTGTGTGAAATCTTAGTTTGGTGATTTTGATTGTCTCTGTTTCATATTAGAATATAAATTGTTAGATTTTCTAATCTAAACATGATGTAGATAAAGTCACTGCCTTACAAACAGTTCTAACAGAATTTGCAAAAACACAAAGAAAATTAACAAATACTTTTCTAGCACTCTATTCTAATGATGGATCATAGAGTATGATAAAAAATATTGAAAAAAAAATCAATACACGTTCAAATTTAGAAACAATCTTCATTTAATTCATAGATTGTGAAAATTAATACATTTAATAAAAAAAGTCATTCCAGTTCCTTTTTGAGAGATAAACAAACTGTGCTACAGTCAATCCATGTCATTTTTTAACCGATAGAAAATTTATGTTACAGTATAATTTATACAATTTTGTTTATCTGTAATCATTTCTGTTAAATAATGCAATGGATTGACTCTGTGTTGATTTTTCTTTGCATTTTTTTGCAATTTCTCTTAGAACTGTTTGTAAGGCAGCAGCTCTATCTGCATCAGTTTTGGTGCTAGGTAGTTAGGTGATTACAGTCATATTGGTATTCATTATTAAAATTCTAAAAAGTTTGAATTTGTTGGCATTAATTGTTTTAATTGGAGTAGTTTGGATCATAGTTCAAAATATCATTATCGGCAACTTATCGCCGAGGGCAAAAAAAAAAAATCAGGAGATATCGGAGATAAGTCGGGAACTTATCGGCAAACTTCTCGGGAACTTAAAAAAATGGCTTAAATTTAATTAGAAATGCATTTTTTTTGCAAAATTCAATAAGGAGATTCATCTAATGAGTTAGTAAATGAGTAAACAAACCAAACAAGCTGATCTAGATATATATAAATGCAAATATGTATCAAAATTGCATCCTCATGTGGAATGCCGATGGCTGGTAGCCATAGTCTAATAGTCTGAACTTTGAAGAAAACTAAAAACAGCAAATTGTCTTTGTAAAATCCACTTCGAATCGATCTAAAATGCCTCAAATGTCGATCTTTCTCCTCCAAAACCCTTCTAAGTTTCTAACCTCTCCAAAAAAATGACTGGCATGCAATTAAAAACCAAACTGGCCCTTTGCTGGGCTGTCTCCGTTTTAATTGGCGCGTGGGTGAGATAAATTGATTACTTATCGCGATAAGTTGCCGATATATCGGCGATAAGTTTCAACTTATAGGTTCGCGATATCTTTACGTAATTTGTCACAAGCTGAAACTTATCGCGATAAGTCAGCTTATCGCCAATATATCGGCGATATTTTAATCTATGGTTTGGATGATTAGAAGTTCACATTCAATTAATATTTTTCATTTGATTTTGTTTTGGTTACATACAGTTTGAAGAAGAAAATTTTGATTATTCTTCTATCTATAGAACAGAGTATATTGCAATCACTTCTATAGTTGCAAGAATTGTACCTCTAAAAAAAATTAGAAGAAATTGAGAGAAAAACGAATTCAGATTAGTACAATCAAGTTGGCCAAAAATTTAGTCCATCATAATAAGTCTAAGAATTTCAATTTGAAAAATTAAAAAGAAGTAAAATTGAATTATATAAACATTCATCAATGGGACCTTGGTCTACTAGTGAAGCTGAATGGTTCTGAATGAGCCCACCAGGGATCAAGGCTTGCTGAGTGCAAAGGCTCTGACATCATAAGGGATTATGGCCAGGAGCATGCCCCGGACGGATTTTGGCCAGGATCATGCTCTAATAGTTTGAGATCTATTTTCAAGAGTTTTATTTTATTCTTTTACGTTCTTTTTTTCTTGCCTTGATCTCTTCTTTCTGATGATGGATCATAGAGTTTAATCTGAAAATGTTGAGGAAATAAATTCATATAATTTATACCAGAAGCTATTCACAATAACAACATAGAATGTTGAAATTAAATGATTACAATATTTTAGTTTTATTTGATATTTTTAAATTTTTTTTGAATGATATAGCCTCTATTAATCTATATAATAGCAGCCTCATCACTGTCTACTGCAATGAAAAGAAAACAGATAAATAGAAACTTAAAAGTATGCAGTTTGCAATCAACTAGTATTATATAGAAATTGCTGCAAATGGTTTTATTTTCTTCATATGTAAATGGTGGTTGTAATTTGTTTCAGTGAACTTTAAATGTTGTAAGTGATTTCTCTTTCATTCTGGAATAAACTATTCTAATGGTTGAAAGAAATCTTTAAGAAATAGTTAATTTAAGAATCTTTAATATCCAGTGAGCTTCTGCCTCTAGTCTAGCAAACTTTATTGTGGTGGGTAAAGCTTAGTTATCCTAGCGAAGTTGTATTATGGTAAAGCTTAGCTGTAATTTACTTATGTGTAGGCAGGGCAGAAATGATAATGTAGTTGTATTATGTTGCTCGTTAATCTTCTACTTTTCTTTTCTTCAGACCATCAAATCTTATAATGTAACAATATATCAAGGAGAGAACAACATAAGATTTACAGTTCAGTGATAGAATAAGTTGTGAAGCATCACATACAGAAATATCTAATTGGCCTCTTCTCTGAACCAATGTCATGGCAAGAAATTGTACACTATAGGATTTTCTTCATCTCTCTAAATATTCCCTGTCTATTTTCAATTCTCCTTTTAATTTCCTTTATATCTGACCTGAACATGTCTTGAACCTGCTCAATGCATTGCATCACTAACTCTTTATGAGCTAATTCTTTTCTGCTCTTCATAATTATTATGATGGAAGCATCAATTATATGACGTCTATCTTGAAAAACAGCCTTTCCAACATTTTCTTTTACGTTGGCTGTGGGTGCCGGAAGTCTGATCTTTCTCTTGTTGCACGAAAAACTTGCATTGAATTCAAAATAATCTGTTTCTGTCACAGATTGGGTATCTGGTAATTTACTTAGGATTTTGTATTTTGAACATGCAAGGGATTTCAGCAATGCAATTGTATCTTCAACTTCCAAATTCAACTGGGATTTGACTTGTGAAAAACTTAGCCTCTCTGTTTCATTGAACAACAATAGTGCACTTGCTTGACAAGGTGTTCCAACTATTTGAATTTCACCTTGTTCAAATCTTCCAATAATAATGCATGTTCCAAGATAATATTTCCATGTTAGCCTTCTGTTCATTTTTTCTATGTTATAGAACTCTCTGAGTGACTCCAATTGTCTGAACAGGGAAGACAAATGATTCAGGTGATCTATAGCTTGGCCAGAAGCCAGATGTCAAAACTGTCACAGAGAAATCTATTCCAGAACATGGATGAGGAGGATTATGTCTGAGGTACTCCTCAAAATTTGATTGGGTTTTCATTGTCATTGCCCAATCGGTAAGCATGCCCTCCATTTTAAATGTAAATTGTCTTCCACACTCGCACTTTAACTTATCTAACATGCTTTTCTCATAATCAACATTTGAACTTTTATGACACAGAAGTCTGTCTCCGAGCTTTTTCCTATAAAACTCTATAATCTTATCAATGGCATCTATCTCATAGACAGGGAAATAATTTTGCAACCTTCTCAAGGGCATCTTCAACATCTACATATGTCATGTTCCTGTTTGTCAAAATGTTGTCACAAATGTGACAAGCAATTCCCAAATACTATATCCTGCAACTTGTTCATTGCAAGAATTCTGAAAGGCTGCTATGAGTGCATTTTTGAAAAGGCAGTGGTTTATAAGTTTCTCTTCAACAAATTGCAAGTATTTCTGATGCAATTGGAAAACACTCCTCACAAACTGATATTTTTCACTTGCAATTACTTCTTTCTGATTATTTGTCTTTATTGCCTCTGCCACCATCTGTCCTCCATGTTTAACCAATTAAGTACCATGCCTGGTAACATGCTTTCTAAATATCTTGGCCATGAGCTGAATGCCTTCATCTATTCCAGAATAGAACTTAACACCTCTGAAAGATCATCCATCTTCTCACTTCTCAGCAATGGATGGCAATCCAAAAGTTGGCTTTCATGCTTGCAAAGAAGTTCATTTTCTACCATTTTTAGATACCTATCTTGGCTACGCTGATGCACACAATACATTGCAATTGTTTCTTTCTCCAACCTTAAATAATTAACAACCTTCAACAAGTAGTCTAGATATCTGGTCTTGATATCTTCTTTCTCATGATGAATCATGAAATTTAATCTGAAAAATTTGAGGAAATAAATTCATAAAATTTAGACCAGAAACTATGCACAATAATAACATAGATTGTTGAAATTGCATGGCTACAATTTTTTCAGTTTTATTTGATATATAATAAATAGAGACCTAAAAGTATGCAGTTTGCAATCAACAAGTATTATATAGAAATTGCAGCAAATGGTTTTTTTCCTTGCATATGTAAATGATGGTTGTAATTTGTTTTTGATTAGAGGAAAATAGGTTTTGAAGGGGCCCCAAAACCCTGAACATTTTGGTCAAAAAAGATGTTCAAAACAGCACTCAAAAGAGAATCAGATCAAGACCATAGCGAGGGTTTTGCTACAGGCTCCCACAACCTGAAAAAAGAATGGTACCAGTAAAAGGAGACTGGGACCCATACAAAAGAAACCGTTGCAGGAAAGATTTTTCAGTTTTTAACAGCAGCCCTGAGCCTACCAGCGGTCAGCAAAGAGTCTACTAACCGCAGAGACAGATCATTTCTTCCCCTTCTGGGAACGGAGGGACATATCGAAGGAAGGCAGATGTTTAGATCTTTTTTTTCCTTTAACAGAAGTCCACCCATCTTCCGCATTCTTAGCCAAATCCTGCCAAGAAAAAGCATCAAGATCCGAGGCATCCAAAAACGGGGCAGCAGAATGTCCCAAGGTATGGTCGCCTGAATCCGGAGGAGCTGCAACAAGGGAAGAGTCTTTAGCCATCGAACCAATAGGATCAAGCAAAGCATTGTCGATAGGAGGAATAGACTCCCCACCACCAACAGAAGCCCGAGCTGCAGAACCAGGACTGACCGAAGAACCAGGGATGGAAGCATCTCTCGGGGGAGAGCCAAAGGCAGAACCGAGAGGCGCTAGGGCCTCAGAAGTCTCCTGAGGCGATGGTTGTAATTTGTTTCTATGAGCTTAAATGTTGTAAATCATTTCTATTTCATACTGTTATAAAAAATTCTGATTGGTTGAAAAATATCTTTAAGAAATAGTTAATTTAAAATCTTTAATATCCAGTGAGAAACTTGCATTATGGTGGGTAAAGCTTAGCTGTCCCAGCAAAGTAGTATTATGGTAAAGCTTAGCTGTAATATACTTATTTGTAGGCAGGGCAGAAATGATAATGCAGTTGTATTATGTTGCTCATTAATCTTCTACTTTTCGTTTCTCCAGGCCATCAAATCATATGACGTAACAATATATCAAGGAGAGAACAACATAAAATTTACAGTTCAGTGATAGAATAAGTTGTGAAGCATCAAATACAGAAATATCTAATTGGCCTCTTCTCTGAACCAATGTCAAGAAAATTAATTATAAACATCTAATAGGAACTCCAATCCTATGTCAAACTTTGAGAAATCGCCACCACCTCCCAACTTTGAGGAGACAAGATGGGGAACACAGACAATTTATTTTGCTTTCTTTTCCTTTTAACTCAACCCGGTCCTTTATTTCACTATTACAATTTTTACAATCTTTGGCTATATCCGCAATAACTCTCCAGAAATTGAAGCATCTAATGCAAAGACATTCATAACCCAATTTCTGAATCCAAACACCAACAACTGAGGAAGGTTTAATGGAGTGTGATTGCTTTTCTTAAATTAACCTTTTTCCATATCCTTGATAACTAATCAAACATGTGGTGCTCAAACTTATGACATGTTCCCCTCAGAAGTTGCCAACCAATTTGAAAATTTCCTAGATAAACAAAGTTCATGGGGAAGTTTATTTCATTCAGATCCATAATGGGGCATCTTAAACTATCCAAAATATAGAATCAATCATTACTAAACTAAAAAGAGCAATATAAAAAATGATGATGTCCTATATCTTCAAGACTGCTGCAAGAGAGGAGAGTTTCTCTAGTTAGGAAAAGGAGGTTCTTAAGAAGTGGATTCTTTTAAAATTGCCATCCAGTATGGCTTGGTTAAAGAAAACACAAGCAAATTTGATAGGAACTTGAACTACTACACCTAAATTTATGAAAAATAATTTTCTAGAGCTTAATGTTTATTATGAATAATGAAGCAAAAGCACAAGAACTTTGAATTAGGAATAAAAAAGAATTTAGAAAATATTTAATAGACTGACTCCAAGATAATGATAATATCTGCAGTTCAGGGCGAGAATAAGTTCTGAAGTATCAAATCCTGAAATATCTGACTGGCCTCTAATCTGAACCGATATCATGGCAAGAAGTTGTCCACTCTAGGATTTTCTTCATCTCTCTCTAAATATTTCCTCTCTATCAGATTTTCAATTCTCTTTTTAATTTCCATTATTTTTGGCGTGAACATGTCTTGAACTTGCTCAATGCATTGCATCACTAACTCCTTATGAGCTAATTCTTTTCTGCTCTTCATAATTCTGATGATGGAAGCATCAATTATATGATGTCTATCTTGAAATATAGCCTCCCAACATTTTCTTTTACATTGGCCGTGGGTGCCGAAAGTCTGATCTTTCTCTTGTTACATGAAAAATTTGCATTGAATTCAAAATAATCTGTTTCTATCACAGATTGGGTATCTGGTAATTTACTTAGGATTTTGTATTTTGAACATGCAAGGGATTTCAGCAATGCAATTGTATCTTCAACTCCCAAATTCAACTGGGATTTGACTTGTGAAAAACTTAGCCTCTCTGTTTCATTGAACAACAATAGTGCACTTGCATGACAAGGAGTTCCAACTATTTGAATTTCACCTTGTTCAAATCTTCCAATAATAATGCATGTTCCAAGCTAATGTTTCCAAGTTAGCCTTCTGTTCATTTTTTCTGTGCTATAGAACTCTTTGAATGACTCTAATTGTCTCACCATTTCATCAGGGAGGACAAATGACTCAGGTGATCCACAGCTTGGCCAGAAGCCAGATGTCAAAACTGTCATAGAGAATTCTATTCCAGAACATGGATGAGGAGGATTCTGTCTGAGGTATTCCTCAAAATTTGATTGGGTTTTCATTGTTAATGCCCAATCGGTAAGCATGCCCTCCATTTTAATTGTAAATTGTTTTCCACACTCACACTTTAACTTATCTAACGTGCTTTTTTCATAATCAACATTTGAACTTTCATGACACAAAAACCTGTTTCCGAGCTTTTTCCTATAAAACTTAGCAACCTTATCAATGACACCTATATCGTAGACATAGGGAAATAATTTTGCAACCTTCTCGAGGGCATCTTCAACATCTACATATGTCATGTTCCTTTTTGTCAAAATGTTGTCACAAAATGTGACAAGCAATTCCAAAATGCAATATCCTGCAACTTGTTCATTGGAAAAAATCTGAAAGGCTTCCATGAGTGCATTTTTGAAAAGGCGGTGGTTCATAAATTTTTCCTCAACACATTGCAAGTATTTCTGATGCAACTGGAAAACACTCCTCACAGACTGATATATCTCACTTGCAATTACTTCTTTCTGATTATTTGCCTTTATTGCCTCTGCCACCATCTGTCCTCCATGTTTAACCAATGAAGTGCCATGCCTGGTAACATGCTTTCTAAATATCGTGGCCATTAGCCGAATGCCTTTATCTATTCCAGAATACAACTTAAACACCTCTGAAAGATCATCCATCTTCTCATTTGTCAACGATGGATGGCAATCCAAAAGTTGGCTTTCATGCTTGCAAAGAAGTTCATTTTCTACCATTTCTACATACCTATTTTGGCTACGCTGATGCGCACAATACATTGCAATTGTTTCTTTCTCCAACCTTAAATACTTAACAACCTTCAACAAGTAGTCTAGACAAGAATACTCACATATCCATGAAGCAGACTTTCTGGAATAGTATGTGCTGGTATTTTCAAACATGGCCAACTCAAAATCTCGATTACAATCCATCCCTAATTCCCATCAGGAATGCTTTCACCCTCCCGCATCACAGTAGCTTGCACATTACTGCGCAAAACTTCATTGTAGAAGTATCTCTGAGAAGTGTCAGTGTAGAAGTAGTAGTTACTTGTTTGGGAGAACACAAGATGCAATAGTTTGCTAACCATCCGTTTGTAATATTCCCATTGCGTTAAAATTTCTCTAAAAAGAAACTCATCTTCTTTCTCCCTCAGTGCGCCTGCAACTGTTGAATTGATATGATCTTGTAAAGTTATCTGATATACAGTCCTCATTGAAGCGTCAGGCACATAAAGGTTGTGGATTTCAGAGAAAATCGTCGAATACTCCTCAATTCCGAGGATTTGCTTAACCTTTGCAATTCCTTTTTGCAGCGTATCCCATTCCACCATATTGACTGGTAAATCTAAAACCACAGTAGATTATGAGTTGACAAGAACAAAATACTCAAATTATGAGTATTATGGAGAAAAATATAGTGAAAAATTATTCAAAAGATTGTAAGATAGAAATACGACAATTTATTTGATATAAATTGAGACATTTTAAAAAAACAAATATAAATTAAAATATAAATTGATATAATGCTTAATTTATCAAAAAAATTTAAAAAAATGAATCATAATATAAGACTATAAACCATCTAATTAAATAATATCTTAGAACTATGAATTTATTAAAATAAAAGATCAAATTTGACCATATCACATGTTCTATTATATCTCATAGAATAAAGACTAGACAACATAAGCCCCTCTTCTATAAAGCATTATCATTAACACTTATTTTTGGGTACTTTTGAGTGAATTATTTATCTTCCCTTATACCATTTTCATGTGGTAAGATTTTTCATTTGATGAGATATTTTATTGTGAATGATGAAAATATAAAATACAATGATAAAATAATTGTAATTTGTCTCTAGTATACACTCTTGTCTTTTTTCTAAAGTTTATTATTGACTTGAATGTTTTGATGGATAAACCACAAAATAGAAATAAATAATGTAATAATAATTGATGTGATACTAATACACAAATAAATAAAACCTAAATCACAATATTCAAAATACCCACACCTTAGAATGTTTAACAGATTTAATACAATGTGTGTCCAACAATTTATCATTAAATAGAACAATACCCAGATGGCTAAAATACATTAATATCACAATACAAACATACCCATTTGTTGTTGTTGCAAAGTGACACTGATATGGGTCTAAAAATAGAAAACTAGAACTTTTAAATGAAGCCAAATCCTTCAAACCCTAGTTGCTCCTTCTGCAAAATGACAATCAAGCATATCAATAATCAAGACACCAAAAATATTGCACAAATTAAGTACGAGCCCTAAACATCTAACCATACTACAAGAAACCCTACGCCCAACAACATATGCTCCAAATCGTCCAATAACCAAATTGCAATGGTAAATGAATAACAGTGCCCAACAATAGAGTCAACACCATTTAAAACTCCAGCAAACTCCTAATAAAACTCAAGGCAAAGCAGAGAAACTATACAAATTTGATAAACTCAATTGCAAATGCACTGCAAAATACCTCTAAGATATCTCCAACATATTAGCTAGCTACATCTGATCTTCATTATTAAAATAGAACAATATCTAGATGGCCAAAATACATTAAAATCACAATACAAGCATTACCTATTTGTTGTTGTTGCAAAATGAGATCAATGTTGGTTTGAAAACAACAAACTAGAACTTTCAAATGAAGTCAAATCCTTCAAACCCTTGTTACTACTTCTGCAAAATGACAATCAAGCATATCAATAATCAAGACAACCAAAATATTGCACAAATTAAGAACAAACCCTAGACATAATCTAACCACAATGCAAGAAACCTTAGGCCCAACAACATATGCTCCAAATCATCCAATAACTAGATTGTAGTGCTAAATGAGTAGTAGTGCCCAACAATAGAATCAACTACACAAATAATATATATGCTTCAATCTCCAAATTGCCTTGTAAAATAAATCATTCAAAACTCCAACAAACTCCAAATAAAATTGAAGGCAAAGCATCTAACAAATCGAATCCTATAAATTTGTCTGTAAAAAGACCTACACAAATTTGTAAACTCAATCACAAATGCATTATGAAATACCTCTAAGAAATCTCCAACAAATTAGCCATCTACATCTAATCTTCTTCAAGAGTGATTTAGTGCACAAATTTGATATGATCAATGGCAGATTCATTGCTAGCATCTAAGATATCTCCAGCTACAACTAATCTTCTTCAAGAGTGATTTAGCAAAGGATAGGAGAAATAATAAACTCCAAATACCAAATGAGCTCTCAATTTCGCTTTTTATAAACTTTTTAGGGAGCTTTTAAGAAACTTTCCAATAAAATTACTTTATTAATTTATTCAACTTTTAACTCCAAAAAATAAGGTGGTTGACAAATACATTTAATTAAAAAGATAATCACAGTGAAAATAAAATATAGCTCAATATTACACCTAATTAGTGGATGTATTACCTAAAAATGACTAAAATGAAATATGCATAGAATATAGCTTAAATAAAATCAAATACATGCAAACCTTAAAAGATCAAATGAAGTATTGATGTTGATAGATTTGATATGGTTGCTCAAGATTTCCCCAGCAATATGACACCATAAAGATGATGAGATGATGAAATGAATAGCATAACAATGGCATAAGAGAGGATCCACTAAATGAGATGAGGGGTCTTTATTAAATAGAATTCTCAATAATAGAATCAAGGGCTAAGATTAAGCGGTTAAAATGAATGGCTAAGATTAAGAGGTATAATGGATGGCTAAGATTAAGAGGTGTAATGGATGGCTAAGATTAAATGAGAATTAGGACTTTGGATAGAAGTTATGGTCATGTGGATAGGATCTAGAGCTTGAGATAAAGTTAGGGCAACATCCTTATGTGAATGGCTAGGATTAAGAGGTTAAGTTGAGATCGACGGATAATAAATAAAGTTGTGTTGACTTTTGGATAGTTTTCCAGTTTCAATGAATGTGTGCCAAGGCTTAAGTTAGACATGTGAAGGAGTCAAGGTCAGACACTTGTCATGTGACTACAATCCATTAATATAATCCATGTGAACAAAGAAATGAAAAACTATGATTAAATAGACAAGGATAAAGATAAATTAGAAATTGTAAAATTAGTTAAATAAATTTATTAATATTTATTTAATAAAGAGGAGAGGATAAAGATAAACTAATGAATCATAAACATTTATTTTATTTTATTAAGGGAAGGTACTTTTCGTAGATTTCAGTATAAATCATCGAATACTCCTCAATTCCGATTGGACATTCCCTTCGACCCTTTGCTTAACCTTTGCAATTCCAATTCCTTCATCTGTATCAGCGATAAACATCTGAGCAATCAAATGAAATTGTCCAGCGTAAGAAACATTCTTCTCAGAAGCACAAACGATATGATTCTACATTTACTCCGAGAATATAATTTAATATGGATGGAATTTGATGGCTGTATTGGCCGTTTTTCTACTTTTGAGCTGTATATGATAGCCTGACAATTTATTGGATTGATAGGTTAAATTTTCATAAAGTTGTTAATATGACACTTAAATTCATTAATAAACTATCAAAATTTGTTATAGATAATATAGTATTTAGTCAATAAAATAAATATATATTGGTTTATATATAATATATGATATATATTTATGACAAATGTTTCTATTTTGTTTATTATATGATTTATTAATTTAGAGTATTTTTAAAACAAAATCTATGAATTTTAGGAACTTGTTTTACCAATTTAAAATAGTAGCATGCAATATATAAACCTAGAAACTTTCTTAATTAATTTGACATATATTACTAATTTATAATTTTTTCTAATTTTATATTATTTTATTATAAATAAAAGTTTCTATATAATTTATTATATATTATTTTTATTGATTTAAAATCTTTTCAAAATAAAACATATGAATTTAGAAACTTGTTGAGAACATTTGAGATTTTTGTAAATATTACTAATTTATACTAATATTATATTGACAAAATATTTAAATTTAAAAGAATTATTAGACTATTTGTAAATTAGAAAAAACTTGACAATTAATATACATCTTAAAACATAAAATGAAAGGCATTAAAATGACCAAACCGTCATGAGAAATTGATATGACAGGTAGGGGCGACCATCAAATTCCAGACCTGGATGGATGTGTCAATGCATCCATTTTGTGCATGTGTTGACCACTGTACTACTGGTGTTGGTGGAAAGTAAAGCTACAAAATATCGTAAAGGTTTAAATTATTTTTTAATTCCAAACTTTTTTCACAAACATAGATTAGTTTTCTATGCAAGCATTTACTTTTTTCACTTTAATTCATTTTCCATTCAGCTTTCATGGAAATATAAATTACAATTTTAAATATAATTTATTTTAACTTTATATTAAAGATAGTTTAAAAAGATGAAACAATAGAAGCTATACTAGCATATTGTTTAGCTAATCAATCTATATAACATTGAGTTCATTGACAATACAAAAACTACAAAACTATATCTAATCTAACATCTAAGATAGTTCACAATATAAAGAAACGTGTATCTATGAGAGTGTTTGCATCAAAAAGAGATAAACTAGACTATCACAGGTCATCATGAGCTACATGATCCTATCACATTATTACTACATTATGCAACATCAATATCAAATCACAGCAAGGGAGGACCAATGGCAGGAGGAATCTTTGCAGCTGCCTCCCATCTTGGAGCATTAGGTCCTTTAGAGGTACTATTGATTTTGTTAATTTCCTCTTTAGAAATGCCTTTTTCTTTTGTGAGTTGATTCACTGCTTTAAGTTACTTTTGGTCCAAGTTGTCTTTGTAAGTGTTGAAGAAGTGTGTTGATCCAATATCAGATTGGTAGATAATGAGAGCTCCCTCTTGCACTACTATCATGAACCTGCTTTTTGGGATCTCCAAGACTATTGAAACCTGCAACATTATTAATTTATGGGTGAGTTTATGACTAAACTTAGTAAGACTCCTTCTTTTGTCCTAAAAGGCTTTAGCATTCCTTTGTTTCCACAAAAATCATAACACCTCAGAAGATAAAAGAACCCAAAACTTATTTAACTTGGCATCAAAAGACCCAACATAACTAGCTAGGACTTCAATCCAAGATAACCCAAGACGAGAATTCCAACAAAGAGGAGATCCAAAGAAAATAGACCAAACAAGAGAAGTGAATTAAAACTCAAAGAAAACATGCTCTACAATCTCAGGAACATTACAGATGGCACAAGATAATAGAAGGATACCAAAAAATGATAACACAGACCCAACAACAATCTTCTTAAGCAACAAGTGCCATAAAAAATAAGAATTTTTTGGTTCAACAGGTTGGTGCCACATAAGGTCGAGGACATAGATTCATCTCTCAACATATCATAAATTTTCCTGGTAGAAACATCAAAGAAAGAAGAGCCATCTTGCCATTTAATTTGATTAAGAAAAGAATCAATGTGCAAAATCTTGCCAGGAAAGAAATTGCCTGTAGATTTTAGCATAAGAGTATAAGTCTTCCTTTGAGAAGGGGAGATACCAAATTTATCACTAATTTCCTCCCAAGATCCAATTCGATGCTCAATCAACACATCCTCAATTAGATACATACCTCGAGAAGCCCAAAATTTCATAGAATAACTTTGTGTGAGAGCAAGAGGTTTATTATTTAACTAAACACCCCACCATAAGGATCTGCCCACCAAAAAATATGTTGTTGGTCCTCCAACATCACCTCTAGAACATACTAATCCTCTGATTTGAGTCTAGGCCTTCCAAAGAGAAGCAAAAATGGAGGATCCAAACACTTAATTTGAGTCAAAGTCTCCCATCAGTAAATCATATAGAGACAAATCTTTCCAATTCTTTCCCTTCTTAATTATGAACTTTAGAATATTATTTCTTATCAGAATTTCCCATGGCTCATTCCCATGAAGAGCCTTAAAAATCCACTTCGAAGCTAGTGCAACACCATGGGATTTGAGGTCCCTAAGACCCAAACCACCCAATTTCTTAGGTTTGCAACACCAGTCCCAATTCACACAATGTCCTCTTTTTAGCCCCTTACCACCAAACCAGAGAAAGTCCCTCAAAATCCTTTCTAATTTACCTACTTGATAGTTAGAAAAGAGCCAAGTTGAGTAGTAGTATATTTCATGAGAAGCCAAGAATTTTTGGACAACTTGGACTCTGCCTACCAAGGAGAGAAGGTGAGTCTGTCATTTCAAATATTTTTTTCTCAATCTTGGAGTAGATCTAATCCCACATATCCTTTGTGGATGGAGATATTAAAATGGGGATTCTGAGATATCTAACAATGGTGGATGGGCCAACCCATACCTGTACAAACTAGAATGTGCACTTCTCTAAGTCTTTACTACCAAGGGAATTCATGAATGGGAAACCTTGAAAAATGACCTAGAGCTCCCTAGGCATGGAGTGCAAGGATATTAAGAGTGCTCTCAGCTAGCGCTATTTAAGCCTATGACCTTGCTAGTAAACCATGCAATGGGAGATTCAATGGAGACAAGGGCAAGAATGCCAATATCCTCAAGAATCAAAATGTGAATGAAATGCAATGCTAGAAATGAAGATGCAAGCTATGTTAAGATGAATATGCAAGTTAAGCTATAGAAATGAAAGATGCAAGTGTTACAAAATCCTCCTAATTAGACTATGTGAATCAATCTAAAGAATAAAGGAAACTAAGCTATGCATGCCAAGATAATGAAACTAAAATGCAAGAGTGGAACTAAGATAGCATATGAATGAAAAAGCTAAGAATGCTTCAAATCTCCAAAGCTCCAAAGTCACCTAGAAAACCTATAGCATAACATTAGTATTCAAAAGATGGATCTAAGAATGAGAAGAGAGCTATCCTTTTATAAGAAATGAGAAAGAATGGACCATGGAGATTAAGAGGCAAAAGATTCAATCAATGGTGGAGCTTGAAAGAGGAACAATCCATGTGCACAAGTATCCTCCAATGAGAAATTAAGAGTTGACTTTTGTGTCCATATGAGACAAAAAATATTTTTTCCCTTTTTGTAAAATAGGAATAATGCTTTATTTGTGCAACTTAGGATAAGAGGAAAAGTGGGGGCTTTTTATTTAATAAAAGGGGAGGAAATTCCTTTTAAATAAATAAAGACTTAGGATAAAATGGTTAGCCCATAGAAAATAATCAAATAAATGATAGAACTAGGATTTGATCAAGAATAAGCAATTGATAATTTAGCAAAAGGGGCTAATAGTCTGGGTGACCATTTTTAGGTGATTACATTTGTCCCTCTTTGACTAATGTGTGATCGATCTGGGAACACATTACGTCAAAGAATAGATCAGCCAAGAAGGCGAATAGAGATCTGACTCCAAAGAATGAAGTGCAGAGAGATAGAAAATCCTGCATGGTCAACTTGCTAGTGATAGTACTGATCACTTAGGAAAGAGATGGACAGTATCAGAACTTGAGACAAGAACTAACATGTCAAGCGCAAAGATAGATCGATCAGAGCAAATGGAATAGTCAAGCATATGCTCTAGAGAATAGCCAATAGGATATGATGTGTCTACCCCCTCGGGATCGAAATTGAAATTAGGTAGAGGGAAGGCAAAAGCAAGAGCAACATGATCAAATCACTAGAAATCATAATCGAGAAATGAAAAATGATAGGATAACCATCAAGCAATGAAGATATGCCTCAGTTTGACTAGGTTTGACTAAGAATGATATGGGATTAGGATGGAGTCAAACCTCAGAGAGATGAAGTGAATGACAAGTGAATGAAAGACTAGAAGGTTGGAAGAGATGAGGATGAAGAAATGAAGATGCCCCAACAAAGATCGAAGGATCAGGCCTCAAATGGTCAGCCAACTATGCAGAAGAGGGTGAAATTATGAAATGCGATTTTGACTATCAAGATTAACTCAGATTTTGATTTCGATCCCAAAATAAATAGAAAATGATGTGATATGAAAGACAAGAAGCGAAAGACACGATCGAGAAGAAGTGAAAGGTGAGCGCAGTTTGACTAAGAAGTCCGTGAAAGATGAAAGGAGAGCTCTCTCCATATGCAAGATGAAAAACTAACATGAACCTAAAAATACAAGCTACTATGAAAAGTGGTTTACTTGCAAGGTTACAAAGCTTTTAGACCCTAATATTCATCATCGAGCATTATTGGTAGTGTCGCAAGATCATACAATACACACTAGTATGACTATGTGAATCTGAATATGATCTATATCAAATAGGAATGTCAGAATCCCACCTAGGCATCAAAGACATATAGGTCAAGATGACTAGTGTAGTGAGATTACCTAAGTTTAATATAGCAAGATTATGCTCGCATCAAGACACAAGGAAAGTCAAGATGGCTAGAAGTATGCACTTGCAAAAATAGTCAAGGATAATACCTTGTAGACCCCAATGTCAAGTGGAACAAGCATAAATGCTAATGACAATTAGGACCAACAAAATATACCCACAAGTAGAAAAAGCAATAAAACATGTCCTCATGCCCCCAGTCTTCTAGCTCAGCATCATTGAAAACTATTAGGAAGAGAACACTCATCAAAGAAATCATCATAGACAGCACAAAAATAAATAAAAATCAAACAAGTCTCAGTGAGGTGAGTGTTTAAGTGCGTGTGTGTAGGTCATAGAGTCAAACTTTGAGTATCACATCTATGAGTGAGAAATACCATATCATGCTAGACTATGGGTAAGATATCTGATAAGTGTTGAGAAACACTGGATGCTAGGAGAGTGTTGAAAAACACAGTTGGGTAATGTGACTATTTTTTGGAATTTTTAATTTTTTGGTATTTTGGGAATATATAATTTTTTTTGAAGATACATCAAAGCACTTATTGCTAGGTTTTCACTAAGATGATCATTTTTTTCAGGACATTTTCCAATTTTTAGAATTTTTGATAATATATCATTTTTTTGGATTTTTTCAGGATCAATAACTATGTACAAAGGATGCCCCTAGACAAAATGGGCATCAAACTCCCAAGCAAGAACACATCGTGTAGTCCCAATGTCTAGCAAGGTGGAGAAAAAGAAGGATTAGCAAGCTGGTGGAAGAGATGAAAGACAAGAGAATGAAGGAGAATGAAGGGGAGAAATCCTCAAGGGAAAACTCCTCAAGAGTACCCAAGATAGGGAAAAAAAATGTCATGCAAAGCACATTTGGACAAGCAATGAAAGGCCAACATAGGATAAGTCACAAAAGTGTAATGCAAAAGAGGGAAAGGATACAGTCTAAAGGAGTAGACATGTCAAGAGGCTTCATAGCATCACATTTTACTCTTTTTTATTAGATCAAGACCAAGGGGAAAATGATAGAGAAAGGCTACAATGAATGGAGGAAAATAAATATGAAGGCTAAACATGAATGGAATGAAAGCAAGATCATCGTAAGATAGCTCACAAGATAGCCAAATGTTTGTGTATAGGTCAACATTGTCAAGATCAATGAGAGAAGACAGAATGGATGAAATATGTAGAAGAACTATGCATTATGCTTGATTGCTAGGTTTTCATCATGGTACTTATCCAAGGCGCCACAAGGGAGTAGTTTTCACCATAAGATGAATTTATTTCTCTTTACTTTTTCTACCAAGGCACCTGTTTCCAGGTTTCCACCAAGGCACATTTTCAATTTTTTCATTTTTTTTGTTTTCTTTTTTTTTCAATTTTTCAATTTTTTAAATTTTTTTTTT
This sequence comes from Chamaecyparis obtusa, assembly GCA_027943335.1. Classification (NCBI taxonomy): domain Eukaryota; kingdom Viridiplantae; phylum Streptophyta; class Pinopsida; order Cupressales; family Cupressaceae; genus Chamaecyparis; species Chamaecyparis obtusa. The sequence goes on from BSBK01001922.1 coordinate 2,520,429, forward strand.
TTTTGGAAGAAGGCAAGCTTTTTAGATAATGCTCCTTGAAAGGATAAACCATGATATGTCAAGGATTCAAAATGATATGCTCAAAGATGCTGATAGGGAAAGGAAGATGGGAGAGAAAAATGGAGGATAAGGTTTTATGTAAAGCGGGTGAGGTTGGAAGATAGGAGGAACAGGCAAATGAGGAAAAATGATAGAAGGTAGCAAGATAATGAATGAAAGGATTATGAAAGGGTAAATGGAAAGGAAGGAAAGATCAACATCAACACACACCTTGAAGGGTGGCAAGAGGATGAAAGAAATGTGAATGAAGGAATAAAAGAAGTAATATGGTGAATGTTTAGCAGAGGTTGTGGTTCAAGCACATGGAATGGAAGAATGTTTTTGGAAAAAAATGAGGCGGAAGCCTTTGGAAGTTTGAATGTCAACTTCACTTTTTGTTCAATATTAGACTCTTTCAAGAGATACTTTGTAATCCATATAGCCTTAGGATTTTCATTTCTTTTTGATGATTTAGAGAGAATATCTTCAATGATGGAATTTGGAACCCATACTTGTCTTGTAGTTTTCTTCTTAGATATCTCTTTTGACTTTATGCCTCCATGTCGATTAGAGGAGACATGGTGATCTTCTTTTTTTTATGGATTCTTATATTGCTTCCTTTTCTTGTATTGAACATTCAAGTTACTTCCAAAAGACTTGGGACTTATGGAAGAAGAAGGAGGATATGACTGATTTAGATGGGTGGGTGAATGAAAAGGATTAAAGGGTATGCATCTATGTTGATCTTGAGGAAAGATAGGAGATGGAGGGACGTAAGGACCCAAGATGGATGATGAATTAGGAGAGTTAGGAGAGGAAAGTGAAGGGACATAAGGGCCCAAGATGGAAGGAAGACGTGAAGCCTTTGGTATTGGTGGAGGAAGTCCAAGGATGGATGTGGAAGACGCAAAAGGATAATCAACCAATTCATCAACATTTATATGACAACCAAGGACATCAACATCTTTAGAGTGAGTATTAGGATTTTCAATAGGATCATGAACATCTTGAATAGGAGAAACTTCTTTGATAGGATTGTTTAGAGCTTGCAAAGACTTAGGAACAGTTGGAAGTGAAAGCGAACATGGAGTGATAGAACAAAAAGATGAAAGACTTTGATCTTGACAAGGAGCTTTGGATAGCATAAACGTATCAGTTTTCTCTTGATTTTCAATAGGCTCAACATTAGAAGTAGTAGCTTGATCTTGCTTAGGAGAAGACTAAAGATATGGTGGAATGAATGAGGAAGGGCGTAGAGGATCAAAAGGACCATGAAATGGATAAGAGACATCATGAAAAGAATTGGATGTCATGGAGGGTTCTTGATCTTGATCTTTCTTTATGTTCTTTTCTTCATCATTTTTAGAGTCCTCTTGACATGGAGCCACTTCTAAGGACAAGGAAGCATGTTGGAATTGTATGGAAGAATTTGGAAGAGATAGTGAAGGACTAGCTAAAGTAGGCATTATAGCGCATAAAGGCTTAGGCTCTTTAGGTTTACCACTATTGAAAGTATTTTCAGCCAAGTGAAGGTTAGCTTGAGTTTCTTTAAGAGGTAGCCCTTGAGGATAACTATAGGGAACAGTATGAAAAGTATTAGGATCTTTGTTGGATGAAAGATTTGTGAAAGATTTGGAAGACTCAGAAGCTTTAGGAAGTGTATGGGTTTTGGAGGAAGTAGAGGATGGAAGGAAACCATCACAAGAGAAAGGTTCAACATTGACATGAGCTTGCTCGAGAGTGCAATCTTTATCTTCAGCATGAGAATTCTTAGAGGAAGGATTCTTATAATATTGATGTTTCATATCAGCGTGGTACATTTTATATTCCTTAATAGAAGTGGATGCATCATCTAAGTATTGTTGACAGAAATCATCAAAGTCTTGTTCAAAATCAGAATCATATGGATCACCATCACAATCTATCCAATGTGATGTCCCATTTCCAGTAAGCACGAGCACACGATGAGGAGGACTCTTAGGAATAGAGGTATCATAAGGACTATCATATTGCTCATCATGGTATGTCTCAAGAAGAGAAGTAAGACTCTTGGGAGAAGTAGAAGAGGAACAAGATTGTGAAGAAGAGGAAATTGAAGATCCTGTGGAGGAAGAAGACTTGGATAATGAAGAATGCAAATAATGTCTAGAAGAGTCATGGTAAGACTTGGAAGGTGAAGAAGAATGAGAGGACTTAGATGATGAAGAATGTTTGGAAGAAGGAGTCCGTGACATGATCATGTCTATGATCCTAGCAAAGGCATCTGATTTAATCAATTTTTCTTTTATTTTTGCCTTAAATTTGTTACCCATGAGATATATAGAAGGACTATTGGAGGAATAAATTTTTTCGAATTGAGTAATGAGTTCAAGATCATCTATTTTCAAGAGAGGTTCCACAACAAGATAGTTGAAATTCATGGTTGTAGAAGAGAAGGAATCAAGCATGGAAGAAATGAATAGAAGAGATGAAATAGAAGAAGGTAGACTAGATAATAAGATGAAAAGAATCAAGAAGACATGAAGAATTTAGGAAGAATCATGAAGAAAGAAGAGAAAGGATGAAAATGGAAGACTAGGAAGACATGGAATTAGAAGCGGAAGAAAGAAGACTAAGAGTCATTTTTTGCAATTTGATACCATTGAAATTCATTTGGATATTGAGAAACATGTCACAGCACCTAAGATCTGAGATCTGGAATGACCAAGGAAGATTGGAAGTGACACAAATCAACTTCAGATTGCAAGTAGTAGTGAGATAGCAAAAGGACTTTGTGTGATAGTTTCTAGGCTAACAGAGCGATATAATTTCTCCAGGTGATATTTTGCATAAGGCAGTGCGACAGTTTCCAGGAAGCTAGTGCGATATAATGTATAATAGGCAAGCGATACAATAGTAGCGATGAAGTATCGCGTGATATTTCTCAGGAGGGTGTGTGATGGTTTTCCAGTATCATACGACTCTTGACCAGTGAACATAAAAAACTCAATTTTGAAGGCAATTCAGTCAATGTTTTAGTTTGAAGGTTAAATTTTTCAATTTCAAGCATAGCGACAGCAGTAAATAGACAGGTTTGCAAATAGTAGGTGATCAAACATGTCATAAAACACTTGAAACAAGGGCAAAAGAAACCTTGCCAAGACAAGAAATTGTGATATCAAAGCAATAAAAATCCTATGAATGCTACCGCGATGTTTGATGTTTAAGAACGTTTAAATGGGTGGATCACAGTGAGAACACTTCAAGCACTTACTAGCCTAAAAAGTCAATGGCTCAATACTTAACAACTTGGCCCACACTTGATGTCCCATTGCCTCACACAAAGTGGTTACCCACAATAGATATTGGCTTTGTTGTGGAAGTGCCAATAACACAACCAAAGGAACACAGATGGTGAGTAATCTTGGGGTGATCTAGGTTAGTCCACTAGGATCAATCCTTGCACCAAGAAGCTAAGAGGAAAAATAGGGTGGCTTCTATCTATGGTTCTTAATAAGGGATTCCATTCGTAATACCCCTCTTGCTCCCAAAAGGGACTCCTTACCTTGTGGCAAGTAACAGACCTCGCGGCCACAAGAGTACCTTAAGCATTCTTGCTCAACACTTTCCTCATGGTCACAATCCTACAAGTACTCACATTAAGTGAAGACAAGTACTATGTCTACCAAGGTTTTGTGTCCTTGATAGCCTTGAGATTATAGTGGGTTGGAATAGCTCGGTATTAGCTTGTCCCCACTTGGGTTGTTCCTCTTGATTACTCAAGAGCAGGCCCACTAAAGGATCTTAAACTACACAAAAAGTGGCTCAACTCTTGAGAGTTGAGATTTCTAGTTCACCACAAGGGTGAAGAGCATACTCTCGTATCTCAAAAATCTTTCCCAAACACACCAAGAAAAGGTTCAATTACCCTCTTGCTTTCAAAATCTAAAGATGGGTCAAGATTTTCTGGTTCACCACAAGGGTGAAGAGCATACTTCTCCTACCACCAAAAGATTCCTACAACAAGATATTAAGTGCCTATGAAATGAAGCAACTAGTATATGCCACACTTAAAATGAAAGCAATTAAACAAGCACTTGATTTGTTTTTATAATTTTGGGCAGCCTTGCAAAAACAATTAGTAGCCCTTTAGCATTTGGAGCTTTGACATGCATTCTTTTGGCAAAATATTTCAAGCAATGAGAGCACCTACAAGCACAACTTGTTAGCCCCACAATGGTTAGGACATCAAAAATCAGATAATCTGCAAGTAAAATAGCTGATCAAGTAGAAAATTTTGAAAATGAAATCAACATGGTTGGATCAGGCTCGGAAAGAGCTTTCCAACGATATATCACACTTCAATTTTTGATATCGTATGCAAAAATTTCTCAAAAATGGGTGCCAGTTTTGTGGTGTGGCACAGATTTTGAAAATGCTGAAATTTTCAAAAAGATAATAGAAAACCCAAAACTTGCAAGATAAAAAAAGAGCTAAAAATAATCACTTCCAGGTCTGCACGATATTTTTTTCAGAGGAAGATTCATGCAATACTTTGTTCTATCTTGGTGCAATACTTTGTCTTTATGCAATAATTCTTGATACTTGTGTGTGATAGAGAATAGAACAATAGTGTGACACAATCTGTCAAAGCGTGCAATATTTTAACTGGTAAAATATTGCACTGGTATATAAGAAACTATCATACGACACTAGAAAACTATCACACGATAATTCTGTCATAAAAAACCAAAGAGCAAAATTTGACGAAACAACAAGCAAATATTGACAAAAAAAATGATAGAAATGCAGAAAATGAAGGACAAAACAAGAATGTTCTGCCCCACGGTGGGTGCAAAAAATGTACACACTAGAATGTGCACTTCTCTAAGTCTTTACTTCCAAGGGAATCCATGAATGGGAAACCTTGAAAAATGACCTAGAGCTCCCTAGGCATGGAGTGCAAGGATATTAAGAGTTCTCTCAACTAGAGCTATTTAAGCCTATGACCTTACTAGTAAACCATGCAATGGGAGATTCAATGGAGACAAGGGCAAGAATGCCAATATCCTCAAGAATCAAAATGTGAATGAAATGCAATGCTAGAAATGAAGATGCAAGCTATGCTAAGATGAATATGCAAGTTAAGCTATAGAAAGGAAAGATGCAAGTGTTACAAAATCCTCCTAATTAGACTATGTGAATCAATCTAAAGAATAAAGGAAACTAAGCTATGCATGCCATGATAATGAAACTAAAATGCAAGAATGGAACTAAGATGGCATATGAATGAAAAAGCTAAGAATGCTTCAAATCTCCAAAGCTCCAAAGTCACCTAAAAAACCTGCAACATAACATTAGTATTCAAAAGATGGATCTAAGAATGAGAAGAGAGCTCTCCTTTTATAAGAAATGAGAAAGAATGGACCTTGGAGATTAAGAGGCAAAAGATTCAATCAATGGTGGAGCTTGAAAGAGGAACAATCCATGTGCACAAGTATCCTCCAATGAGAAAATAAGAGTTGACTTTTGTGTCCATATGAGACAAAAAATATTTTTTCCCTTTTTGTAAAATAGGAATAATGCTTTATTTGTGCAACTTAGGATAAGAGGAAAAGTGGGGGCTTTTTATTTAATAAAAGGGGAGGAAATTCATTTTAAATAAATAAAGACTTAGGATAAAATGGTTAGCCCATAGAAAATAATCGAATAAATGATAGAACTAAGATTTGATCAAGAATAAGCAATTGATAATTTAGCAAAAGGGGTTAATAGTCTAGATGACCATTTTTAGGTGATTACATTTCTGCAGATTAGGTTTTTCAAGTGAGACTGTCATTTCAAATATTTTTTTCTCAATCTTGGAGTAGATCTAATCCCACATATCCTTTGTGGATGGAGATATTAAAAAGGGGATTTTGAGATATCTGACAATGGTGGATGGGCCAACCCATACCCTCCCTTTTCTTTCAATCCAATTAGAAAAATAACCAAACCAACCAAGGACCATAGATTTGTAAGACACCTATTGGTACTCTCAAATTCTTGAGATTACAATTATTAAAATTTTATGAGGAAGCTCTTTGTAAATTTGTGAGTGCCCTGTTTTGGCCTTTATGCACTTAGATACCTTGTAAGTTCCAGGCTAAATCATGTGAAAGGTATGTTTTCCCACTATTCAACCCATATGGTCATTTCATGTCCTTAGTTTGTAGATTGAAGTGGTTTTGTAGAGTGTCAATTCTAGCTAGCTTGCAATCTGCATTTTTGCCTAAGTATAAAACAAGTTGAACAAGCTTACTTTGTTGTTGAATATTTTGAGCCCTTTTATGTGTCATGAAAAAATGATTTTTGGATCCATTCATTGTGTATCAAATAGCTTATGTTTTATTTTTTAGACTTCCACGGTACGTTTAGACCCACTATGCATATGCCCATTTGAAGGGGTTTCATGTTATCTGTGCTTTGCACTATTTCATATATTCAAAACATACTTTGAGGTCTTCAATTTCACGACATGTGATTGATGAGTGCAATCTGGGTGTTCCCCTATGTTCTAAATGTGACAAATATCCACCTTGCCCATTTTTTGATCCTAATGTTTCCATTTGTTCAGTTTTCCAAGGTCTTTCCATTTGTAATTAATTCTATTTCCCTGATTGTCAAATGTAACAATTTTAAGTGGTCAACTTTGGAAGTTAATTAAATTTAACCAAGTGATTTTCATAAGGTCCCATTTTTCATCCTTGTACTTCCTATATGAGAGTAAGCTTACATCCCAAGTTACAAGTCATGAAGTGAATAGAGGATGAGTTTTCAGAACCAAATTTGGAGGCAGTTTCATTTGTGTGTGTCACTTTGAAAATTTGGTTTAATTGAGGGTTGAAAATGTTACATGCCAAGTCAAATGTTAGCATAGTGGAGATATTCAAATTTTTGAGCAAGTATAATTTTACAAGGTTTGCATTAGGTTTCAAAGCTTTTAAGAAAATGTAACTGGTAGGTATGTGAGGTCATCATTCCTTGGTCAGTGATATTTTATACAAGGAGGTCTGGGCCTTTATCCAAAATTTGTGGTGTGGGGGATCAAAGGTATTTTTATACTTGCCAACACACATATCGTTAAGTTCCTAAAAGGTAGAAAGGCTTTTGGAAGAGCACACACATGAAGGAAACTTGGTGGTAGACAACTGGCGATGAATGAAAATAATAGTTTTGTAGGCCTGCGTGTGTGGTCAACATGAATGAATTAGACTGTGCCATTTTGGCAGAGGAGAGTGATTGAAGGTGGTTAAGTCACGTTCAAATCTGACGGATTTTGTGATCCCACAAAAGAAGTTACAATGAAAATAATGACTGGGAGATCGCGAGATGTCACCACGTGCCCAGGTTAGGATGATGCAAATGACAAGGTGGTCAGCAACATAGTAGTGACAAAAAATTGAATGGTTCTATATGGCGTGCAAGTTGAGGTAGATAATGGGATTGACTAATGGTGATAGGTTTTGGGTGCTTGTGATCCCATAGTCTAGGCTAATGAGGAAAGAGAAAGAGCATGGGATAGCGGGAGGCCACCACGTAGCATATGAGAAGGAGTTGGTCAGTGGGCCTGAAGTGACACATGATGATATTTCATGATCTCTCCATACGAATGAGTGTATCCATGATGTCATCATGGGATCGCAAGATACTACCACATGGCGAGGTCGATCGTAGGAGGATGAATTGGATGGCAGGTTCAGAGATGAAAATGGCATGATTGTGTGATCTCGCAATCAGGGATGACATAGAGAGAGAAGGACCGCAGGATCATGAGGTTGCGACATGTGGCAAGGTTGATCAAGTGAGTGAGGTGATGTGTTGGTTGATGTGGATGTTGAGGTGTGACAGAGGTGTACCTATAGACAAATTAGGAGCTACCACATGGAAGTTAGAGGTTGTTGACTAGGTTGATTGGGCTAGAATTTGAGAGGGAAATTGAAGAATAATCAGGGTTGTTGCATATCTTTGAGTGAAATAAAGTAAAGGGTTGTTTGATTACCTGGTGGTCAAATAATTTTTCATGCACAAGTGTAGTTGCAGATTATTTTGTGGGTTTTTCTCTAAGTTTTAGCCATATATATTTTCATGATATTATTACATGTGTGTAATGAGCCAAGTTCTCCAACCATTAAAGGGTTTTAATTTCAACAGTTGATGATGAAAATATAATGTAACAAAGGCAGTTAACAAAGAGATGAGAGAGATGATCTTTTAGATAGTAGGGTAGATTGAAGAGGGACATGTGTCAACATCAAAATAGATATGAATTTCTTCTTTTATCTATTTAGTCTCTTCTTCTCTCTTGTCTTAAGGTTCAGAAGTTTTAGAGTTTTTCCAAGCTTTATGGTGTCAAGTAGCAAGTTCTTCTAGTTTCAGGTAGTCTTGTAAATCTTCCATAGAGAATTTTTATGAATTTATGTTTTATAATTGTTGTATGTCATAGGTAGCAAAGGGTTGTTATAGAAATAAGATTCCAATTCAAATCTCTCTAATATATTGATTCAGACAAGTCTTGAATGGAATAAAACAAAAATTTATTTTCATTTAGTGTCTTGTTGTGAGATATATAATTTCTATTCATGCTTTGATCTAATGGATCAATTAAATGCTTGAAAATATTTGCAGATTCACTGGGTTTGTGCGGGGATTTTGATACGTAGGCTGGGTTGGGATTGTTGTTAAAGAATATTGTAAGGAAATATTCTTAGATCTTATTCTATTAGTGAAACTCTGTTGTGAAAAATTGTATTTATTATGACTCCAAGGCCCAATGATATAAGCACTAATCTTAGCTATTGTGGTTTTTTACATGATTAGTTCTATTCATATCAAGGTTTCTCTTGTGTTAGAAATGATTAAATCAAGAATATCTTTATTTTCTGCATAAGTTATTTGAGTTACTTTATCTCATGCTCCATAACAATTGAGAATCAATAATTAGTTAGTCATTACTTAGTATTTTCTTTTTAATGTTGAGCTACTTGTGATTCATTATATAACTCTTGTGATTCATTGTGTATTGGAGCCTTGTATATATGAGCAGCCTATAGCATGCTTGGATGTGTGTGATAATTGGGTCATATGGTTATCTCCTGAGTATGATGGGAGAGGTCTTGAGGGTTTCTCATCACTGGGAGGCATGGCCAACTGCATTTGGGGATCAGAGTATAGGTTTTTTTATCAGTCCCAGTGATGTGCAAAACTAGACCTTGTTTTGATGACCATCTTGTATACTTGCATGTAACTATACTTAGTGACCGGATGAATTTATGTTTCATTGAAAGATAGGGAATTTTAAGGTTACATATGGTTTATATCTCATTCTTTATTTATGTGTATATTCATTTACATTTTTTAGCTTAATCTTAATGATTGGATTGAAATCATTGGATTCATTTAGATTACATGTTGTACTTTCTCAACCCCTAAATTTGTGAAGCTTGGTCTTTCTATTGATGTTAATATAGAACATTAACATAATCTTAGATTATTGGTTTATTCATGTCCATTATTATCTAAGGTTCATCCTTTTATGTCAGTCATCAAAGTAATCAAGTCTTTTATTTGGTAACTAATTGGATGGGGAATGTGACAAAGCGAGCCTGGGTGACCTTAGTGCAAGATTATCTTATTGTAGAGTATATTTGTATTTTAGCATTGTGTAAGATGAATCCACCATGAAATTTTCATCCTAATAGATTTTATTTAAAACCTCTTGGATTTTCTCAATACTTTGGGGTAGTTTCGAGACCCAAAGTTGGCCTTAACCCTAAATTTTGACCTTGAAAACACTTAGAAATTTAAGATTTTTTATCTTTTTTTGAAAAAATGTGCATATGTTACCTGTTTTTGTGCATCCATCACTTATTTCTATTCATTCATCACTTTTCTCTACACAAAAATCATTTCTTCTTGTGCATATGTCCAATTTTGACCTTGGCACCCTTTAGGACTAGTTTTGCACATGTATGCACCTGTTATGTGCATTTGTCACTTGCAAAGCTACATATCTATAACAAAGAGAAAATTATGAGTTTTTTAAAAGTTTTTATTGATGATTCTAGTACCCATTTTCTATTACTTTTTGATGGAATATTCATAGTAGACCTATCATATCATTTTAGGTGCATTTTGATTGAATCTTCGTAAGTTAGTAATCTAGTGACTTCTTTCTTATGGATCATTTGAACTTAGATGAATCCAATAAGGTTTTATGATATGATTATTGGGATATATCATTTGTATTACATTCCTTAACACTCTCTTTTAGAATCATGAAGTGGTCTCTTCTTGGGGGCCCAAAGACGCTTGGGAACACCCAATTGTCTATCTTGTTGATTCAATGTTGTCTGTGACTTTATTACAATTATGTTTAATATGAAATGATATTTTATTCCTTATTTAGGTCTATATTTTTATTTTAATCAAATTATAATCATGGTTAACTATAATATAATTTTTTAAAAATGGTGGTAGTTATGTGCCTTGTTCTTGATGGTGCTCTGAGAGGGTATGTTATCTAGTATCAGAGCCCATGTTCATACATTGGGAACTATGGTGTATTGGTGGTCATTTCAAGTCATGTAATTGGTGTGGTGATTGACATGTTCTTCTATTAGTACATATTGATCTTGTTATTTGATACTTGTGTACATGTGCTTCTGGTTGTAGGTGTGTAGTAGATCCTTATGAGCAGCGAGTGCTCCTATCATGCCCAAAAAAAAAATTAGGACAAAAACATACCAATTTTTTTAAAAAGAACAAAAGTCAACTAAGGATTGCAAACTAAGAAGAGCTAACATGAACGTCATAGAACAATACACAAGTTTACTCTCAAGAACTATCATGACAAGCATTGGCTTGTTAATGTCCCTTGATTTGAAAATTGCGTTGGATAGCTAGAGTACCTAACTAGGCCTCCATAATAACCTAATGGGGTTTAGTTTTAAATTCATTAAATATGAAGTGTTAAGAGAATAAACTAATTAGCTTAGTTAACATAAGATCAAATGTTGTGTTAACTAACCCAAAAATATTTTAATCATTAAAATAATGAGCCTATCTTTGTTTTCAACCATGAAGGTTCCTAAAAAGGTACTAGGTTGCAAGATTAGGGTAAGGTCGCAAGGGTGCGTTAAAATAATTAAATGAGGCCATAATTATCGCTAAGAAGACAACTAGGTTAAATAAATTTTAATCCACTTTAATACTAAGGTTTCTAATAATAATCTTTAAAAAAATAAAACACGTTATTAAAACTTAATTTCCCTTAGTTAATTTTATTAATTGTAAGATTGATGTTATCACTATAAGGAATAAAATATAAAATATTAGTTCTAGATAAGGAAAGGGGAACATAAGTCCCAAACTAAGGCAACTAACTTAATGCCACAAGATCATACCAATTTAGAACCTATTATAAAACTCAATTTTTTAATTTAATTTATCATTAACATTGTTCAATATTAAAATTCCCCACTTAGGTTTGTCATTTAATTTTTATTACAAAAGTATTCTAATTTCTTAATTAATTTAATAATAAGGTTAACATTAGCACTACACGAGTAATTTACATATAATTTAATAAAACTGACTATTTTTACACTACTAGAATAATTCTTTTATTAAAAATAATAAAATTACCCATACATTAAAACTTAATACTTACATTATCATTAAGAGAAATACCCACTTAATCGTCATTAATATTTATTTCAAACATTAACAAGTTCAAAATTTACTCACAAGGTTTAAATTGAAACTATATTTAATAATATAAATTCCAGTCTATCCAAAAATATAATACATTTCCCATGGAATAATTGATAAAGTCATAATCCATTGTGAAAATTTAAAATCAGAAGTCAAATTAAATAAAGGGAAAAGAAAATAACAAAGTCAAAACTTTAAAAGGCGAAAAAAATCCTCTAACTTAAAAATTTCAAATCAGCATCACATTAAAACAATTTTAAAATTATAAAGTCAAATAGTTTAGCCCTAACCCTAATTCAAATTTAGGGTTGGGGCTAAAACAATAAAAGAAATCTAAAACTCTAATTCTCCATTTCACCATCCCAACCTCTAACATATTCTCATTTGTTTGCATGGCTAGGGTTTCATAGTTTTTGTGCTATAGGTCAAGCAAGGCTACCATGGAGTTTGGAGAGAAGAAGATAAACACATGGGTGTACATATATACACAAAAATGTGTATATATACACATATGTATTTAAAAAAATACAGGTAAACAGAGATCTGGAGGACTACTGGTCTTTCCATAAAATTTACAAGATGGTATAAATGTTTCTATTATTTATTTTATTTTTTGAAGATTTTCATTTTATATATTTATTATTATATTTTTTAAATGCCTCTTTTTTTTTGGGTGGTTTTGTGGCTCTAAGGCCACCACGACCTCTAAGGTCTGCAACGACTGCCAGCTTGGGGCTCCCTTTTGGGGTCCGTGGTGGCTCAGGCAACCCACGACCCCTTTGGGGTCTGCGGTAGGAAGGCCACTCATGGCCCCATTGGGTCCGCATTGGCATGGCCACTTGTGTCCCCTTTAGGGAACATGGTGGCTCTGCCACCTACATCCCTTCAAGGGCAGGGCTGCTTTCAAACGTAGAGCCCAAAAATAATTAAAACATTTTTTTTTGTTAATTTTTTTTTAAAAATATTTTTCTTTAAAACATGTTTATAATAAATAGTTAATTAAGAAGGGATAATTCTTAGCTTATATATATATATATATATATATATATATATATATATATATATATATATATATATATATATATATAGAAAAGGTTAACTAGGGTTTGTATGTATATAACTAGCATGATATATATACAAATCCTCGTATATATACATTGTTTATTCACATAAAAAAATGTATATCTATTAACAAAAAGTACATATGTATTTTTATGTGTAACCATATATGTATGTATGGAAGATTTCAAACTAGTTATTCTACTCCTGGGTATGTTAACATACAAGATTCTACTCCAGTAGGACAACAATTCTCTTTTCTTGATATGTAAAAGAAATTAGAAGCTAAACATTAGTCCTTTGAATCATACAATTTCTCAGTAATTTTAAGGAAATACTAATACTTTTTTTTTTGAAAATAAGCATTACTAAGAGGGAAAAGGAAAACAACAACATAGTTCCTTCCAAATTCTTTTCCTTTTGATTTCTAATGGCAACACAACTACGGAATTTAAGATGGTATTTCACATTCAAAAATTTCTTTTCAAAGAAATGTACTTTACAAGAAGGCAATACATAGACTTTTCTTTCTTTTTTTTCTTTTTCTTGCAATACATTGTAAGGAATCATGCCATATTACACAAATAAATTGCAACATAACATAACATCATGTTTGAAATCAAACTTTCCAACTTCTTCTAAGCAACAAGCCTTCCATCCCAACAGTGAACCTGCAATAAAATAAGCTTTTGACCATGGAGGCTCACCTCTCAACCTAGGCCTTTTCAAGGCCACCCCGAGCTTGGGGAAACAAGGATGGATGGGGAAACATACACACAACACACATACAAAATCAACAACTTTACATCACATAAAATTCCCCATTTCCCATGGTTTCACAATGGATCACCTTGGACCCATGAAAAGGGGGTAAAGGTGGAAATGAACCCAAAATAGGAGAAGCCATCAACAAGAGTACAATGCCTTCAACAAGGATCAATATCTTACTAGCAATGTCTTCACAAGGCTAAACAAAAAAATCCTTCCTTCCATTTCACATACAAAATAAATTCCCCTTATGGCCCCCAAATGTGTAGTAGAATATGATGGCAACATGGAGACTATACATCCATTCCATATCCCCTTCCTCCATGAGGAAGGACTCTACACTATTTGGTCATTCCCAATTTTACCTTCACCCTCAAGGCTCTCTTCCCTCCCAAGGGTGAGTCTAGCCTTGCACACCCAAAACAAAGACAAGAGAAACAACAAGGATCCATGAAACAAGCTTGAAACACATCACAACACAACAACTACAACATTTCAAATTTTACTCATACAATACATGAAAATAAAACATGGTATTCTATGATAGGAGCACCAACCTTTCTCCAAGCTATGGAAAAATGAAGCTTGAGATGAGCTCCCTTCCTTCCTAGCTTTTTCCTTCCTTTGAATAAGTCCTCTAAAATCCAACCAAGTCCACTAAAAGTCTCCAATTTTGGAGAGTGGGAAATCAACCTACCAAATTCCTCTCCATCTCCACTAAAAGGGAAACCCTACCTAACCTCTAAAATGATTGGACACACTTTTCCAAGTGTCCCCTCTCTCCAATAAGAGGGAATTCTAAGTTTGGAAAGAGAGGAAGACATGGCACACATCCCAAATTTGTCACTTTCTAAAAAAGTATTTTTAGAAGAGACAAAAATGAGATATGATCACCCTATTGGTCAAAATTGGACCTCCAACCCAAAGGGAACCTATGGGGCTATCTTATTTTAACTCTAACTAACCTCTAGGGATCCATTTAACCTTTCAAAAGTCCACTAAGATTTGACCTATGACAATTCAAAATAAGATTCCCTCTCATAGCTCTACAACCAAGATACCTAACTTAGGGACACTAGAAGGTGACACAAAAGTGAACAACTAACCAATAACAAATTACTTGGCCATGCCAACTCACATGTACAAGTGTCAATTGACACCACATAAAATCACATCACATTACTACACACATGGCATGCCAAGTGGACATATGCATAAATAAAATAAACGGAACAATATAAATACATTCAAGCATTACATTTACAACAATAACACATAACAATGAGGTTATTTCTCCCTTTGGAATTAACCTTGGCTTAATGGGATTTTCACATACATCCATCTTTGATTCCCCTCATTTTAATTTCATTGTCAATTTTCTTGCACACTACATCAAAATATTAGTAGCTCAAGAAAGAAACCATAACACATATATAAAAAATGTAACATTAATGGTCACATAAAATACATCATATAAAATTCACTTTACTCAAAAAATGCATTTACTCAATATTTATTAAATTTCAACATCATGAAATTTATAGAAACACATTTATTAAAAATATCCTAATCATTTACATGGTTCAAGACACATATAACATTTCAACTGATTATCAAATCTACTTGAATCACATCTCTTGCAACAATATAAAATTAAAGCATAATACTTAGAATTCTATAACCCATCAATATCATGGCTACAAGCCATTTCAATCACAAGCATAAAAAGTATGTCCTATATCATCATTCACTTAATCTAAAATCATCACATAACATCTAAGATATGAAATCCCTGTCCAAATGAGTCTAGCATATCAAAATAATGTATCAACATGATAATCATGAAGTGGAAATGTCATCTATGCAATGATAGTACGGGGTGAAGCCTCATAGCTCCTGTAGATTGATCATATTTGGATGACTTGTTCATGATAGTTATAATAATATATAAGGATTATTTCCATGTGTATTCTCTCCTTGAATAAGAGTTGACCATTTGGTTTCTTATGCACTCTTTTTATCATTATGTACTCTTATTGCTAATAATTCCTAATATGTTGATGAATGGTTATGGAAGATCATTGTAGCACTCATTGATTAATGAATATTTTAGATTAAATGAAAGTTATGATGGATTTCTTAAGATTTATTGTTGACTATTTATTTATTTTTAAGGATGATAGGAACTAATGTATTTTACTAGGGTTTTAATACCCTCTTGAATGAGTTAATTTGAGCCACTTAAATGATTAAAGACAATGTGTATGGTGTGTAAGAATTGAAAGCATAGTAAGATGGATGCATTGCTTGGAATTGAACCATTATCATTAAGCATTTTTTGAAATTGGGAACATTTCATGATCATCAATTTAGAAAGCATCAAAATATATGATTTCCAAAACAAAATGTAAATTTTGTGTGTGACTTAATTGTTAGGATCAAGCAATACTAAGAGGGGGGATGAATCAATATTGAAACACTTTTCTTGCTTATAAACTAATTCAAACTTAACCATGCAATAACTAAAATAAGAAGAACATACACATAAAGTAAATAAATCATAACACCATGATTTTTTCTCTAGGAAACCCTGGTTAAGGGAAAACCCCGGTGGGGATGGTACCCACAAATTATACACTAAAAGTATTGTGTCCCTTTTAGGATACCTTTCCATATTAGTAGTAGAATATTACAATAGTACATTTCCTTGTTAGAGGACAAACCTTGTTAGGGGTGAATACAAAATGGAGCTCACTACTCATACAAAGGACTCATTGTCCAGTACTACAAAAGAGCTTTTACAATAGCAAAAATGAATTATAGAAACATCTATTAAGATAAATTAGTTCCAGTTGAAGCTCTCAAAAATAATAAAAAAATATCCACCTTACTTGGTCATCATGCATGTTAACTATTTTTCCTCATCACACTTCGCAACTCAAAACCTCTTCATATATATACTTGATCTCATAACATTTCTAGTCATCTCACAAATACATCACAAAATGTGTCCAACATATAATAAAATAGTATATATATAGTCGAGAATTATATATTCACAAAGATAGGGTAGAACCCAAACAAAATACAAGTTAGAACCTCTGGAGTCCAAATTTTTCTCCTTTAAACATTGCAACCACTCATCTTCCCTATTACACTGTTATATTGTCTTCACATAACTTCATCAAGTTGTTAATCTCTCTATTCAACTCCAAAATACAAGTGACCTTACTTGAAGGTCTAATATATCTCATAGAGCATTCCTCTAAGCCTTCAATATTTAGTTATTCACATATTGTGTGCACCAGGCAAGAACTGTGCAATTGTATCCTATCAACTACTTCTAAGACTTAGTCATTTTTCCAAACAAAATATCCAAAACCGATCTGTGCTTCAAACAATCATGCCAATAAGTAGTGTCTCCATAAATGACAACATATATGCTATACCTATTAGGTCACTTGCCAACAATCTCCCCCTTTGGCATTGATGGCAACACATAGTGAAAAATTACTAAGTGCCCAATACCAAACTACTATCTATACATCTCTAATATATTTATCAATACATTTCTCACACTTATTACTCCCCCTTTGACATCAATGACAAAGGTATACTCTCAAAACAAAAGTAGCTATATATAATTCAAAAATTTAGAGTTTCTCACCAAAAATTCATACCATATGAAGTATATCTTGGAAAGAGGTTTCCAATATCTTTACATATGTTGTCCATGTCTTCTCCAGGTTTTGACCAATATGTATAAGTCCATTCAAAGAAAAGGATGATATCTCAACATTCTTTAGTACGGTAGGAAGAGTTCCATCAAGGGACTTCTTTGCTATCTCCATGTCCTCAAGATGCTTCACAAAAATAGACAATTTAGGAGTAAGGATACTCCTCAACATAGAAAATCTCCCCAAAACTCTTAACTTTTATGTCTCTAACACACTAATTTTATCCAATAAATTGTATACTTCCTTATCCATCTCTGTGATAGATTGTGAGGAGGACCCGCAAGTCTTTGCCAAGCATCCAATATATTTTCATTATTGTAGATTATATCCACCACATTCTTTATATACCTAGAGGGGTTTATGAAATAGTTGTATATCTTCTTTCCATGCTTGATGCAAGACATAATACCAAAAATAGTTGTGTCTAATATGTTGACATCCCACTTAAATGACTAACATAGCTCATCTAGCTTCTTCTCCATGTATTCTCTCTCAACTTTCATAGTTGCGACTTTCTCCAATGAAGTAAAGTGAGCATTAAAGTCATCAATAAATTTGTTCAGGTTATCCACTACATCATTTTCCTGAAAGGTAGGAATTGGAAGTATTTTGTTGATGGTGTCTAGGGCTCTATACAAGACTTTTTCTTTTTTCTTTTTCTTCTTCTCTGACCTCTCCTTAGCCTTAGCAAAGGCCATTATGGAAAAATTCATTAGTTGATCTTCATCCAAAATATCTAAATTATTATCACCTTTTTGTGCCTTCCCTATATCACTTGCCAACAATGGGTCAAAAATAAATTCTTTCATAACCTTAGGCTGATCAAAACTAGGAGCCAAATCTATCTTCTTTTCAGGTTTGCCTTCTTCTTCTTGCTTTCCTTTAGCCATTGTCTCTCTTATCTGTTCTTCAGTAAGTGTTCCAAGATCTATCACTTTAACATTATTTTCATATAACTTAGGAGAAATATCTTGAAAAGGATCATTAAATCATCGTATGATGTATTCAAAGATACAAATAAGTCTAGCTGATGCACTGTAGTGTAAAATTGATCAGTACCGTTGTTATCCTTGGACTATTCTTCTTCTATTGTGATTGATTTGGATGACTCTCCAATCATTATTTCCTTTGGTTTTGTTCCCTTAAGGGGATCAAGTTTTATTGGTCATTCTTCCGATAACAACATATCAATGGGTTTTTGTGTTTCTTCTTCTACTTCTTCATATTTCCTAGCCATTATCTTGATCAATATTTTTTTAGTCCTCAATAAAGGTTTTTACTTTTGTTCAAGATTATTTCAATTTCTTTTTGAGAGATAACCGGATGCGTATCTTATATTTCTTTTGCATGGATTTTATTTTCTTCTTCTAAATCTCTTTTCTTCCCCACTTCTAATCTATCATATAGGTCTTTTGGAATACTACCTTCAAGTTCAATCAGATTTTTCTTAAAGGTTAACACATGATTTATCACAATATCTTCTATCTGAATTTTTTCGTTCACATCATAGCTTTCATAATATTTTGGAAATGGATTCATCTTTCCCTACTCTAATATCCTCTTTTCTAACATCTTTAGATCTGGTTTCCACAAATTTCTCTTGGTAGGCTTCTCTTGAATAGGTTCTTCTCTCTTCTCTTTTTTTGTCTCTTCTTTTTTGTAGAGGATCCTTCCTTGGATGGGGTGACCAAGGTTTTCCTTTTAGGACCGGGCCTATAAATCATCATCTTAGGTCTTGAGGGCCTTTTTTTCCTTGCAGATGTTTCTTGTCCCTTTTCTTCTATTTTGACTATTATAGTCCTCTATGATGTTCTCCTAGAAGGGGTAAGAGATTGAACTTGTGTTACAACCACTATTGGAGGTGTACCAAATATGATTACATGTTATAGAGACTATAAGGGAGAAGGATCTAAGCTTTCCTATTCATTAGTTCTTTATAACATCTCTCTCCTTATATGTAATATAAGTCCTTTAGGTATCCCTTGTTCTTGAGCAACTTTGTCAACAAATTTTTTTATTTTCCTCTTCCTCTCACCCTTTGAAAATTCTTCTCTAACTTTTAGATACTTCTCCTCATAACTTTCCCATATTTCCTTGGTGGGATCTATCTCATATGCAAGGATATATTCAATGGACAGAATCAGGATCTGTGAGATTACCTCATATCCCATTAGGGACACCATCGCATTCTAGGTTCAAATGCCTCAACACATGTGCAATCGGTTTCTACCATAAAGAAGATAGTTTTTCTATATTCTTCTACTAATTCCTTAGGTATCATCTCCCTTTGTTTCATTTCCTTTTGAAATACTTTCAACATGCCAAATATTTCACCATCTACCCACTTATTATCCTACATTCTATAATATCTTTTGATCTGAGCAGTAGTATGTTCATCTTCTTTCCATGCATGAGGATGCATACTTGGAAAGTTGTGTACAATGTGAAAGAAAATATATAATATCAATGACCAAAATCTAAATGCATTTGATTTATCATGTTTTATCCTTCTCGGATTTTCTAGTAGCTACAATTTGAGGATCTCGAAAACATCATAGTGCTCATTTTCAACAACTATTTTGTAAGTCATGTGGATTGTTCCCATGGAAATATAGTTCACTCTACTATTATAGTGAATTTTTCAACCAAGGATCATTGTGATCATCTTGACATCCTTCTACTTGATTTCATTGATGGTCATCGATCTTTTATCCCATTTGAAGCCAATTAGGGTCTCAACTTCCTTTTCAATGTTCTTTGCGACCATAGGAATATTTCCTTCATTCTCTAAACCAATAACCATGTGAATTAGTTCTTTATTAATCTTTATTGGTTGGTCACCTATCCAAAAGAGCTAATCATGGATCCTACTAGGACAATCTTCATTCATTCAATCTCATCAAACTCATAAAACTCAAGATAAGGCAAAATGTTTAGGTTTTCCATTCTTGCTAATGAAGACTTTAGTTTTCCATCCTAATCCAACATGTTTAACAAATTACTGTACATCTCTATGTCACCAATTAATTCATATTTATAATATATATATTCCCTAATGTCTTCTAAATGCAATATTATGTGTGAGGTTTACAAAAATGTACCCTCTGGATCATCTTCCATCAATTTAAATGGATGTTTCTTGAATTTATCCTAGTTCTTTCCTTTACATCAAAAATATGAGGTGGATCCATGATTTCACACTACTAAAACTGAAAATAAAGCTCACAGATATATCTAAATACCTTCTTTCCCAAATTAGGTTTGTGGATCACATGAATACTAAAATTTGCTCCAACTGCTCGAAGATCTCTTTCTGCTTCTTCAATCTTTCTTAAATGGTGATAAAAAATGATTAACTATGCCCTTTAAATAGTTTTGTAAAGCATTTATGACACCTTCAAAAAGTATATCCAAAAATTTGTTTAAAAATTAGTCACCCATACAGCAGTGGATGATCTATCCAAAATAACTTTCATACCTTGCGATTTCAAATATAAAATCAACATACAACCATGCAACTACACACAACTTCACAGAATATGAATCTTCATATTAGGGGCTAGATAATTAAGTAGCAAATTCTTCTAATGCTCCCCCTAAGGCCATGCTTGGCCATTTAGGTTGAAATAGAGATATTAGCATCAGGCGAAGATCTAGTAGCATCTACTAACTCTCCCTAACCATATGACTCACATTGTTTCTTTTCCTTCCATACTTTTCTATTATATTTGCTTCATTATTTTCTAAAAATGCAATCAAACTCATCCTTATACTTTGCAAATCTCTTGCCAATATCACCAATGTTCTTTTCTATAGGTGGTCTTTTGTTACCAATTGGTCCATTGAATTTGTACTACTTGTCTATGTGTCCCTCATTGTTTCACTTTAAATAAGTAACAAGTGGTCTTCTAGGCTAAATCCTATCTTGGCTAACTTCCAACTTATAGCTCCTTGAAATGTGCCCAAAATTATTGCATTTTTTACAAATGCTCTTATTGGATGTAGTAGGTTTTCTAACATAATCTTGTTTCTTCCATCTTCCATCTAGTTTTCTACATCCATTTCTTTTTGTGCCCATATGCCCAACAATTAAAGAAATAACTAGAAAAATGTTTAGGAACAATATTACTTTTACAATCTTTCTTGATGTGACCAACTTTGTTGCATTACAAGCATCTTCCTCTGAAAGGTTTGATCCACTCTCTAAGTTTCTCATTTTTATTAAGTTCTTCTTGCTGATTAGGTGTCTCTTTTGTCTTGACTTCTAGTTTCTCCTCCTGATATTTGGAACATTCAGGTTCAATGAAGCCAACTCCTATCTTGTCACCTTTAGGTTTTTGTTTCTCTAGTTGTTCATCAATTTTGTCACTATTCACATGAAGTTTCTCAATGTGATTGTTTGCTTCAACAATTTCTCCCTTAATGATGACATTGTATTTTTCTAGCTCTTCATACTTGGTTTCGACATCATTGATTTCTAGTTGTATTCTTCCCATCTATGCATTTGCACGCTTTAGGGCCTCTTTAAGTTTTCTCTTTTCTTCTCTTTCTTGTTGGATTTCCTTAGACATATATAGAGTAGTAACTTCACGTTCATGTTTTAATGCCTCCTTTTCTTGATTAAACCGTTCAATCGAACCTGATGTGTCATTTTCAAGTTCATTCTATAAATTTTCCACATGTTCTTTCCTTTTTTTTCCCTGAGAGTTCAAGCTACACTTTTAGTTTCTTGATGTATTCTTTAACTCTACTTCGTTTGAATTTAAGTCCACATTATCATCATTAAACTTGTCCAAGTCCTCAAGTGCTACCTCAAAGTTTTCTTCCAAACTACTTGAATCCATTAGGATCTCCCTCAAGTTGTTAGGCTTTCTTCCAAAGGGCCTTGGGCCCTGATACCAATTGTTAGGATCAAGCAATACTGAGAGGGAGAGGGGTTGAATCAATATTGTAGCACTTTTCCTCTTTATAATAAACCAATTCAAACTCAACCATGCAATAACTAAAATAAGAACATATACATAAATGAAATAACTCATGACACCATGATTTGTTCTTGAGGAAACCTTGGTTAAGGGCAAACCTCAGTGGGGATGGTACCCACAAATGATGCACTAAAAGTATTGTGTCCCTGTTAGGAGCATAATATTACAATAGCACATGTCCTTGTTAGAGGACACACCCTATTAAGGGTGAATACAAAATGGAGCTCACTATCCAGTATTACAAAAGAGTTTCTACAATAGAAAAAAAGAACTATAACAACATCTTTTATGCTAAATTAGTTCTATTTGAATCTCACAAAAATAATAATAGAATCTCCACCTTACTTGGTCATCACAGGTTAACTATTTTTCCTCATCACACTTCGCAACTCGAAACCTCTTCATATATATACTTGATCCCATAACATTTCTAGTCAGCTCACAAATACATCACAAAATGTGTACTGTTAGATGAAGTATGCAAAGGTGAGTACTGAGAGGGGAGGGGTGAATTAATATTGTAAAAGGCTTCTAAACTATTTAAAATTTCTTTCTTAACCATTTACTGAATCCATATCTTTTGCATGCATCACATATACATATAAAACACAACATAACACATAACTCATAACAAATTCATTTTGGTATCACACAAATCCTTGTTAGAGGATTAAAAATGTGGTGGGATGACACCGACAAAACTTCACTACTATTATAAAAAAATTTCTCAATTAAAGCTACACTGTTAGCTATTTTTGATAGCTTACCCTATTATAGTATTAACTCAGTTAAGAGTCTTGAGACCTGTTAAGTCTACCTTGTAAGAGGGTTTTAAAATTCCATTATAAGAACTATACTTGGTTAAAGGATTTACATTATAATATCTATTAGGATCTACTCGGTTAAGAGACTTTACAATTCTGATTACTCTTTAATTAGTAACATAAACTTGTCTGTTAAACTTGCATCAATCATATGCATATCAGACTCTTTATACTCAATAAATCACTACCTCATACTCTGTACTACTCAATATATCAATTCAGTACTTGGTAGATTCAATTCTAAATCACAATCACTTTCTTCTCTTCACTTCTCTATTACTTGGTGGCTTCTCTACTCATCACCTTCTCTGCGATCTCTGCTTCATACATGCAATCTCCCTTTACGCATGCATACTAATCTTCATATTCTAATCCATTTATATACAATTCTAGAAGTGGTGGAAATGTTCTAGAATCATCTCTTCAAGTAGTGCTAGCATTGGTTACTCCTCCAATGCATATATCATACTTAATTCTCATTCATAGATCTCACCTTTTAATCATGTGTAATCATCATGTTTTAATCTCCAATGCTCTTTCATACAATCTCCTTGAGATTTGTAAACCATTTTCTTTTTGGTGTCCAGGTACAATGTATCTATAGATTCTCCTTGTGTCGGCCTACTATGCTTGATAACACATTTTCCTCTAGATTAGTAACTATCTCATCTTCTCAGTTGGGTTGATTTTGTAGCTCGGTAGAACTTGGTTCTTGGTGCTCAGTTTTGCCTTGCTCACTGACTAAACTTGTTTTGCCTTTATTAAATTACCCATTCCCTTATTTCGTTTACTGAATAGTTATTTCCTTATTTACCCACTGAATTTGACAATCATTATGACTTTATCATAAATAATGACAATAAAACTAACTCTTAGGAGTATCGATCTCCCCCTTTGGCATTCTTTTGGTATCAAAAAATTCAAAATTTTGTCCTTGTCCATAATTTGTCCATATATCCATTCCTAGATAAACTTATTACTCCCCCTGAAGTATTATTTCTTGAATCATATGTATCCATATATACATCCTTTATACTTTTTTCCCTTTTTTTCATATTTCTCCTTTTAATATTTATACATATTCCCCCTTTTTTAACATAAATGCCAAAATAAGAACTTACTTCTTATCTAATGTGGGGATCTTGTCAAAAATAGATTTATATCTATCCTGAGCATCCTTCAGTGATTCCTTTCATGTATCCTTTAGTTTCTATAACACTATTTATTTCTCACTTAAGTCAGCAGTCAAACTCACCATTCTATCCATAGCACTAACATCTGGTGTGTTGACTAAGTCTTTGGCCTTATGTACCTATTTTTGCAATGATTCAATATGTGAAATCAAAATTGTTTAAAGTTCCAATAGATCCATTTGGATCCAATTCTCCTCTTTTCTTAGCTCATATTTCACTCCCATCAAGTGCTTCATCCTTTTATATTATTCCTTTATAGAATTAGGCTCGGTGGAAACTTTTGATAATTGCTCGGTGAGCTCCTTTTCCACATTATCATGTTTCTCTTTGATCTCCTTGGTAAAATTTGAAATTAAATAAATTTGTTGAAATAATGAAAGAGTAGTTTTCATCTCATTCTCCAATTCATTAACTAACTTAGAAAGAGTTACCTTAGTAAATGCCCACCTATGTAGAAGGAAAGCTCCCATTGAAGCATGTAACCTGTAGCCAGATGTAGATATTGATTGAAGGAGTTCTTCAATCACTTTATTCTCCATGTTCTTCTTGTGTATTTTCATCATATACTCGGTAGTATCAATACCAGGCTGGTTTACTTGATTCACTAGTTCTCTTAATAGGATATATATATCACCTTTTTCATTTATGGTAACCTCAAGTAAAATCTCATTTAATATATCTTTTACTTGGTCCAAAACATCTATTTTCTACTTCTTGGCAATTGGCTTGTCTTGTACAACTTTTCCCTTCAATGGATCTTTGAACTCCGAGAGTTCCTTTGGACTCATGGTTGAAATATCAACCTTAGGAATAACTATAGGTTGGATTACATTAACCTATTTTTCATACTTCCTCTTCTTGGATTTTCCTTTAGAAATAGATGCCTTTTTTTGCATTAGATTGTGTAGTTGTATCCTCATTCTTGTCTTCTTTTTCTCTTCTTGTTTCTTCTCTTGTTTCTCTTGTTTCTTCTCTGCATCTATGGCCTTTACTTATTCTTTTTCTAGTTTCTTATCTTTTTCTGCAGTTTCGATAGGGGTTACCAATTCTTGATTCTGATGTTGTGTTGTTTCAATCTCTTTTGTTTCCTTTGTATCCTTTGTGGTAGTATCCTGTGTTGGATGAGTGGGGGTCTTAGTATTAATAGGTAAATATCCTATTGCCTTTGAGATAACTTCTTCAATATCAAGAAAACTCAATACCTGCTCAATAATAGGATCTTCTACCATCAGTCTTTCCTTAGCAGAATCATCAATGTCCATTTCCTCTATTTCCTTGGCCTTGGTTACCATGATGTCTTCATCATCTTTTATTGTCTTATCAGGGTCTTGATCTATTATATCCTCAATTATAACTTCTTTATTAATTATCAAATCAATTGGATTTTTCTTACCTTTTTTTTCTTCAACCTCTCCAATAGTCAATGGATCTATCGAGAAGATCTTTCTCCAAAGATCACCAGTTTCCTTTTTAACCTCTTCTAGCTTACTGACCATGACACTTAGTGATTTTCTTTTTACTTGGAATATTTTTGAATATTCTAGCAATGTGTCTTTGATTCCTCTTTTGGTGAGGTCAGGGACTGAAATTACTAGGGACCTCTCTCTCATTTCTTTTTCAGCTGCTAGAGCATACTTCCATCTAGCATCAATTTTTTTGATATAGTTCATCTTCAATATTAGGTGCAACCTCAACTGGAGTGGTTCTAAATTTGTGTAGTGTGAATTCAATAGCCTCTTCTATTTTATTTTTCACTTTGTCATTTCTCTTCTCATAGTTTAAGTATTTTAAACCTGAATACCCTCCATATTTTTTTTGTGTTGGGAGGGATTCATCAAGGTTCTTTTGTTTTGCTAAGGGATTTTGTACAACCTTAAATTGTGATATGTACTCAAATTCAACTTCACTTTCTTGTTGAAGTTTCAATTTCCTTCTTGGCTTCCCAGTAGCCTTATTCTCTCTGATGTAATTTTTAGCCTTTATTGGTTCTACCTCCGCCTTCTTCTTTTCTCTTGGTGTGGAGGAAGACCTTGTTGATGGTCTAACATCGATTGGGCTAGGGGTCTCTTTCTTAATTCTTAGTTTCTTCCCCTTTACCTCTGATGGCTCAAAAACCTCTTCACCTTTAGCAGAAATACCTAGATTCTCTGACAAGGTGTTAATCATTCTACTCGTCTTTCTAATTTCCTTAGGTATCAATATACCTAATTTAATTTTCTCTTTCACTTCTTCAAATGTACCATACTAATTTTCCCTTCTATCAACTAGTTTCTCTAACAATCCTGATATTTTTATTGATGCAACATCAATATCCATCTCATATCCCATGGGTTGTATCCATATGGTTCTTGGCTCTACTTCCCTTATTATACATGTGTCGGTATCAACTTCAAACCATAAATCATCTTTATATTGTTCCACTAGCTGAGGTGGAATTCTAAATCTCTTATGCATTTTACTTTGAAACTTAAAACAATAATCATTCATGACTAAATCAAAATTATCTCCTATGCTTTGATTATAATCATTAATTTTATAGATAATCAGTTTGTCTGATTTCCAAACTACTTCATTGATTATAAGAAAGAAATTCAGAAAATAGAAGAAAATACATACTAGCAATTGTCTGAACTTTAATGTATTGGTCTTGGCTTTCCTGATAGTATTCATATTATCAACCAATTGCTTCAGAAATATATCACAAAGGTCTATTTTTATATCCTTCTTGATAATTTTGTATACAATGTCAACTTCTCCATAGGGTACACTATCTACTCGAGATGACTGAAAGATTCAGTAAGATATGATATTACTTGAAAATATCAATTCAAGGTCATCAATAGTAGATAAATTCAATCCTCTTCCATCCCATTGGGCTTGAGTAATCTCACATAGCTTATTTTTCCTAGTTTTCTTGTATTCCCTCAGTCCATCACTGACGAAAAATCCTATGACAATGTGTAAAATGTCCTTGGTGATCATTATTGGTGCATCGAGCCACATTAACTGATCATGCACTCGGATTAATACCAATAATATCCATTCATGCTTGAACACAATTGGCACATGCATAGCATGTACCAAACCCTTGGTTTCCAAATGTGTGTAGTCGTCTTTCAGTTTTCCATTCATGCAGAGATTCCTGTATGATGTGTCAATTTCAACTTGGCATATATCTTCACTTTTATAGTGAATGAAGGAGTGAACGTCTTCAATCAGTATAACCCTTGATGGGATCAATAATAAGGCTCTAGATTTTTCAACTTTTGCAACAACGGTGGGAGGGATCTTGTACTTAGGATTGACAGGGTCAATCTTCTAAAAAATAACTGGTTTTCAAAATTTTGGTGCCATATTGAGCTTAGAAATAATCTTTAAATACTAGGGTTTCACTTAAACAATAATTTTGAATTCATGAACACAGCTTGATAGGCACTATAAATACCTTGAATGTGATTTACAAATATTTGGACTACTTGAAATATCCCTTGGAATCGCTCGGTAGTTGCATCTTTGTCAAATTCTTCTAATGTTCACAAAAATGTAAGGTAGAAATGAAATAGCACAACCTCTATTTATAGCTTTTCCTGATTTAGGGCTTCCAATGGCTATAAAATTTGCATTAAATTCTTCTTACCTACTTCATTTCACTGATAACCAAAATATGCTTTCTTTCACCAAATGGAACATAATAACTCATACACTTTACCAATCAACATATGAATTGTTAACTTCAAACTTACATCCATATGCATCTTAGTATGATAATATGGATCTTTGCACTGATTCTAGGAACCAATTTAAGATAGAATTCAGGTTATTAGCTCCTACACATACCTTTGATTGATTAAGTAAAGATAGGTGCACCTAATCTAGAGGATGTGTTGCCATCAGTTGTTCTAAGTTATGTTCCATCATCTTGATACTTCCTTCTCCAATTCCTATTCATTGGATCTCTTATTTCATCAATATTAACTTGAGTCTTTTCATTCAATTTTTCCTCAGTTGGGGCTTTATCTCAGACCTATAGTCTCTGGCTAGGCGACCGACCTTGTGACAGTGAAAATAAGTCATTCCAGAGTTTCTCCATGGTTTCCCATTGTTCATACCATGCATCCTAAAGAAATTTATAGCATTGTCACCAAATCTTCTACATCCAATACAAGTGATTCTTGTATTATATTCCCATGGTATAGTTGGTGCTTGTCAGTTGTTTGTAGTATTGTGTCAGTTAGGGACCCATTTCTCATTCCTTCTTTGTGACCTGCATTGTTCAGATTTATGACCATATCTATTATAGTTGTTATAATAGCCCTTGAAGCTTGGCTTCCTTGAATTTTTATCAACCCTTGATCTACACTCGAATGCCTTATATTGACCATACTTATTGCACTTGTAAGAGTAACCATTAAACTTAGGAGTACTGGGTGGATTACCTCTTTTTCTCCTACATACATTTGTTGTGTGTCCTAATTTTCCACAATGGTAGTGTGTAGGCTTCTTTGTCTTTGGTGGGGTAGAAACATTACCTCAGTTGGCTACTTGTTTGGAGGACTCACCCTTCTTGATAGTGTTGTTTACATTGTATCCAAGTCTTGTAGTGTCTCTTATTTGTCTCTGACCCCTTAGCTATTTATCCATTATCCTTAGTGATTCTTCATTTCTTTTCAATACTTCATTAGCATCTTTCTTAGTTTTCAATTCATTGTTTAGATGTTCATTCTCAGATCTTGGGTCAACAATCTCTCCAACATTCCCTGCAAATTCCTAATTTTCATTGACTAGTTGGTCTATCAATTTGTAGTGAATTTGTGTCAACCTCAATATTTCCTTGACTTTCTCATCTAGTTTTGTATTCATTTCCCTTCTCTCTTATTCAACTATTCTTTTTTCATCTTCAATTTTTCCTTTTTTTTTCTAGGATTTCACACATCCTTACTGATTGTTCTTCTTGTTCTCTTTTCAGTACTTTCACCTGATCAATTAGGTTCTTGTTCTTTTTATATTGATCTAATATTATAGCATTCGATTCATCAGACATGCTTCCCTATGATTGTTCTTCAAGCTCTTCAACCTGATCTTGAGTGTCCTTCAATTTTTGTGCCAACTCCTTTCTCTTGTTGAGTGAGTGCTTCAATTTTCTTCTCAATTCATCAATTTTCTCATCAACCATCTTTAGTTCCATGTCCATGGTCTCAATCACCCTTTCATACTTGTAACTTTCCATCTTTCCAGATCTTTCCTCTCAAGTAATTAAAATTCTTAATAAGAGACTAGGCTTTGATACCAATTTTTGGACTAAGTATGTTGTTGGATATTGCTAATGCATTAGGGATATTGTTGATACATTTAATATGTTTAATCACTACATTGAGTGATGTTGGAATTGTTGTTGTTGTCATTTGTGTTTTGTCACTAATGTCAACATATGTTTATGTGAAGAGAACTATCTGGTTATTACAGTGTAGGGATATTGTACAGATGTTTCAAAACATGCGAAGTCAGTTGTGTGTACATGAAGGTGTTGGGATCTTATATCTAAGATCACATGATGTAATATTGCATATTGGCTGAGTTACACAAGATTTGGTGAAGATTGGTTACTGGATAGTGATAGTGGAAGTTGACAGAGTTGGTCTCTGATTTCTGGGAATATCTTACAGGAGATGAGGATTCAGTGTAGTTGAGATTAAGGTATGATAGATAGGGTACTGAAGAATGTTTTATGGTCAACGCAAGGTATGGGAAGTAGGATGACATCAGTTGTGGCATGTGCTCTTGAGAAAACCTATTTGGGAGCCGACTTCAAAGTTGTAGCATGTATCATAAATGGCGAGCATGATTTAAGGATGCCGGTCCTTAATTATTGAATTGTAATTGTAATTGTTGTATACTTGTTTTAGATACCATGTGTATCTTAGCAAGGAGTTGTGTAATTATTTGTAATAGGAAAGCCTAATTGGCCAACTTGTTCATTTATTTTGTAATAGGGTATATATGTAAGATATTTTCTTTTGAAAATACATATGGAGTGATTATATGTAATGTAACAAGAGGATTGTGGAAGCTGAGAGCTTATGTTTGCTAGATGTACAATAGAGGATTAATGATATACTTCATTGGAACTAATCAAGCAAAGATAGTTTCTATTAGACAATTCAAAAGATTGTGTATTTTTTTATATACACCTATGTTATGAATAGTGAGTTCTAAAGGTGGACATAACCTTCTTTAGGTAGTGAGCCTAGGCAATGAGCCTACCCTTCTTTTCTTGACTCCTAATTGGGTTTGTCCTCTAACAAGGACTCTGTACTATAATGTTTTAATCAGCTCCTAACATGGCTAGATCTTCTAACAATGATACTATACTCTCAGTACATCATTAGTGGGTGTTAATTCCCACTGGGGTTTTACCTTTAACATGGTTTCTTTGACAACAAAATATTGTGTTATTGTGTTGGCATTCATTGTGTTCATTGGATTTGATATTGTTGCTATTCAAAGTTTAAAGTTTAATAATCTATCATACAAATAATTCACCCCCCATCTTAGTTGTATTGGTGGACTGTTATTCCTAATAATTGGTATCAAAGCTACTGGTCCTTAGAGAGAAAGCTTAACAGCTTGAGGCGATCTTGGAGATGGCATTCTATAGGAAGGATAGTCTGAAATTTGATCCTGAAAACTTTTACAGTTGGAAGAACAAGATACAAACTCATTTGCTATGTTTGGGTATCGACTACTGGATGATTACAAAGAATCAAGTGGCTATGAAAGCTGAGGATGAATTGGAAAAGGCTACTGATGATGAGAAGAAGATATTTTCATACAACATGATCACAAGGGAAGCACTGATCAACACTCTCTGAAGGAGAATTTGTTGAGGTAAAAGATCTGGATTCTGCACAAAGGATTTGGACAAGATTAGAAGTATTATATGAAGGAGACAAGTTTACCAAGCAAGAAAGTTATAGGACTAGAAAACAAGGATGGAGAAGCTACAAATGAAGGATGATGAAATTTTTAGGGCTTATGTACAAAGAGTTACAGAGGTTTTGATTGGAATTAGAAATTTTGGAGGCACTTTTGAAGAGGAAGAAGTCATTTTAAAGATTCTTAGATCATTGACACCTATTTACAAGACCTAAATTTAGGATATAGAAGAAATCATACCTTTGACTCTGAAATTTAGTACAAAAATGTTGATTGAAAAGTTGACTACCTTTGAAGCTATAGAAATGAGAGATTCTATACCTAAAGTTGAAACAACAGTTAAAGCATCTACACATAAGAAGATAATGTCTGCACTTCTGAACACCAACAATGAGAACATAAAAGAAGAGCTTAGTGAATATGTTGAATAATGGAAATAGATACAAGCATAGGAAAGAAAGCTAGATGAACTTGTTGCATTGATCACTAGAAGAGAAAACAGAGGTAAGGGTAAATTTGAAGGAAAGTTACCATTGAAATGTTTTTCGTGCAATAAGATAGGTCACTTTGCATGTAGATGTCCTACAAGAGTTCCTAAGAACAAACCTAAGTTTTTCAAGTCTAAGTATTCAAAGGATAAGGAATGTTATTATGCTAGTGAAGGTATTTCTGATGATGATGATTTGGATTATGAGGCGATTGGATATATTGTTATTAAAGATGAAAAAATAGTACATGAGGAAAAAGATTTAGTAACACATGTTGATAATAAATATGAATGGAATATAGATAGTGGTTTCTCACATCATATGATTGGAGACAAAAACAAGTTTGTTAAATTAATGAAGTATGATGGTGGTGTTGTAAGATTTGGAGATAATGTTCCTAAATCTATCATAGGAGTAGGATCTATTATTTTTTTTGATGGAAAGACTAATACTGAAAATGTATGGCTTGTTGATGGACTTAAGCATAACTTGTTGAGTGTTGGACAACTGATGGATAAGGGATTTCTATTAAATTTCTTTGATGGGAAATTTTTTATCAGAGGTAAGACAAGAAACTTGATTGCAACCGGTACTAAATCTAGAGGTAATGTATTTGAGTTAAATACATCTGGGGCTTCTTGTTTTTTTGTGAAGGTAGATGATAGTTGGTTATGGCACAAAAGATTTGTTCATGTTAATTTTGATAATATTATGAAGGAAATTTTGAATAATGCAATAAGAGATCTACCGAAGATTGTGAAACCATCTAACACAGTATGCAGAGAATGTGTTATGGGAAAACAGACTAGAAGTAGTTATAAAAGAAAATCATATACAACAAAAGGAAAGTTGGATCTGGTACATACAGACCTATGTGGACCTACAAGGACAAGATCATATTATAGTGAAAGGTATTTATAATTTTTTTTGATGAATTTTCTAGAATGATGTGGGTCACTTACTTGAAAGAGAAATCATAAGCATTTGATAAATTCAAGATATTCAAAGTAAAAGTAGAAAATGAATCAAGCTTAAAGATAAAATGTTTGAGATCAGACATAGGTGGAGAATTTACTTTAGATCTATTCAATTCATATTGTGAAGAGCATGAAATACAAAGACAGACATCTACTCCTAGGATTCCACAGTAGAATGGGATAGTAGAGCGAAGGAACAAAACAATACTAGATGTTGCTAGAACAATGTTGCTTTAAGGAAATATATCTCATGTGCATTGGAGAGAAGTTGTTAGGACAATAGTGTACACATTGAACAAGATTCAAATTAGAGAAGCTACAAGTAATACTCCCTATGAATTATGGTTTGATCATACTCCTACAGTAAAATATTTCAAAATATTTGGTAGTAAATTCTATATCAAGAGAGATGATGAGATAGGGAAATTTGATGCTAGAAGTGATGAAGGAATTTTCCTTGGTTATTCTACTAAGAGAGAGGATTACAAATGTTTTAATCTAAGATTAAGAATTATGATTGAAAATAACAATGTGAAGATAGGTGAAAGGTTTCAGATACAAGAGAGAATGTATGATTGTAATCAGAATACAGAGATCAAGGAGGCTACTACTACTAAAGAAGAAGAACTTGTTGAAACTAAATGAAAAAATGAGACTTGTGATGATGATACAAATGAAGCTATTAAGATTCCTAAGACTCCAAGGCATGTAAAGATAAATCATCCTAAAAAATAAATTATTGGTAATACAAATCAAGGAGTTATGACCAGATCAAAGGCTAGAGAAGAAATTTGTTTCATTTCTCAAGTTCAACCAAAGACTATAGATGAAGCTTGTAGAGATGAATCTTGGATAAATGCTCTGAAGGAAGAGTTAGATCAGATAAAGAAAAATAACACTTTGGAATTGGTTCCTAGACCTAAAGACAAAAATGTAATAGAAACTAAGTGGGTTTTTAGAAACAAAATGAATGAAGGAGTTGTTGTAAGAAACAAAGAAAGATTGGTATGTAAAGGTTATTCTCAACAAGAAGGCATAGATTTTGAAGAGACATTTTCTCATGTTGCTAGGATAGAAGGTGTGATATTATTCTTGGTTTATGCTACACATAAGGACTTTAAGGTATATCAGATGGATGTGAAATATGCATTCTTGAATGGGGATCTTGAAGAGGAAGTGTATATAGAACAACTTGATGGATTTCCTCTATGGGAAGATGGAGACATGGTATGCAAGTTGAAGAAGGCACTGTATGGACTGAAGCAAGCTCCAAGGGCTTGGTATGCAAGGTTAGACAAATACTTACTTCACCTTGGGTTCAGAAAAGGTAATGCTGAGAGTAACTTATATTTAAGAACCAGTGAAGATGGAGTTTTGATAATAGAAGTTTTTGTTGATGATATTATCTTTGAAGGCAATGATGAATTGTGTAAGAAGTTTTCTAAAGAGATGGAAAATGAATTTGAGATGTCCATAATAGGTGAAATGAAATTCCTTCTAGGACTGTAAATAAATCAGAGTAAGAATGACATTTTTATTTCTCATACTAAGTATCTTAAAGAAATGATGAAAAAGTTTGGAATGGAAGATTGTAAACCAGTTGGTACACCCATGGTGACTGGCGATAAGTTGATAAATGATGATGAAACAAAGTGTGTTTTTCAGACCAAGTATAGATCAATGGTTGGTGGATTACAATATCTGACTCACACTAGACTAGATATTGCTAATGTTGTTGGAATTATGGTTAGATATCAGGAAGAACCTAAAGAGACACACCTAGCTGCTATGAAAAGGATATTTAGATATCTGAAAAGGACAATTGAATATGGCTTATGGTATGATAGGAATGATAACTTTGAACTTCATGCTTATATTGATGTTGATTGGGAAGGGAATATTGATGACAAGAAGAGTACTAGTGGAGGTGCATTTTTTCTTGGGAAAAAGTTGGTTTCATGGCTAAGTAAGAAACAAGATTGTATGGCTCAATCTACTATAGAATCAGAGTATGTTGTTGCTTCTATTAACTGCACTCAAATTGTTTGGATGAAACAAATACTGAAAGATATTGGAATAACTTTTGATGAACCAGTGGTTATCCATTGTGATAACACCAGTATGGTAAACATGTCAAAGAATCATGTGATGCCCTCTAAAACTAAGCATATTTCTATTAAGTATCACTTCTTGAGAGATAAGGTAGTTGAGAAGGAAATAATATTGGAATACATTAGAACAAGGGAACAGATAGTAGACATCTTTACAAAGCCGTTTCCAAAAGATACCTTTGAGTATTTTAGAGGTATGCTTGGGGTGAAAGCCCCTCATAGTTAGAATTAATTGATGTAGGGATGCATCAGTCCAGAGGTTTTCAGAGCATTATCATATTCTGGACTTGATGTAGGGATCTACTCCTTAGGGGGAGTGATCGTTGAAGATAGTTTTTGAAGACAATTAATGACTTATGGAACCCTTTTCCATTATTGTCAAAGGGGGAAAGAGACTATGTGAAAATCCTATAGGAAAGAGACTATGTATTGGGGAAAGAGACTATGTGGTAAAGGTACTAAGAGAATACTTTTGGGCTAATGGATTTTCCCATATGTTTCCATCAATGCCAAAGGGGGAGATTTTTGGATATTGCTAATGCATTGGGGAGATTTTTGATACTTTTAATATGCTTAATCACTACATTGAATGATGTTGGAATTTATGTTGCTGTCATTCGTGTTTTGTCACTGATGTCAACATATATTTATGTGAAGAGAACATGTTGGTTATTATAGTGTGCGGATATTGTATGGATGTTTCAAAACATACAAAGTCAGTTTTGTGTACATGAAGGTGTTAGGATCTTATATCTAAGATTGCATGATGTAATATTGCATATTGGCTGAGTTACAGAAGATTTGCTGAAGACTGGTTACTAGATAGTGATAGTGGAAGTTGACAGAGTTAGTCTACAAGTTTTCAAAATATCTTATAGGAGATGAGGATTCAGTGTATGCAAGATTAAGGGATGATAGACAAGGTACTGGAGCATGTTTGATGGTCAGGGGAAGGTACGGGAAGTAGGATGACATTAGCTATGGTGTGTGTTCTTGAGAAGACCTATTTGGGAGCCAACTTCAGATTTGTAGTGTGTATCATAAATGGCAAGCATGATTTAAGAATGTTGGTCCTCAATTGTTGAATTGTAATTGTTGTATACTTGTTTTAGATACCGTATGTATCTTAGCAAGGAGTTATGTAATTATTTATAATAGGAAAGCCTAATTGACCAACCTAATTATTTATTTTGTAATAGGGTATATATGTAAGATCTTTTCTTTTGAAAAGACATATGGAGTGATTGTATGTAATGTAAAAAGAGGATTGTGGAAGTTGTGAGCTTGTGTCTGTTGGATGTAGAGTAGAGGATTACTGATATACTTCATTGGAATTGATCAAGAAAAGATAGTTTCTATTAGACAATTCAAAATATTATGTATTTCTTTATATATACCTATGTTGCGAACAGTGAATTCTGAAGGTGGACATAACCTTCTTTGGGTAGTGAACCTAGGGAGTGAGCCTACCCTTCTTTTCTTGACTCCTAATAGGGTCTATCCTCTAATAAAGATTGTGTACTGTAATGTTTTAATCAGCTCCTAACAAGGCTAGATCTTCTAACAAGGATACTATACTCTCATTACGTCATTAGTGGGTGTTAATTCCCATTGAGGTTTTACCTTTAACAAAGTTTCCTCAAAAAAAAAATATTGTGTTATTATGTTGGCATTCATTGCATTCATTGGATTTGATATTACTTCTATTCAAAGTTTAAAGTTTAATAATATGTCATACAACTGATTCATGCCCCCCTCTCAGTTGTATTGGTGGACTGTTATTCCTAACATATGAAAAGGTGAGTATTGAGAGGGGAGGGGTGAATCAATACTATAAAACACTATTAAACTATTTAAAATTTATTTCTTAACCATTTACTGAATCCAATAGTTTTTTCATGCATCACATAAAACATTATAAACATAACATAACTCATAACTCATAACACATTCATTTTAGTATCGTAGAAATCCTTGTAAGAGGATAAAAGGTGCGGTGGGGATGACACCCACAAAACCTCACTACTGCAATAAAAAAATTTCTCGGTTAGAGCTACACTATTAGCTATTTATGGAAGCTTACCCTATTAAGAGTATTAACTTAGTTAAGAGTCTTGAGACCTATTAAGTCTACCTAGTAAGAGGTTTTTACAATTCTAATCTAAGAACTGTACTTGATTATAGGATTTACAAATTATAAGATCTATTAGGATCTACTCAGTTAAGAGACTTTATAATTTTTATTACTCTTTAATGAGTAACACAAACTTGTCTATTAAACTTGCATAAATAATATGCATAATAGACTCTTTATGCTCAATAACTCATTATCTCATACTATGTACTACTCACAATATCAATTCAGGACTGCTCGTTAGATTTAATTTTGAATCACAATCACTTTCTTCTCTTTACAAATCGGTTACTCAGTGGCTTCTCTTCTCATCACCTTCTCTACTATCTCTACTTGACACATGAAATCTCCCTTTATGCATGCATACTAATCTTCACATTCTAATCCATTTATATACAATTCTAGAAGTGGTCGAAATGTTCTAGAATCATCTCTTCAAGTGGTGCTAGCATTGGATACTCTTCCAATGCATATATCATACTTAATTATCATTTGTAGATCTCACCTTGTAATCAAGTGTAATCATCATGTTTAAATCTCCAAAACTCTTTCATACAATTTCCTCGATATTTGTAAACCATTTTATGTTTGGTGTCAAAGTTCAATGTATCTAGAGATTCTCCTTGTGTTGGCCTACTGGAAATGCAAGAGTGATGGTGGGATTTTGTGATGTGGATGGTTGGTTTTGAGATACCATAAGTGGCATCAATGTTGTGTAGAAAGGTTGTTGGGCTTGTGTATTGGTGATGAAATGTTGGAGAGATACTTGTGTAGAGGCAATCTAAGTGACAGGTGGAATGGGTGCTTGAGTGAGGTCTTGTTGAGTGGTAGAGGGAGGTTCTTGCGTTGCCCCATGGAAGAGTGGTGCTGACATGGATGTTTGGCTCATAAAAGTGGGGGTATTTTTGTGTGAATCTTTGTGTGGGAGGTGGAGGTGGTACTTTTGCAAAGATTTGTTCTTGTGTGGCAGCTTGAGATGTTACAAGCGAAGGCATTGGTCCCATGATATAAAAAGGAGTGGATTGTGCCATTATTTGTACTGTGGAGAAGGTGGCACTAGATTTCAAGAGATGGAGGATAGGAGAGGTCACTTGGGTCACTTGATGGCTATGATTGAGGATCTTTTAGACAACAATATGGAAGGTGTTGGTGGGGTTGAAGGGCTAGAGTTCTGGTGGAATGAGAGTACCCTCTTGTGCATAGTTAGCCAAGATGGTGAGATAATTTTTGGCTATGATTTCACTTACCATTTTTGTGTGGCCAAGATGACTAATAAATGCTTCCATGGAACCTACGGTGGGTGCTTCAGTTAGATTTTCCCATATATTCTCAACTTGAGGTGGTTTTGGATTATACGTCACTATGGTGTTGTTAGGAGTGTTGGGATTACATGAACTAGAAGTGATATTAGGATCCATATCCTTTCTCTTATTTGATCATGTCTTGATAGGCATAAAATGCAAATCTTGAGATGGTAAAATGAAGATGCAACAAAGGGAGATTCTAGGATGAGACTAAAAGGTTGGGGATAGGATGGATTCTACAAAGACTAAGGATAAATGCAAGACCTAGGGTGAACCAAAAGGATGCTTGGATGGTGGTTGATTTGGGATGATGAGGGTGTCCTAGGAAACCTAAGGATTACTAAGTGTCAAAATGAGTTTCTACTTCCTGGTGTAGGATCAAATTGGGTGGGATTGTTGACCTTAGAGAGACTTGTGATCTTTGGAAGATGGGATCCTTTTTAATGCAAGACAATCTTTGGATCAAGATGATGAGGCCTACAAAGACAAGTGCTAGCTACCATATAAAATACTTAGTCAAAAGGGTGGGGCTATAAGATGATTTTTATAAGGATTAATAAACTCAAAAGGGATGTTACACTAAGTGGATATTTGGATGGTTGTGATTGATTTTTGGATTTTATCTAAAGGGGAAAATGTAAATGAACATAAGGGATGATCTAAAATGCATGCATGCCAAGACAATCTCTTGAGAATTAAAAGGATATGATGTGTGATAAGCCAATTAATCCTCTCTTTCAAGGGTAACAAAGCGGTGGTTTATATGAAAGCATTCTCCAAACTACATGACCTTGGTGTTGTAAGTTATTTTGTCAAGTTTCTCTTCATACTTGATTTCTTCCTTGATTGCAGTTAAGGTGGATTGATGATCTTTAAGTTTGCATTCTACAATTTTATTTTCTCGATAAACATAGATAATTGGTAGCTTTGTCTTCTTGTGCTTTATTGAATGGGTCATATTTCAAAAGAATGTTGATTTAGCTGGGTAGATCAGTGTTTCATGACAAATGGTTTTAAGAGCCTTTAGGAAACCAAATTTTGGATGTTCTTGTCAGGTTAGATTTCTCATTGTTTTAAGCTGGAGATGATAGTTTAGGTTCCAGGGAATTTTGGATGAATCCAATCAATCGGATTTTCAATTTGATTTTTTAGTTGATCTATTTAATGGAAAGGACCTACTCTTAAGCATTCAAATTAGAAAAGATAAAATTCAAATGATTGAAAACAATCTAGCAAAGGACAAAGAAACCTTGCGGGAGAAGGGCAATAGTGACAATGAAGTTGACAATGTCTTTGAAGTGTTTACATTCTTGGGGAAAAAAACTTATTGCACATAGTCAAGCATAATTTCTACCCTAAGGATTTAGTAGAGTATGAAAATCCTCACTCACTGACTTAGGAACACTTCAAGAGGTAATAAGAATATGGTCATCACCAAGCACACAATGGCTCCAGTCAAGATGTCATATTATCTGACTCCAAATGCTCATGAAGGAATGATATGGCGAGTGTCTTGGGGAAGTTACTATCCTCCTTGAACTTAGATTATGACACTTTTTCGGATGACCGAGGTAGATTCTACTCTAAGGATATTAGTGAGGGTCTTCATTCCAATACATTATTTTTGTTTGCGTATACATAATTAAGGCTTATAGCCCCACAAAGCACCTTATCATAGGTAGTCACACACATAATTGAGACCATGAGGCCCTAGTGATGTGTTAGGTGAGATTCATGTATAAGATCAAATGGTATTCGACTTATGAGGCTTTAACCCCAAGAAGAAAATTTGATTAACATGAGTTGGAGTGGTGGGCTTACACTTGGTTCTCACATGGGTCATTGCCAGGAGCTTTTTACCTCAACTAGAAGGCCCTTATATAGGATGAATTCAAAATCATGGATTGGAAATGAAAGGAGTCTATATTTATGATTTTCCCTCAAGGAGAAAAGAGCATACTCTCTTATCCAATGTTGTTTTCTCCCAAACACATCAAACACACTTGTTCATTCCCAAAGTCCCTTTCTAACTATATTATCAAATGAGTCTAGGTTTTTGATTGTCTCATAAAAACAAGAGAATAGTCCCATATCACTTAAAAAAATACAACAAGTAGACTTTTGTTAATATGCCTAAAAAAAGAGATTAATGAGAACACAATGTTTGTTTGTATCTCCTAGGCAACCTGCAACACCAATAGGATTAGTAGTTTCTAAATGATACTTTTTGACAAGTGTACTACAAAAAAAAGGTGTTAGTAATTTTGAAACACTCAAGTGTTGATAAGTTTGGCAAGGAGTCTTTTTATAAAATAACCTACAAAAATTTGTTAGAATCTAGAAAATAGATTGTCAAATCCAAGATGAACTTGAAACAAGCAACAAAATCCAAAAAATCTAAGATCTAGGACCCTAAAACTTCTCTCTATTTCTGATACGAGAAAATAGAGGAAAGACCCTGAAGTGCAGAATCGTAAGAGGATTCCCACTGAGTAGTAGGAGAAAACACCTGATGTAGTGTTCTAGTATGAGAATATACCATGCATAGTATGAGAATATATAGTAAGCAGTATGAGTGAACTCTGATAATAATATGACAAAGGGAAGAGACAGTCCCTAGTAAAATGAAAATAAAAAGTATTGAAGCCAATACGAGTATTCTCATCTATTAGTATGAGAAAAAATTCTAGAGAAGGATATATACAATACGAGGATTCTCAACTTGCAATATGAGTATAGTCGTAGTTTCAGAAAAAAATTTGAAAATCTACAAATAAGGGACAATTTTATGAAGTGAGTGTCCCACTAGGCATGCCAAAATGTGAGCATGAAGAACCTAACCTTTTGGGAGCACACATAGACAAGAAAATGTTAGTTTAAAATCATGCAACAACAATAAAGGATTCAACACACCACCTCCGATTGAACAAAAATGGAAGCACCCAAGTTCCATTTGATTTGTTCATTTTGGAGATTTATGGATGTGCTCTCGAAAATACAATAAAATGATCCCCAAATGCAACCCTAAGATGATTAAAGACCTATATGAAAGCTAAAAGGGACCCAAGATGATATAAAAAAAACTAGAATGAAGAACTAGCTTGCAACAATGGAATCCAAATGAGAATGAAGATGAAGATCACAAGCTATTATGAGATGCAAGACTAAGATAAATTCACCATTTATGTTAAGCATTCTATATGATTTAGATTGAAAAACAAGAACAAGAAGTTAAATGCTAAATTCTTATGAAATTATAGAGCTAAACTAACATGATAACAATGCAAAAATGAGAGATGAATTTTTTCTTGGAAGGGCCTCTATTTATAGATTTTTGGAGCAACTTGGAGGCTTGGATTAGGTGGCACATATGTGGCATCCCCATAGGAGCCACACAGGAGACACGTAGGCTAGAGAGGATGGCTATGTCAAAAGGTAAACTTGAGACAAGATGTGAATTTAAGGTTTGAAGGGCCCAAGGTTTCTCACACATGTGTGAGAAACTTTGGGGAAGGGTGTGGGGGACAAAGTTGTAAGGAAGGAGTTGGGACATTTAAGGAAGTTTGGTGGCTTCCTTGGGAAGAGTTTCTCACACATGTGTGAGCAACTCATTAACACTAATGAGGTTAGGAATCACTTTTTAAGTGAGGTTAAGGGAGTGATTAAGTGGGAGGGTAGGTTTAGCAAGTGAGGTGATGGGTGTAGGCTAGGTTTTAGGTAGGGATTTAGATTAATTTAAACTAGGTTTAGATTAATCCAATTATAGAAGAATATTAAGATGTGGAGGGATTTAAATAAATAGTAATTTATTCAAAAAATTATTTATGGGGGGACATGTATTAAAATAAGTTTAATACATTAGAGAGAGGAGTATTTAAATTAAATTTAAATACTTTAGATAATGAACCCAACTTAATTAAATAATTTTAGTTAAATGGGTAGAGGGACATAACAACCATGATTAATTAATTAAAATTAATTATGATATCATATGGATTATTAATTAAATAAATTTAATTAATAGGAATGATTTTTAAATCTCTACAACACTATATAGGCAATCATGTACCATTTTTGGGGATCTTCTTCATATTTCTCTTATGGAACTTCATGTTTTCTAACTGTAAGAATTGCCTTTCCTTGTGTTAATTAATTTTTAATTTCACCTCTTTCTAAGTCCAAATATCTTGTGCAAATTATGTTTCCTTGCAAATCACCTTATTGTGTTGATATGATTGATATATTTTGTTTGTGAATGTTAAGGTTCCTTGCAGAGTCTCATTAAGTTCTAACCTTCACAACAACTTGAGAGCTAATAAAGATGGGAAATTGTGTAAGTTTGGATAAATTCATTGATGTCTTGTGCAATTATAGGGAGAAGGAGATCAAAGTTTGAATCTAGGTGCATCACCCCCTTTATTTTATGCATTTATTCTTCTCCTTTCCTTTGCAAGTGGTTAGATTAGGTTAGAAGTAGTTTTCAGGTGTTGTATTGATTCAACATTACACCCTAATTAGAAAGGAAATTGACCTTATCTGGAGACTCAACCTCACTTGTTAAGATCCCACACTTGGAGGTTGTTTCTATGTTTCACAAGATTTCTTGGGGGTCAAATGCCAAGAAAGGGAAAAAATATTTTTGACAACAGGGACCTCTTTCCATAATCCATTCCATAGATTCCCATTTTCTATTGTGGTCAATTCTTGAAATATTTCCATTAAATTACTCTATAATGGTCCATATTTCTCCAATTTGTTGTAGAAATACATCCAATAGTGGTATGCCACTTTGCAGTTTACTAAGTGGAAATCTATTGTTTCTTCTCCTTTGTTACACATTGGAAATCTATGAGGTTCCATAATTCCAATCTTTTGGAGTCTTTCTCTTGTTAAATTATTGTTATATAATGTTTTCCAAGAAAAAGCTCTCATCTTTGGTAAAACATATTCCTGCCAACATAACTTACCTAACCAATATTTATTCATATTGTCATACTTTTCTATTGTGTATCATGATCTATGTACGGTTCCCTGATTTTATTTCACACCATATCAATTTTTTTTTATAGAATCAATTTTCTCTAGTTCTTTTATCATTGCTGTTCATATATTGGGTTGATTGGATTCAAATATTTCCATTGGTAGTTTAATATTCCATTTGTATTGGTGATATTTATATAGTCTCTAATTTTTTGTTTGTATCTTCTATGTAATTGATCTTTGATTTGATTAAATTCTATGATTATTTCCAATGAAACATGTCCATTCCATGAGTCTTCCCAAAATAGGGTATTTTGTCTATTATTAACTTGCCAACTCAAGTAGTTTGTAATTCAGTTTCTTCTCTTTATTGTAAAGTTCCATATTGCCAAACTATGAGGATTTTTGTTGTTAGAATGCTTTTAGGTTCATTTGTATTTAAATAATTGTACCACAATAGTTTTCTCCATAGGGAATTTAGTTTTTTGTACATGTGTCATGATAGTTTTTCTCCTAAAGAATTTTTTTGAATTTTGAGATCCTTGATGCTAGCTCCTCCTTGTGATTTATCTTGTTTCATTGTATCCTATGATATCAGTGATAGTTGTCATCTCATACCTCTTTATGTGTGAGATCCACCTTTAGTGCTCTTATCACATTATTATCCTCTCATTGTTGCACATACTTCATTGTACAATGGAGGATAATCCACCTTTGGTAGACATGTGATTACACCTAGTGTGATTGATAGGTTATCACTTGCATATCTCCTAATTATCATACATTGCCTATATATTCATGCACATCTACATTGTATGTATCTATTATCATTTGATCATTATTAAGTTATTGATTTGGTCATATCATCTTGTCT
Organism: Chamaecyparis obtusa; assembly: GCA_027943335.1. Classification (NCBI taxonomy): domain Eukaryota; kingdom Viridiplantae; phylum Streptophyta; class Pinopsida; order Cupressales; family Cupressaceae; genus Chamaecyparis; species Chamaecyparis obtusa. Next base: position 2,564,568 of record BSBK01001922.1, read on the forward strand.
CTCTTATTTGTGCTATCTATTGAGCTTCTAGATCTTGGCATTACATTCATTTCCTTAGGAAAATTATTATATGATATCAGAGCAATAGGATTCTTCATTGCATAGTCATTGGAGAGCCATTGTTGCTTCAACTTTTGGAGGACCATGAACCAAATCTGGGATCAACACTTTGTGGGAGCGTTCTGAGAAAAATCAGACCTCACCATTGCATCCCGGTGGCCATTTCGATGAATTTTGACTATAAATTTTCCTATCTTGGGCAAAAGTAAAATTTGAGGTAAAATATTTTTTGCAAATCAGGCCCCTAAGGCCCAATCTACAATTGGGTAATGGTTTTTGGTGAATTTTATTTTCAGATCTGAAGTTATTTTAATTTATGTCGATATATTTTTTGGATCTTCTATTTTTCCTATTTTCCAGAGATATATTTTTTTTACAAAAAAATGGTCTATTAGGGCTCTAGTTGTGAGTCGGCTTTCAAGTCTAATTGTCTATAAAGATCAAACTAACAGTAATTAGGCTCTCAACCTCCAACCCAATTACACACATAGTGCAAATTTAATTCAGATCACCACAAGTCACATTGGACCACAGATCACAAGTCAACAAGCACATAGGGCGATGTCTTCAACGCTAACTCCTTTCTAGGCTCTCTCATTTAAACTGCAAAGTTAAACTCCTTGAGTGAATGTAGGATTAAAAACCCTACATCACCCCAGCCCAAATCATGAGCTAACTCAATGAGTTGGTACCGATCTCGCACCTAGATCAGCTCACTCAACCAGATCATTTTGCATGGAGATAGTGCCACATCAGCCTGGGCCACATCATCAGTACACATCAACACCTTGATTTGCCATGTCATCAGAATAGTGCCACATCATCAAACTGTATGCACAGTCAGTACTTCTTTGTCATCCTGTAGGTTTGATTTTATTCACACATCATTTTCCTCTACATTAAATTTGACAGCCATTTGGATGTCAAATCTAGACATTTCTGTTTAGTTTTTATGACCATTTGAGTGTCAAATTTCACATAAGGACTGCACAAGCAATATGTTGGATTTATTTTGATGGCCATTTGACTATATTTTTTGGGCAAATTTATATTGTTTTGATGACCATTTGGACATTAAATTTAATCTTGCAAATTTTGTGATGTCAGTAGAGTTTGAAGAATTTGCACCCCTCACCATTTTCATTTTGGTTTTTGAAGTCTAGCTTCGAGAGGCCATAACTTTGTCATTTGAGCACCAAATCGAGTGCAAATTTCTATTTATTTTGGGTAGAATTTATGTAATTTTGCATTGGTGTAGCTATTTTCTAGTTTTGGTTCATGAATTTTGTAGAAATTACAATTTTTGATGACTGTACCTATCTAATCCCCAATTTTGCGACTTCAAAGGCTTCATTTGGACTCATACACACACATTTTCAGGTGCCATTTTTTTAAAGTGCATAATTTTTTGAGAACAATCTAGATTTGCTATCATATTATAGGCTTATTTGGATGGAAATTTCACTTTCAATATTTGCTCTTATTTGGCCTATTTCGGTACTTGTAATTAATTGGATCCTTTACTGATCTTGTGTCCTAATTGTGTGAGTTTGTTATGTCATATTTTTTGTTGTATTAATAAAAATTATAAGTTCACTTTGGCCAATTCTAGCAAATGGCAATTGTACACGCACTACATATAAAATGTCAAAATCATGTTTTTTTTTCCGGGGGGGAGGGGTCTTTGATTCATTGCATTTTGGGGGGTGCATTGATTTTTTGATCTCATTTTTTATGTGTTGGGTATCATTGATGTAATCATAGATATAAAACCACATACTTATTTCATAACTTTCACTAGGGGTAATGATGCATCATGGGAAAAAGGCATCATCACACATTGTATATGGCTTAATCTCTTGCCTCATCTCTATGAACTCATTCTTGATCCAAAGTTAGAGTGGAGTCAAGCAATTCGAGAAGATAAGAATAATCTTATTAGATTATTGTTTTACGGTAGCATGAGTTCATCTCTCTTCTATGCCTTTGGCCCAAAGCTCATAGGTATTGAGTGCCCACGCACAATTTGGACAAAGATTTGGGAGCATTTTGGAGATCCACATGTTTCTCTATTCCCAAAAGATCTAGTTGCAGATTGCCTCATTCCACTTGATGATGCAAAGAATAATTCCTTCAATGAAGATGCCTTATATTTTCTACGTACTTGACATCCTGATCTAGAGGATGATGATGATTCAGACTCTCTACCAGAAGTTACTTATCCTATTGAGATCACTTCTCCTGATGATGCTTGTGGTTCAATGCAGTGAGATATTCCTTGTCTTCTAGTTATAGTTCCTTTGGATGACTTCTTGACATACATTGCAGGTTTGTTTGTGGTCCTACATTGAGGATTTGAGAGACACCATTGATGATCACATTCATCTTCTCTTTGATGAGGTTGATTCTTCTTTAGTTGTTGTGAGGGAACACTCTAACCCTCATCTTCATTCTTCACTTGATCATTCTTTTCATTTTGGCATGATTATGGATCCTTTGATACAACATTTGGAGGAGGTCTCTTTCACTTTAGAGAATAAATTTGAGTCTTTGGAGATTGGATTTCATGAGTCACAAAATTCACTTGAGATATCACATTGCATGGTTCAGATTGATCATACTCATGTGTTGGAGATCCCTATTCAGTTTCCTGAGATATCAGACATTTTGAGGATCCTTCCAAGAGAGTGGGGAGGATTAATTGATACACCTATGACATTGTTTCTTCTTAAGGGGAGGAACATCATTCAATTTTCTTAGTGTAGTTTCTACATTGATCAAAGTGCACCTATCATGAGTGTACATTCTACATTGAGGGGGGATTCTTTGTTTCTCTTTTTACTTCTTCATTTGAGGAGGCATCTTTGTCTTTGGAGTTTGATCCAAATTCTTACATGGATCAATTACCTTTGGATCCTTATTTGTCACCTTCTATTGGGCTTTCTCTTGATTGGTTTGTGGCATTTCCATCAACCAAGGACATGGCAAAAAATGAGAACACTTCAGAGAGATCTTCATACTTCATTTGTATTCCCCTTTCTACTTCCTATCCATAATGGGAATCCTTCTTGCATTTGTACTTGGTGTATCTTCTTCCTAAGAGGAGAAATGTTATTTTAGGCATTAAACTATGTTTTTCCTTCAAGCACTCAACATCCTTGGAGGAGATTATTCATTATGGGGGGATATCATGTCTCCTTGTTTCCTTCCATTGGGGGATTATTGATTGTATATAAATGATGTATGTCATAATGGGGGCAGTGGGGGGTGGGGGGGGGGGGGAGGGGGGGGGGTTATTACTCTACCCATCCATGCATCTTTTTTTTTTTCATCTCTCTTTTTGGGGGAGGGTTTTTCCCATGAGGTTTTCACTCTTTCTCTGCTTTATGAGAGATTGCATTGCATTTCTTTTTCTCTTGCATTTTATACATGGGTACCTAACATGGCCTAGTAGTCAAGACCCATCATGCATTGTCATCTAGCTTTGTGATCTTAAGTGAATTACCCTAAGTTGCACTTAAGGGGGGCATTGGTGTAATTACACTTTACTTAAGTTTACTTAGGATAATGCATTACATAGTAGTTTTTCATTGAGACACCTAGGAGTTTGCATCTTATTTTAGCACATGGTGTAGGAAAATTCTACTTTAGGTGGTGATAGTTATCATCTCATACATCTTTATGTGTGAGATCCACTTTTAGTTCTCTTATCACATTATCATCCTCTCATCATTGCACATACATTTTTGTACAATAGAGGATGATCCACCTTTGGTGGACATGTGATTACACCTAGTGTGATTGATATTATCACTTTCATATCTCCTAGTTATCATGTGTTGCCTATATATTCAGGCACATCTACATTGTATGTATCTATTATCATTTGTTCATATCATCTTGTATCTCTTATTTGTGTTATCCGTTGAGCTTCTAGATCTTGGCATTACATTCATTTCCATAAGAAAATTCTTACATGGTATCAAAGAATCCATCCATCCATGCATCTTATTTTTTTACATCTCTCTTTTTGGGGGAGGGTTTTTCCCATGAGATTTTCCCTCCTTCTCCTCTTTATGAGAGATTGCATAGCATTTATTTTGCACTTTCAGTTTGTACATGGGTGCCTAACATGGCCTAGTAGTCACCACCCATCACACGTTGTCATCTAACTTTGTGAGTTTAAGTGTGTTTTCCTAAGTTGCACTTAAGGGGGGGTGTTGGTGTAATTAAATATTTATAATTACACTTTACTTAATTTTACATATGATAATGCATTACATAGTAGTTCATCATTGAGACACCTAGGAGTTTTCATCTCATTTTATCACATGGTGTAGGAGAATTCCACTTTAGGTGGTGATAGGTGTCATCTTATACCTCTTTATGTGTGAGATCCACCTTTAGTGCTCTTATCACATTATCATCCTCTTATTTTTGTTCATAATTCATTGTACAATGGAGGATGTGTTGGCATAACTGATTAAGAGTAATTAATTAAAGAAAGTGTTTGATCATATGTGTAAGGTAAAGTAGTTTAGATCATGAATTGATGATGAAACATGATAGGTATGGTTGAGCAATGAGCAGTTATGGTATTGTCATTGATGTCAACTATTAACTTTATAATCTGTTGATGATGACCATGGAATACATCATGTTAATGGTAATATGATGAGGTGCTATTTTACAGAAGTGTTTGGAAACATTTTTGGATTCTACATGTAAAATCTTAACTTGTTGTGATGACCGGTGAGACATATTTAACGAAGCTGATTAGAGACAGTGAAATTGTTAAGACAACAATTAACAGGAATATGATGATTTTATCATTATGGTTATGAGTTTGATCATTTAGGTGTTTGGTTCTTTTTTGGAGGTTACTTGAAACTTCTAGATGCTAATCCTACAACTAGGATTCATTTTGAGAAAAGATATAAGATATTTCAAAGAATAATTAAGCAGTGATATTTGAAAAATGTCAAGTTTCTAAGTGGCTAATAGTTTGATGAGTATTGGTGATTTAAATATTTGTTATAGTCAAATTTTATTGGTCAAAATTAATTGGAGAATGTGCATGGACAATTGGAAACAATTGTTTAATGGTTATATAATTGAGATGAGCGTGTAAAGATTATTTGAGCAATCTGATTGGTCAAGAAGGAAAATACTTGATGAAATAATTTAATTTCTTGATTAAATCCAAAAATGAAAAGGCACAGCTAGTGAATTTCAAATTGGACATAGAGATATGTGATATGAAGCCAAGTGTATGGTTAGATTGAAAAGGTATTATGTTTTAGAGTTTCCTATGGCGGTGGAAACCTAAGAGAAAAGGAAAGCAATATAAGTTGGAAAAAGAAGATGGTGAATGTATTGTTGATTGTGTGTTGGTGAGGAAAGAAGAAGAGACAAAAGGTGTGGTCCAACCAAATGTTAGAGAAGAATGTGAAGAATTTTGTTTGAGCTATAGAGGATCTAATCAAGTAAAGGAGGTTTCTATTTCACATATCATTCATACCTATTGTTTCATGATAGCTATAGTTGAGTACTAAATATCCTCAAGTGAGGTAGATCCTGATAGATCTTTGTTATATTGTAAATCTTGTATGGTGGCACTGTAATAAGTGTCTTGAGTCCTCTCACAAGGTACAATCTTTTTATGAGATTTAGGTAAAGCCTCTCACAAGGTTAAATGTTTTCATGTATATGTAAATTCCTTTCACAGGGTAAACCCTTTCACATGACATACTTCAAAAGAGTATATATTTGTGGGTTCCATCCTCACCATGGTTTTTCCTTGATTTGGGTTTCCACGATACCAAAAATCTTGTGTCTTTATGTTGGATATTTTTTTATTACACATTTACATTTGATTATTGATTTGTTTCTTTATTGGTTAAGTGAAAAGTGTTTAAATGTTGAAATCAGTAGATTATTGATTCACACCCCCCCCCCCCCCCCCCCTCAATAATATCATCATAGTAAGGTTAACAATTGGTATCAGAGCTTTGGTCCTTGGAAAATAATTTTAACAGCTTGAGGAAAAGATCTTGACAAGATGATGAAAAAGGAAGGTCCTAAGTTCAACAAGGATAGTTACCGAGGATGGTGTGGAAGGATGAAGTTGTACCTAAAAGGAATGGTTGATTAGTATTGGGATCATGTGACTAAAAGATATGTTCTTCCTAATGGAACCCTATCTGTTGAATAGTTGAGGGAAAAACAAGAGCACACTATAACTATGGAAGCAATAGCAAGTACCTTATCAGATGCAGAGCATATAAATGTGCAATATCTTGACACTTCTTATTACATGTGGGAGAATTTGAAAATAGTCTATGGAGGAGCTAGTGGAGCCATCACTGAAGATGATGTGGTAAGAAAAATCCTAAGAACTTTATTACCACATTATGCAATTAGAGTTTCTTCTATATAAGAAGTAAGGTCTTTAGGGACTATATTGGTTATTGTTGATTCTTTGGTTGGAAATTTAAATGCCTTTGAGTTGAAAAAATATGATAATAGCATGTCTAGAGAAGATGCAACATTTAAGTCCCATTTAAACTCTAGAAGGAATTATGAGCCTCCTAGTCAAACTACTTTAGTATATTATGGAAGTAATATTGATGATATCATTTCTGAGGAAAAAGAATAAGAGAAATTGGAAGCTTTGTTTGATAGAAGGTTACCTATAGGAAAGGGAAAGTATAAATAAAAATTATCCTTGAAATGCTTTGCATGTAGTAAGATTGGACATATTGCATCAAGGTACCCTGAGAACAATAAGAAACAGAAGAACAAGAGATATAAGCATAAAGGAAATAAAGAATATTATCTAAATGAGGAAGGTGTTATAGATGATGGATCAAATGATGATGATGTTGAGGAGATTATCTTTGTTGTTGTAAAGGAAGACAAGATAGAAGGTAGTGAGATTGTATTGTTATCAACTATGAACATGGGTGAGAATTGGATAATTAACAATGGCTGCACACATCACATGATTGGTGACAAGAGAAAATTCATTGAGCTTAAAGAATTTGATGGAGGATCAGTTAATTTTGTTAATGACATCCCATGTATGGTAAAAGGTAAAGGCACTATAGCACTGAATGACACTACAAACTGTGATGATGTCTACTAGGTATCATGACTGAACTACAACCTATTGAGTGTTTTTGAACTAAATCAGAAAGGATTTGTTCTGGAATTAGATAAAGGAATATTCAAGATAAAGAACAAATAAGGAAAGATGATTAGTACTGGAAAATTGACAAGAGGTAACTTATTATACTTAAATACATCTGTTAAGAAATGTTTGATTGGAAAGGTAGAAGACGGTTGGTTATGGCATAAGAGGTTTTGTCATGCTAATTTTGATAACCTAATCAAAGTTAGGAAGAAGAAAGTTGTTAGAGGTCTACCCTACCTTGAAAAACCTAATAATGTTGTTTGTAAAGATTGTCAATTTGGGAAGCTTACTAGTTCTACATTCAAAAGTAAAGGCTACACATGAGAATATACTTGATTTGGTGCATGTTGATTTATGTGCTCCTACGAGAGTTCAAAGTTATTATGGAGATAAATACTTTATGTTGTTTGTTGATGACTATTCAAGGATGATGTGGGATGTGTTTCTTAAAGAGGAATAAAAATCTTTTCATATGTTCAATATTTACAAAGAAAGAGTGGAAAAGGAAACTGGTAGGAGCTTAAAATGCTTAAGGTCAAATTAAGGTGAAGAATTTACATCATGTGAATTTTTTGCCTATTGTGAAGAAGAAGGGATTAAAAGAAAAATGTCTTCTCCTAGGACACCACAGTAGAATGGAATGGCTAAAAGAGGAAATAGGTTAGTGGTTGAATGTGCTAGGACTTTGATGATATAAAAGGGGGTTGCAATTTTTTTTGGAGAGAATCTATTAGCACTACTATATACACTTTGAATAGAGTTTTGATCAAGAAAGGAACATGAAAGACACCTTATGAAATATGGTATGGACACACTCCTAATGTAAGGTATTTCAAAATCTTTGATAGTAGATGCTTTAGTAAGAAGGGTGAAAACATAGGAAAGTTTGAAGCTAAAAGTGATGAATGAATATTTTGGGGGTATTCATATAAGAGTAAAGCTTACAAGTGTTCAAACAAGAGGAAAAATAAGATCATTGGGAGTGCTAATGTAAAGTTGGATGGGTTTTCTGATGAAAATGATGAAGCAAGAGGAGGAAACTTGAAGATTACAATGGGATAACATATGTGCAACCAATGATGGAAGATGAACATGTTGAGTGGAATGAAAAAAGACAAGAGGACAAAGAAAATGATGGTACACTTGTCCAGAATGAATATAAGAAACAAAGATATGAGCCTACCTTACCAAGGTTGGTTAAGTTAAATCACTCTCCTAATAAAATAATTGGAGATAAGAATGTTGGAGTATTAACTAGAAGGAAAGCTAGAGAGAGCACCTGCTTACTTTCTAATTTTGAGCCTAGAACTATTAAGGATGCACTGAAAGATGATGATTCATTGAATGCAATGAGAAGAGATAGAACAAATAGCAAAGAAGTAAACTTGGACTCTAGTACCCTGACCAGTAGATAAGAATGCGATTGGAACTAAATGGGTATTTAGAAATAAAATAAATGAAATAGGAGAAGTGGTGAGAAACAAAGTAAGACTTGTTTGCAAAGGATATGCACAAGAGGAAGGATTAGATTATGGTGAGACATTTGCACCTTTTTCTAGATTAGGAGTAAGGATACTACTTGCTTATGCATCTTACAAGAAATTTAAGGTTTATCAAATGGATGTGAAATCTTCTTTTCTGAATGGTATGCTAGAAGAGGAGGTTTATATTGAACAACTTGAAGGTTTTGAGAAGAATGATGGACAAGATTTGGTTTTAAAATTGAAGAAGGCATTATATGGACTAAAAAAAGCACCTAGAGTATGGTATTAGAGACTGCACTCATATCTTATAAAGATTGGATTTTTTAGAACAAGTGACAACAACAATGTTTATGTAAAGGTTGATGAAGAAAACAAGTTACTACTTGTTGAAATCTTTGTTGATGATATGATATTTGGAGGTAATGGTGACTTAAGTAGAGCATTTGCTGAAAAAATGAGAAAAGAATTTGAAATGTCAATGATAGGTGAGATCAAATACTTCATTGGCTTGTAAGTTTTACAACTTGATAATGGTATCTACAGTAGTGAGTCTAAATATATCAAAGAAATATGGAAGACATTCGGACTTGAGGAATCAAAACATGTTAGAACCCCAATGGTTATAGGTTGTAAACTATCTAAGGATGATGAATCTAATGAATTTGATCAAACTATGTACCAATCTATGATTGAAAAGCTACAATATGTTGTGCATAGTAGACTGGATATTGCATAAGAAGTTGGTTTGGTTGCAAGATTTTGAGAAAATCCTAAGGAAACACACTTGACTTCAATAAAGATGATATTCATATATTTAAGAGGAACAATAGATTATGGACTTCAATATGGTTATAAAGGAGATTTTTCACTAATTATTTATACTAATGTTGATTGGGCTGGAAATGTGGATGATAGGAAAAGTACAAGTGGTCAAGCATTCTTCTTGGGTGAAATACTTGTTGCTTGGACAAGTAAGAAGTAGAAATGTATTTCACAATCTACTACTAAAGTTGAATATGTTGTTACTGCTATCACTTACACTTAGGTGGTATAGATTAAGTAACTACTTGAAGGTATTCAAGAAAAGGTGACTGAACCTATTGTTATTCATTGTGATACTACTAGTGCTATAAACATCTCTAAGAATCAAGTGATGCACTCTAAGACTAAACATATTGCTATAAAGTATCATTTTCTTAGAGAACAAGTTCAAGAGAAAGAGGTAAGGTTGGAATACATTCCAACTATGGAATGAATTTCTGATATATTTACTAAGCCTCTACCTAAGGACAAGTTTGAATACTTGAGAGGTAAGTTAGGGCTCACTCCCCTATCTACACTTAGCTAAGAAGATGTTGTACTACATCAATCCTAGAATTTTATTATTGTATCTTAACTTGGATTGATGTATTAGTGACAAGTCCTAGAGTGGGGGTAGTTAAGATGTAAGAAAAAAAAATATATGTTGAATAGGAAATCAGAGAGAAGATTTGAAGATTGATACAAGTTTAGGTTGTTGATTGGAAACTTTGGCATTGTTGTCGAAGGGGGAAAATGTGTCATCAACACATTGGTACACATTGGATGAATGAAGTTTACATCTTAGGGGGAGACACTATACAGTTTGGAGAGCTACTGCTACATAGATTGGACTCTACAAGGCTAATGGGAAGATGAGAAGTTGAAGACAAAGATGAACCTAAAGAATCTATGCATCTGATCAGTTGGCTAGTCATATTGCTTTTGGACACATAGGTAAACAAACAAAGAGGTATGTGTTGATTTGTTGTGTTTTCATCAATGCCAAAGGGGGAGATTGTTGGCATAAATGATGAAGAGTAATAACATAAAGGAAGTGGTTGATCATATGTGTAAGGTAAATTGGTTTAGATCATGATTTGATAATGATACATGATAGGTATGGTTGAGAAATGATCAGTTATGGTATTGTCATTGATGTCAACTATTAACTTTATGAGCTTTTGATGATGATCGTGGAATACATCATGTTAATGGTAATATGTTGAGGTGTTGTTCTAAAGAAGTGTTTGGAAACATGTTCGGATGCTACATGTAAAATCTTAACTTCTTGTGATGACTGGTGAGACAGATTTAGCGAAGCTTATTAGAGAAAGTAAAATTGTTAAGACATCAATTAACAAGAATATGATGATTTTATCATTATGGTTATGAGTTTGATTGTTTAGGTATTTGGTTGTGTTTGGAGGTTACCTAAAGCTTCTAAATGCCAATCCTACCACTGTGATTCATTTTGAGAAAAGATATGAGATATTTCAAAGGATAAACAATGATATAATTTGAAAAATGTTAAGTTTCTAAATGGCTAACAGTTTGATTGGTATTGGTGATTTAAATTGTTGTTATAGTCAAATATTATTGGTCAAAATTCATTGGAAAATGTGCATGGATAGCTGGAAACATTTGTTTAATGGTTATATCATCGAGATGAGTGTGTAAAGAATATTTGAGCAAGTTGATTGGTCAAGGAAAATACTTGATGAAATAATTTAATTTCTTGGTTAAATCCAAAAAATGAATAGGCGCGACCAATGAATTTCAAATTGGACATAGAGATATGTGATATGAAGCCAAGTGTATGGTTAGATTGAAAAGGTATTACACTTTAGGGTTTCATATGGTGGTGAAAACCTAAGACTAAAGGAAAGCAGTATAAGCTGGAAAAAGAAGACGGTGAATGTGTTGTTGGTCGTGTGTCGGTGAAGAAAGAAGAAGAGACAGAAGGTGTGGTCCAACCAAGTGTTAGAGAATAATGTGAAGAACTTTGTTTGAGATACAGAGGATTTGATCAAATAAAGGAGGTTTCTATTTCATATATCATTCTTACCTTTTGTTTCCTAATAGCTACAATAGAGTACTAGATATCTTCAAGTGAGGTAGATCATGACAGATCTTTATTGTATTATGAATCTTGTATGGTGTCATTGTAATAAGTGTTCTAAGTCTTCTCACAATGCTACCTCTCACAAGGTACAAGCTTGTTATGAGATTTAGGTAAATCCTCTCACAAGGTTATATTTTGTCATGTATATGTAATTGCCTTTCATAGGTCATACTTTAGAAGGGTATAGATTTGTGGGTGCCATCCCCATCATGGTTTTTCCCTGATTTTGGTTTCGATGATACCAAAGATCTTGTGTATTTGTGCTGGATGTTTTGTGATTGCACATTTACATTTGATTATTGAGTTGTTGCTTTATTGGTTAAGTGAAAAGTGTTTAAATGTTGAAATCAGTACATTACTAACTCACCCCCCCTCTTCGTAATCTCGTCATTGTAAGGTTAACAGAATGATCCACCTTTGTTGGACATGTGATTACACCTAGTGTGATTGATAGGTTATCACTTGCATATCTCCTAATTATCATACATTTTCTATATATGCAGGCACATCTACATTGTATGTATCCATTATCATTTGATCATTATTGATTTATTCATTTGATCATATCATCTTGTCTCTCTTATTTGTGCTATCTATAGCTTCTAGATCTTGGCATTACATTCATTTTAATGGGCAAATTCTTACACTCCTCAACTATTGTAGTCCCTTTTCTCCTTGAAAGAAACCATGAATGATGTGTTTATAATTATTGACTATCTTAGTGTTGAAATGCAATTGTAAATCCATTTTTTTTTCATTTAATGTTGAAACCAAACTTTTCCAAAATTTGAATAAGGAATCTACATTTATTTTTGTCATGGGCTTTGTTGATATCTAGTTTGAAGATAATTTCTTTGAGGTTTGTTTTACAAATGGAGTGTACTACCTTTTGTGCTATAATAATACCATCAGTGATGTTGCATCCCAGAATAAAGCCACTTTATTCTTCTAATATTAGTTTGGGAAGTATAGTTTTGAACCATTTTTCCATTACTTTAGCAATGATCTTATGAATTGTATTACATAGTGATATTGCAAATGATTTTCCTTCTATTCTTTTGAGAACTAGGACCATGTTTTTGTTGCTCAAAACTTTGAGGATCGTGGATTTTTCCTAGATTCTTACACCATTAACCATATTTCTTATCCCGTGAATTCCCAATATTCTTGGAAGATTAAAGTTGTAAATTTGTTTGGTTATGGTGCTTTGTCACAACATAGTTTGAATGTAGCTTTATTGAATTCTTATAATGTGGTTAGTCTCATTAGGAATTGATGTCAAGACTATGGACGTTTGACTAGTAGTGAGGCTCAATTCAAGATGCTTTTGAAGTATGGATACCTTACATAGCTAATTGTGATGGATCTTAGGGAGTTTTCAATGTCTTTTGAGTTGGAATGAGTGTAGGTGTACACACATAGGTAATCAAAGATGAAGGTTCTTAGCTCAATTTGTGGTTTTTTGTCCACTTTGAGTATGCTTCCTAGTTATTTGGTAAATGAAAAGAGAATTAATCAAAGGTTCTAAGTTTAAAAAAAAAAATTATTCTTGAAATTTTTAGGAACATTTCCTCAATGGAGTTGTTAGATGGTGTGACCTTTTCACACCATTGTCCCATTGTGAATGGGGAACCCCTCTTTTTCACTTCTTGATTAGGTTAGTTTTAGAGTTTTAATAGTACAGTATCAATTCTGAGTTCCCAAAGCTGATTTTGGGTCTCCAAAGTACGAAAGTTGATATTTCATTGAGTGAATAACATAAGTCCCTACCTAGAAAACTACATCATATAAACTTAGTTGTGTCCAATGCCAAAGTCTCTTGTATGTAGTGTAAACCTTGGGCTTGCCTTATTGAACATGCAATATTATACATTGTTTAGCACTTAAAGATTCCTTGTCTAAGAGAGGATTGGACATGTGGTTTTTCATCTTGGAACACTAAGTGTTATGTCCTTCACATTGAGGCGGTCACAAAAATCACATCAATAAGATCTTTTGGTGAAATAGTTGGGCTTCTTTCCTATAGAGCCAAAAAACAAGGTTCAAACCTCATGGGGTCACTCTCTACAATGTCAACAATGGAGAATTTTGTACCTTGACACTTTGTGAGATAGTGGGCTTCTTGTCTAGGATTTGTCTGGCGTGATTTGGCTAGTGTTGGTTTCTAGCATAGTTGTATCCCCCTCAAGTGTGATTTCTTTTTCATGCCTTTTCTCCATGTTGGTTTGTTAGAGGGACACATAGTAGAACATGGGGGAAGGATCCATTTTTAGTACATTCATCTCTTGGCGATAAATAGAGGAGATGTATTTTAGCAAGACCTATTTTTGCTTGTGCTATGTGGATTTCACCTAGATTAATATTGTCTAGTTCTTCTTTTCTTAGGATGCCTGGATATGGGCCTCTAACATTTCTATAGGTTGTGTCTTCATTGTTTTAAATGGTAAGAGAGGTGCAAGGGTGGTATGTGATGGTGTTCTATAGTTGGTTGCATTGAATGTTGGAATTGGAGACTTGCACCTCTGTGTTGCTATTTCTTCTTTGATGGAGGCCTTTCCTTGGTTCCCGTGTTTTGCTTTATGCCTTTGGATTGTGGAGTTTTTGGTCACATTACCTAGGATTGCGGTTATCACATTTTTTTATCATGTGGGGTGCTGGATCTAGACCTCTAGTGTTGGTAGAGGTCACGTTTTCATTGTCTATTGGTTTGGTTAAATTTAAGGTGGGGTATGCAGATGTATTGAACTTGGTTGTGTTGAAGGTTGGAGTTGGAGTTTTAAACCCTTATGCTAATGATGATCCTTTGATGGAGGATACTCCTTGGTTTTATTTCTCTTCTTCAAGCATTGGGAAGGTGGGATATCTAGACTCCATGTCTACAGTTGGTGCTCTTTGTGGTGCCTTTTCTACTCTTTGACTCCTGCTGTCAGGAGTTGGTCTCTACCACAACTTTGTTTTCTATGGAGGGAAGAAGGGATTAGTTGGTAGAGGGTTCTTTGTCATTTCCTTAGGATTTCAAAATCTTTTCTTTATTGTTTGTTTGATAGGTGATGGATAAACCTTTTGTTTCCTTACTTGTATCTGCACTCCTAGTAACCCTATACATGTGGACATTACTTTTGTATGTTTGTTGGTTCTTTTTTATTGGTTTTAGTCTTCAAGATCTATCTTGAAGCCTTCATTAAGCACAACCTAGTTGGTCCTTCAAAGGCTCCTATTAAGATGGAGTTACCTTATCTCAACCAGCATTCCTAGTAGTCCTACAGAGGTGGACATTTCTCCTATAGGTTTGGATATGGCTCATTTTTTGTAGTCTCGGAGCTCCAATTTGAGGTCTTAATTGTGTACACCTTGGTTGTTCCTTCAAAGTATCCTATTGAGGTGGGGATGGTTTATTTTCTAGAATCCTTGTCTTCTATTGAGATCGAGACAATTCTAGGTTTTGGGGTCTCTTAGACACGAGGGTGTTGGCCCTCTCTCAGATCTTGTCCAAGATTTTGTGTGTAAAGTTTTGAGTTTGATTGTTAGTCCCTTCTATTCATGGTGTGGGTTGTTTGTAGGTCTTCATGTCTATTGTAAGTCGCTTGTTTGACCCATGTGTTGTAATGGACTTCTATGACCTATCTATAAGTGACCAATTTTGGTGTAGTTTATCTATCTTTGAAGCCATTGTTCAATAAGGTTAACATCCAAATTTGTAGCTTTATAATTAAAAACATCCTTGATGATCTCTTTTTATTTTAGGAATCTTTCTTACCTTCCATCACCTTAAAATTAATTGCGCCCTTTAAAATTCTTGCAATTATTTTATATGGCATCTCACTTAAATTCCTTGGAATGTGTGCTCTTTGTAGTGTTGGTAGCATATGAGCTACCTAACATAATATAGTTTTCTAGCCTATGAGTTACCCAAGGTGTGTTGTCTCTTACAAATCGATTTCATTCAAATAGCGTGTTAGTTGTTCATTCAATTAATTAAAAAAGTTGCTAACTAGTTATTGCAAGTGTAACATCTTTATATATCCACTCTGCTTGGGCAAATCTCAATCTCCCATATATCATTTGATTGACCATTCTCTCTGCATCTTCAAATTCTGACAAAATGTACTTGTGAATGCCTCTACAAACTGATCGACATCTTTTTCTATAATTGATAATTGGCTATGAATTCAGTAGCTTTCTGTCATTACTCTCTTTATAATTGTCTCTTTTTTATTGCGTATAATTTTTAAGAATTTGGAGAACGATTATATTTAACATAGTCTATATTTTGGTGTGATTTTAATATGTTGTTTCTCATAAGAAACTGAGACTGCATAATTCAATGCACAAGACATTAGTCCTAAAAATTAGTCTCAAAACGAGAACATCTTTCACTAGTAGTTTAGAAGTAGGGTAATAGTCTATATGACACTCATGAATAAATGGTTCATTTAGGGAAGCATCCAAGCAAGCCATAAGAATTATTATCCCAAGAAATCATGGTTTACATACCTAAATCTTGTATTTGTGCAATAATTTCTTTATCAACTTAATAGATGTTTTATGTGTAGTATG
The DNA here is from genome assembly GCA_027943335.1 of Chamaecyparis obtusa. Lineage (NCBI taxonomy): Eukaryota > Viridiplantae > Streptophyta > Pinopsida > Cupressales > Cupressaceae > Chamaecyparis > Chamaecyparis obtusa. The sequence continues at coordinate 2,580,787 of BSBK01001922.1, forward strand.
TTAGCCTATGAATTAGTGACAAATCTCTGAAACCAAAGTATTATTCAGAAATTGCAGCATACGATTTTATTTCCTGCATATGCAAAAAATTGATGCAAGCTTTTTTTATGGGTGATGTATGTTGTAAGTGCTTTTTGTTTTCAACTATTATATTAAACTTTTGATTTTAGATGTAATGTACTTAACTGTAGGCCGGGCAGAAATGAAGATGTAGTTGTAGTGTGTTAAACTTTAGTTAGACAATTTTCGATTGTCTCTATTATGTATTAGTGTGCAAATTGTTAGATTTTCTAATCTAAACACGATGTAGATAAAGTCTCTGTCTTACAAATAGTTCTAACAGAATTTGCAAAAACACAAAGAAAATCAACAAACACTATTCTAGCACTCCATTCTAATGATGGATTATAGAATATGATCCAAAATGTTTATACAAAAACCAACACACAATCAAATCTAGAAACAATCTTTTATTTAATTCATAGATTGTAGAAATTAATACATTTAATCAACAGTCAAACCATTTCCTTTTTTAAAGGATAAACAAAACTGTGCTACAGTCAATCTGTGATTTTTTAACAGATAAAAAAAACTTTGTTACAATAATTTATACAATTTCAACAGGGAGGACAAATGATTCAGGTGATCTATAGCTTGGCCAAAGCCAGATGTCAAAACTGTCACAGATAATTCTATTCCAGAACATGGATGAGGAGGATTCTGTCTGAGGTATTCCTCAAAATTTGATTGGGTTTTCATTGTCAATGCCAATCGATAAGCATTCCCTCCATTTTAAATGTAAATTGTCTTCCACACTCACACTTTAACTTATCTAACATGCTTTTTTTCATAATCAACATTTGAACTTTTATGACACAAAAGCCTGTCTCCAAGATTTTTCCTATAAAACTCTGCAATCTTATCAATGGCATCTTCAACATCTACATATGTCATGTTCCTGTTTGTCAAAACGTTGTCACAAAATGTGGCAAGAAATTCCCAAATACTATATCCTGCAAAAACTTTGAAAGGCTACCCTGAGTGCATTTTTGAAAAGGCAGTGGTTCATAAGTTTCTCCCCAACACATTGCAAGTATTTCTGATGCAACTGGAAAACACTCCTCACAAACTGATATTTTTCACTTGCAATTACTTCTTTTTGATTATTTGCCTTTATTGCGTCTGCCACCATCTGTCCTCCATGTTTAACCAATGAAGTACCATGCCTGGTAACATGCTTTCTAAATATCTTGGCCATGAGCTGAATGCCTTGATCTATTCCAGAATACAACCCAAACACCTCTGAAAGATCATCCATCTTCTCATTTGTCAACAATGGATGGAAATCCAAAAGTTATCTTGCATGCTTGCAAAGAAGTTCATTTTCTACCATTTCTACATACCTATTTTGGCTACGCTCATGCACACAATACATTGCAATTGTTTCTTTCTCCAACCTTAAATACTTAACAACCTTCAACAAGTAGTCTAGACAAGAATACTGACATATCCATGAAGTAGACTTTCTGGAGTAGTATATGGTGGTATTTTCAATAATTAACCAAAAACTAGATTCAGTTTGGAGCACATACCCCAAAACCCTAAACATTTTTGTCTATCATCTGTTGCTCAAAAAGCGGCCATTGGTTCCCACTTTCAGTCTATCCTGCAACTTAAAAAATGTACAATCTATACACTCTAATGTAAACATAGATATTAAAACCCTTCACTTAATGTGAAAGCTCTCTGAATATTAGAAAGAGGGCCCTGATTGAGTTGTCTATATTTTGGGAAAGGTTGGATAAGGATGACAAAAATGATTGAATAATATTTTGTACTAAAATTTATGTTATTTACATTTGAAGGTTAAGTTTGTTGTCTTCTTTTGTCCTTGATGCACTGCAGTGACTGTTTTTATTGTCATCCAGCTGTTAAGCTGAGGTGTGCTTGTACTGTGCCGTGCGGATAGACTTGAGTTAAACTTGAGTTGTATTATGGTTTTTGTTGATTCTTGGTTGTCGACATTTGGCTCTTATTTTTCCACATGTTTTTTATGCATGGTGGACGTGAAACTTATTTGAAATTTCATTAAGGACTTTTTGATCATTATCATCAAGAGGCTTTACATGAGTATCATTTTTTTTTCTTGCCCTAACTGAGGGCACCGCCATGATTACTACAATGAATTTTTGGTGACACTGTGTTGACTTCGTGATTATGGGTTTTTACTATGATACTCTTCTTTTTAAGAGGAACAGGGTAATATGATTTTTATGGTATCTTTGCATCTTCTTTACAAGTATTTGTTATCTGGTTTCAGAAGGATAATCTCGCTCTATCTTACTATGTTATGGATCTAAGATATTTTTCCTCTATCTTATTCTATTACGATACAATGGCTGATACATGCTTTGTTTGCTGTGTTGAAAATCTCTCTGAGCATTTTATCTTCAGTGGTTACGACTGGATACCACACTAACAGTGTTTGTATGGTTCTTTGTCAATTCAGTTACTATCACAAGGTATGCATCTTCAGCCAGTTTTTCTTTCTTGGCAAAGAACAGTCAAGGTTTGACAAAATGACAGTTTTTTTGTGCATATTCTTGAAGGTTTTTTTTTTTACAACACAATATGTTATGTGAATATGCTGTCTTATTCACAATGACCTAAAATGATTCACGGAAAGGGATTGAGAAAAAACTTATCAGCTTTTCAGCATTACTTTTGGTTTGGCTATTTGCATATTGTTTAAAAAAGGAGATTTGTGTCATTTTGACACTTGGGTATTCACTGCAAGCATTTTATTTTGAATAAGTTGTGGTACAATTGATAGTTACACGGTTTTTGTGTAACAAATCTGTTATGAACGATTCAGTTGAGTTTGGTTCTTGAGAAACGATTTTTTGTTTTCACCAACAAATTTCGGTGAAGGGTTTTTGAAAACAATTTTAAAAATAGTTCTTACATTCGGTTATTGAAAATCAGTTTTATGTTGAACTGATATTGCTATCAGTTGCAACATCTGATGTAATTGATCTTTGAAAATGTATTTTGTATACTTCCTATTTAAGAGGAAGATGTGGATGTAAAAGTGTGAAAAAAGAGAGACTATTCTCGGATATGAAAATCATTGAATGTATATCTTAAATAGTTTATATATATAAGATGTATGCGGTATGAAATGCATACAGTTATATATATAAACTGTATTCACACGGATTTATTTTGGAGAAAGAATTGAAGGGCTATAGCCCAAGAAGGCAGTTGTAGCTTCTATTGTATAAAGAGGGTTATTGCTCGATAAAAGTACAGGTTCAATAGGAGTAGTTTTTCTCCCTGTGACAAAACCGTAAGGTTTTGAAGGTTTCCCACTCGGCAAAAATCTTGTCTTATTTTGTGAGTGATTACTTTCCATATTGTTTATTTTCTACAGCTTATGAATCTATCATTTAAGAAGTTTTGAAGTTAGTTGCAGTAATATTGTTAAATTTATTCTATTCTGATTCATCCCCCTCTCAGAACTGTCACCACTTCCAACAAAGTTAAATATTTTTTTCCTTTTCCTAAGAAAATCTCTTGTATGGGAAAGAAATTCTGCCAAAAGTGACATGAATCAAACAAAATTCTCCAAGCTAAGTCATTAAAATCTAATCCTTTATTAGCCAGACTTCCTTCTACAGGTCTGAGCACAAAAGAAGCAACAGAAAACAATGGCAAGGAAGAGGCAGAGTATGCACAATGTTGAAACATAAACAAGGTCTGTGGACTTATTTATATAGTACATGCAAAACTATGTTTCTAACGCTGCACAATTTAAGCCATGAGGCCTTTGACAGTCTTCCAACTGTTAACATAACTGCAACCTCCTACAAAGACAGGAATTCCAAGAACTCTATTTTCATGTCTTCTCTTGTATTGAAAATTGGAGTGCCTCCAATTCAACCAATGAGAACCTGATAAGTAGGAGATATTTTCCACAGCAAGTCAAATTGTGATATTGCTATCAGGATTCAACTGTGTAGTTTTTTGAGTCAAACTCATTGACCCATGATTCATGAGTAGTGGTTCACACGAATCCATCTCTCATGAGAATTAATGAGTGCTAAGTGTTCCATTCATTCTCATGAGAGATTGAACCACTACTCATGAATCATGGGTCAATGAGTTTGACTCAAAAAACTACACAGTTGAATCCTGATAGCAATATCACAATTTGACTTGCTGTGGAAAATATCTCCTACTTATCAATTGATGAGCTTAAGGGGCTTTCTAATGAATGGTTCATAAGGCACAACACTTGGTGAGGGTTTTGCAAATGAGGATGCAAGTAGAGTGGGTTTAGCCATGGAGGAAATTCCGTATTTAAGCGCGTTTGAGCTGGAGTAGTACTGGGATGGGTGACCTCCCGGGAAGTCCCGGTGCTTCACCTCTGTGAGCATCACCTAGATCCAATGAGTGCTAAGTGTTCCATTCATTCTCATGAGAGATGGGTTCGTGTGAACCACTACTCATGAATCATGGGTCAATGAGTTTGACTCAAAAAACTACACAGTTGAATCCTGATAGCAATATCACAATGAGAACCTGCCAAAATTAATATTTTACAGTTTTTAAAATTTTTTTATCATCTTTCTCTATGAATGATTATATTAAAGTTAAGCTCAAAAAATTGAGCAATGTTATTGGCTGTTAAAAACTTGTTTAATCACAGTTTAAGCAGGAGAGTGACAGACGTTTTTAAAAGAAAAAAATCAATAAGCCCTCAATTCAAAACATTGAAGAGACGGTAAAAAGGGACTAAGTACACATGCAGACAGAAGGTGAGCTGGTGACAATTAATCATCAATACCAAGCTCTACAAACCTATACGAGGCCTCGCAGGAAGTGAGTTCTTGTGCTTTGTAATTTTTAATATTTTCTGATGATCTGTTGCTAATAATTTCAATCCAATCAAAACATTGATAATTCCTTTTCATATATTATAGACTTTAAAAACTTGCACATTTTCTTGCGAGAACATAGGATTAAAAAGAAACTAACAAAAATATGAAGTATGATTGGTTTATTCTATTAAAGATTACACTGTTTAATGTTTTAGGCGTTGTCAATAGTTCATTTTCTTGCTAGAACATAGGATTAAAAAGAAAATAACAAAAATCTGAAGTATGATTGGTTTATTCTATTAAAGATTACACTGTTTAATGTTTTAGGCGTTGTCAATAGTTCATATGAAACTAGAATGCGTTATGTTTAGCACCATCCATCTTGAACTTGTGAAAGATAAATGTGGAAAGTAAAGAGCTCCTTGGCATTATTCTTGAGTGCAATTCAAGAGGAGAATTCAGACCTCGGAAAAATTGCATACGATGATCCTCAACTTTTGTTTCATGATAATCCCCAATTAAGGGGTTAGTTATAACAGGCATGGTAAAGATGGGGATCGCAATTATATATTTTGCAGACCCCCTTCATTGGGCTCCAAGGAGCTGAATTTTGATCATGATGGGACAGGTTGTATTCTATGTTGTAGCTTGGAGGTTTCTCACTCTCTCTAGGCAAAGGGAACTCTGAATGTATGAACATGAATATGATTATATCCTTGCACTTTCGAGCACCCAAACTCTATCGATGATCAATTGTATAGTGATCAGAGATGCCCCTACAATATCTAAGATTTGAGTACTAGCATTGTTAAAGCATTTGAGATTTGGATAAAATCTTTCGAGTTCAACAGAATCTAGAGGGTACAATGTGAATTTTTGTAGGACTTTAAGTATAGTACTGGATTGTGTTAACTTGTGGTGACTGATCAGAAAGTACTGTACACTTTTCCTCCCGATCTTGCCGGAGGCCGACATACTTTTGGTAATTTTTGGGCCGACATGTTGTAACTCATTCTAACACTAAAGCGGCAAAAATATTGTATAATATGGCTTAGGGTTAGGGATTTCATTAAGTATGATTTTAGTACTTGCGGCGGAATTGAGTTGTAAGATATTACGGATTGTAATCAGGTTGTAATCACTGGATAATAAAATATTGGACTCGCTGTTGGTGGATGTAATCCAGGGATTAAGTGAACCACGTTAAATCTGTGTCTTGTGTTCTCTTTTGTATGGTTTTATTATTTTTTCTGATATTGGTTATATTTGCACATAATTGTTATTTCTGCCTTGCTAATCCTAACAGATTGCTCAGTGACAGAGTTATCCCAAGTTTAGATACTAAAATATTCATGTTTTTGACAACTACACCTACTCAGAGGATAAGGATAATGGACCCAAACCCTACCAGAGCTCAATGGTAAAGTGGTCAGAAGTGTCGTTCAATCTAAAAGTATTTTACACTGGGAAATCTTGGAAGGTTGGCCAAACATAGGAGGTAAAAATGGTAAAGAATCATGATATCTAGTGGATTATTATTGGAATTTATAATAGTTAAAGTGATGAATGGCATTGTGCTTAACAGGTCCACATCTCTACTCTTTGCATGAGATGTTTGCTATACTCTTACACATAATGCTAGAACAAAGCTTTGAAAATGTTAAGGGAACGCACAAATTCACCATCAATTTATTTGGTGCCATGATTTCTATTTCTTTTTGTGATGAATCCTGGCAGGAGGAGAACAACGCTGAATTTCAGTTTACATAAGTTGAAACAACTTCAGATTGTTCAAAATCCTTCAAGACTATAGAAAATCTTCATTCAATGTGTTAGAATTTTTGTGATTTGACAGACAGAGGCCAAATCTTTAGAAAATATTAATCTATACAATAGCCTCCTCGTCACTGTCTACTGTAATGAAAAGAAGACAGAGACTTGAAAGTATGCAGTTTGCAATTACCGAGTATTATATAGAAATTGCAGCAAATGGTTTTATTTCCTGCATATGTAAATGGAGGTTGTAATTTGTTTCTATAAACTTTAAATGTTGCAAGTGATTTCTCTTTCTTACTGTTAACAAAAATTCTGGTAAAGCTTAGCTGTAATTTACTTATGAGTAGGCAGGGCAGAAATGATAATGCAGTTGTCTTATGTTGCTCATTAATCTTCTACTTTTCTTTTCTCCAGGCCATCAAATCATATAATGTAACAATATATCAAAGAGAGAACATCATAAGAATTGCAGGCCATCAAATCATATAATGTAACAATATATCAAGGAGAGAACAACATAAGATTTACAGTTCAGTGATAGAATAAGTTGCGAAGCATCAAATACAGAAATATCTAATTGGCCTCTTCTCTGAGCCAATGTCAAGACATGTCGATATTTTTTTAGGGGAACTCCAGTCCTGTGTCAAACTTTGAGGAATCGCCACCCTCCCACACACTGTGAATTTCACTCTTACAACTTTCCAGAAATTGAAGCATCTAATGCAAAGACATTCATAACCCAATTTTTGAATCCAAACACCAACAACTGAGGAAGGTTTAATAGAGTGCTTGATTGCTTTTCTTAAATTAATCTTGATTGCATAGGTGGATAACTAATCATCCCATGTGGTGCTCAAACTTTATGACATGTTCCCCTGAGAACTTGCCAACCAATTTGAAGTTCATGGGGAAGTTTATACATTCAGATCCATAATGGGACATCTTAAACTATCCACAATATAGAATCAATATAAAAAATGATGATGTCCTGTATCTTCAAGACTGCTGCAAGAGAGAAGAGTTTCTCTAGTAAGAAAAAGGAGGTTCTTAAGAAGTGGGTTCTTTTAAAATTGCCACCCAAGTATGGCTTGGTTAAACAAAACACAAGCGAATTTGATGGAAAACAAGGAAAACAAGGAAATTGAAATAAAGAATAATTTTCTGGAGCTTAATGTTTATTATAACTAATGAAGCAAAAGCACAAGATCTTTGAATTAGGAGAAAAAAAAGAATTTAGAAAATATATAATAGAGTGACTCCAAGATAATGATAAGATCTGCAGTTCAGGGCTAGAATAAGTTGTGAAGTATCAAATTCAGAAATATCTGACTGCCCTCTTCTCTGATCCGATGTCATGGCAAGAAATTGTACACTCTAGGATTTTCTTCATCTCTCTCTATAAATTCCCTGTTTATCAGATTTTCAATTCTCCTTTTTATTTCCTTTATTTGTGGCGTGAACATGTCTTGAACCTGCTCAATACATTGCACCACCAACTCCTTATGAGCTAGTACTTTTCTGGTCTTCATAATTCTTATGATAGAAGCATCTATTATATGATGTCTATCTTGAAATACAGCCTTTTTTTTTTACATAGGCCGTGGGTGCCGAAAGTCTGATCTTTCTCATGTTACATGAAAAATTTGCATTGAATTCAAAATAGTCTGTTTCTATCACAGATTGGGTATCTGGTAATTTACTTAGGATTTTGTATTTTGAACATGCAAGGGATTTCAGCAATGTAATTGTATCTTCAACTTCTAAATTCTTATTGAACAACCTCGACGGTTTGCTTAACCTTCGCAATTCCATTTTCAGCCAAACTTAGCCTCTCTGTTTCATTGAACAACAATAGTGCACTTGCTTGACAAGGTGTTCCAACAATTTGAATTTCACCTTGTTCAAATCTTCCAATAATAATGCATGTTCCAAGATAATATTTCCACGTTAGCCTTCTGTTCATTTTTTCTGCGTTATAGAACTCTTTGAATGACTCTAATTGTCTCACCATTTCAACAGGGAGGACAAATGATTCAGGTGATCTATAGCTTGGCCAGAAGAAAGATGTCAAAACTGTCTTCAGCCAAACAGACTTCAATAAAATTGGCATTTTCTCATTGAAAATCAACTGCAGCTGGCGAATGCATTTATCGCTGCACAAAAGATACATTTATCAGAATTGTTGTACAGACTTCTCAAATTTGTTTTAAATTGCATTATCAAAATTTTCCCCAATCTTCAATTGCAATTTAAATTCTGTGTCATTTCATGGCCAGAAAAAACATTGAATTTAATGAGTTTGATACCTGTCTGTGCTTGAATAATAGTTGCCTTGCATTCTCATCCCACTGCATAGTAACAGTAGAAGCCTGTACAGTATGTATTAAAAATGGATCATATGTTTTTAAGTTTACGAAACTTATATTTTTATTTTTAAAGTTTGGAAATAGAATTGCTATCATTCCAAGTAATTATATATTCATTTCTTCAGTTAAAAAAATTATGTTCTTAAAAGAGAGGTCGCAAGTTCAAATTTCACAAGGAATAGAATAAGAAGAGGAAAATTCCGTGTCAAAAAAATTAGAGTTTAATTGAATTTAAAATCTTAAAGAAAATAAATTTATTGATGTAGTAATTTAAGAAGTAAGAATTATTAAAATATTAAGTAATTCAAGTTATTATAAAATTAAAAACTAGCACTTGCATCAGAAGGAGGTGCAAGGGTTACACCAATAGACAACTATATATAAGTTAATATAATTTATCCGTACATAAAAGATACATTAATTTTATTTATCATTTTTTTATATAAAGATATATAAAATATGGTGTATAAAATTTTTTTTTTTGTGTATAAAATATTGCATAAGGTATTTGAAAATATACTCATTACATAGTCCTTTAAAAGAATATTTTGTAACAAGTTCAAATTAGTTTGGAATGCCATCCCCAATTTGTTTTGCTTACCCTATCCGGTAGTTAAAATTTACATCCTTGATATTAGTCATGCTAGCTTGCTTATGATACTCTTTGAAAGAGTATATTTTTTGACATAAATACACGTGTCACAAAGAATGTTTGATAGATTTTTTTGTAAGATAGTATTATTGAAGTTGGAAAGATGATTACATGCAAGAAAAAAAGAGCAATTGATAAAGTGAAGGTAACTATATCTTTGCCAACATAGATGGTGGTAGAAAGAAAGGTGACACTTGAGGAAAAGGGAAAGTGAAGGGCCCTAGACTACATAAGGGACATGTATCTAGTGAGGAGGCTATGGTAGATTTCATGGCATTCAAATACAATAGAATTACAAACAATGCTTTGTGACAATGGATTATGGTAGATTTCATGGCATTCAAATACAATAGAATTACAAATGATGCTTTGTGATAATGGATTGTGCAATTTGAGAGATGAAAAAGAATGTGGATGTCTCCTCATGTCTAATTTTGTTGACAATGGATAGAGCTTCTATTAGATAATGGTTACACATTGGGAAGGTGTAATTTTTTTGGTGTTGATGTAGTACCCCGCCCGTAGTTTGCTTTTAGGTTTCTTTATGTTTCTATGGTTTGACCGAATTCTGTTTAGGTCACTTTTGATGTGATCGATTATTATGATTAATAAATGATGATTATGGATTTCTGTATCATGTTATTGCCTAGATTAGATGATAATATCATTTGATGTTATGTTTATGTTTTATATTAATTCATGGTACTGATCCCATACTAGCATGTGTATGGTTGTCATGTGTTTGCATCTGTTTGACGTGTTTGTTTGGTAGAGGATGGAGGCGTAGTTACTCGCATAGTCGAGATCCACACGACTGACTGTACCTTATCATTGTTTGATATATATTATTGTATGTACATGCTTCGTCTAGTTGTGGTGACAGGTTCGCAGGTACAAGGCATCGTCTTTCCTGAATTGGCAGGAGTGAGCGTGCCCACAAACATTTATCTCAATGGTAAAGAAGAGAGATAATATACAAACCCAAACCCTAACCTAAGCCAAATTGTCCTAGGATTGGACAAGTGTCGGTTTGACTTCCCTACCCGAATTCATTCGGTTGGCATGAGTTCGTGGTTCCCTTCTCCTGTGTTTGTTTGGTTTTATGTCTTTTGGTTTCAGTTGATTTGTGGTTATGTGAGTGTTTATTCATTTATTGATTTTAGTCGATTTATGATTATATAGATTATTTTATGTGATTATCAATGTTAGGTGCATAGTTGAATTTAATGATTAAATATGTTCCTAAAATTTAATTGAGGAAATTAAATTAAAGTTAATTATTTGAGTATTTGAGAAATTAATATCATAGTTAGAAAATAATGTTAAATTTATCTCTTATGTTATTGTATGATTATTAATTAATTAAAAATCAAATATTAAAGATATTTAGTTTTAATTAATTAATTATGTGAAAATAGGATTATTATTGTTCATTAGATGTTAAATTATTAAATTGCATGATTTAATGATGTTAGGAATATTAAATTATTTAATAATAAATTTTATTATCAACATGTGCTTTATTGAGTTTGAATTTATCTTGTTTGAAAATGTGACAACTTGTCTTTAGGAGACTAAGTTGAGTTGTGCACAATTAAATTTATTTTTAATTATTAATTAGTAATTTCTCTCAACAAAAGAGGGAGAGTTGGATTAGGAGTTCTTTTGTGAGTCATCTAGGGTTTTGCATGATTGGTGGAGTTGAATCCCTAATAGGGGGAATTAGCATTCATTTGGGAAGAATCATGTTGTTGGAGATTTGAGGAGAGGCTTCTTGGAGAATTTTGGCATTTTTTTGTTGTTCTTGAGTCTTGTAATCTGTGATGGATGTTGTTTCAATGTGAGTAAATGGTAATTGCTTTCGCACTATTGTTTATCTTGTATGTTAACTTTAGAAAAAAAAAAAAAAAAGTTCACCAAACTTAGTAGCATGTTAGGTTATCTTCTCTTGGGTTCCCTGGCGGGGCGTTACATTGTTCACATCCTTTCATGTGATTCTATACTATTGATGATTGTTTGTTCATATTTGCTTCATGATGATATATTTGAGTTGACTCCCCTGATGGTGGCTCAATATCACTATTTCCTAGAACACTTTCATGGAGTTAATAGGTTTCAAATCTATTACTATGTGATGTGGAGGAGAAATTGCTAAGAAGTTGAAGGTGACACCACCAATGAATGCTATTAATATATTTTTGGTTTATTGTGTGGATGAGGGAAACGAGGAGGATGGTGTGATTAAGTTGGCTTTTGATTCAAAAGTATTAATTGCTAGTTATAAGTATATCTCTCTAGATAGTGTGAGATCTATGCAATTTATCTTTGCATCCACTTATTTGTCTCAAGCTTTTTCATTATGGCATATAATTGATGGGTTCTACGTGGTTGTGTTTTATAGCTTTGACGATTTTGTGGGGTCATTAGAACACTATAATAGTAAGATAATTGATTGAAGGATAGTCTTGGTACTTTATTAAATAATATATCCACCCAATTTAGGATTCTCGTCATCATCTCATTATGAGAAGCACCTTCAGAACACCTAAAGTTGGCTCACAAAGCTGTATTGTCCATGCATTGTATTTGTAATCTATTTTCTCTTGAACATTATAGTGTTGTGAGTGTTTTTAGAATGGATCTTACATGATTAGTTTGAAATATTTTAAATGAATTTTTCTATAATAAATTATTATAGTTTTGTAAACTAAGTTGTGAGTACCAGAAGATAGAGATCATGGGTTCTTTGATGTCAAGGTGGGATTCTTCTAGGTCTTGTAAAGTATCAGAACATAATTTTTTTATGGTTGTATTATTCTTTTTTTTAAATCACCTATTTTTTTATGTGGATTTGATGAGTTTGAGCTTATTTGGAGACAGGTGGGATTGAGAAAAGGAAGGCCTTTACTAAGGAAGAGATAGAGGACTTTTGGAAGATCAAGAGGGAGGTTGCTAAGAAGAAAGATATTCTATTGGAAATTTAGTTGGGAAAAGTGATACTGAGAGGGGGGGTGAATCAGATATCACATATTAATCCATTTAACATTACTGAAAAACTTTGCATAGCATTAACACAAACTTCATCAATGTAATGGAAATAATACACTAAACATCATTCAAGAAAGTACTCATAACACAATTACTTTGGTTACCTAGAAACCTTTGAAAGGTAAAACTGGGGTGGGGATGACACCCACAAATCTTTACTACTGCAGTATAAAGTTTTCTTGTTAGGGCTACAAATTTGATCACAAAATATGATCTACCCTGTGAGGGGTCTGCCCTGTTAAGAGCTAAAAGACTTATACAATCTACCTTGCAAAAGGATTTAAAACTTACAACTAAGTAAGCACTTGGTTAAGAGATTACATAAGGTCTGTTAAAACCACTCTGTTAAGAGATTTACCTTGATACACTTGTTAGAATGTCTCAGTACCTAATCTTTCGGTCTGCACTGTATGCTGATTACAGATCTTCTCCTTCCAATATTTGTTTTGATCTTATCTATTAAATTTATCTTTGTTTTGTCCTTCACTACTTTACTTTGTTACACTCGGTCACTGAACTCTATCATAATACTTCACTGGTCTGAATGTATTCTCTACTCATTCCTCTCATTTCCTTCGCATCCTCTCACACACACATTAGGGTTCATATCTTCTCCTTATACAGACAACTGAACTTCTTTAAGATTTAAGATCTACGATTCAGATTTACTCTTTTTGCCACTTAAGCTTTCCTAATTCTGATTGGCTCCAAATGTTGCACTGGGATCAATGATTGTAAAATAGGAGGGTAATCACCTCCGTGATTTCCTCAACAAAAAAAATAAAAAACATGAATGTCAACCAAAACATTTTACCTTGGTGATTGTGTCATAACAAACTCATATGTCAGTTTTGGTTAACTTGGCAATTGATGTCTCTAGTACTCGGCATTCACTATACTTGGTGTTCATTGATATCTCTGTTGCTCGGCATAAATTACTTTACATAGCTCAGCAAAAAAACTAACTCGGCTAATACAAAAGTACTTAGTGACCATTGGTTTACTCGACAGTGACAATTGCTCAGTAGATATACATTACATGACTCAGTCTATACATGATGACTCAGTCGCAGTGATGACCGACCAACATTGCCTTAGAGATAATGACTAATTGTAAGACACTAATAGACAACAAAACTATAGGGATCTACACCAAGTTGTACCAAGCTACAACAAGTTACCGAACTGACAGGTGATATAGTTATTGAGCAACAAGAAAATGCATTATCGAGTATCTTAGGCTAACACAAGAAGAATCTACAGATACATTGAACCTGGACATCAAGCAGAAAATGGTTTACAAATCTCGGGGAGATTGTATGACATAGCATTGGAGATTTAAATACAATGATTATGCATGATTACAAGGTGAGATCCACCAATAAGAATTAAAAGTGAAATATGCATTGGAGGAGTAACTAATGCTATCACCACTTAAGGATATGATTCTAGAACATTTCCACCACTTTTAGTATTGAGTATAAGTGAACCAGAATGTGAAGATCATAGTATGACTATGAGAGAGTGCATGTGTGAAGTAGAGATTGTAGATAGAAGGTGATGATAAGAGAATCCACTACATAACAAATAATTAAAGAACAAAGAGTAATTGTGATTCATAGTTGAAGCTACCAAGTACAAAATTGTTGTTGTGAGTGAAGAACATGTTGAGGTAAATAATTAATGAGCATAGTGAGTCTAATAAGCATATGATTGATGCATGCACTATAGACATATTTTTTTACTAATTAAGTTTGTAATCATAATTGTGAAGCCTCTTAACTGAGTGCCATATCTTAACATATCTTACTTTGTAAATCCTTTAACAAGGTACAATTCTTAGATTAGAATTGTAAAATCCTTTAGCAAGGTAGACTTAACTAGTCTTTAGAATCCTAATAGAGTTAATACTCCTAACAGGGTAAGATATCAAAAATAGATATCATTTTAGCTCTAATCGAGAATACTTTTTACTATAGTAGTGAATTTTTGTGGGTGTCATCTCCATCACAATTTTTATCCTCTAACAAGGATTTCTATGATACCAAAATGAATGTGTTATGAGTTATATTTTATGTTGATATTTTATATGTTTTATGAGATGCATGAAAAGTTATGAATTGGTTGAATGGTTAAGAAAGATAGTTAAAAGTATTTTGTAGTACTAATTCACCCCTCCCCTCTCGGTACTCGCCTTTTCATACTTAATCCAACAATTGGTATCAAAGATTAGTCCCTTATTCATAATTTTAACCACTTGAGAGAAAATATTTGAAGAGATGGAAAGTTATAGGTACAAAAGGGTGATTGATAACATGGAAATGGAACTGAGAATGTCTATTGAGAAAATTGATGAATTGAGGAGAAAACTGAAGCATTCAATCAATAATAGACTGGATCCAGCACATCAATTCAAGGACACTCAAGATTAGGTTGAAGAACTTGAAGAACAATTAGAGGGAATTATGTATGATGAATCTGAAGATGCAATAATAGAACTGACTGAAAAGAGCAAAAACTTAAGTGAATAGGTAAAATAACTGAAGAGAGAACAAGAAGCTCAATCACACTAGTACATTTTGCACCATTTTTTGACGCACTATTGGTCAAAGTTTCTACCCAACTCGGTCGAATGGTCGACCAATAGGTTCATTGCTATTATTTGCATCAAAATATAGACCATATACTGAACTTGTCAAATGATTGACTCCACTCTTGGTCGAAAATGAGGGCAACCTAGGCCGAAGATAACATTGACCAGTAAGTGTTTGTGTGTTGGTCGATCGTTCGACCAATATGGATCGAAAACTTTGATTGCTCTGACCAGGATGCAAAACTCGTGATGGTCATATTTTGACCACATTTGGTCAAAATATTTAGAAGCTTTGACCAGGATGCGAAACCCGTGACGCCACATTTTGACATAGAATGGTCAATTTTCGACCACACTTTCAATGTAGGTAGGTCAAAATTTGGACGCAGGTAGGAGTGTTTAAAAAAAAATTGAATATAAATATCCAGACTAATCACCAATGACATCCTTATCGATGATTAGTCTAGATATTTATCTTCAGGTGTCCACACTCATTTTGCTGCTTGTTGCCAGCAGGTCCCTACTTGTTCTATTTTCCAGACTGCTTGGGGCTCTAGCAATCCATCTGCTCTGCTTTGTGTGAAAGTGTTGGTTTTTTCATTTTGTTTGAACTATTTGAGAGATAGGCTCTGACTAGTGATCCGTGAATCAGTAGAGCTTTCTATTAGATGCCCACAACTCTTCAAATCTATTGGTGTGAAGCCCCCAAAGGGTATTATGCTCTATGGGCCTCCTGGTTCTAGGAAAACTTTAATTGCTAGGGCAATGACAAATGAAACTAGTGCCTTCTTTTTCTGTATCAATGGAGCTGAGATCATGTCAAAGTTGGCAAGAGAAAGCGAAAGCAATCTCCGAAAGGCTTTTGAGGAGGCTGAGAAGAATGCTCCATCCATTATATTTATTGATGACATATTACATAGATTTGTCAGCGGGCTTGCAAGTATTCTATTAGAGAAAATATTGAGAAGGTGAGTTTCAATTGTGGCGGCTTTTGCAAACTAGATTTGGTTATGAATTTCTTAATGGTTTTTTTTGAATTGGTTTGTTAGAATTTTACATTTTTTGATTCAATTTTCCTCAACTTGTATCTTATTATTTCAATCTGTCATGTTCTCTTTCCTCTGCACTTTTACAGGATAATATTGAACGTGAAAGAAAAATAAGTGAGAACCTCAAGGCAATGGATGAGGATGATAGTGATGAGGTAGCTGAAATAAAGGTTGCTCATTTTGAGGATTCAATGAAATATGCCCGAAGAAGTGTCAGTGATGCTAATATTCAGAAGTATCAAGCCTTTTTACAAACACTATAGCAATCTCAAGGCTTTGGTTATGAATTTCAATTTCCTGGTGCTTCTGCTGGTGCTTCGGATGTATTTGCTACAACAGATAATAAAGATGATGATGACTTATACAGTTAGGAAACTTAGTACATAATTTTCATCTTAATGAAGTGACAAATGTGTTTGGTCTAGCAGGGACCTTCCGCTGACAAATAGCCAATGCTATTCAATTTGGCTCTGACTTTTGCTTGTGAGTTTTATCTGTTCATATGTTTGAAACTTTATTTAGTTTATCAGCCCTTTAGTTGAGGACTTACTAACTTGTAAGTCTTTAGAGCAATATTAACTATGGCAAGGAAATTTAGCTATGGAAACTTTTTCTCAAGTGGTACATAATGCTACGAAAACCTTTCTTTTAAAAAAAAAATCTTGTTGGAAAATATTCTCTACTAAATCAATTCTACAACAAAGAAAGTCTAGTTCAACTAATTTTGACTAGCGATCTGTGAATTGGTAGAGCTTCCTCTTAAATGCCCACAACTCTTCAAATCTATTGGTGTCAAGCCCCCAAAGGGTATTCTGCTCTATGGGCCTCCTGGTTCTGGGAAAACTTTAATTGATAGGGTAGTGGCAAATGAAACCGATGCCTTCTTTTTTTGTATTAATGGACTTGAGATCATGTCAAAGTTGGTTGGAGAAAGTGAAAGAAATCTTCAGAAGGCTTTTGAGGAGTGATGCATAATTGGTTTGCATGTTTGCAGCATGGAAGCAATGTTGGGGATGCTAGTTGTGCTGCAGATAGAGTCCTTAACCAGTTGTTGACGGAGATGGATGGTATGACAACCAAGAAAATAGTTTTCATTATACCTAATGGCATTGGCCTATTATACCCAAGGATTCAATGGAGCTGATATTATAGAGATTTTTTAGTGGGCTTGCAAGTATGCTATTAGAAAAAATATTGAGAAGGTGAGTTTCAATTGTGGCGGCTTTTGCAAACTAGATTTGGTTATGAATTTCTTAATGGTTTTTTTTGAACTGGTTTGTTAGAATTTTACATTGTTTGATTCAATTTTCCTCAACTTGTATCTTATTATTTCAATTTGTCATGTTCTTCTACACTTTTATAGGATATTGTATGTGAAAGAAAAAGAAGTGAGAACCCTGGGGCAATGGATGAGGATGATAGTGATGAGGTAGCTGAAATAAAGGCTGCTCATTTTGAGGAGTCAATGAAATATGCCTGAAAAGTATTAGTGATGTATTTGTTGCTACTGCTACTTCAGATGTATTTTCTAAGATGATTTCCCCCGCCAAGATGATGTGCATCCATTTTATGGAGATCTACTAAATGTTTTATATGATAAAGATCACTACAAGTTGGCCCTTGGCTAGATCAATATTGCTCGCAATCTCATTGCCAAAGTGGCCAAAGACTATGTTAGGCTGATAAAATATGGGGATTCTCTTTACCACTACAAATCTTTGAAGGTTGCTACACTTGGATGGATATGTACCATTGTTAAGAGAATTGGACCGAGTTTGGCTTACCTCAAATAGGTGAGGCAGCATATGGTTATGTTCTTTTTTCTATCTATCTGGTTTTCACTACCTATCATTCCTTGGGATATCTTGCAAGGGTTCTATAAATTGATGGTCTATATTTTGGTGGGTGTCTTATATGGGCCTATGAACTTTTTTATCTTGTCTTTTTTATCAATCCTACAACTAGATTTTGATATGTGGATTGCTTGTAAGGAACTTTGATACTACCATTTCAGTAGTTCTTCATATGATAGTTTTCTATGTAGTCCCCAGTCTAGGCTTTATTTGTACATTTTTTATCTCAATATTAAAAGAATTAATTTAGTTAAATAAAGCTTTATGTCCCAAACACAATGACAACTAGGATGTGAATTTAATCTTTCTGACAACTAAAGAGTCAAAAAAGATAAAAGATGGTTCAATATAACCTACAACTTTGTCCATGTAAGAGTTGAACTCTAAAATTTATGGTATGAAGACCTGCAACTTGCAGCTAAGAATATGATACTGAATAATTATGACTTATTTTAAAAATTCAAGAAAACTTAACCATTTCTATAGCGATTACTTAAAAAAATGTATACCTGATCGATGACTCAATATTTGTAACCTCTCAAAAACTTTTCCTTTCCACTCCAATATATTTCCTTGATAATTCTTGATCTCCTCAGAACCACTAGAAAAAAAAAAAATGACAACATAACTTGCTACTTTAGAAAATTGCATCAATACTTAACTTAAACATTATAGTCATGAAGGGTGTAACAAAATCTGATATGCTAATAGACAAACTCATTTTGCAAAAAATGGCATTAAGCATGGATTTTGGTTTACATGCAGTACATCAATTCCTTCATCAAAGACATTATCTATTACATTTATAATTGTTTATTTAGGTTCCATAGCACTAGCATATACACAAAAAGAATTTGTATTAAAAAAAATACAAACACTACATATATATAAAAATACCTATTAAAAAAAAAAGAGGCCACTGAGGACAATTGCACAAGTCTCTAGAAACAACATTACCCAACTCTTTCTCTCAAGCCAAAGACTCGATGTGTTCAATTGCCTAGACTAGCAGTCAATTCTATGTTGAGTATATCTTTCAGGCCCTCCTATAGTTTGAACGAATTAAGAATAGAATATAGGAATTGATTTAACACTTCACCTACTCAAAAACACAAACCAATGAAATAATCCACATTAGGCCAAGACAGGTTGATGCATTCAATATGAGAATACTTACACAAAATGAAGCCGAATCATGCCAGACAATGACAATGAGAAGTTGACTATTGGCCCTTCTAGTTTTTTATTTGATAGTTGCCTTCTAGGGGAAAAGCACCTGCAACAACAGAGGCAATAGCTGTAGATGCATATGACGATATCCCAGAAATACCTAATATAATAAATACGGTGAAGAAAAAACTAAAAAGAGTCAATGCAAAAATTATTACTATTTTGCATGATGCTACTACTAGCCTCACCACAATGTCCATGACCAGGTAATTGAGCAAGCAAAAAATCATGTAACAAGAACAAATACATATTTTACTTCACGACATAAAAGAGTATAAAATATAAACCTTTATTGAACTTTTGTTATAACTAAAGATTCATTACTGCTTACTTCAAAATGGCATGCTCACGCCATCAATTCATCTATCCTCTTCAGCATCTCCTCGGTTGGATTTACATCTTCCAAAATAGCAATAATTTCTGCATTACTCTTTTTGTTCACCGTATTTATTATATTAGGGATTTGGGATATCCTCATCTGTATCTACAACTATTGCCTCTATTGTTGCAAGTGCTTTCCCCCTATTTGATATTTATCTTCAGGTGTCCACACTCGTTCTGTTGCTTGTTGCCAGTGGGTCACAGTCAGTGATTGGGAGAGCCCTGTTTTGGCACCAGTCATGTAGTACAAGCACTAGAATTGAGTTTTTTAGCATGGCTGGGAAATTTTTGTATATCAACATGCAATAGAGTTTTTTTCCCAAACTCTATCGCATGTTGATATACAAAAATTTCCCAACCCATGCCAAAAAACTCAATTCTAGTGCTTGTATTGAGACCTTAAATTATTGAGCTTCTCTTTGTTTCAAGAATAATTTAACATTCTCTGAGAAACATAATTGAAGGCATCATGGTCACATTTTTTTGGAGACAATGTAATTGAGTGGTATACCTAGACGATGGAGAGCAACTTTTGCACCTCCGATTCCAAGTTGTTCTCCATCCCGTAGTGTCAACTTGGAATCGGAGGTGCAGAAGTTGAACTCCATCTAGGTATACAACTCAATTATGTTGTCTCCAAAAAAATGTGACCATGATGCCTACAATTATGTTTGTCGGCTATTGTGAAATCCTCATCACCCTTAGCTGCCATCCTAAGCCCTTCTTCCCTCTCTAGTTCTTCAAGCCTCTGCAAGATATCTGGATCAATAAAGTTTGCAACATTGTGTCCATCCATGATCTCAGGAATATCATCTTCTTTCCACTCTTCATTTGCCAAAATATACCTCTTCTTCAAACCTGTAGAGTAGTCTCTGGTGGTTGCAAATCAATCTTATTACAAACTACAATAAGAGGCTTAGTAAGTCTAATTTAATTTGTCTGTGGACTAAGACCTTAAATTATTGAGCTTCTCTTTGTTTCAAGAATAGTTTAATTAACATTCTCTACTTAATAGGGCCAACCACATGAAGGTGAAGCTCATCTGGCCCCTCCTAGGAGCCTCTTATGACCCTTTACAACATTTTAAGACCTCTAAGATGTATTCTTAGAGGTTGTAAATGATCGTAAAGGGTCATAAGGGGTCCTGGGACACAACAACTGAGAAACATAATTGTAGGCATCATGGTCACATTTTTTTGGAGACAACGTAATTGAGTGGTATACCCAGACGATGAAGAGCAACTTCTGCTCCTTCGGTTCCAATTTGACACTACAGGATCCCATGGCCAAGACCATAGATAAGGGATAAATTTAGAGAGCGGAGGAGGGCCATAACGACAAAAATAATATAGGACAAACCTCAAGTTAAATGAGGCAACTGCAAACATTTTAATAGAATTTTATTATTAAATAATGAAATTTGCATAGATGGGGCTTAGAACACTATAATATGAAAATTTCATTATTTAATAATAAAAATGTATTAAAATGTTTGCAGTTACCTCATTTAACTTGAGGTTCATCCTATATTATTTTGGTCATTATGGCCCTCCTCCGCTCTCTAAATTTATTCCTTATCTATGGTCTTTGGATCCCGCAGTGTCAACTTAGAATCAGAGGAGCAGAAGTTGCTCTCCATCATCTAGGTATACAACTCAATTACGTTGTCTCCAAAAATTTTGACCATGATGCCTACAATTATGTTTTTCAGCTATTGTGAAATCTTTTGCAATATGGCCTTTGTTGCCTTTGATGTGTCCTGTAACCTATGAAAACTTTGAAATATGCTACATGATATAGATATAAAGATCACTAATAGGTGGGAGGAGTATCCCCGCGGCCTCTATCATGTGGGGGATCCATGTCACCTACTCTTGTATATCAAACTTCAGCGAGACTTCATACCACACAGTGTTTGTAGATTACGTTCAATGCGTTATTTACGCTTGTATTGGTGGGAAAATTCTTGAGAATGTGCAAAAGAGATTGCATTCAACAATGTTGTTTACATGACACATGTAGTTTACCTCTAGCCTAAATCAGCGTTGTGTACAAATCTGCGGACAGTGCGTGGTATGAAAGCCTCACTGAAGCTTGAAAATGATCCATGATCTCAGGAATATCATCTTCTTTCCACTCTTCTTGCCTCTCTTTTCCCATCTCCCAGCTTGGGTAATATTGCAACATGAATCCTATTTTCCACAACTACTAATGGATCCTTAGGTGTAGTTGAAATTACCAAATGGCCTTCAAAGGTCAAGGAACAAATGGAATAACCAAGAAAACACTATATGTTAAATCATGTGATTGATAGCAGATTGGGGCTCACCCGAGCCATAAATATGAAGAATTATTCTAAAAAAAGATGTACACCATATATATGCGCACTTGAGGCAAAGAGAAGTTATGTCATATCCATATTAAAATATTAGTTACAATATGAAAATACTAAACTAACTAATTCCTAAGTTCATCTTTGCATATGGTCGCAACAAAGATATGCGATTACAATATAGAGAAGGCATCGTAAAAATATAATTTCAGAATTTTTCCTAGCCTGACACATTTTGCACTCAAA
The DNA here is from genome assembly GCA_027943335.1 of Chamaecyparis obtusa. Lineage (NCBI taxonomy): Eukaryota > Viridiplantae > Streptophyta > Pinopsida > Cupressales > Cupressaceae > Chamaecyparis > Chamaecyparis obtusa. The sequence continues at coordinate 2,603,196 of BSBK01001922.1, forward strand.
TCCTTCATCGCGGAGAAGTGGAGATGGGTGGATAGATGTAGATGAGTTGTCATCGACCCAACTAAAGTATCCACAGCCATTATTTCCTTGTGATGCCCAATCTACATTAGTTCTTATAATATAATGAATAGTATTTACATTAGAAACATTAAATATATACACATTAGCAACCTTTTTTCTATTTGGGCAGCACCAAAATTATTGTCTAGGGTTGCTCTGTGTCCATGAAATCTTCAACACACACTTCCCACCACCACATTGATAGTTTGGCACATTAACAAGAGCCATCGAGCCTATATCAATAATGCACCGCACCATCGTTACTACATTTATTATTTTTATATGGAATACACCAAGGAGTACCATTAGAAATATTAACCATTTACAATAATGAAAAGTAAACCTAAATCAAATAGCTCATTTTTTTATCAACATGTGTAGTCTCTATGTATATGAAAAATGAAAGAAATATCAAGTTGAAATAAAATAGTGAACAAAATAGTATTCCACATAGAGTGAATGAAATATACCATCAAAAGAAGGTGACAAAATCTTGTCACGAAGCACAGACATAGGAGATCAAAAAGGGACAAAAGACAAGAAATAAGAAAAATCATTATGACTCTAGAAAAATCATTTATACTATAATAAAAAAAAAAGAAACACTCTTTGTCAACAATTTTCAAAATCATTAGGACTATAGAAAAATAATTAAGACTATACAAAATCAAATTTTAGAAATGGACGGTTCTGATGCTTTGCCATTACAACAATTGAGCATTCATCATTTGGTATTGTGTATTCCATTTAAGTATGTCAACAATGTTCATGAAATAAGAAAAATCATTACGACTATAGAAAAATCAAGTTCTAGAAATGGATGGTTCTGATATTGCTTTTCCATTACAACAATTGAGCATTCATCATTTGGTATTGTGTATTCCATTTAAGTATGTCAACAATGTTCAAGAAATAAGAAAAATCATTAGGACTATAGAAAAATCAAGTTCTACAAATGGGCGGTTCTGATATTGCTTTGTCATTACAACAATTGAGCATTCATCATTTGGTACTTCTTGGTGTATTCCATTTAAGTTTCTTGTTGAATCCTCAAGTTGAGTTGGCCTATTTAAGGTGATAGTAGAGGGCTTTGCATTAGCAGTCTACAGAATTAGACCTTTATTTTAAATGCATTTAACACAAAAAAAAAATTACAAAACTGAACCAATGGCATGTTTACAACAAAGAAATGACTTTATTTTGTAGTTGTTTAACATGAGAGTTTGTAGATTAATAGGAGTTCACATTTTTATGGGAACGTATCATTCAATTGAGCAGTAATGCCCATCTATATCTAGTGAGATGAACATAACTCATTTACCTCATGCTAGTGTGCTTGGATTAGACTAGACATTATCCAACCTCCTGTGAGAGTTGTCACTATTATTAATTGGTGTAAAAGGAGGACTCCATGTGTGTTATAGCACTTTATATAAATAGTCACTATTTGGATAATGTCTAGTCTAATGAAAAATAGTGTATACAAAGTATCCAAGGACACTAGCATGAGGTACATGAGTTATGTGCATCTCACTAGTTATAGATGGGCAACTATGGAACACTAATATCTGTGAACTCTTATTAATCTACAAACTCTCATGATAAACTACAAAATAAAGTCAACATAGTTTTGTTAACACAACCAAAGTTAAAATTAAATTATCTAAAACAAATGGTGCCTTAGAGGGATAGAGGAACACTTTGCTAAAAAAGTTTGACTATTGTTTGTGAAAATGCCTCCAAGGAATGTAGGTACTACTGGGAGATCCAGGAGTTGAAGGAGAAGAACACAAGGTTGCAAGAATCTTAGATTGATGTTCATTTATCACCTATATTTAATGTTTCTAACCTATATCTCTATAAAGGTCTGGTTGCTGATGTTGTGGTTGTAGGTAGTACTGGTTCTATGTAAGAGGCCCAGATCTAAGACATTCCTATGTCATCTCCTTTGGAGATTGACAACATTTTGGACACTAGAGTTACACGGAAGACTTGGAGGCACACCTATCTTGAGTATTTGGTACAATGGAAGCATAAGCCCATGGAGGATGCTACCTGGTTTACTCTTGAAGCTATTGTGCAACTTGGTTTTCCACTTTTCACATTACCAACTCAAGGGACTTAAGTTTCTTTGTCTTGCGGAGCATGGTGCAGGGCACCCAAGTCCACTTCCGGATGGTCTTTGTTTTAGTTTGGTTATAATAAAAGGAAATGGATGTTTAGAATTTGTTTCCTCATTTTTGAGTTTGGTCCTTTTGTGTGGTCAAGAATCTTTTGGTGTTTTCATAAACCAAGGATGTTTTAGTCCACTAGATTGTTCTAGTGGGGGTTAAGTTTTTTTTATGTTTGTTTATGTTTGTTTATGTTTTAGTGGGAGTTAAGTTTGTTTCCCATCATTTGGGAAACATTTCCTAACTCATTGTTAAGGAATGTTGAAACTGTTTCCTCATATAGCCAACTGTTGGTTCCTAGGCCGGTTTGGGATCCTAGTTGGCTCTAAATGGCTAAACTTAGTTTTAGTATGTTTCAGTTTATTTTCTTTAGTTTTAAAGAATTTGAGGGATCTAGACCTTAGATCAACCTCTTAGTTCTTTTAGGAAGTTTTTATTGAGTTTTAGTGCATTTTTGACAAAGTTGCACTCCAAAGTTGCACAGATTGTGAAATGTTAATTTTTTGCAACACTGTCGGTAGATTGTAAGTCTGGTTCTCCAATGACCACAACTGATTTCATGTTGGTTGGATCATTTGGAAGACTTTTTGGAAGTGGTTTTTCAACCTTGTCCAATCATGAGATTGGCACAAGTAGATGATCTTCAAAGTAGTGTTGAATTAAAAAAAACCCAAAAAACATTCTGAGTACATTCTGTTATCATACTTTGTCTGTTGCAAATAGGTAGATGGATTGATCATTCTGCAAGTTCATTGTATGCATTGCTTATTCGAATCCATCTTAGTTTTGATTGTCATTTGATTTCAAGTTTTAGTTACATTTACACAGTCGGTTATGAACTGAACACATGGCTTGACTGTCATAGCAAACACAAATGGTTAGAGAGTTTTAATGTTACTACACGTTCATTTGTGCATGCACAGTTCTTGTTAGAGTTCATTTAACTAGACTTTGCAAACATTGTATTTTAAATTTAGTGTTGATCTACGCAAGAACTGAACCTCACTGACAGACCGACTCGGGAAAATCTATAGTCGGCTCTGTCGTGAATGTGGAACCTTGACTTGCAGTTTTCCCATTGGTTTCCAATTCCATTGGGTGAGAAGCAAGCCAAGGTTATGCACTTTAATAATATAAGTGCTCAGACTGTGGAAGGAGGCATATTGCTTCAATATTTGATGCCCTAGGTAGATACTTTCCATGTATTTAACTAGTAAGAAGAAGATAAGTTTGTAGAAGTGTAGTAATAGGAAGGTTGAAATTGAATCATAGATTGAATTTGAGAGTCTTGGGAACATTAAAGAATCCTTGGCAATTGTACATGTTGTGTGAATCCATCGATTGACGCTAATCTAACTTGATCAATTAGATTAGAGTGTCTCTGTGACAATCAGCGGTGCTAGGCTAAGTGGCTACAGTTGTGGAGAAGATTCAGTGTGACATCTTAGTAGATAGTACAGTCTATGCCAAATCAAGAGAATCATATTTTAAAAGAACTCCTACGACGTAGAAACCTTGTGAATGAAACTTGGCAGAGATAGTACTAAAAAATTGGTGAATGCAATTAAAAACTTGTCTCCCACAGAAACAACAAACTTGAGAGCACATTATAACATGCAAAGACTCTCTATTGGATATAAAAATGATTGATGCCACTAAACTAAATAAAAGTATCAGTCACAAAGGTTTAGTTTGGGCTCTTGGGGAAAACAATCATTATCCAAATTAACTTATTAAACAAACCTAGTAGCATAATATTAAGTTGTTTGGTACAAAATAGATGGAGGTCAAAAAAGATAAGAATTAAGATGAAGCAGACATATCAAAGCACAGTGCAAAAATGAGGAAGGTTCCCAACCTGCATTGAAGAGGAGCACTAAGTTTTAATCCCATGAAAGATGGCTTCATATGAGGTACAAGAATTATTAAGATTTGAATCAGAAATTGTTATTACCTCTGAGCAGTGCAGAGATTTATATAGAAAATCAACATTTCTATAAATAATGAATAGTCAACAATCTATTAAAAAAATAGAAATCCACTTGACACAATTTACTACTCTAAATAATTGGCCTTCTGTTATGCAGCTTAACTTTCCATCAATGTTAGTTTCAAAGGTGTAAGTATTAAAAAATATAATACTATATGATAAATGTAATAAATGTCACTTAAAAATCAAGTGTATACCGCAAGGATTAGCAACTTCAAAATCTTTTCTGTTAGACATTATGGTTGGAAATGCTTTGGTAGACATGTATTCCAAATGTGGAAGAATAGACAAGGACTGTGAGTTGTTTAATAGAATGCCTCAACGAAATGTGGTTTCATGGACTGCAATGATTGTAGGGTATGCACAAAATGAATTCCTTGAAAAGGCTTTAGAAACTTTCAAACAAATGCAATTGGCAGATGTGAAGCCGAATTCCACAACCCTTGCCAGCATCCTCCCTACCTGTGCCAAAATGAGAGTTTTGGAAGAGGGTGTGAACATCCATCAAAGCATAAAAGATAAAGAAATTTTGTCAAATGTTGTAGTTGCAACTGCCCTGGTATACATGTATGCAAAATGTGGAACTATAGACAAGGCACGTGAACTCTTTGACAAAATGTATCAAAGACATGTGGTATCATGGAATGCCATGATTACGGTCTATGTACAAAATGGATTTTTTGAAAAGGCTTTAGAAATTTTCAAGCAAATGCAAATGGTAGGTGTAAAGCTAAATTCCACAACCTTTGCCAGCATCATCCCTACCTATGCCAAAATGGGAGCTTTGAAATAGGGTAATTAACCAGTCACTATTAATATATTATGTAGTCACATTAAATATATTATGCAGTCACTATTAAGATCGACTTATTAGTTGATTGCTTGATCACATGATAACCAGTAATTAATGGTTATCGTAACATATTGTTAATGTGTTATGATAACCACTAATTAGTGGTTATTTGTATCACTGTGTAAGGTAATGAAACAATGCCAGTCAACCGATAATGAAATGATGTTAATCATGTCTATTCATATTGGTATTAATAATGATTGTGTGGACTAGGAAAGACTTACCAACACCATATAATTGATAGGAAATAATCAATGATACCCTAGCTCATATAAATAGATTGCATAGCTTAGGGTAACCAGAGAATCCAATGAACACACATTAACATGATGCTCTAGTTCACTAACACAGCAAATGCCATAATCAATTCATCTGAAGAAATGAGCTCAATGCCATGGACACAATAGAGCATGGAGTAATGAATATCACAATAAGATGTTCCCTTGAAATGCAAAGGAGATAACACAATCCCTACCTCAATGAGCTTCTATTTGATAATGAGAGGAAAAGCCAAGTTTCCAAAGCCAAGCTTGAAGATCAAAGGCCCAAGTCTAGATAAAAATTGCAACCCCTATACATAGTGTCAAATCTTCCCTGGCTAGTGATGTGGTTTCAAGCTCGAAGATCAAAGGCCCAACTCCAGATAGAAACTACAACCCCTATATAGTGTCGAATCTACCTTGGCCAATGTGTAGGTTTTGCGTACTGCCCCCTCAAAAAATTCACCATGGTGATAATGAAATGAGAAATGAATACTTTTTATAAAAATGTTATACCCGTGTTCATCAAAATTTTGACATACACGATAGTGGTTGAAATTTCAACTAACACGGGCATGGATTTTAAAAAAATGACAGTTTTCCTTCTATAATCTGACCAACCAAAATCTTTTTGTTTCATGGTCAAAAAATTTGGTAGAAAAACTAGGTGAAATGTACTAGTGTCAGTAAGGATGTGTGAAGTCCTAGTACAAAAGGGAAAAGTTGAAGATGACAAGAGAATGGTGGAAGATGAGAGAAGACAAATGAATACAAGGTTGAATGAGAAATATGGGAAATACTGAGGTTGACATAAATTCACGACAACTTAATAGACCAGCTAGATGGTGCAAATTAGGAAGTTGCAAGGAAAGTTGGAGAGATTGTTGAACTAAGATCTGAGAATGAATATCTAAGGAATGAACTAAAATTTGAAAAAGATGCTAATGAAATATTGAAAAGAAATGAAGAATCACTAAGGATATTGGATGAATAACTAAGAGGTTTGAGACAACCAAGAGATACTTCTAGACTTGGATTCAATGCAAACAATACTACCAAGAAGGGTGATTCCTCTAAACAAGAAGCAAACCGAGATGTTGCTACCCCAACGAAGACAAAGAAGCCTACTTATTATAATTGTGGGAAAATAGATCAGTTCACATCTTGTGGCCAATTTGAAACAATTAAATACTTTTCAAACATAATATTGTTTGCATTTAATTATTTTTTTATGATAATTTATTCATAGTTATTTATTTATTTATTTATCTTCAATCTTTATTTGAGAGGTCACAATACTTAGTCATTGTCCATGTTTAAATGATTGTTTGCTTTATGTGACTTGTCTTCAATTCTTATTATAAAGTGTATGAGTTTCACTGATGGGTACTACGCCTAGCTGGTTCAGTCAATGGTACTTAGGTCCACCATTGGTGGTGACTAACTAAAACTAACTGGGTATCTAACTGAAACAAATAGACAATGCTAACTGGAAAATAGTTTTCCATATTCAATCCGAATACTAAAGACTTTGTCCTAAATCTAACTTAACAGACAGGACCTTCATTCCCTAACTACTTGTTGGCAAAAATTCCATTCAGTTATCAGATTAAAAAGAAAAATTACAAGTCTTCCCTCCTAGAATTTTCTTGCCTTAAAGAAAACATAGCTGAGTAATCTAGATGTCATCCACTTCCCAAGAAAAATCATACAACACTTTGTACTATGCCTACTGGTGTTATCTCATCTTTAACCTGACAGGTTTTGTTCGTCATTGCATCAGGGATTCCTTCCACTGAATCAATGAATTCAACATGTTTTCCCAAAATGCTCAAGCACAATCCATCAAGTGGATGAGTTGAAGTTTTGGTTTAAAGTTTTTATCTTGTGCAAGTGCCCATTAATTGGAGAAGCAGATTTCCCACCGCTAACAAGATTTTCCTTCTGCTGCACTACAACTACTTTTTCCTCTACCACAGGCTTCCAAAGCCATACACATGCATTTGCGGGCCAATTAGAAATCTGACTTCTAATAATCCTGCCTACCTTGATTGCATAATTTTATCAAGATGTTTAAGATACGGATGAAGAAAATGTTCAAATAACCACGCTTGAAAGTCAAAAATTGATTGCTCTAGCAGGCCTCTCTGTAGTCTTCCTGCATGTTGTTGAATCCTACCAAGTTGCTGAAGAGCTCATTGCAGTGGCAACTGCTGATCCATTAACTGCAAATTTAATGTTTGACCTTTTCTGTGACTTGCTTGGGCCTAGTGTACCTAGCTAATATGAACTTTGAAACACTGTCAACTAGCACTTGCCTCTTTTTTGGAGAGCATGTTGGGATTTTATTGTATACTTTTCACTAGTGTGCTCCCACTATGAATGCTTGCATTGTAATGACATAGTGTTAGACCGATGCAAAAAGTTTTTACTAATATCTTTCTTATTCTCTGAATGGTAATCCAAAGGGCAATCAAAACGTTCACCTTCCATTGCTGACTTGGAAATCTTCAAATGCTTTGTAGCAGCACCCAAATTCTTAAGATAAAAATTATTAATAGAACAGGATTCAACTAAAGCATCCTTCATAGATCTATGCCCATCAACAAGGCTACCTTGTTTACTATTCTCACGTGGCAACTGTTCCATCTTTTCAATGGTTGAAATCTTGACAAAGGTTTCTTGAACACTACTAGTAAACATTACAGTATATCTTTCAAATAGCGAATCTTTTCATTCAACATGCAGTACAGATTTCTTCTATTTCAACTCTCTTGTTTTGTTATTCTAGCCTCTTTCATTTTGAGACCTCTTTCCAGATATCTCCAAATAATTGTTAAAAGTTACTGCAGCCATGAAGTCTTCCGAATTTCTTCGATATTTCATATGGAGTATTTTTAACTACTCTTACCAATTTGTATTTTGCATGCTACTCTTTTGCTACAACTAGCATTTCCATAGCTCAATCATTTTATATTGGCTTCTCCAAATTTCCATTAGTGTATAGAACAATATGCCCTCTTTTCTTTTGTCAAACTACTCAAAATACTCTCCATGATTCACCAACCAGTAGGATCACAACTCTAATATAATTGAACTAATTACACACAAAGGTAAATCTACAGAAGATTCTCACAATAATTAGTTCACCTTTGTATCAATTATTGTAGTGTACTATAACAAAAATAAAAAAGATATTTTCTAGGTTTACCTTGAGTGTGATTAGTACTATTATAGTCACCCATCTCTTTGCATATTCCTTGACATTGCCTAATACTATTAAGTACCCAATCCTTGAGTAAAGCTTCCTCACAAACTAAATGCTATATTTTTGTAGTACCAACAATTGACACATTTCATAATTCCACCCATTACCTTCAAATAAAGGTCATACACCAGAAGTGTTACAAGAGGGGAAAAAAACTTGAACTATAGCTTCCTAGAATTTGAGATTCACATCCATTGCCCAATCCAATATAAAAAACTCCTAAATCTCTCTATGACCCTAACTTGAGATAGCTACCAATGCCTCTACCATCCTCTTTTTCTTTGCTTTCCTCATAATCTCAGATCATAAAATGGAAGGAGAGCCATTACCTCTCAGTGGACTTCATCAAATGTAGCATTAAATATCGCAACATCTCAATTACTCGGTTGTGCAAGGTGATATTTAAGGCAATCTATGCCTCCTCTCACATGCATAGTTGCATATAACCATTCTTGGCCATGTACCTGATGCATCATAATTTCATGTAGATTCCTTAGGCTTCACTTCTCTTTCTATTGCAATGAGTTGACAATGTTATTGCATCCCATTCTCCTTCTATGGCACTATATTTTACTCACTACATTTGGTTTATTCCTGATGAATGGAACCGTTTCCTATTGATTAGATCTTTATTTACTTGATTGTTGATGTGAGCATGTATATGGCATTCTGTTTATCTATGGCCCATGAGCTGTGATTTTAGACATCATTGTATTGCATACTTGTTCATCATTTGATTTACCATGCCATGCTATGCTCTACCTCAAGTACTTATGCTTTTACAGGTCTTCATGTTGTTTGGCATTCATTGAACCATACAATATTGATATTGTTGTTTGTATTCGATGTAATGTTGATTTTCCATTGCTGCTCCATGATTATTGATGCTTGTTGTTCTATTATGCCATCATGATGTCATGTTATTCTTAAGAGGCATCCTTCCATTACTTTTCCAATTATGGCTTCTTTTAGTGTATACGCCCATGTCATTTGGACACCATTAGTACACACCCAAATGCATGACAATGACTAACACAGGGCTGATTTTGTCAAACTCAATTTGTAAGTTAATTAATAAACATTATATTACCTAGTAGAATATTCAAAATTTTGATGTGCTTAATCTAATGCTTGTAACAGTAACATGCCTCTATGTTCACTTATTTGATTTTGATGTGCATAACTAAAATATGTGGGGAAATACACTGTACAATCTTTTCATTCATACATGGGTTTTATTTCTTTTGAAATATCTATCATAAATATCTTGGTAGGTGAGATTGATTATCATTTAAGCGAGTAATATTCTTCAAGAATCAAAAGGAAAAGATGGATATGTCAGAATTATTTAAGTGTAAGCGAATAAGAAAATGAATGTCAAGAGCTTCAAACCATATCAATTTTGAATATTGTTGAGTGCCACACAACTATTGACAAGGCTTGCTAGAATGATTTTTAACTGTAACATTTTTGGTCACATTTTTTTTAACCAAAAGTTAGTATTGGTCAATTTTTTGACCTTTCCATATTACTATGTTCGATGAGAATGCTATGCATTCGACGACCCTTTCGATGAACTTTGGTGCACATTTTGACTAATGGCTGGTCTCAATTTTGACCTTTACACTAGTAGAATCGACGAGAATGCTATGCATTCGATGTCAATTTCGATGAAGTTTGGTGGAAAGTTGGTCTCAATTTCGACAACAATGCTGACCAAAGTTTTTCTTAATTCTTCCAGTTCCAAGCAATTGATTCAGTCGATAATGTGACCACTTGTAGGGTCAAAATTTTGACAATGATTTTCCCTGTAGAATAATCGATGAAAAAATTTTGACCATAGTTTTAGTCGTATGTTCAACCAATTGGTGTAGAAAATTTGACTAATCCTCATCGAAAAATAGGGTAAAATAGGGGAGTAATAAGTAAAGACATTACCGAGATATGGATACATGAGCAATTTTGCTAAGAAAAATATTTTGATGACTTTGAAGGTCTTTAACAAAGATACCAAACTAATGCAAAAGGGGGAGATTGATACTCCTAAGAGTTACTTTATTTTTATTAGTTATGATAAAGTTATAATGATTGTCAAAGTCAAACGGTTAAGAATGAAATTTAACTTGGTAAGAGTAAAAAGATTTTTGGTAAAAGAAATAAGGATTAGACACCGAGAAAGGAAAAAAAGCACCGAACACCAAGTTGTACTGAGCTACAACAAGTTACCAAACCGAGAGATGATACAATTACTGAGAAATAAGAAAACATATTATCGAGCATCTTACGCTGACACAAGGAGAATCTATAGATACATAATACCTGGACACCAAGCAGAAAATGGTTTACAAATCTCAAGGAGATTGTATGATAGAGAATTAGAGATTTAAATACAATGATTATGCATGATTACAAGGTGATATTCATCAATAAGAATTAAATGTGAAATATGCATTGGAGGAGTAACCAATGCTAGCACCGCTTAAGGAGATGATTTTAGAACATTTCCACTGATTCTAGAATTGAGTATAAGTGGATCAGAATGTGAAGATCACAATATGAGTATGAGAGAGTGCATGTGTGAAGCATAGATTGCAAATAGAAGGTGATGAGAAATGAATCCACCGAGTAATAGAGCAGTAAAGAGAAAAGAGTAATTGTGATTCAGAGTTAAAGATACCAAGTACATAATTGTTGCTCTGAGTGAAAGACATGTTGAGGTAAACTATTAATGAGCATACCGAGTCTGATAAGAATATGATTGATGCAAGTACTATAGACATATTTGTTACTGATTAAGTTTGTAATCATAATTGTGAAGTCTCTTAACCGAGTAGATCTTAAAAAATCTTACTTTGTAAATCCTTTAACAGGGTATAGTTCTTAGATTAGAATTGTAAAATCCTTTAGCAAGGTAGACTTAACCAATCTTTAGACTCCTAATAGAGTTAATACTCCTAACAGTGTAAGCTATCATAGATAGCTATCATTTTAGCTCTAATCAAGCAGACTTTTTACTACACTAAAGAAGTTTTGTAGGTGTCATCCCCACCACAATTTTATCATCTAACAAGGATTTTTGTGATACAAAAAAGAATGTGTTATGAGTTATATTTTATGTTGATGTTTTACATGTTTTATTAGATGAATGCAAAATTATGAATTCACTGAATGGTTAAAAAAGATAGTTTAAAGTATTTTACAGTACTAATTCACCCCTTCCATCTTAGTACTCACCTTTCCATACTTAATCCAACACTGATCACATGCCAAATTCTTGCATCAACGAATGACATTTAAAATGGCTATCCTAATTTAAATTCCAATGGATACGAAGGGTTTTACTAGGAAATAGGGGTTAAAATTGAATGCTCAGCTACTCCCATCAACTCCTCTGTAAAGTTACCAACTTAGAGTGATGGCATAATTTTCCTAGGCTCTGAATGTGTCATTCCAAGATTATCTCCATATTTTATTTTATCCATAAATGTCATTCTTGTTTGATAGAGGAACTTTCAGATGCCATACTTGTTGTAGAGCCATCTCTAGGGCATGAGTTCCCTTTTCTTGGCTGCAAGGGCATCAATGGATGCCCCTTTTATTACAAAATTGAGTAGAATGAGTAGAATTATTAATTGATTAGCTGGTTTGGTTGTCATTAATGTCAACTTTTTGTTGTTATCATGAGTGATTACTTTCTGTCAAACCTATGTTGAGTATACTGCTCTGCATATCCTATATGTTATGAATCTTTAACTAAGATTTTGGTATGTTATTGAAGACTATTTAGAGATATTTATTTCAATATTTTATTGTTCAAATAAAGTCAAATCGATTTTGCATTCATCTCGTTCTGTTGCTTCTAAATTCCACACACATGTAAGGATCAAATATTTGATATGATTCACCTGATCTATTCTTTCTGCAACCAAACCCTATTTAGGTTAGCATTTTGAATTCAATTGAAAAATTGAGTTATGTCTACACTATAAAGGAAATCTTGTACCATTTTTGGGGATCTTCTTGTTTCTCATATGGAACTTCATATTTTGTAACTGTAAGCATTTCCTTTCGTTGTGTTATTAAAATGTTTTTTACCTCTTTCTAAGACCAAATATCTTGTGAAAATCACCTTGCCTTGTTTGGATACATTTTTTTGTATTCAAATTTTCTGACTATGTTGATATGCTTGATACATTTTTGTGATTGTTAAGGTTCCTTAAAAATTATCATTAAGTCCTAACCTTCACAAAACCTTGGGAGCTAATAATGATAGGAAATTGTGTAGGTTTGGATGAATTCATTGATGTCTTGTGAAATTATAGGGAGAAGAAGATCAAAGTTTAAATCTAGGTGCATCACCCCACTTTATTTTTTTATATTTAATCCCCTTTCCTCTACAATTTGCTAGATTAGGTTAGAATTAGTTTTATTGTGTTGGGTTGATTCAACATTACATCCTAGTTAGAAAGGAATCAAACCTTCTCTAGAGACTCAACCTCACTTGTCAAGGTCCCACACTTAGAGTTTGTTTCCATGTTTCACAAGATTTCTTGGGGATCAAATTTCAAGAAGGGGTACACAAATTTTTAACAATAGGGACCTCTTTCCACAATCCTTTCCATAGATTCCCCTTTTGTATTGTGGTCAATTATCGAAATATTTCGATTGAATTACTCTATAAAGGTACATGTTTCTCTAATCTTTTGTACAAATGCATCCCACAGTGGCATGCCACTTTGTAGTTTACTAAGTGGTGATCTATTATTTCTTCTCCTTCATTACATATTATAAATATATGAGGCTCCATGATTCCAATCTTTTGGAGTTTTTCTCCTATTATATTTTTTTATATATTATTTTCTAGGCAAAAGCGTTGGTCTTTGGTAAAAACATATTTCCCCCAAGATAATTTGGTTGGCCAATATTTATTCATATTTTCAGACTTTTCTACTATGTATCATGATCTAACATATGGATCCCTGATTTTGTTGCATACCACATCATATTTTCTTCTTTTGTTAATAGAATCATTTTTTTTTCTTGTTCGATAATCATTGATGTTCATATATTGGGTTGATTGCTTCCAAATGTTTCTATTGGTAGTTTAATATTACATTTCTGTTGGTGATATTTATATAGTCTCTAATTTTGTATTTTTATCTTCTTTTTAATCAATCTTTGATTTGATTCAATTCTATGATTATTTCCAATGAAACATGTCCATTCCAAGAATCTTCCCAAAATAGGGTATTTTGTCTATTATTGACTTGCCAATTCAAGTGCTTTGTACTTAGGTTTCTTCTCTTTATTGTAAAGTTCCATATTTTCCAACCATGAGGATTTTCTATTGTTAGAACACTTTTGGGTTCATTTGTATCTATATACTAGTACCTCAGTAGTTTGCTCCATAGGGAATTTATCTTTTTCTATATTTTCCATGATAGTTTTGCCTCTAAAGCAATATTTTGAAGTTTGAGATCCTTGATGCTAGCTCATCCTTGTGATTTATCTTGTGTGATTATATCTTAGGATATCAGTGATGTTTTATTTTTTCCATTTGATCCTTTCCATATAAATTTTCTTTAGGGTTGTTACTAGTTTTTGTTGTGTGGCTTTTGGAAGTTCAAGGCATGATAATGTGTATATAGGTATTGCTACCAAGACTAATTTTACAATTATTATGTGTCCTGCTAATGTGAGCCACTTTCCTTTCCAATTTTCTATTTTTTGTGGCATTTATCTATTTTTTTCTTCCATAAGTCTTCTTTGATGTCTCCATTAAAGAGTGGTAATCCTAGGTATTTTTAAGGTAATTTTCTTCATTAAATCTAAGTTGTGATTTAATTTAGCATTGTAGTCCTCTTGGTACATTGAAGAAGAAAATGTTGGATTTATGAGCATTTATAGTCGAACCATATGTTTATTCATATTCTGTGAGTAAATATCTTATCTATTTTTATGTTTTAACTGTAGGTGACCTGTATAGCAATGTATCATCTAAAAACATTTGGTGTGAGAAGGATGGTAACTCTTGTACTATTTTTCTTCCTTCCAATTTTATTTTTTCTTTGAGTTTGATTATTATTCTATTGACTCAATTTTCCATGAGGATGAAGAGAAAAGGAGATAGTGGGTCTCCTTGTTGTAGTCTCTTTTCTCCTAGGAAGAAACTATGAGGTGATTTGTTTATAATTATTGACTATATTTGTGTTGAATTGCAATTGCAAATCCATTTTTTTCGTTCAATGTTGAAACCAAAATTTTCTAAAATTTGAATAAGGAAACTACATTTATCTTTGTCATGGGATTTGTTGATATCTAGTTTGAAGAGAATTTCTTTGAGGTTTTGTTTTACAAATGGAGTGCACAACCTTTTGTTCTATAATAATACAATTAGTTATGTTGCATCACATAACAAAGCCACTATTTTCTTTTGATATTAGTTTAGGAAGTATACTTTTCAACCAATTTTCCATTACTTTAGCAATGATCTTATAAATTGTATTACATTGTGATATAGATTTGTAATCTACAAATGATTTTCAATCTGTTCTTTCAAGAACTAGGACCATGTTTGTGTTGCTCAATCTTTGAGGATAGTGGATTTTTTCCTAGATTATTCCACCATTAGCCATATTTATTATTCCATGAATTTCCAATATTCGTGGAAGATTAAAGTTGTAAATCTATCTATTCTTGGTGCTTTTTCATGGCGCGGTTCAAATATGGCTTTCTTGACTTCCTCTAATGTGGTTCTAGTCCCATTAGGAATTGATGTCAGGGCTATGGACATCTGAATGGTAGTGAGGATATATCTAAGATTATTTTGAAGTATGACTACCTTACATAGCTAATTATGATGGATCTTAGGGAGTTTTGAATGGTCTTTTGAGTTGGAATGAATGCACTTGCACACATGTGGTAATCAAAGATGAAGTTTCTTAGCTCACTTTTGTGGTTTTTTGTCCAATATGAGTATATGCTTCCTAGTTTTTGATAGGTGAAAAGAAAATTAATCAAAGGTTCAAAGTTTTTTAAAAACTTATTCTTGAAATGTTTAGGAATATTTCCTTAGCGAAGTTATCAAATATTGCAAATTTTTCACACCATTGCCCCATTGTGAATGGGGACCCCTCTTTTCACTTTTCGACTAGGTTAGTTTTAGAGTTTTTGTAGTAGAGTGTCAATTTTGAGTTCTCAAAGTCAGGTTTCACCTTAGAAGAGGTTAAGCTTTTAGGTCTCCAAAGTACAAAAGTTGATATCTCATTGAGTGAATAATGTAAGCCCCTACCTAGAAAATCACATCATATAAACTCAATCGTATCCAACATCAAAGTCATTTGTACAAAGTGTAAACATTCACTAGTACATTTGAGACCTTTTTCTGACAGTAGGTCATCTGAATTGGGATGGTTTACCATTGATATAACGACACCACCCGACGTCGCAGTTTTGCAGTCAAAAAAACTGATGGTTTCTATGGGCATCGTAATTACGATGATAATGGACATTACAAGAAGGGGGTGAAAACAAGGTGAACCTAGCGTCAGACCTATTTGTGTCCGTCCCAATTGTGATGCCTATTCGTCACAAAAAATAAAAATGATGGCGACCCGTCAGAATCTTCTGATGGGTTGCCGTCATTTGTAATTTGTTTGCCGACGGAGATGTTGTTAGTGTGACAGATATCGTTCAGAAGTGTATGATGGATATATGTCATTTGTAATTTTTAACAAAAATGATGTTGTACATACGATGGGGACCCGTCAGAATTTTACGACGGCTATCCATCATTTATAGTTTTTTACCGACAGTGATGTTGTACATGTGATGGCTGGATGTCATATTGTTTCAACAAATAACCATCATTGGTTTATGGTCATCGCAATTGTAATGCAGATCAATTTTAATATATATATATATATATATATATATATATATATATATATATATATATATATATATATATAGATATATATTTGTCGATCGGGTTGGTATCGATTCAGAAGGGTGTTCTTGCAGATTTGGTTTCTGCTTGTGATTTGTTTATGGATCATTCTGAGATGACTTTGTAGTAGATTCAGTAGCGGTTCATGGATTATTGAGTTGATGTCAAGAGAGAGACATGCATAACTTCCACATTGGAGATTCATAGATCACTATGGTCTCTGTGATGACTTGGGAGAAGTCTTCTTCTTGGTGAACCGAGATGAGAGACATAGATTACAAAAAGTGGGTCATTTGATGTGACTTATGAGAAATTGGATGCCTCTTCACAGTGGGTTCGCGGTGCGGTCTGTAGTGTTTGTTTGTGACTGGGTTATTAGCAGAGATCTATTGATTTGGTAGCCATTGAGATGGATTGATATATATTTTTCATACATGATTGAGATCTTAAATTATTGAGCTTCTCTTTGTTTTGAGAATAGTTTAACATTCTATACTTAACAGGGCCAACCACATGAAGATGGAAGCTCATCTGACCCCTTCTAGGAGCCTCTTATGACCCTTTATGACATTTTAAGACCTCTAAGATGTATTCTTATGGATTGTAAAGGGTCATAAGGGGTCTTGGGACACAACAGATGAGAAACATAAATGTAGGCATCATGGTCACAATTTTTTGAAAACAAAACATAATTGAGTGGTAAACCCCTACATGTTGCATCATCTGGGTATACCATTCAATTATGTTGTGTCTCCAAAAAATTGTGACCATGATGCCTACATTTATGTTTCTCAGCTGTTGTGATATCTACATTTATGTTTCTCATTTGTCATGTTTATGTGCATGTTCTTTAAGTGTATCTACTAGAAATTATAAAAAAAAATCAGTATCTACAATAGCCCTCTGTTAACCACATTTACGCCTATGGTCCCAACAAAGTAGTGCACAAACTACACAAAGAAGGCATCACAGAAATATGATTTCTCCTTTTGCCATTGAAGCAATCTTGGTGGCACTAGTTGCCTCTTGAGCCTTGCACAAGTTGCACTCATTTCCTACATCAGGTATAGATGTAGATGGGGTAGATGTAAATGTGGTTTGATCGACCCACCGAAAGTATTGACATCCACTATTTCCCTGCAATACCAAATATACATCATTTCTTCATAAAATGATTAATTAGTTGTCACATTATTTTTAAATCATAAAATATAATTACGTCTCTAGAACTTTTTCCTATTTGGGAAAACCCAAAATTGATGCCCAAGATTACTTATTGTGTGTGATGTCTTCAACATGCATGGGCCAACACCACATTGAAACATAGGCACATTGACCGAAGTCATCGATGCTATTTCAACAAATATTGTATTGTCATTATTTTTTTCATTCATACTAATTATAATTACAATAAAAAGAAACATTCTAATGTATACTTGCACATTTTTTGGCTAAGTCGAAGTCTTTGGTTTAAATCACTAGACACTCAAAACAAAATGACAAACTGAAGACAACTATGCAATTACTAAGCAATTTAGAATTAGCTCACTCCATTGCAAGGAACAAAGAGAATCCCCTATGATTTAACATCATTGATGTGCAAGGAAATAGAAAATTAGCAGAAGAAACTCTCATATAAGTAGGACATATAAAACAAGGTGAATAAGAGTAGTACATCTAAAATAATTGTTAGAACATGCCAAACATCTAGCATAATTGTACATTTAATTCATGTCATTGATATTCTTCTTCATCCATCTCATCATCAAGATCATCATCATCGATGACATCATCACCACCACTATCACCATCATCGTCGTCGTCATCACTGTCAACATCATCATCATCCTCATTAGTAGCAACATCATCATCATCAGTAGAAGCATTATTGTCATCTTCTTCTTCATATTCTTCTTCGACTAGCTCTCAATCGTGATCACCATCTACATCATCTTCCACTTCTTCATCTTCCTTGGTATCTTCTTTCATTGCATTATACTTCATCTGCCTTCCTCTTGGATCATGTCTAACAACAAATGACCAACCCAGTTTATGTGGAACCTCTGAGTAAAATACCTTCTCACATTGGATTGAAAGAACATATGGCTCTTCTCCAACTGGCTCAAACAACCTTGTATTAATCATTGGAAATCCATTGTCATGTTCAATAACAGTTCTATCAGGATCATTTTTATTAAGTCATAGTCTGTACCATTTCACAATGAAGAGAACTAATTCGAAGGAATTAAAGTCACAGTCAAGTATATCAACCAAAATATCATAGTATCAATTTTGCCACTCTCGAGGATGTAAGTCATCTCTAGAAGAAATATTAGTCACCTGGAATACTGCACTTATCCTTGAATCACAAGTTCTCTTCGTGCCATCTAAATTTTTGATGCAAAATTTATAACCATTGCAAAACATAGCCTTGTGGTGTTTCACTTGCAATAATGTCAAACATGTATAAATTATTGCATCACGAGTTGAAAAATATATGGTTGATTAATTAACAAATTTATAAGTACCTAGTGATCTCTTAAACCATATGCTAAATCTATTTCCTTTTGTGTAACATTGGGATCTCCATTACGATGAGCTTGTATAACCAATGAAGACACAGATTCTCATGTTAATCTATGACCATCATGCTGACATCATTCAATACATGTCATCATCCAATCTTGATTTTTTGCAATAAACAAATGTATTACATCGCACTCTTTAGCAGTTGTACAAAAGTAAATAGATGACTTACAACAGATTTATTTTGAAAATTAAGAATTAATTAACTACAATAACATCTCATTATTTATTACCTTTTAGTTTCTTGGATCTATCATTGCCCACCATGTACTCCCCTTCAATTTTTTTAATTGAGTCGAGATCCCAAATTCA
The DNA here is from genome assembly GCA_027943335.1 of Chamaecyparis obtusa. Lineage (NCBI taxonomy): Eukaryota > Viridiplantae > Streptophyta > Pinopsida > Cupressales > Cupressaceae > Chamaecyparis > Chamaecyparis obtusa. The sequence goes on from BSBK01001922.1 coordinate 2,622,644, forward strand.
ATCTATATGGGTCTTTGCTACAAGATTAGAAAGATATTGAGTAACATACACCATCATCTGGTATACCATATATCCCTCAACCATAGAGCCCTCAGGATGTGTTGTTTGTCATACCAAACCCTTCAAAAATTTCAAGTGTTTCTCAACCATCCACATTGACCTAGCATGTACAAGTCCACACAATTCAATCTCCTCAACTTGGTGTATGAGGTAGTGTTCTTGTGCATTGAAAAAAGCTGGAGGTAAACACTTTTGCATTTCACACATTAATCGACAAATTATTTTTTTCCAATACTTTATATCTTCTTTATGGATTTCTTTAGATGACAACCACCTACAAGGGATTCAAGACATAAATATATAAATATGAGATTTTACAATATATTACTTGTTTGATATTATTGTTTGATATATTGAACAAATATCACTGCTTACCTCATGTATTTTTCAAGATCATATATCACTTGTTTGATATTATTGTCGAAGTTCTCTAGAAGAGATAGAGGTAGAAAATACTACAACAATTGTGAACTGATCATTTCATACAATGAAAATTGAATGTAATTACACAAATATATTGTAAATACAAAAGACTATGACTTACCTTGATAAAGGTATGCCAATCATGCATTTTCATCCCTGACCCAAAATCATTTTTCTTTGATATGAGATTGCTTATATCTGCAGCAAATTCTATAGGAAATCAAATTTTTCGGATCACTTCTTTTATGGCATTACTTTGTTGCTATGTTAATAAGCAAGGAATAGCACTTACATTAATCCAGTCTCCATTACTATTTGATTCAATGATATTTTTCATTGCATGATTGGAATCATGAATGTCACTACAAATTTTGCCAAGTTTTTCTTTGTCACGCCTTCCGTCCAATATTTTCCACAGTGTCTTTGTTACAGTCTTTCCAATATGCATAGTATCAAACAAATGCACAATTTGTAGATGCTCATAGTAGGGCTGTCTGCTAAATTCTTTGGGATAACATTTTAGTCCCTTTGGAAGTTGGTTGGTGATGCCTTCACGACCTTCAAAATCATCAACTACATAATTAGCCAACAAAACACAATCAAAATATATAATTTTCAAACATCGACCATTATGTGGAACAATATTATCTCAAATTCTATTATATTCCAACTGCCATAGGTGAGGTGTCTTTCTTCGAGGCTTTGATGTAGTCTCTTCTTTCCCATTGAAAAGATGTCTTTCTGCACTTTGATACTTATGATTTCCGGGGAGGAACTGGCTATACTCATCAAACACCTATTTTCTTAAACTTTTGGAATGACGGGATCTCATCTTTGGACCACACATTGGACATGCAAATTTTCCCTTTGTTTGAAGACCTACAAGATAATGATAAAATTGGATTAAATGTGTATATTTTTAGAATTAGAATTATCACATACAACTATAATTCACCATAACATACCACAAAAATGTATCAACCCTGGAGCATCATGAATTGTCCACACAAGCATTGCATGGAATTGAAATTGTCTTTGTCCAATTGGTCAAGAGATGTCATAGATAGTGAAACCATTCCATAACACCAACAACTCATGAATAAGAGGTGCAATATATATATGAATATCTTTCTCTTGGTCCTTACCTAGTTGAATTAACGACAACATCAGATAAGTATTGTGGCCATTTTACTCCAAGACTTATAATTACACGTAGATAACTATAAAATAATAAGATACTTGGAACAATCATTTTCAAAATAATGTGCTCCTTCTTTATTGACATCCATGGAGGAAGGTTATTGTTTATAACAAAAATAGGCCACACCGAGAAAACGGATCTCATCTCTCCATGCGGATTGACACCGTCTGCTGCCAGAAAAAGCTTGAGATTTCGAGGCTTCTCTTTAAAGTGTGGCCACTTTTCATCTATGCCCATAAATGATGAACCATCTGCAGGCATTCGAATAATGTCATCTCAACTCCTGCCACATGCATGGTAATCCATAAATTGTGCCAAGCTGTTGCACCTGAATAATCATTTCAGACGTGGAATAATGGGGATGTGATGAAGAACCTTGCGAGGCACCTTTTTTGTCACTTGATCATCTCGATATCTACTCATATGGAATTTAAGGCATTCTGTTGCATTTTCATGTTCTTTATAATAAATAATATGATCTTTAGGACAAGCATCTATTGTTTGATACTCCATTCCAATATGTTTCATAGTGGCACATAATTCTCGATACAAGCGAGGGAGAACATTTGATGGTGGTAACAGAAGGTCACCTATCAATCTGCAACAAATAAGATAAGTCATTACTATAAACAATCTTAATGGTACATGTTTCACCTTTTATAGACTATAATGACATATATGAAAAACCTTAGCATACGTGAAATGACTATGTTGGATAAACCATTCATAACCTTCAAATTCACCAACAACAATATAATAAAGAGAAGAGTAGATTGGGAGCCTTCGTAAAGGGTCATGTCCACCTTCTCAAGTAGAGGTATATCATGGACATCGTCAATGTCATCCTCATCATAATCATCATCATCAGCAACACCAGCAGCACTAGTACCAAATGTGTCAACGATCAATGCATTCATACCATCATCTTCAAATGTGTTTTCTGGCACATGATCATCATCTTCCATGGGATCATGATCTTCAACTTTAATACTCACACCTCCATGTTCCTCTATATTCACACTAGGGAGATCGACCTATATAAAAATAATGATAATCAAACCCCCCTTCAATGTGATAATCAAACCTCCTTCCATGGTTCATATGTATATTAATTGTGAAAACAATATAACAAACAACTTACCACTGGATTATAATCAAACCCCCCTTTAATGTGACCATTCTCCCTACAATGTCTATTTGTTGTTTTTATTTTGATTCTTCTTGTCTTTAAGCCGTTACAACTCTTGTATGGACAATAACATTTGTCATCACCTATTCTTTGAAAGTTAGACAACAATCTAGCGATTGTCTCCCTACTTTGATCGAATTCCCTTGTATTATCTGACATGATCCTTAATGTGTATATTTGCAAAACAAATTGGAGATGCTTCCTTTCATTAGCTTCATGTCACCTTCTCATAGCTTCTCATTTTCTGAAAGATTTCTCCAAAGGCTTTGTAGGAAACCAAGTAAGGGGCATTCTTGAGTTCAAACACATTGAGCTGCTACAACTGAATTATAAATCATGAATTCACTATAAAATTAATGTATTTCTCTAGATTTCATATGGATATTTTTTCAAATGGTTGGCATGTATGTTTATACAAATGGAGTTATATCATTTGGAATGGATATATGATAGTTTGATATCAAATTTTATGTCCCTATTTGATCTAATAGCATCAATATAACAAATAAAGCACCAACCAATCAAATAAAGACATGAGGTGCTCAAACAGTGAGCTCATAAAATAATATATTTAATCTTAATAAAATCTTATAAAACAACATATATTATGTGAAGTGTTTGATCTCTCTTTATTTGTTTTGTTGTTTTGATATTCACTATGTGGTACTCCCTGTTTATGATCATTTCATGAGGAAATGTCTTGATGGCTTACGGGCTGCAAGCTAGGGCATCATGCATTATTTATGAGCTCACTATTTGAGCACCAACCAATCAAATAGGGACATGAGGTGCTCAAACTGTGAGCTCATAAACAATGCATGATGCCCTAGTTGTAGGTAGTTATCTCTTCTATAATGATGGAGGAGTGAAAGGTAATGATCAATGAGGTTGCTACTATTAGATCATACATTAATACACTTACTATTTTGAATTTGAGCTCAGGCATCATGCAATGTTATTGCTATCATTGCATGCTTGCTGTTGTTGTGCACCATATATTGTTTTATACACTATTTATTTCATTGAGACCATGAACTTGACATTTGTAATGTATTTTTTGTTATTGGATCAATGTTACCATGTTGTTGAGGTTGTAGATACATACCACTACCATTCTACTTTGATAGCAGAAATATAATAAACAAAGCACCCTCCAATCAAATAGGGACATAAGTAAGACATTTAATGCATTATTATTTCATCATGATGATAAAAATTTCATTGGCTCAAAGCACATAGAAATTCAAAACAGTAGGATATCTTAATCTTTATGAGCTCAAATTCAAAATAGTAAGTGCATTATTTTATTACTGGTGTCCCTATTTTATGTCCCTATTTGATCTAATAGCATCAATATAACAAACAAAGCACTGACCAATCAAATAGGGACATGAAGTGTTTAAATAGTGAGCTCATAAAACAATATATTTAGTCTTAATAAAATCTTATAAAATAACATATATTGTGTGCAGTGTTTGATCTCTCTTTATTTGTTTTGTTGTTGATATTCACTATGTGGTACTCCCCATTTATGATCATTTCATGAGGAAATATCTTGATGGCTTGTGGGCTATAAGCTAGGGCATTATGCATTATTTATGAGCTCACTGTTTGAGCACCGACCAATCAAATAGGGACATGAGGTGCTCAAATAGTGAGCTCATAAAATGCATGATGCCCTAGTTGTAGGTAGTTATCTCTTCTATAATGATGGAGGAGTGAAAGGTAATGATCAATGATGTTTTTGCTATTAGATCATACATTAATACACTTACTATTTTGAATTTGAGCTCAGGTATCATGCAATGTTATTACTATTATTGCATGCTTGCTGTTGTTGTGCACCATATATTATTTTATACACTGTTTATTTCATTGAGACCATGAGCTATTGTAGTTGACCGTATTCTTTTGGGGTCTGATCTATTGTATTTGTTTTCTTTTTTCTTTGAATCATTGTTTACAATTACTTTTGATAAAATATTTGTGTGAAGAACAAGAACAAAATGGTGAACAAGTGTATTTGAAAAAGATAAACATGACACATTTTGTTGGGCTGATTGGGTTGGCCTAGTACCAATTACATGGCTTGGCTAGATATTAAATAGTGAGCTCATGAACAATACCAGTATTAAATAGTGAGCTCATGAACAATGTATGATGCGCTAGCTTGCAGCCCGTGAGCCATCAAGACATTTCCTCATGAAATGATCATAAATGGGGAGTACCACATAGTGAATATCAACAGCAAAACAAATAAAGAAATATCAAACACTTCACACAATGCTTTGAAGGTAATAGAAATGATGCCCCAGCTCTCAAAGCTCACAGGTCATCAAGCATTCCAAATGAAAAGATATAAACAATGTTAGTACTAAACAATGAGCTCATGAACAATGTATGATGCCCTAGCTTGTAGCTCGCGAGCCATCAAGACATTTCTTCATGAAATGATCATAAATAAGGAGTACCACATAGTGAATATCAACAACAAAACAAATAAAGAGAGATCAAACACTTCACACAATGCCTTGAAGGTAAATAACAATGATGCCCTAGCTCTCAAAGCTCACGGGTCATCGAGCATTCCAAATGCTAAGATGTAAACAATGCCACTATTAACATTCATATTGTGCCATTAAAATAACAAATTCCATCAAAATGAAATTGAGGTGCTCAAATAGTGAGCTCATAAACAATGCCCTCTTTGTGCCATGCAAAAGTGTAGTGTCGTCTTTGCGACAGCTCTTCGAATTCACAAAAATTACAAATGACACTTTCTTTTTCAAAATTATAGAATTACAAATATTTCATTGGCTCAAAGCACATAGAAATTCAAAATAGTAGGATATCTTAATCTTTATGCACTCAAATTCAAAACAGTAAGTGTATTACTTTATTATTGATGTCCCTATTTGATCTAATAGCATCAATATAACAAATAGAGCACCAACCAATCAAATAGGGACACGAGGTGCTCAAATAGTGAGCTCATAAGACAATATATTTAGTCTTAATAAAATCTTATAAAATAACATATATTGTGTGAAGTGTTTGATCTCTCTTTATTTGTTTTGTTGTTGATATTCACTATGTGGTACTCCCCGTTTATGATAATTTCATGAGGAAATGTCTTGATGGCTTGTGGGCTACAAGCTAGGGCATCATGCATTATTTATGAGCTCACTATTTGAGCACTGGCCAATCAAATAGGGACATGAGGTGCTCAAACAGTGAGTTCATAAACAATGCATAATGCCCTAGTCGTAGGTAGTTATCTCTTCTATAATGATGGAGGAGTGAAAGGCAATGATCAATGAGGTTGCTGCTATTAGATCATACATTAATACACTTATTATTTTGAATTTGAGCTCGGGCATCATGCAATGTTATTGTTGTCATTGCATGCTTGCTGCTGTTGTGCACCATATATTGTTTTATACATTGTTTATTTCATTGAGACCATGAGCTATTGTAGTTGACTGTATTCTTTTGGGGTCTGATCTATTGTAGTTGTTTCTTTTTTCTTTGAATCATTGTTTACAATTACTTTTGATAAAATATTTGTGTGAAGAACAAGAACAAAATGGTGAACAAGTGTATTTGACAAAGATAAACATGACTCATTTTATTGGGCTGATTGGGTTGGTCTGGTACCAATTACATGGCCTGGCCAGATATTAAATAGTGAGCTCATGAACAATGCAAGTATTAAACAGTGAGCTCATGAATAATGTATGATGCCCTAGCTTGCGGCCTATGAGCCATCAAGACATTTCCTCATGAAATGATCATAAACGGGGAGTACCACATAGTGAATATCAACAAAAAAAACAAATAAAAAGATATCAAACACTTCACACAATGCCTTGAAGGTAATAGAAATGATGCCCTAGCTCTCAAATCTCACAGGTCATCAAGCATTCCAAATGAAAAGATGTAAACAATGCCAGTATTAAACAATGAGCTCATAAAAAATGTATGACTAGACAACATGGATCCCTCTTCTATAAACATTATCCTTAACACTTATCTATAGGTACTTTAGAGTGAATTATTAATCTTCCCTTATACCATTTTCATGTGGTAAGATTTTTCATTTAATGAAATATTTTATTGTGAATGATGAAAAAATGAAATATAATAAGAAAATAATTGTAATGCACCTGTAGTATAAAATCTGTCTTTTTTTTTGAAATTTATTTTTGACTTGAATGTTTTGATGGGTAAACCACAATATAGAAAAAGATAATGCAATAATAATTGCTGTGATACTAATACATAAAGAAATAACACCCAAATGCACAATATTCAAAATGCCTACATCTTAAAATGTTTAACAGATTTAATATAGTTTGTATACTACAAGTTATCATTAAATAGAACAATACCTAGATGATCAAAATACATTAATATCATAATACAAACATACCCATTTGTTGTTGTCGCAAAATGAGACTGATATGGGTCTAAAAATAGAAAACTAGAACTTTTAAATAAAGTCAAATCCTTCAATCCCTAGTTGCTCCTTCTGCAAAATGACAATCAAGCATATCAATAATCAAGACACCCAAAATATTGCACAAATCAGGCAAAAACCCTAAAAATCTAACTACAATGCAAGAAACCCTACGCCCGACAACATATGCTACAAATCATTCAATAACCAAATTTCAATGCTAAATGAATAGCAGTGCCCAACAATAGAATCAACTTCATAAATAATTTAAACAAAAATAAATCATTTAAAACTCCAGCAAACTCCAAATAAAACTCAAGGGAAAGAAGAGAAACTATACAAATTTGATAAACTCAATGGCAAATGCTCTATGAAATACCTCTAAGATATCTCCAACATATTAGCTAGCTACACTAATCTGCATTATTAAATAGAACAATATTCAAATGGCCAAAATACATTAAAATCACAATACAAGAATTACCTATTTGTTGTTGCAAAATGAGACCAATGTTGGTCTGAAATACAACAAACCAGAACTTTCAAATGAAGTCAAATCCTTCAAACCCTAGTTGCCCCTTCTCCAAAATGACAATCAAGCATATCAATAATCAAGACAACCAAAATACTGCACAAATTAAGCACAAACCCTAGACATGATCTAATCACAATGCAAGAAACCCTAGGCCCAACAACAGATGCTCCAAATCATCCAATAACCAGATTGCAATGCTAAATGAGTAGTAGTGCCCAAAAATAGAATCAACTCCACAAATAATATATGTGCTTCAATCTCCAAATTGACTAGCAAAAATAAACCATTCAAAACTCCAACAAACTCCAAATAAAACTCAAGGCAAAGCATCTAACAAATCAGATCCTATAAATCTTCTGTAAAAAAACCTACACATATTTGATAAACTCAATCCCAAATGCACTATGAAATACCTCTAAGATATCTCCAATAGATTAGCCATTTACATCTAATTTAGTCATTGTCATTTTATTTATTATTTTAAAGATGATTCTACATGTCTCCCTATCAATGGATGTATTGTTGGGTCTAAATGGTTCATATAAGTGTTATGAAAATGCTTAATCAAAGAGAAAAATAGAGTGAAAAGTTATATCATATTCAAAGATTGCAAGATAGAAATAGATCACTTTATTTGATATAAATTGAGACATTTCAAAATGACAAACTCTATCTTTTTTTACGAGAACATAATTCTCAATTTGTATCATCTTCAACTACTTATTGCCTCCTATATAGTGGAAGCAAAATATGAATCACAATGTAAGGCTATAAACCATCTAATTAAATAATACCTAAGAATTATCATTATATTAAAATAAAGATAATTTAAGCCTAAGTTTGACCTTGTCACATGTTCCACTGCATCTCATAGAATAAAGACTAGACAACATGGATCCCTATTTTATAAAGTGATATCCTTAACACAATACTACATAATGGTGGTACACTGACCACTATTGGTGCTATCGATACCCATGGTGACCTCGTAGGGCTAGTACTCTGGTAACCTGCAGTAGGTACTGTGTGGTCCCCACCCTGAGGGTTATGATTCTTACATGAATAAAAAATTAAATAAATTTAAACCACCACTTTTAAATAATTTTTGCTATAAATAATTTTTAATAAAAGGAGTTTGGAAAATGCCTTGTATTAATATTAAATTTATTTGGCATTTTTAATTATAAATTGCTACCTATTTTATATGTCCGATTTCATTTTTGTGGGGCCCAAGCTGCTTTAAAAATTAAAATTTAGATTTTTTGGGGAATATGGGAGAAATTTAAAAATTATGGACTTTAAGGTAGATTAGAAATTTTGTTTGAAGTTAATGCATATTTGTTGACTTGCACATAGTCTTATAGTCTGATTTGCTTCTAAGGGGCATAATTTTTTCCTAAGATATCAAAATTTGGACTTCTTATACTTGTTGGAAAGGTGATTCAAAGCACTAGAGTTTGGTATAGGTTTGGTTGTGTGATTTTGTCAGTTTGACATGTTTTTATACCGTGGAAGCTAGATATTCTTCATTACATAGTTTTGGTCATATATTTTGCATGTGAAATTAGTTTTTTGATTTCGAATAGCCATTTGAGAGAATGTTTAGTGTACTTTGATTTGGTGTTTCCATTATATCAATTTGATGAGTATAGAGAGTTATGTACTTGTTGGTGCTTGAGATTCGAGGTGTGAGTGTGAGTGTGAGAGCATCTAGATGAGTCAAGAGATGATACCTGAAGGGAGAGCATGCTATTATGAGATATTTATGATGCTACAAATGATTATCATATTTGATGTGTTGACCTATGGCGTAAGGTTTTTTCATTGATGTCAAAAAGGTAGTAAGGTAGTGTGCATTTGCAAGGTTTGCATTGGATGTTCTCAAGTATGATAATGTTGCGATTCACATGTGTGTTGATGTTATGAGTCACATTCATATGTGTTGATGTACATTCACATATCATATTGATTCATATTGTTTCATGATGGTGATAATGATACATTGGTATAGTGCCTAATGATACAGGTTTAGACATGGTACAAGATGATAATCACTTTGGTACACTTTTGGTGTTTATGATACAAGTTGATGGTGTGGTTTATTTGTTAAATATAGTATGTTCAGGTATATAGTGATACAAAAGTTATAGATCAAATTTTGACACTGATATGGGGATACATCTTTTAGTTTCATGTGACATCTCTTGCATATTTTCGCTTTGACATGGTTAGGAATACAGTATGGTGGATTCAAGAATATGCTCACAGTGACACATTCAACAAGTCTATTTGATTATCATTTCATATACTGCTTATGATTTGAAATATGATTTCAGAGTACAATACCCGATGTATAACCTGTGGTATTGACAAACCTATTACAAGAACCACAAAATTTGACAAGAATTGATGCAAATAATTCCATTTCATTTGAAAATTATTTTATAATTCATTTCAGATATTTCTACAGTCACTAGAATCTCCTTGGAATTGGAAATGAAAAGTCTAGAATTATTTTTTATTATTTTTTAGAAACTAATGCACATTGCCCAACAGTATATATCATTGAGAAGTCATGTATAAATCTAAAGCCTCATACCTTCCTTTGTTTAATTATGAAGTTCCTATAAGTGACCTTTCATCCTCATGAATGTGGATGGGGAATTATTTAGGCCAAAAGGAATCACTACCCATCCAAAAAAATAATCTTTAGATTTAAAAGAAGTCTTCCACACATCTATTGGATCAATTAGTACTTGATGGTACCTAGATTTCAAATCAACTTTGGTGAAAAATTTAGCCCCTCTAAGTTGGTCCAAAAGATCATCTATCGAAGGAATTGGGTATCTTTTTTTCACTATGATTTTAATCAATGGTCAATAGTCAATACAAAGTCTCCACATTCCATCCTTTTTCTTTGAAAGAACAATTGGGTTGCCACAAGGTGATGCACTTGGACAGATATGTTCTTTCTGAATCACTTCTTGTATTTATCTTTTAATTTCATCATTTTATAGTGTCGACCTCTAGTACAATGGCTTATTAGGCAATGGAGTTCCTAGTATCAAATCAATAGAATGTCTAGCTTGGCAATATGAGGGTACCCCAGTTGGTAACTCAAATACATTCTGATATTTAGACAAAATCTGATCCATTGATATTTTTTCTTTGTTGTGGTGTTCACAATGGAAAGGGAATTACATTCTAGTTTTCTTTCTTCCTTGGGATGAATCATCAATAATACAAATGTTCTAGTTTGGGCAATCAATCTTCTACATTGTCTAGCACTAATCAAAGATGCAGAGTGTGCAAGACTTACCTCTTGTATCTAATACTTCTGTCTACCCAATTTGGTTGTCATAATACATTTCCTAAAATCATATACACCATGGCACTTATACATATAAGGTTTTCCCAGAAAAACATCACAAACATAAAGAGGATCTACATAAAAAATTACCTCATCTTTGAAGGGCTTGATGGATGATGGAAGGCAAAATTGCTTGTTTGCTTGAATATCTAACCCTTGACTTAACCATCCCAGGGAATAAGGTTGTGGGTGTGTTTTTGTTTTCAAATTCAACTTAATACAGTCTTAATAGACATTAACTTCTTTTGGCTACCACTATAAACAATAAAGTGCATGGCCTTTCCTCCAATCCACACTTGTGAATGGAATAGTCTTTCCTCATCCTCCTGGGGCAATATTTTAATAGTGGCTACTATTTTTAGGATAACTAAGAGGGGGGGTGGATTAGTTAGATCAGTTATCCTATAGTACCAATTACAAAGATGTAACACTTTAAACAATTTCAATAAATTCTGCAGCTCGGTAACATAAACTACTAAACTATCTGTGCCTTTACCGATTACCAGCTAATTAACCCACAGTGATTACCAACCAAATCAAATATGCAATATGTAAAGTATGACAACAAATCAATCATCACAGAAACACATAACACAAAGATTTAACGTGGAAACCCTATTAAGGGAAAAAAACCCCTGGGACCGGTAACCCAAAATAATTTTCACTCTTTTGAAGTGAGCTCAGTGAAGAGCCAACCCTGTTAAAGATTACAAACACACTATTATATGTGACCTTATTAGAGGATTTAAGACTAACAGTTATCATTCAACTAGCATTCACTATGGGGTCGATAGGATAACAATGTACATCCATTTAATGACATGGGGCATATCATAAGATGGTTAAGTCCACTCAGTTAAGATATTTTTCTGTATCAATGGTTAAACTAAAATAGTAGTTGATCTGATTACAATACAACTCAAATTGCAGATGTTTAGATCTATTCTAAGCCCATACAAATCCTCTAATCAATATATCAATTCTCTTCCTCAACTTACTTTCACTCGGTAATAGCTCTTGGACACTTGGTACTGTTCTGTAGTTTGGTTCTTCTTCAACTAGTCTAATCAGACATGCATGAAACTATATTCACGTAAAATATCTATAGTTTTCTTTCTTCTAGCATGTTTCAATAAAGAAACTCATATCTTTTATATAGACAAATAAACTATTTTCATATCAACCATCAGATTTTGCCGCTTAATCTTCTTCATTAATTTTACCTCTTAACCCTTCCTTGACAGATGTGTCAATAACATGTTTCAATTCCATCCTTTAGATCTTCTCTAAATTTTTTCAGTTGTGGATCTCATAACAAACTTTATCCTCAATCTTGAAGTCATAACAATTTCCAGCTCATCAATTTTTTTTGGCTAAACTTAAGCATTTAATACTTTCATCCATACTCAGTTAACAAAGAAATATGTCGGTGAACACAAGCTCGGTTAATATTGTCTCTCGGTAAACACTACACTAGCTTGGTGTATACTAACGTGCTTCATCAACTGACCATATTGCCTTGTAAAGTTTTTCTTCCATCTTCATAATAGATTAATGAAACATAATCAAGTCAACCATATGAAGTCATAGACTCATCAATAAGTTACCCAAAGTATTCCTTATCCTCATCTGTCATATCCATCTTTCTCCATGTAGATATCTCAGTTCTTCATCTTTTCTCTCCTCTTTACAAATGTTTAGATGTTTGTAACTATCATGATAAGTACTGTCAAAACTAGTTGACATCAATGACAATAAAATTAATATTTTAATCATCTTACATATCATTTCAATACTTGATGATCTTTAATCACTGATCTTCAAGTCATTCAGGTATTCAATCAGTTGTAGTTCATCAATCTCTCCCTTTGGCATTGATGGCAACTCAAGCAATATGAAATATGCCATGCACATACCAAAAATGTATTCTACAACTATGTAAGTAAATGATGTAGCTCGGTAAGCTCTCCCTAGCTTAATATTTAATATGTTTAATCACTACATTACATAACAACATTACAAGTGTAGACTTTCCTCTATGGATTTGATCTTTTCAGCTCTTAGATTCTTTATGTTCTTCAGCAACAAATCTTCAAAACTCTCCTTGAGTTTCACAGATTATCTCTCCCTTAGATAGATTTTCCATTGATCTCTCTATTTATCATATTGTTTATCTCTCCCTTTGAAAACAATGCCAAAGAAAAACATAAAACATACAGCTCTGTAATAACTAAGTAACTCACTATTGTTTAGTGTAGACAATGTATCTCAGTATACTAATATGCAAATCTTTGTTAGAGTCCCTCAAATTTTTCACAACCTTAGACAAAATCAAAAGTGTGAGCTATGTTGCATCAATGTGCATGATCTTCTGATAAGAATAGGCCGATGCAACCTCTAGATAACATTAGTGATCGGTAGGTAGGGGGCAAACCCCAAGTCTAGTCCTTAAGTATTCAAAATTTTCCTTTGGTAGAGGCATTTAGCCCTCCAAGTAGGTGGTTTGGGGTCATGTTTGGCACCTTATTGGATCTTTGCCTATCTTTAGCTTTCTCCCCGCTTTCCACTTCTTCTCCGCGCTTGATTAGGGTTAAGGTCTTAAGGACTTTTTTATTTTCCCTCTTCCATGGCTCTATTTTCTAGGTAGGATTCAAAAATGAGACCTCCTAGTCCTTCATCATGTCAAACAGAGGATTTTATGTCTATTCCAAACATCTAGTCCTGTTCAGATATCAATTTCTAGGTTTCTGACATCTCTGGGACCTCTGATGCAAATCCTGACAAAGTTAGGGTTTGAGGTCAAAGTCAACCTCAACCCTAACTAGGTTAGGGTCAACCTCGACCCTAACCTCTTCCCACCAGGATTTCAAATTTTCATTTGCCGGCAGTTTGGTTTTTGGGAAAATTATTTCTCCGCCTTTGGGTTAGCTGTTTCAGGCTTCGAAAGGGTAAATCCTTTAATTGTATTTAATTAAGGTATATTTTCTAAATGTGAGGACCTAATTGGGATTTAATTTTCCAAGGTGGCCCATCTAAAGGAGTGTTCCCTAGATCACTATAAAAGGAGGCCTCCCTCTCTCATTTTCACATCAAGTTTTCTCAATCAAGTTCTCAAGCTCTCAAGGTGATCAAGCAAGCATTCCATTCAAGCATTCAAGTCTTCTTCTCCATCCAAGTTCTCCATTGAAGATCAAGGATTCAAGCATTCAAGCTATTGAAGGGATTTGGCTCAAGCATTCAAGATCTATCATTCCAACCCTAGATCTAGCCACCATGGTGGTGTGATCTTCTTTCAAGATCCTTTGTTCATCTACAAGATCCATATCATTGTTTCCTCAAGGTGGATTTCAAGCATACAATCATGGAGGTTTTATGATTTTATGTTCAAGCTTTCATATCAATATATTTGATTACATTCCAAATACATTAGCATATCTATTGAATTGCATAGCTTCATTGTTAGATTCATTTCTACTACTTGCTAGCATTCTCCTATTTCAATTTCAATATTAAGGTTGATTCCAAACCTGGGTTTGACCAAGGCAAACCCCCCCCCCCCCCCCCAAAGAAACAAAACACCATTTTTCTTGTAGGTACAGGTGCGAAATCTTAGATCTGAGAGCGAATTTAGATACCCTTTTCGACAATCTTTCAGGATCTGCAAATAGAATCAGAATTAGACTTCAAATAAATAATGTGGTCTTTGACCTTTTAAAAGGTAAAAGTTGACCTGTGTGAATTTGGAGAAAAGATTTCTAGGTTTTGTCCGCCTCAACATTTCCAGTCCAGAACAGGTGATAGAATCTTCAAAAAGTTCATGCAGAGGCCAGAATTCAGCATTTTATAGATCTGTCCTAATTCCAGGTTAGTATTTGCACTTCAATTATTTCAATATCAAACATAATACATTTTACCTAGGGGAAACATTAGATTTGTTCTTTCTTCCATATTTTCCACCAAATTGATCCAATTCTACATTAGCCTTTTAGGTTGATCAAATTGGATATCCTTGGTGAGAATTTGAGTTTGAGAATAGATTCCTTTTCCCCCCTAAATATTTTAAATAAAGTTGAATCCATTTTAACCTTATACATTTTGGTGAATCCGTTTACGCCAACTCTTTCTTTTTGGTGTTAGATCATTTGTCTAATTGCCTTTAGATTAGATTTCTTTAAAAATACAAAAACATTTACTTTTTCATGCTTTTAAGTATTCAACATGTATGATTCTTGTTTTGAGTACTTTGATGAGGCTTTTATTGTTCAAAAGGATAGATACCTTAATGAGGTACATGGAAGTGAAGTTGAAAATTGTTTGAGTGAGATCTCCATTGATCCTATTCCTATTTCATCTTCCTCTACAACCTCTTCAATTTACCTTTACAAAGATGAGTTAGGGATTGATGTTAATTCTTCTCCTAATATGTGTCTTTTCTATGAGCCTACTTTTGAATATAATTTACCTTCTTTCCGCTTTAGGGATCAAGATTTAATAACTTATGACACTCCTAAAATGCACTTTATGGATGATAATCCTCCTATTTGGGATGAACCTTTGGATTTCGATGTTGATTACTCCCTTCCTCATGAAACCATTAAGGATAATCCTCCTATTTGGGATGAACCTTTATATTTCGATGTTGATTACTCTTTTCCTTATGAACCCATTGTGGATAATCCTCCTATTTGGGATGAACCTTTGGATTTTGATGTTGATTACTCTCTTCCTCATGAAGCCATTGTGCATAGTTCTACTTTTTGGGATGAACCCTTGGATCAATACATTGATTTATCTCCTCCTTGTGAAGAATTATTAATACAAGAGGATGACATATGCTCTAAAACACACTTCCCTTATATGAAAGAAGATGATATTATACATCCTTCACCTCAATTTAGGATTGCTTCTAGTGATGAGGCATTAGTGGAGAAAGATAGGCATTCCCTTAATGCTCCTCCTCTTAGTGGTGATCTTATGGGAAATCACGATCCTATCTTACAACCTTCTTACCATAGTATTACTTATCTCTATTCCAATCCTTTTCCAACTGTGGTTCCAAGTGTTCCTTTGGTTGTATTTTCCATTCATATCACTTCCTACACTTTTACTAGTGTTCCTAATCTTCCTAATCCTAATACTATCTTTCCTAATCCGATTCCTAATTCTCCATCTGATATTCCTAGTTCTTCTCACACTTATGTTGAGGTTGAAACTATGGTTCATGATGTGCAAATATTCTTCAAAGTACATTCTCCTTATTATCCGCTCTATAAATATAAGAGAAAAGAAATTTATCCTTTGAGATTTATTCATAATTTTACCCCTCATTCATATATAACATAGACCTTTTCTCCTCTAGACTAGGGGGCAAGAGGTATATTTCTGCTTTGAGCTTAATTGGTTATGTTATCTTTTCATCCATTGCTCTCTTCTATTATTCCAAATATCTTTTCTATGACATGTGTTTTGCAAAGGTATCCCTTGCCTTTTGTCCCTGGGGGGCAAGGTTCTTCCTTCTTTCTCTTTGTCTAGGGGAACTCCTTTCCTTAGCTTAGTGGTACTTGTTTATATTGCAGCATTATTTTATCATATTGATAGATATTTTGACTATGGATAACCTTCTTACATGGGAAGTTGTTGTCCTAGGTCGTCACTTCTTCTCTATGTTGCAAATTATGTTCTTTATAAACTCTCACCCTTGCTTTAGTGTTAGAGT
Organism: Chamaecyparis obtusa; assembly: GCA_027943335.1. Lineage (NCBI taxonomy): Eukaryota > Viridiplantae > Streptophyta > Pinopsida > Cupressales > Cupressaceae > Chamaecyparis > Chamaecyparis obtusa. Next base: position 2,639,597 of record BSBK01001922.1, read on the forward strand.
TGTTTCCCTCATTCCAAAGATTCCTCTTGCTCTTCTTTACAGGGGGGCTTGATGATTGAATCCTTGTTCCTGCCTTTTGAAAGAAGCTATCTTATCTAAACACACTCTTCTTTGGTGGGGGTGTTGGTGATAAGATCTTTTCCATTGAGGATCCTTTTCCATAAGTGACATATCCTTTTCACGATTATCTATACTCTTGGATGTAGGGGTCAATATCTCTCGCTAAGGATATACTATACATTGTTGTAAACATGATATCTCCTTGCTTTGTGAAGTAGGTATCCTCTTCCATCTTTGTTCCTACACTTGGCGGGCAAGGATGCCTTATCCTTCTTTTCTATCTTCAAGTATTCACACATAGAGTAACAAATACAGATTGTGAGTTCAGTAGAAGTACTTTAGCCTTAGGGGCTTGGTATGATTTTCTATCTTATTCAAATCTATGCATTGTTATTCCATACATGTTCTCAAGGATTCAATCTTAGCATTTTCAATTTTTGTTCCTTTCCAACATGGAGTCACAAATACGGATTGTGAATTTGGTAGAAGTACTTTAGCCTTGGAAGCTTGGTATGATTTTCTATCTTATTCAAATCTATGCATTGTTATTTCATACAGTATTTTCTTCTTTTCTAGGGATTCACCTCTTTCCTTGGTTAAGCAGTATTTTTCTACTATGTGATATCCAATCATACATGAAAATTATGGTTTCCATTAAGGACCTATGTCCTTGATAGGAACATTATTCATTGTTTGACATTGGGTTTCCATGGTCGATACATCTCTCACCTTGGAAACTGAATAGTGTACTATCCCTCATTAAGGGTTACTTCCTTTTCACTTCTTGCATGATATCTCTTTACATTCATCTCTTCCATGGCCTCATAGGAGTTGTGACCTTCTTGGCTTGGACTGGGATTGTCTATGGATATTGTCTTGATGCTGAAGAAGGCTTTATCCTTGTTCTTTTTCTTTCCTTAAAATGGCAAAATAGTATGTTTTTTCCATCTTAAGGAGGGGGGCATATATAGGGTCTCCCTTGTACTATAATTTTTTTTTTACATGCTAAATCTTGGAAGGTAACACACATAAGTTACTAAATCCTAAAAAGATACGCATTCATATGCTAAATCTTTCAAAGGTAATGCACATAAGTTGCTAAATCTTGAGAAGACATGCATTTCATATTCATAGTGATACAAGAAGGTTGATCTATGGGTATACCAGAAGCTATCAGAAGACACATTACAATTGCAAGCATAGTTTATGGGTGAACCTATTGGGCTCTCCCTCCAGGGTGATTCATGGTAAGGTAGGCATCCTATCGGGTGAGGTAATCACTTTCTCTTTTCTCTCTTTTCGCTTTCATGCTAGTAGGACTAGATCATGAAGCTATGTTGTCTATAGTGTTGTTCTTGTATTTCTTGTGTAATCATTTATGCTTTTATGATAGCTTTCCAAATATGATATTGGTATGAGAAATATTTCTTAGCAAGGTTTCTTATGCCAAGTGATTTGGGTTGTTTAGTACTAACCCTTGTTTTTTTTGTATACTCTCATGTATGTATGTTGAGTCAGAATCCTTGGTCTAGGGGCTTGTGTCTTTAGCTAAGTGTTATTTTATCTTGTTTTGAATCCACTGGGATCTCTTCTCTCTTCTCCTTTACCAAGAGTTTGCATCGAATCCATACTCTTGCTAAAGTGGGGGCTTAATGTATCATCTTAAAATGGAAGCACTTCCATGTTAAGAGAATTTAGCCCTCTGAGTAGGTGGTTTGGGGTCATGTTTGGCACCTTTATTGGATCTTTGCATGTCTTTAGCTTTCTCCCTGCTTTCCACTTCTTCTCCACACTTGATTAGGGTTAAGGTGTTAAGGACTTTTTTATTTTCCCTCTTCCATGGCTCTATTTTCTAGGTAGGATTCAAAAATGAGACCTCCTAGTCCTTCATCACATCAAATAGAGGATTTTCTGTCTATTCCAAACATCTAGCCCTGTTCAGATATCAATTTCTAGGTTTCTGACATCTCTGGGACCTCTGATGCAAATCCTGACAAAGTTAGGGTTTGAGGTCAAAGTCAACCTTGACCCTGACTAGGTCAGGGTCGACCTCGACCCTGATCTCTTCCTGCCAGGATTTCAAATTTTCATTTGCTGGCAGTTTGGTTTCTGGGAAAATTATTTCTCCGCCTCCGGGTCAGCTATTTCAGGCTTCGAAATGGTAAATCCTTTAATTGTATTTAATTAAGGTATATTTTATAAAGGTGAGGACCTAATTGGGGTTTAATTTTCCAAGGTGGGCCATCTAGAGGAGTGTGCCCTAGATCACTATAAAAGGAGGCCTCCCTCTCTCATTTTCACATCAAGTTTTCTCAATCAAGTTCTCAAGCTCTCAAGGTGATCAAGCAAGCATTCCATTCAAACATTAAAGTCTTCTTCTCCATCCAAGTTCTCCATTGAAGATCAAGGATTCAAGCATTCAAGCTATTGAAGGGATTTGGCTCAAGCATTCAAGATATATCATTCCAACCCTAGATCTAGCCACCATGGTGGTGTGATCTTCCTTCAAGATCCTTTGTTCATCTTCAAGATCCATATCATTGTTTCCTCAAGGTGGATTTCAAGCATACAATCATGGAGGTTTGATGACATTATGTTCAAGCTTTCATATCAATATATTTGATTACATTCCAAATACATTAGCATATCTATTGAATTGCATAGCTTCATTGTTAGATTCATTTCTACTACTTGCTAGCATTCTCCTATTTCAATTTCAATATTAAGGTTGATTCCAAACTAGGGTTTGACCAAGGCAAACCCCCCCAAACAAACAAAACACCATTTTTCTTGTAGGTACAGGTGCAAAATCTCATATTTGAGAGCAAATTTGGATACCTATTTCGACAATCTTTTAGGATCTACGAATGGAATCAAAATCGGACTTCAAATAAACAATGTGGTCTTTGACCTTTTAAAAGGTCAAAGTTAACCTGTGTGAATTTGGAGAAAATATTTTTGGGTTTTGTCCGCCTCAACATTTCCAGTCTAGAACAAGTGATAGAATTTTTAGAAACTTCATACAGAGGCAAGAATTCAGCATTTTCTAGATCTGCCCTAATTCCAGGTTAGTATTTGCACTTCAATTATTTCAATATCAAACATAATACCATTTACCTAGGGGAAACATTAGATTTGTTCTTTCTTCCATATTTTCCACCAAATTGATCTGATTCTCCATTAGCCTTTTAGGTTGATCAAATTGGATCTCCTTGGTGGGAATTTGGGTTTGAGAATAGATTCCTTTTCCCCCCTAAATATTTTAAATAAGGTTGAATCCATTTTAACCTTATACAAATAGTAATATTCTTTATCTTCGAATGCATTACAAGATTCTTAGAAATATTTATTGCACTAGTGTTGTCACAATATATAATCATCGGCTCAGTGATTACCTCATTTATCCCTTCCAACACTTGTTTGATATAAGCAATGTTTGAACAGTTTGTAGCAGGAGCACACAACATACTCTACTTCGATAGTAGACTGAGAAATACAAGGTTGTTTCTTACTTGTCCAAGTAACAAGTCTTTCACCAAAGAAAAATGCTCCTCTAGTTGTGCTCTTTCTTTCATCTATATTTCAAGCCCAATTTGCATCGATGTAAACTCTTAGTTCAAATTTGCCTTCCTTAGGATACCATAAACCATATTCCTCTATTTTCTTCAAGTATCTTAAGATTATTTTTACTGCAACCATATGTGAATCCTTTGGATTGGCAAAAAATATAGCAACAATCCCCACTACATGTGCAATATCTGGCCTACTGTGTACTACATACATCAGTTTACCAATCATAGATCGGTACAATGTCTGGTTTAACTCTATAGATTCATCATCTTATGTTAATTTTCAGCCTATGACCATTGGTGTTCCAACTTGTTTGGCATCTTCCATGCCAAATATTCTCAATACTTCCTTTATGTACTTTGTTTGTGTGATAAAAATTCCATCATTCTATTGAATAACCTGCAAGTCTAGAAAGAACTTAGTCTCTCCAAATATAGACATTTCAAATTCTTTTCTCATCTCATCAGCAAATGATTTACAAATATGATCTTGTCCTCCAAAGATTATATCATCCACAAATATTTCAGCAATCAAAATAGTATCATCAGATCCTCCTTTCATATACAAATTACTATTTTCACTAGTTCTTACAAAACCAATACTTAAAAGATAAGTATGCAACCTTTCATACCAAGCTCTTGATGCTTTCTTTAAACCATATAAAGCTTTGTGTAGTCTACATACCATGTCTTTCTGATTCGGATCAACAAACCATTCTGGTTGTTTTATGTAGACCTCCTCTTCTAGTATCTCATTTAGAAAAGAAGACTTAACATTCATTTGATAGACTTTAAACTTCTTATATGCAGCATATGCAAGTAACATGCGAACTCCTTCTAGTCTAGCGACAGGTGCAAAAATTTCACCTTAATCAATACCTTCTTCTTATGCATATCCCTTGAAAACTAGTCTAGCTTTGTTTCTTGTAACCTCTCCATTCTCATTCAGCTTATTTCTGAAAATCCATTTAGTACTGATAACATTTTATCTTTCAGTCTAGGTACTAAAGTCCATGTCTTGGTTTTCTCAATTTGTTTCATCTCTTCATTCATAGAATTTATCCATTCATTATTCTCAAGTGCAATCTTAACATTCTTCAATTCAAACTCACAAACTAAGCATGTGATTTGTCTTAACTTACTTCTTGTCAGCATGCCAACTTGCTTGTTTCCAATGATTTGGATCTCAGGATGATGCCTTCTAACAAATCTTGTCAGCACTTGATCTCTCCTTTGTTCTTCATTTTGTTCAGGTTCATTTCCTTGCTCGGTAGCTTCTTCTCGATCCTTAATTTCCCTTTGTTGTTCCTCAGTGTTCTTTTCCTAATGCTTGTTCGACTCATCCCATGGCTTTGATAGGTAATCTGGATGTTCAATATAAGTGAATCTACCATATTCTTTCAGCTCCTTATTGCTTTCTTCATCATTTTTATCATTAAATTCATCAACTTTGACATTAGCACTTTCAATCATCTTATTAATAACTTTAGTCAAACACTTGTAAGTTTTTCTTTTCGTAGAATATCCAAGAAATATTCCCTCATCCTCTTTAGAGTCAAATTTCCTGTTCCTATCATCTTTTAGAATAAAACATTTTCTACCAAAAATTTTGAAGTAACTTATAGCTGGTTTGTGACCAAACCATAACTCATAGGGTGTTTTGTTTATGTCTTTCTTCAATTGTACTTGGTTCAAAACATATATAGTTGTGCTAACTACCTCTCTCTAGTATAATTGTGCAACATTCTTTTCTATCATTAGTGTCCTCACACAATCAATAATTGATCTATTTCTCCTTTCAACAATCTCATTCTATTGCGGTGTTCTCAGTGCAGAAACCTATCTTTTTATGCCATGCTCATTACAATAGTTAGTGAATTCATCAGAAATAAACTCACCACCTCTATTAGACCTCAAGCATTTCAATTCTTTCCTAGCTTCTTTTTCTACTTTTTCTTTGTACCATTTAAACATTTTAAATGCCTCAGATTTTTCCTTTAAAAATATTACAGTCATAATCTTGTGTAATCATCAACAAACAGAATAAAATATCTATCTCCATAGTATCTCTGAGTTCTTGTGGGACCACATAGGTCAGTGTGAACTAACTCCAAGATTCTTTGTGTTGAATAGTCTTTACTCTTAAAACTAGATGTTGTCATTTTCCCCTTTTGACATTCATGACATAACATGATTAGGCTTTGTTAGGCTAGGAAAACCTCTAACCTTTTTCTTTCTCCTGATCTTAATCATGTTATGAAAATTTACATGACATAACCTTTTATGCCATAAACATGAATCCTTATTTTTCATCAATAAACAGGAAGTCTCAGCATTGTCAATATAAAATAAGTTACCTTTAAATTGTGCTCCTGTTCCAACAAGCTTTCCACCATCATCAAATATATTTACCTTCTTGCTTTCAAAAGCTACTGATGACCTGAGTTTTTATGCTATGCCACACTTAGAAAATTGTAATTTAGCCCTTCTACCCAATAAGCATTATCACATTTGATTTTATCATTTATCAATAAAGATCCTTTTCCTTTAACCATACATGGTGTATCATTACCCATTTTTATAGATCCTCCATTATATTGTTCAAGATGATCAAAATTTTCTTCATCAATAGTCATGTGATGTGTACAACCACTATCAATGATCCATGTATCATTTTTATTAACTTTAGAAATGAGTGTTGTCTCTACATACCTTTCTTCTTCCTCAGAATCATCCTTCATCACAAAAAATACTACCTCAACATCATCATATGTGTCGGTATTAGTATCATTCTCTTCAACAATGTAACTTACCCTTTTTCCCTTATCATTGTGATCTCGGTTGTCTCTGTTGTAGTGTCGGTAACTTTTTTTGTTTCTCTTTCCATAGCTTCCTTCACTAGATCGATCTTTGTTTCTATCTTCTTCTTTCCTGTTTGGGCATCTAGCAACAATATGGCCAACTTCTTTGTAGTTAAAACATGCCAAAGGAAATTTACCCCTATATCTACCTTTACCTTTAGCTAATCTCTGGGCCATAAGAGCTTCAATTTCATCAAGCTCATCATCAGTATTACTATCACTGTTATCCCTATTATGTCTAGTGCTAGACTTACAGATCTTTAGAGAAATCATGAAAGAAAACTCAACAAATGGTACAATACTATTATCAAAATTATTCAACTCAAAATTTGTTAGCTTACCTATCAGACTATCAAGAGTAAGAGTGTTGTTAGGTGCAAACTTTATTTCATGTATAGTAGATATTCTAATTGCATAATTAGGCAAAAAAGTTCTTAGAATTTTACTTACCACTATATCTTCATCAATGATACCACCAGATCCTTTGATAGCATTTACTACCTCAATATTACTAGCATCAATTTCATCAAGCTCATCATCAGTATTACTGTCACTATTATCCCTATTATGTCCACTGCTAGACTTACTGATCTTCAGAGAAGTCATGAAAGTAGACTCAACAGATGGTACAATACTATTATCAAAATTGTTCAAGTCAAAAGTTGTTAGCTTACCAATCAGACTATCAAGAGTAAGAGTGTTTCCAGGTGCAGACCTCATTTCATGTATAGTAGATATTGTAATTGCATAAGCAAGAAACAAGGTTCTTAGAATTTTACTTACCATTGTATCTTCATCAATGACACCACCAGATCCTCTGATAGCATTGACTACCTCATTTATTCGGTTTGTATACTGTACTATGTTTTCTCGTTCTTTCATTTTCATATCATCAAACCTACCTCTTAGTATTTCAGCTCGGGCTCTCTTGACATTAACATCACCACCATAGACTTGAGCTATTTTGTCCCATATTTCTTTTGAAGTAATGCAATCTTTGACATCCTCAAATTTAGCATCAGATAGAATAGTAGCAATCTCTATCATAGTCATGTTGTGTTCATGTCGATCTTTCAGTTGATTAAGAGTTAAAGGTCCAGTCGATCATTGGAAGTAGCCATTTTCAAGTAGATGTAAGGCAAAATCTCTGATTCCGGATATGTGAAGATTTGTTTGACTTTTCCATCTAGTATAGTTGTCCTTGTTCAACTTCGGTAGCTCCCTCTTATACATCTTGTGATCTTTTTGCTAAAGTCCTTAAAACTTTGTTCCAAGCAACCAATATTCTGATACCAATTGTTAGAATAACTAAGAGGGGGGGGGGGGTGAATCAATTAGATCATTTATACTATAGTCCCAATTACAAAGATGTAACACTTTAAACAATTTCAACAAATTCTGAACCTCAGTAACATAAACTACTAAACTGTTTGTGCCTTTACTGATTACTAGTTAATTAACTCAATGATTGCTAACCAAATCAAATATGCAGTATGTAAATTATGATAACAAATCAATCATCACAGTAACACATAACACCAAGATTTAACATGGAAACCCTATTAAGATTAAGGGAAAAACCACCTGGGACCGGTAACCCAAAATAATTTTCACTCTTCTGAAGTGAGCTTGGTGAAGAGCTTATTACAAGTAGTGGTTGTCGTTGCACCAAAAGATCGACCTGTTAATTCTTGATACAACCACTAGACTTATAGAACATGAGAAGTTGTTAAACCATGTCATGAATCCCAAAGGGAGACATTGGCAGTTAGTCCAACAATCCCCCCCATAGCGTCACCCAAGGGGATTTGAACCTGTCACCAAGATCTAATACCACTTGTTACAAGTAGTGGTTGTTGTTGCACCAAAAGATCAACCTATTAATGACTGATACAACCACTAGACTTATAGAACACAAGAGGTTGTTAAACCATGTCATGAATCTCGAAGGGAGACATTGGCAGTTAGTCCAACAGAGCCAACCCTGTTAAAGGTTACAAACACACTGTTAGGTGTGACCTTGTTAGAGGATTTAAGACTAACAGTTATCATTCAACCAACATTCACTATGGGGTTGATAGGATAACAATGTAAATTCATTAAATGATATGGGGCATATTATAAGATGGTTAAGTCCACTCGGTAGGGATAACTTTAAGAAACCCCCTTTTAGGAAAAAGTGTAAACTCCTAGTATCGTACATTATTTTAGGGGGGAATTTGTTTTAATGCGGGTGATTTTTTTTTCGATTCCATGACTTTTCATAGTTTTTATTGGTGATTTTTTCCCCACTAAATGAAAATTTCATAAATTGCTGGCAAATAATTTTCTTTTCAAGTAAAAAATAATAATATATGAGGTGAATATTTTTCTTTTCAAGTAAAAAATAATAATATATGAGTCGAATAATTTTCTTTTCAAGTAAAAAATAATAATATATGAGTCAAATAATTTTCTTTTCAACTAAAAAATAATAATATATGAGGCGAATGAATTTGTTTTGAAGGGTAAAAAAATATTTCTATTGGCGAATTTTATGTACCGTTTGAAAATTTATTTATTTTATTGGTGATTTTCAAAAGATGGGAAATATTTTGTTATAATGCCTTAGACTAACATACCTAACATACATACATTATTTTATACCGTCCGATGATCCAAGATCAATGGCTAAAGTTTAATTTCAGCCCCAATTTCTTGAAGGAAACAAAGTTGTGGAGGAAGTCACCAGGATGTTGACACGTGTCAAATAAGGGTTACTTGTCTACAGACTACAGTGTACACATGTTGGTATCGATATTTACGGTTCTATTACTATAGTTCAAATTGTAACCTCTTAAATCTGTAAGCAATAAATGCCTTGTCAGTGAGAAGTGACATTCTTTAACTTGTCATGCAGAGTAGACACGCACGTTCGCACCACTTCCAAATTCATACAGACGCTATAACCGATATCTAACATTTTTTTCTTTTATGGGAAAGATTTACTATCAGATATGAAAGATTAAGGACAAAATATTAATTTCTCACACGCATGCACTTAGGGGAAAGATTTACATGAAAGATTTAGAGGCATGGTAAGGACAATGGATTTAATACCTTTAAAGATAGAATAATTTATTGCTAAGTAATGATCCAGAATTCAAGGGCTATTTATAGACGATCTCTCTTCATTATTCATCGATTCGTATTTGGTGTTTGCTAGATAATTTCTTTGTTTAGGGTCTGAATTCTGCAAATAATTTTTTTTTAAGTTTTCTGTAGTTTTACTATTTCAGATGGACACTCCAATTAGGCTTATATGCACATCTAAGGAGGCCCAGAAGGCCTTTCTAGGTTCCTTTACTGATGAAGCCTTAGAATCTATTTGTAAGGAGGGTGGGCCTTTCATTATAGAGGCTGTGAGAATGGTGCTAGGCAGAGAGTTTTAGAAGAATGAAGATAGGCACCGGGTCAACATGGACATTACGTCCCATTTTTTGGCATCTCTTCTCAACCTCGGAGGAGAGAAGGTAGAGATGTTAATGCTGCTGAGGAGGGTGTTTAAAGAAGAGTACTTGGGGGATGACATTAGTGTTGTCATTTTCACAAGAATAGGGGTGGGGATCCCTTGGGCAACGGAAATACCCAAGCTTCTCCTCCCAGGCCAGAATGTGGCTAGGCAACCTTTTCTTTTGGGCCTCAATGTTGGGTAGTACAAGCGCCATAGGAAATGGGCCCTACTTGCTAGGGATTTCCTCCAAAAGTGGTTTTCCCTTGACGAAGAGGAGGTTGAGGAGGGGGAATTCAGGTGGTTGGATGAATTCACGCAGATAATCATCTCTCGTGAATTCTACCTAGATGGAGTCGAAGGCCAAAATCAATAGAGGACTACTACTAGTTTTTTTCATAAAAAGTCTATGGTTTTTTCTTGTTTATAGTATGTTTCTATTTTTTAGTATTTACTATTGTAATGGAAATAGACACTGGTGACTAGACTACTAGTCTTCTAGTGGTTTTTGTTTTATAAAAACATACCTCATTTTTTTGTTTTTTTTGTTTATAGTAGGTTCCACTTTGTTCTGGAAGTGGAACTGCACAATCTTTATGTAATTATAATTTTATGAAAAGAAAACAATGAAAATTTTGCTCATTTCAATCTGTACAAAAAATGGTTCTTAGACTTCTCTGTCACTGTGATTGCAATATTTTAATTAGTTGCTTTATGATTTATCTGCGTATTAGATATGTATGATGTTACATGTATCACAGTTGTACAATGTAGACATTTATAGTTAATAAAAGAAATGTCTTATCAGTTATCACTAAGTACTGACATTAAGTTTGGGTAATGTTACCTGTCAAAATTCACACACTCGTACATTTAATATGAAAGATTTATAGAATTTTGAAGGACAAATGAATTAATAAGGTTAGAGAAAGAATTTATGGTATTCTAATTATAATGTATGAGAATTATATGTAAATCTGTGATTATAATTATCAACATTAAAGTTATAATCTAAATCAATAAAAAATATCTTTTTAACTTTAAGTATACTATTTAATCAATAAAAAATTCTGCAAGCTTTAGCTCATTTCAATTTGTACAAAAAATGGTTCTTAGACTTCTCTGTCACTGTCATTGCAATATTTTAATTAGTTGCTTTATGATTTATCTACATATTAATAAAAGAAATGTCTTATCAGTTATCACTGAGTACTGACATTAAGTTTGGGTAATGTTACCTGTCAAAATTCACACACTCGTACATTTAATATGAAAGATTTATAGAATTTTGAAGGACAAATGAATTAATAAGGTTAGAGAAAGAATTTATGGTATTCTAATTATAATGTATGAGAATTATATGTGAATCTATGATTATAATTACCAACGTTAAAGTTATAATCTAATCAATAAAAAATATCATTTTAACTTTAAGAATACTATATAATCAATTTGACAGACAAATGAATTAATAAGGTTAGAGAAAGAATTTATTGTTTTCTAATTTTAAGGTATGATAATTATATGTGATTATAATTATCATTATCAATGTTAAAGTTATAAGCAATAAAAAATATTACTTTAACTCATGTTTGGTAGACCTAGGGAGTCAGTGACTCAGCGACCACAGAAATCTCGTTATCTCTAAACACTAACCTTGGTCCTTAACTCCAGCCTCTGAAATTTATTATAATTTAATATTATTAAAAAAATAGTGCATTTTGAATTTGATTGGCTAAAATTGTTACTATTCAATTAAATATCTTTAAATGTTATTAACTTATTAAGTTATTATCCATTATTAATTAATATTATAAAAGAAAAAATAACATTATAACATTTAACAATGTCCATTGCAAATAACTACCGTTGGATGAGCACAGATCGACGATGTACGATGGACTTCGGGATGAAAGGGAAAAGCAACCCCATCTTTTGAAACCTATTTTGGAATCATGACACGTGTCGACCGTTAGTTGAGTGGTGACTAGGTGAGTTAATGGGATCCACGAGGGATTAGGGCCACCAGTATCACAGGCACACAACGCCATTATGACCATTGGATTATTGTAGATCAATGACTAAAGTTGTATTTCAGGATGAAAGGGAAAAAGCAACCCCATCTTTTGAAACCCGTTTCAGAATCATGACATGTGTCACTAAACACGTAAGAGTCTTATGTTCAAATCGCAGTCTTGCATGGTCCTACCAAGTACCAACAATGCCATTTGATGATGATGTGACATGTCTGACTTGGCCATCAGGTGAGTGGTGAATAGGTGAGTTAATGGGACCCACAGCCACGGGGGCCCAAGTTAATGGGACCCATGGCCACGGGGGCCTGAGGCCACAATTACCACAGGCACACAATGCCATTATGACCATTGGATTATTGTAGATCAACGACCGAAGTTATATTTTGGGATGAAAGGGAAAAAGCAACCCCATCTTTTGAAACCCGTTCTAAAATCATGACACATGTCACTAAACACGTAAGAGTCTTACGTTTCACTCGTAGTCTCGCATGGTCCTACCAAGTACCAATAATGCCATTTGATGATGACATGACATGTTTGACTCGGTCGTCAGGTGAGTGGTGACTAGGTGAGTTAATGGGACCCATGGCCACAGGGGCCTGAGGCCACTAGTACCACAGGCACACAATTCCATTATGACCGTTGGATTATTGTAGATCAATGACTGAAGTTGTATTTCAGGATGAAAGGGAAAAAGAAACCCCATCTTTTGAAACCCATTCTGAAATCATGACACGTGTCATCCGTAGTCTCAAGACTCACATGGTCCTACCAACAATGCCATTTCATGATGATGTGACACGTCTGACTCATAGTCATCAAGTGAGTCAGCCATCAAATCACAGATGAGTGGTGATGACTCTAGATTGTACTATTTTGGCACTTTATGTTTCACTTCTGTAGATTTAGAAAGGGTTTACAGATTCTAAATTTCTATGTTGAGGAAAGCAAGTGCAACAAAGTCTCTTAGTTGAAGGTCTGTAACCTGTTCCCAATCAAAGTCTACAAAAATTGAAGCTAAGGGTAATGGGTAACTACTAAAATCCTGAATACGTAGGTCCCGCATTTTAAATTTTTCAAATCTCTTGATTTACAACTTTACAGTTTATATTATAGAAAAAAATTATCCTGTTACTTGTTAGGGTTTAATTTTGATTCTTGAATCACCCCTGTAAATTGTAGGCTTGTAGGCTATAGCTGTGTATAAATATTTGAATTTTCCTACGATTAAATAGTGATATCAGTTTAGGTTACCACTTACCAGCTTACCATGATGGGCAAAACAATTATCAAGAATAAGACTATGAGTAAAAAGACAAGTCAGATAATAGAATTCCACAATCTACTTAAAACACTAGCTTTCACAGACGTATTCCATGATATTTATGATCATGTTATTCATGGAAATGAGGGAATAATGGAAATTAGATTTGCAATTGAAAACAAGTGGAACGATCCAAATAAGGGTTCCAAATTTTCTAGATTTAACCCAAAGATAAATGCAATGGCAAATAAAATTGCATCGTGGAATGCTGGGTTGGCAAGCATGGCATTACCTCAAGTATTCAGTTGCCCAGAAATTGTCATGGTCTGCACTGAAAATTATGATGAAAATAAAAAAGCAATTGTGAACAAAAATACTCAGGAGGAAATTTTGTCCTTAACCGAGAGTGAATTTGCTAGTCTATTGAACCTAGGGTTTGAACAACAAAACTCAAACGTGCAAATTGACTTGAGAAAGTTGGCAGAGGATTATGATAAAATAGATGCAATACAAAGAGATTCTTATATTAGAGGAATAACAATTACAAACAGTTCAAGCCTGAGTCCAGATCATAGGCCTCCTTATGATTATGAAATTTTTGTGACATGGGTTCAGGACAGTATTTCCTTGCTAGCATTTTGTTTGGGATTGGATAGTAACAAACAAGTGGGTGCCAGCATTCTTGAAATGCTTTTTCATATTCATTTTGAAAAAGAACCATTAAAATATTGTTTTATTGAGCACATTGTTCGTTGCTTGCAAGAACAATTAGTAATGATTAAAATAGGTTCACAGAAGACATTTAGATTCACAACCTACTTGTGCTATCTTCTCTTAGCAAAGTATCATGCAATATTTCAAACAAACAAGCTTTGCAGTCAGGGCCAAAATCCAATATATGAGTTGACACCTCAGATAAGGATGATTGATAACAGAAGGAACTACAACAATTTTTTAGACTTCTTTTTGGCACCAATGTACGATAAAATTATAGGCACTCCAATGCCTAGATTACCTGCTATTTGTAGAGATTTAATTCAACTTGGAAGTAAAATATAATTGGCTGATTGGTACTTCATGGAAGAGTACATAGTGTTAAGGTTTTATGGTTCAGTAGTAGAACCCTACAAACTTCCAATACATGTCACAAAGAGGGTATTTGCATTGGAATATGTACAATAGATGGAGAGCACAGATGTACTCTTTAGTGGTTAGCAAAAGAAAATTATATTTCCTTCCTTGCCTTTCTCATTTGGAGGGTTCACATTTGAGAGAAGAGGATTCAAAGTGACAGAAGCCTTTTTTACAATTTTTTGCTTTGATGTTGATAGTCACTGGCAGTATGATCCACTCAACATGATTGCAACAAAGCTTACAGAGAATGGGAACTCTCCAAGAAAATGTCAACATGAAAGTATGCCATTGATTGAAAAATTTAAAAACATGGATTCTTGGGAGGAGGTCAAAAAAGAGATGGAGAAATATGCTACTAAAAATAATATGTCAATACAGGAATTGTCATAAAAAATTATGGCATTGCACAAACAGAAAGGAAAAGTGAAGGCCATGAGTATAACATCCTCCAATTTCTACCAGAAAGCTGCTCAACCATCTACAAATTCTATTCCAAAAAAGCTAATGAATGATTGTATTGATGATAATTGGACTCGAACCAAAATTTTTGATTTTTGGGAAATGAGGAAGAATCTCAGTGAGCCAAAGACCTCTGCAGATCTTTATAACGTGGAAGAGGATACAAATTTTAACAAATTATGGAATAAGGAGCATCTAGATGAAGCATATCTAGTTGACGATTACGATGACGATGACAATGACCAGGCTAAGCAGGCTTCTGTGAATCACACGGCCACATCCAGTATAGTATATTCAATTACTAGAGGAGTTGATGCCTCCAAAAAAGATCAATATACCAAAGGGGCATCTATTATAGAAAAAATGGGCTACCAAGGTTTTGGTGGTTTGGGTCCTACTGGACAAGGGGTTTGGTCTTTACTTGACCCAGCACCTAAACCAAACCATGGTGTGAAACCAGGCCTTGGGCTTGGAGTTCAATCATCATATTCATCAACTCAGTCAATTCCACTTGTTCTAGCTTCAAATATAGTTCCATTTGTTCCAAGCACTACAACTACAACTAGTGGTTCAAAAAGGACATTACAGACAAACACGAAAATAATTTTTCCCATAGATCAAGGTAGTGTAAAGAAGCAAAAGGTTTTGACAAGTATTGGTACAAAAATGCCAATGGTGACTGGGACTCCAACAATTTCCCAACCTTTAGGACAAAACCCTCAGGTTTAGAACAGTCCAAATACTCCACTTGTAATGGGTCAGGGTGTTGCTAATCCTCATGGTGTAATTAGCAGCACCACAGGAAACATAAGTGGAAGCTCCTACATCAGTGCAAGTGCTATTTCACCATTCAAACATTCAATTGTGTCACAAAACCCTAATTTTCGTTACAATGATTTTGTAGCTAACTATGAACAATCAAAAAACAAGAATAGACAACATAGTAAGACAATGAAGATGGAAGCATTTGTTGTTGCTCCTGAGGCAGAACCTACAACAAATAGACTATTTCCCCACATATGACCCAAATAAAGATATGATGGAATTTATAGTTGTTATGCCCCCAGCTAGAGATAACAATCCACTAGAGAGTCAGTTAGATCCATCTCAATTTCAAGTTAGCACCCTCCAAATGGATTTATCCAAAATTAAAAATGTGGCCAAGATAAATGTGTTGAAAATGACCAACCAAGTGGTCTACAATTCACTGATGAAGTTGGAGAGAGAGAAAGGAAAGCTTTAGGGCACAATAGATAAGTTAAAGGAAAACTTGGCAAATGCAAAGGCAACTGAGAAAGCAACAGAAAATAGGTGCACAGAATTAGAGAGAAGGATAAAAAGTTCATCCTCTAAAGAAGAAATTGGAGTTGGACAGCAAGAACATATTGACGTGGAACTGAAATCTCTGAGGGAAAAATTGGAACAGAGTGAACAAAAACTTCAGAATGAAAAAACCTCTTCATTAAGTATTTACAAAAACTTGGAGAGTGCGGGAAAGGCAACCAATAACTTAAAGAAAGAATTGGAGAATGAGAGGGTAAAAACAAAATAGTGGGAACAGAAAGCAAAAGAGTGGGAAGAGAAAGCAGAGGAAATAAGAAAAGATAGTGAACACAAGTTCTCAGAAATGAGAGAAGACCTAAAGAAGGCAAATAATACAATTAAAAATTATGAAAATAGCTTGAA
Source organism: Chamaecyparis obtusa (assembly GCA_027943335.1). Taxonomy (NCBI): domain Eukaryota; kingdom Viridiplantae; phylum Streptophyta; class Pinopsida; order Cupressales; family Cupressaceae; genus Chamaecyparis; species Chamaecyparis obtusa. The sequence continues at coordinate 2,656,156 of BSBK01001922.1, forward strand.
TGACCATGTAAATAATACAGTCAAGCAAATAAAAAAATTCTTCTAGGGCCAAATAAAGATGTCTTCTGATAGGTTGTGTGATTGGTTTGAACTGAATGAAACTCTTACAGATATTTTTGGGAAGCTAAGAGAGCACATTGAGAAGAACAAAATTTTTGGTCAGAGAAAGAAAACTGCAAAGCAGATTATGCAAGAAATCAACAAAAGCAGTGATAGGCATTTGGCAAGCAAGGGAATTCAAGACTGCATTGCTGCAATAATAAAGGCGAACTCTGTCTTTCAAAAATGTTTGAAACTAACAAAAGTAGAAGAAATGTTTCCTAATTCGGGCCAAAGCTCGCTAAGATGAATAGTAAAACAAGAAAATTGATATCTCTTGGTTTGTTGAGTCCTGGTCTTGATTACTCATCAACGAGTTTCATTGGAAGAGAAGCTTACAAAAAAAAATTGGAGGACACAGTGACGTCTGATTTAGGCAACCTTCCTCAGGACAGAACTTATTAAGGCATTGCAAAGTGCATCAAAACATTCACAAATTTGAATGCAGTAATGGAAGGAACATTGCTTACAACTCACTCTTCCAAGTATGGATAGCTAACGAGGTTGCAGGTCATGTACTATAACATGAAATTTTTTTCCCTTCCAACTGACGAAGAATGGAGCATGCTAAGGAAACTAACAAAATCATCTTGATCTCATCAATCATAGTATGTGAAAGTACTTTCAGTTTCAATCATCTCTATATCTTTAGTATATATCTTTGATATTATCCTAAACACTAGAGTCTAGAATTGAGTTTAAAGTAACAAGTTTGAACTTTGTTTTTTGAACAGGATGAATGTTGCAGTCTTGCAGATGCTATTGCCAATGTTAATTTAATAAACCAACCTGTCAATTGTCAAATGCAGAAATGTACAACTAAAGTTGTAGAGATGTTGTATACTTGTAGTTGTCTTACTGATTTAGATTTTGAGACTTCTCACTTCACATTAGGCAAATTGACTTGAAGTTGTTGTTGCTCCCTTGTTTCAATAAAAGGGAATTCAAGGTCATTACTCAATGGCTTAGGGTAATGAAATTGAAATTGGGCAATGTGCCAGATTGCCAATGGATATTGAGTCATTGAGTTTTGTAAACACAATCATAGAGTTGTGTTCTTACTAGTATTAATGAATGAATTGTTACATTGTATCATATTTGTAATTAAATTAATGAGGATCAATATTTCTAACTCTAAGAATTCTAACATATGAATTGCTATGTTGTCAAAACAAATAATGAAAAATCTACAAGAATTGTACCATATGAGCTGAATAATGAAAATGAAAACCATTATTAATTGTGCAATTGAATATTGATGACATTATCAACCACATTCATGTTTTTGACATTGGAATATGCTATTATGCATGACTGATGATGAGATACAAAAACTGACATTAGACTTTAGGAAAAAGATTAATAAATACCTAGGAGGCTAGGAACTGCTACTTCTCCAATGGTTCAACTTCAAGCTGCCACATCATATCATCATTGAGATTGTCAGATTTAGTGCCATCAACTTCATAGATTCCTTGGTTCTTCGATATGTTTTCTTCACTCTGCATACCACCGCTTAACTAATGTTCACCGCTAGTAGTACTAGTACCAGTAGTACATGAGTTAATGACATCATTATTTCTGGCATTCCCACTCCTAGTCCCACTCCCACTTTGGTTTGAAATGTTGCCCATCCCTCTTCTCTGACATTTCTTCCTCCACAATTTTAGTGCCCTTTCGTAAGAAAAAGTATTGACTTCATACCTGGATGTATAGACCCTCAAGCAATTTTCTAGATTCTTGTCTAGTTTGTTTCTTAGCTTTGACTTTAGGAATACCAAAGCACTGAAAACTCTCTCATCCTCCACCGACCCCAATATCATGGTCAGACATAAATCAGCAAGCTTGAAATATTTTGATATTGAATTAGTCAATAATTCGCTCTCAGCTAGATTTTTCCAAATCCTTGATACCAATCCATCTTCGTGAGGGTTTTGCATAATATTATATTGTTCCCTCATTGTTATTGAAAAATGACCTGATTTCTCTCTCAAACAATTTCCATCTAAAATTCCATTTAGAGTTACTCCATTTAACTCTTTGGTTTTGCAGAAATGATCTATCAAAGTTAGTAGCCTAGTTTTAAAATCTTTCAGATTGTTCATACTCCAATATCGAGGAAACACAATAGCCATGGATTCAAGTAGTTTGACTGGAGGGAATCTTGCTCTAATCTGTGAGGAAAGATCATAGGCAATGTGCTTTGTAGAAGCTGTTACAGACTCAACAATCTTGGTAAAGTCTTCCCTTTTAATACTTGATACTCGCCAAGTCCTGGTGTTCTTTCCTGGTTCCTCGGACTCGATCCTAGCAAAGTAGTGCATTGGTATCTCAACTCTGTGAACTTCTGCACATAACTCCCCGTTTGAACCTATTTTTAAAAAGTTATCAGGATTGTCCAAATCTGTGACTTTTAGCCAACTGGCAAATTTTACATCATCTTCACATAATTGATAGAGACTATCAAGCGCCATGCATGTCAATTTACGCAATGAAGCATATTCTGCAATATACATAGCTCTTTGCTGGGCCTTTTTCATTAAATTTCTCATTTCCTCAAGCATGGGGAGAATACTTGCTAATGTTAATAGTGTCTCTACATTAGTTAACATTGCCAGCAATGCAGGAAATTTTGGTTGCCTGGCTTCATCATGACTTGAGTTCATTAGACCAAGCAATGATTGATATTCTTGAAAAACTTGATGTGCTAGTCCATCCAAAGAGAGCCATCTAGTATCATTATCCTTAAGAAGCTTGTTCCCCTCGGTTAGTCCTTTGGCAAAGTGTTGAAATTCCCTAAATCATTTCAGACTTCGACAAAAGTATTGGTAGAGCTCTTTGATTAAAGCTTCAATTTTCTGTACTGGAGCATGCTTACTGACAACTCCAAAAGCTAGATTCATTCCTTGGGCCATGTAGTGAATGGGAGTAACATAGGGTGCAGAAGAAGATTGTATCTTTGTGCAAAGTCTGCCCCTGTGGCCTTGCATTATTGAAGCTCCATCCGCTCCAACACACACCAACTTTTTGGCAATGGTCATGTCATTTATACCTCCATATTCAATTAGAGAACTCTTTACTAGTTCAAATAAATTTTCCGCTATCGCATTATCCCTCATTTTAGCAACAGTTAGTAGATGAGGTTGGAAAACAAAATTTTGTATAGTATAAACATGCATGCATACCTAGGAAGTATTGTCTACTATTGTAACCTCGTCTAAAGACAATGCAATAAAATTTGACTCTTTAATTTTTTCCTTCAGATCCTCTTTTTCAATCTCAGTAAGACAACTTGCCCATTCCCATCCACTATTTATTGACCAGTGACTGTTAGGATAGTTACAAACTTTTAGGAAGTGTAATAAAGCACTCAATGATGGGTAGTCAGGCATAGGATGCCCTCTACTCAAAATATTAAACACAACACTTAACTGAAAAAATTTTCCCATTAGTTCTACTTCCAATGCTTTTCCAAAACAAGCTTCAATAGAGCCTTTAACTTCACTAGGCTTCATTTTTATATTATGCTGAAATTCATATAATTCTGCATTCCTAACATGCTAAGATTCCTTCTTTGTTTTCCATCTTATCACTAATTTTTGAACTCCATCTATCATTTTCTTTTCATAAACTTTACCCATATGCTTCTCTATGGTGTCAATTTTTAGCTGCAACCTCTTTTCCTTCTTATTTATTTCACTGCAAATCTTACATCTGCATTCTACCGGAAGATCCCCTTCAATTGGATTATCCACTGGCTCAATGAATGGATACTTTGACACCCATTCTATTTGAAAATTCCTCGACAGATCCCACATTCTATCATTCTTTGATTTGTATTTTCTTTTCTTCCCTGCACCATCATCTTCTCTAACATTCTCAGTCTCATCCAAGTCGTATCATTATGGCTACTCTAGGTATTTAACTAAAAATCTTCTTCAAGTTCATCATGATCTGAGATATTAGGTTTACTGACTTCTTCAATATGTCACATAGGTTCAGCCTCAGGTTGTGAATCTTGAAAATCTTCTTGTGATGAAGTAGCTTCCCGATTTTGGCAAGAAACATTTCCAACACCATGACCAAAGTATGATGATAAGGTTCTACATTTTGTTCCTCTCTTGGCTTTCCCCATATGTGGGAGCCTTGCCCTTATTCTTGTTTGTCATCTTGATTCTTCAACGAAATAAAGGCTACCAGCCTACCAGTGAAAAAAAAATGTTTACTTGTTGAAGAAGTGACAAATGACAATAGAACTATAATATACAATGTTTACATAGTTGCAAAATAATAATCACTTACCTTTGCCTCAAATTCAATCGCAGTTGCAACTCGCCAAAGTAGTCAAGACTCAATAGTCTGAACTTCGCTATGGATCAAATTGAAGTTGAACTGATCCAAATTTTGTAACATAACATTGATGTATGAATGTATTTATACTAATCTTTATTGGCGAATTGGGCGGGAGGTATTAGGTTGGTGTCCAAATATTTGGTGAAGCCCGTGTAATTATAACATGTCTTGTGTTATATACTAGGCGATTATGGGTCATCCAATACCATGGTAATATTAATAAAGTTGGCAAAAATCAATCGGTTTGAGACACACATCCATAAAATGGTTGGTGAAGTTGGGTCCACCTAAAAATATATATATATATAACTATTGGCGAATATAGGCCGTCCATTTGGGGCCGCTTTGAAATTATAGGCGAATGTTAAAAAAATATTGTGCCCAAAAATTATATGCCATTGGTGATGATGCTAGCCATTGGACCCAATTTTCATAAACTAATTGACGATGAGCCCGGGCATTGGACCCAGTTTACATAATTGCGGGGTGATATGATCATTCCTAGGAGGCCAATATATTTGCCAAATTGGGGGTCGACGGCAAGCGACATTCGCCAATTGGCGAATAATCACCACTAAAGTTTTTGCTGCCACTCGGTTAAGAGATTTTTTTGTATCAATGACTAAATTGAAATAGTAGTTGATCTGATTACAATACAACTCAAATTGTAGATGTTTAGATCTATTCTAAGCTCATACAAATCCTCTAATCAATATATCAATTCTCTTCCTCAACTTACTTTCACTCGATAATAGCCCTTTGACGCTTGGTACTGTTCTATAGTTTGGTTCTTCTTCAACCAGTCTAATCAAGCATGCATGAAACTCTATTCATGAGAAATCTCTGTAGTCTTCTTTCTTCTAGCCTATTTCAATAAAGAAAATCATATCTCTTATATAGACAGATAAACCATTTTCATATCAACCATCAAATTTTTTTGGTTAATCTCCTTCATTGATTTTGCCTCTTAAACCTTCCTTCGAAGATGTTTAAATAACACATTTCAATGTCATCCTTTAGATCTTCTCTAAATTTTGTCAATTATGGATCTCATAACAAACTTTATCCTCAATTTTGAAATCATAACAATTTCTAGCTCATCAATTTTTGTCAGCTAAACTTAAGAATTTAATACTTTTATGCATACTCATTTAAAAAATAAATACGTCAGTGAACACAAGCTTAGTTAATACTGTCTCTCAATAAACACTATACTGGCTCGGTGTATACTAAAGTGCTTCATCAACTGACCATATTGCCTTGTAAAGTTTTGCTTCCATCTTCATAATAGATTAATGCAACATAATCAAGTCAACCATATGAATTCATAGACTCATCAATAAGTTACCCAAAGTATTCTTTATCCTCATCTATCATATCCATCTTTCTCCATGTAGATATCTCAATTCTTCATCTTTTCTCTCCTCTTTACAGATGTTTAGATGTTTGCAACTATCATGATAAGTATTGTCAAAACTAGTTGATATCAATGAAAACAAAATGACTGATTTAATTATCTTACATATCATTTCAGTACTAAGTGATCTTTAATCACTGATCTTCAAGTCATTCAGGTATTCAATCAGTTGCAGTTCATCAACTATGGCATATGTGCCAACCTCAATGACTTGATCATTATATTTTTCTTTGCAATAATTTGTACTCTCAAGCTCAACATTATCTTCATGTGTTTCAATCATTGAATTTTTTATATTTATGTAGACTTTTGCATTATGAGATGGACTTTATGGACTTCAAAACACATACCTATATCTTGTTGTGTTTTCATTACACCCCATGCTTTCTTTGTTAGTGAACTGGGAAATGACTCTATTGGTTCCTAAGCTGGACTTTATGCTTTCAAAGCAACCAATACATCTATAAGGTTTTAGAATGGGTAAGATACAAATATGGAATTCTATGATGATTGGACCAATTATAGGGACAAGACTGCCCTCTGCACTTCTAGCTGTGCAAAACCAAGGAGGGTGCTCCTAATCCAGTAATCAACTAGGCTTATTTACACAATAACAGACTGGATTTAATAACAAAAAATAAATGATAACAGAATACTAAATAATGACCATTCATTCATTTATTCTCCATTACCATTAGGTGGAATACTACTTTGTAAGTCACTATACTTAAATAATCTTGACAGATTTATATCAAATTATTAGGAATACACATAGAACCTTTTAAACACTGATTCCTGTAAAAACAACTCCACTGCTGGCCAGTGCCTTATCCATTGGGCAACACCTTCACTGTAAGATTGTTATACATACACAAATATATTGAACTTTAATAAACCTGCCCTCTGAATATGCTATCACCCTATGGTGGATTTTATCAAAGGAATCCTAGATTCATACTACTTATATCATTATGTAAAACTTAAAGAATTTATGCAATGTCTAAAGATTATTTAATCTGATCCTAAATTAGAGCTGAAGAACATAAACATACACACAGAGAAAATCTATGCAATGAATTTCAACAATTCATAACTCAAAGAGAGATACACACAGGAGAGATGTGAACTTTGGATTTTTTTCAAATGCTATATCAATATCATGTATACAAAATGCTTTAAAATGAAAACTGTCTAGATTTAACTTGAACCAAAAATATTTCTTTCTTACAAAAATATGCCTAATACAGTCTATAGTATCCTAGACTCAAAACTTGTCAGTAAATATGCTCAAGTTTTGGTCCCTACCAAATGATCCTGGTAATCCTTTTATAGAATCAAGGATTGCATACAAGCTTCAGATCTTTCTTACAAAAGACAAAAGGAGTTTGCCATATAAGACAAAAAAGGAAAATATAACACCTTCTTGTTACAATTTTATAAAATATTTGCAGAGATGAGCGCCAAAAATTGCAACAAGTCCAAAGGTCAGTTCAACTTCTGCCAAGTGTAGCATCCATGCTTTCTTCAACGGTTTGAGATTCCCAATATTGCTTGCTTTCTTTTAAGGAGTCAGGGCATTTCCACTTGTTGCCTCCTCTACAGATGTCTCTTCTTCTTTAGCACTTTCTATAAGAAATTTTGCTTCCCAAGGTGCAAGAGTATCTTCACTTGGCCATTGAAAAGATAGAACTTCATCCCTCTTTGGTAGTAATTGGTCCCAACTAGTAACCAATTGGTGTACTGCATTCAACACTTTAGCAAAGTGTAACCCAACATCCTATAGCAATTCAATTATTTGTATGAAGGGAGTAATATCTTTTATACCAAAAACAATATCCATCTTAGCTGACACCCCACCATAAATTTGTTCCAACTACTCATCCTTGTCTTTTATAGTTCCATCTACTTTGACAAGACCTGGGAACACTTGAAAATTGTCCTGAAAATATCTTACACTTAAGACCTATGCCCTTCTTTTCAAACCCTCCCTATTTACTGCAAAATCAAAAAGGTTTTTAACAACCTTATAAGTAGTTGTTAATTGAATATCCACATTATTTTGATCTTTAATCAAATCAAAGAATGACTTTAACTTATTCTCTCTAGGAACCCATCTATCCAAACTTGGGCTTACAGAAGATACCTCTTTCTTAAAAGAGATCAAAATATCAGACAATCACTAGCAGCTTTATAAACCTCTTTGGGTTTGACATTGGCAACAAAATGTAGGACTGTGTCCTTTATTTTCTTCTCATGTCTTTGTTTCTCCCTTTTCTCTATGTCATCATCACCAATAGAAGGGGGAAGAGGGGGAGGGGGTATTCAATAATAGGGCTTGAAGAAGAAGGCCCAACAGGGGAAGATGAAATTTTTAATTGCCCTGATGCTTGAATTGGGCCCTCTTCACCCAACCTCTTCTTCAAGTCTGCAATTAATTTATCCTTCTCAAACATTCCTTGCTTTAATTCCCCATAAGCCTTTAGTATTATTTCAAACCTTACTATGAGCTCCTCCTTTTCTTTGTCTTCCTTTTCTGCTACCCTTACTGTGATCTGGGTTTTTGCTACTACCATACCTGATGCTTCAACCATAGAAGTCTCAATGACCCTTTTAACTATAAGGATGCCAATGAGATCACCCACAGTAATCTGCTTTCCTTTGTTCCTTCCATTCTTTTTTAAAGACCACATGACCAAGGCTTGATGGTCATTACTAACAGAAACTCCCTTAATGGCATGCTCTACCTCCTCCTTGGTCTACTGCATAGGTGTGGTCTTCTTCCTGACTGCATCAAGGACCACTGCATCAGCTATATCCCATTCTAGGAGGACAAGCACCCCTGAGTTTCTCACTAGCTCTCTCCCCTATTTCGGAGTAATTTTCTCAAATCTTTCTGTCATCCATTTTCTTACCTCATCCTCTATGATCTTGAGGTCCTTGTCTAGATTTTCCTCATGTCTTTTCTCAAATTTTTCCTCATACTGACTGATGTTTAATTTCCATAAAAATTGCATAAAAGCCCTAGCCTTTACAAAGGCATTGTCAGCCAAAAAATCATCACATGCCTATTTTATTATTGGGTCTAGCTCCTTCCCTGCCAACTATTCAACTATTAAGTCTAGCATAGGCTCTTTTGGTGGCTCTTGCACCCCTTCATTTATCTCTTCATAGATCATAAAAATATGAACTAGAGCTCTCATCTATTGTGCCTGCTCTATGATCTCTTGATAATCCATGATATTCAAAGGTGATTAGGAAGGATAATAAATTTCCTCAACATGATGAGGTCTCTCTTCTAATTTTTGTCTTTTGGCAGGGAGTGGGGAATTAGGGACATTCTCAGCAGGTTGATCCTGAGGTGAATCTATAATTTCCATAACCTCCTTGTGTTTCTCCTCCTGATGTGATGTGGAAGGAATATCCTCCTTCATATTTGCTTATTTCTGCTTATCAAGCTCTGCCACTATCACACTATAACTAGTCCTCTTTTGTACCATGTATTTTCCCAGGAGAAAAACCTTTGTAAATGCAGGCTTGCTCAATAATGGTTGAGCCTTCTCTAGGTTCTCATTCATGGCTTTCTCCTTCTTTTCATTTATGGTTTGATAGATCTCCTTAAAATTTTCCATGAGAGTATCTATCTTCTTTCCCATAGGATTGATACTTTTTAGGGGATCATATCCTAGATCAAATTGTTGAACAAAGTTGAAGTTCTTCTTATATACCAACCATTTTTATTTTCTTACTTCCTAATCCTATATTTTTGGGATATTTCTGATCATGTCCTTAGGGAAATGGAAAATTTGATCTATTGATGAGCATCTGACCCTTTTTTAAACATTTCATTGTAGAACCCCTGTGGGTTTGTTGTCCAAGCAATTGAAGTATCCATACTGTATGGTTCCAAGAATTTATCCATATGGAGCAATCCACCCTTTGTAATTATGAACTGGTGGGAAATTGTAATTTTTGGGAACAGAGTTCCTTTACCTTTACCTGTAAGAGTATTCTTTTCAATTTCTCCTAGTTGTTTGATGAATTCTGCAACACCAATCTTGAGAGGGACTTGATATGGCAATATGAAAGGAGTCCCCCTAAAACCATACAATCTAATAACAATAGAAACAAGGTAAATAATGACATCCCCCCAATTATGTACAATCTTTAGGTCTTTGGCAAATTTTTTTGGCCTAACAAGTTCGACCAAGGCATTTGGGATTCTTGGATTTTCATGGACAAACAATAGCCTTATTCTAGCTGCAAAGTATTTATCAAAATTTATGATACTACTATCCTTCTTGTCCCATGTCATGCTAAGGTTCCACAATTGGACAGGCATGTCCTCACCATTCCTCTGTTTCAATAGATCCATCTCCTTCTCAAAATAACTAGCACCTTTAAACAAGAACATGTACATCATGAGGGAGTACCAGCAGAAAGGCTTAGTAACTTTATTCTTTTGGAGTCCTATTAATCCATTATGAATCAAGTCAGCAATGAAAGGGGCATAGTCAAATGTAACTGACAGGTGTGGATGTAAAATTTGGACCATCATATAGATCAAATGTATTGACATTCTCTCTTCAACATCTTCCCCAAAGATCTGACATAGTGACCAATATGCACCTCTTGCTCTCATGTTAAAATAATCTATTTTGAAGGGCTCCTATGTACTTGGTCCTATAACAACCATTTTTCCAACCTTATCACAAAATTCCTTCACAAGACCATTTCTGAGATAATTCTTTTGTGCATCATACACTCACCTCAACTCCTCAAAATTAATTTGTTCTAGGTCATTGGAGGGTTCACTTAGCTTGAAAACCATCCTGATTTCTTCAGCAAAGATTTTCATTAACTATTTTCCTCTAGCATCCCTCACTTCCTTAGTGATTGGGTCATAATTTTTAGAAACTTGAAACATTAGATCTGCATCTAGGAAAACATCAGGCACCGCAAGCTTTCCTAGGTCAAACTGCCATATATTACTAGTACAAGTAGGGGCATTTCTTTGGCTAAACCCTACTTTGAACAATGTTAGACCAGTGACATAAAAAATGCCACTCACATTGAGTGTACCAATCTTGGCATCCCTAATATAATTACCCGTGTCGTATAAGCCATCCTCTACTCTTACCCTAGGTTCCTTGGGTGTTAATTGCTTGACCTTTATCAAATCAGTTTTTGAGCTGGGTAAGAGCTATAATAAATCCTCATGTAGACTCCTCTTACTATAATTATTCTCACTAGATAATTCCTTCCTAGGTGGCATCTTTAGGGTTTGCAAATTTCTTACAATTTATGTGTAAAAGAAAAAACAACAAAATTATAATGCAACTTAAGAAGAAAAGATTTCATAGAGATATCAACCAACCTTTTTTCAGAACTTTCTCAGGAAATGTCAACTGGTCTCTGCAAATCTTCTTGTGTTGCTAAGAATGCATAAATCTTCAATATATGTGTAATCAAAACCAGTCCTTTCAGAAGTTTACTTCACATGATCTCACCATTACTCTTCTAAGAAATCAAATTGTTATCGCTCAATGGGAAAATTGAATTTTGCACCAACTGTGCTTCAAGTTTGAATTTGGGTCATTGATATTCTTTAAAAGATAATCTAATGGTTATCACATGATCACAAGGCTTGAAAGAAATTTATGTGAACATGTGACAATTGTTCAATCAATATGCATCGACGATAATCCTTAAATTACATCATCTAGGACCCACTTTTTCTTTAGATTCTACTCCGCCATTAGATCCTCCATCAGACAATCACCATTATTTTCCCTTTTTATTAGACATAAAATAAGGCACCATGGCCATGATACTAAATTGACGACTATCACATGATCGCATCGCTTGAAAAGATTCCATGCGAACAAGCGACAACTGTCAGATCTTCCCTTCACCATTGATACCTTAAGTTATTGGCCCCACTTTGTTTCGACCAATCAGGAAAATCCACATTGCAATATCCGACAAGCGGACATGGAAAATTGTCTTACTAAGTGCCATTGCTACTGACATTTTCCACATCAGCAAATACCTTTGAACAACCAACAACGGCCATGTGTGTACACCTGGCAGCAATCCCACTTCTTTCTTACGCTTGAGAATAAAGTAAAACCAATGGCTATCACATGATCGCATGGCTTGAAAATATTCCATGCGAACATGCGACTATCATTAGATCTTTTGCAGATTATCAATCCTGAGATCCTCTTGAAATTGGGCCCATTTTGTTTAACAGATGAAAAAATGCCACATCACAATATCTGACAAGCGGACATACAAAATTTTCTTGCTGAGTGGTTGCCTTGTCGACAATTTCCATGTCAAAAAATATTATAGCCAATAAAAAATGCACATATGTAAACACCTGGCAGTGGACCCACCTTCTAAAAGTGCTTTAGAATAAGGTAAAATTGATGGTTGTTGCATGATCACATGGCTTAAAAAGATTCCATTTGAACAAGCAACAACCGTTAGATCTAAAACCCATATTCAAAGTAGAATATAGTGTCAAAACATTAGGAAATAAAGTGCTTAGGACTTAGGAGTATTTAAAAACATCATTGGGCTTAGACTTAGGAAAAATTAAAAGGGGCCGAGCCTAGGCAATATAAAGTGTTACTAACATGACCCCGCTTGGTGATATTTTTAAAACACATGCATTTAAGGAGCTTAAGTGACCTGATAAAAAGTAGTTCTTGGATAGATTATAAAAAGAGCGACCTAGGATTTTAATGAAGACAAGTGTATTTAGGGTTTCTTAGGCCTGGTTTTTCAATTAGCGCTTGCTACATTTAAGATAAATCTTTAAGAATTTCAACAAAGTTTTATGGGTTTTTTGGCGATGAAAATTCTCAACCTTAGGACAATACACAAATGCTTCAACTTTGTAAGGAAAATGCAAGATTTTAAATTGTTGAAAATTGAAGTGCCAACAGTGGCTCTATCTGGGGATGTATGCCTCTTGCAGGCATGACAAGAATATAGAATATCTAGGATAAGCAGACCATCTACTGAAACAAAATAGCTAACCTACTCACACAAACTGAAATAAACACACAACTAGAAGGGTAAACTAACTATTGTTCATGGATAATGAGAGTACCTTAAGAAAAGTGCAACTTGAGGAATTGTCCATGAACTAGCAATTCCACTTTGTTCCCAATCAGGTCCTTCAGGATATATGAATCAGGTCCCCATTCTTCACTGATTAGATATGGTCCCAACCAAATAGGATCAAACTTACTATGTTTACCCTTGTCTTCAAGCCTAGCATTCCACATTAGGACCAAATCATTAGCTTTAAAGTTCCTAACTATGGTTTTCTTGTCATATAAATTTTTATATTTTAGCTGAGATTTCAAATTTATATTATATTCCTCCCTCCTTGATTCATCCAATTGTATCAAATATTTTAATTTGATCTTCATTTCATCATCTTGATCATCATCATATAACTGAATGAACTTGTACATCTATAGTAAGTTATTTTGTGGTAACCTGGCATGAATTCCATATACCAAATCAAAAGGAGCACATCCAATGGCCTTGCTAATTTTTACTCTATTAGCCCATAGAGCTAGTTGTAGTTTGGAATCCCATGCCTTCTTGTTTGTATCTAGTACACTTTTCAAAATTTTAATCAAGCTTTTGTTGCTTGATTCAACCTGACCATTACCCAGAGGATGATAGGGAGAAACATATGAAATCTTGATCCCATATTGCAAACAAAAACTAACAAATTCTTCAGATCTGAAACACATAACATTTTCTAAAATCATAACCTCAGGGCATCCAAACCTTGTCAATAGATTTTGCATCAAGAAATCAGTAACCACCTTACTAGTGGCTCTTTTAGTGGGAATTGCTTCCACCCATTTTGTAAAGTAATTAGTAGCAACCAGGATCCATGAGTTCCCTCCACTAGACTTATTTGGAATTTCTCCTATGAAGTCCATGCCCCATTTCTGAAAATGGGCTTCAACTGTTATTGGGCTTAGAGGCAAATTTCCATTGAATTTTAGTTTCCCTGAAAACCTCTGGCAAGCATCACACTTCCTGACAAAAGAATGTGCATCTTTGAAAATACACCAAAATCTAGACCTCATTATTTTATGTGCAGTAGTCTTGGCCATGTAATGGCCACCACACACACCTTCATGCATTGCTTGCAACAAACTTTCATCTCTGTGAGGGTCAACACACTTCAGCATGACACCTTCATTACTTCTCCACCATAGTTCACCTTTAATAATCACATACTTCAAAGCATGTAATTTCACAATTCTCCTTTTGCGGTCATCCATGTTAGAGGAAAGTAACAATTTTTTAAAATATCCAGTAATATCCTTATACCATTCACAACAATCCAAGTCACAAATGAAAGGCCTCTATTCTTCTTCAAGAACATTGATGTGGTTAGCATCTAGATTGCTTTGAGCCATAAGTTTTTCTAACCCTAGTCCCCTTACTAGCTTTAAGATCTGGATATCAATTTTAAACTCTTGTATTTTATTTATCCATCTACACCTTCTCCCTGAAACTTCTTGCTGAACCAATATGTCTTTTATAGCAGCATTGGGCACATATGCAACTACAATTGCCCCAACCAAATAGCATCTGAAGTTCTTTATATCCTTGACTAGAGCATAGGCCTTTTTTTCATTTATATCATATTTCAACTCAGCTACATGCAAGGATTTTCTGAAAAAACATATGGGTTGTTCAAAACCCTCTGAATTCTTTTGTAACGAGACTGCAACAATAGTATGATATGAAGCAAAGAAGAAAATCTAAATGGGCTTGCTAAAATTTGGTGATCTTAATACAAGGGCACTTTTAATGGCCAGTTTGATGTCAGACAAGGCTTTCTTGGCCTCCTCACTCCACTCAAATTTTGCATTCTTCTTGAGCATTTTGGAGATAGGGACACTAATTTCAGCAAAGTTTATGACAAACCTTCTGACAAAATTTATCTAACCAAAGAAAGATTGGATACCTTTAACATTCCTTGGTAATGGTACCTTGTTAATTGTTGCCACCCTTTCAGGATCAATCTTGACTCCTTCCTTGGATACAATGTGCCCCAAAAGTTTACCCTTAGTCATCCCAAAAGCACACTTCCTCAGGTTAAGGGAAACCCCATACTCTAGAGCTCTTACAAAAAAATTTCTAAGTGGCCAAAATATTGATCTTTCTTCTCTAAATAAGTTATCAAGTCATGTTGATAAACAACAAGAAATTTGTTTATAAAATCTACAAATGCTACATCCATGGCTCTTTGAAAGGTAGCCCCAGCATTGGTTAAACCAAAAGGTATCCTAACATATACATAAGTACCCCACGGAGTAGTGAATGCAGTTTTGAACTGTCGTATTTCCTTGACAACTACCTAATTGTAACCAAAAAATCTATCCATCATAGACATTAATTTAGACCCAGTAACTCTCTGCAACATGGCTTCCATGTGTGGCAGACCATAGTTATCCTTTAAGGAATTTATATTCAAATTTCTAAAGTCTACACAGAGTTTGATGTCTCCATTCTTCTTTCTCACTAGGACAAGGTTAGAGATCCCTGTTGAATGTCTAATTGGCTGGATAATGCCTGCATCACTCATCTTTTTTAATCCATCCTGCATCTTGGGTGCCAAAGTAGGGTTGAAAAGTTTGAGCTTTTGTTTGAAAGGCTTGGTGTTTTTCTTCAAGGGGATTTCATGTTGAAATAGATCTTCTCTATATGCCTTTAGGTCATCATAAGACCAAGAAAAGACATGCATATATTTTTTGAGAAGGTTTATCAGTGATTTTCTAATTTCAGGAGTTAAACTTCCCCCAACGTATAAATTCTTTGGGGCTTCCCCTGTCCCTAGGTTTATTTAGTCTACACCTTTTGGCTTACTCAAAGGCTTTGTTTGAAAAGAACTATCATGATTATCAAATGCTCTTTCTAACACTACCAAACCCTTTGGGACCGTATTAGTTTTGAGCTATAAGACCTCTTTGCCAAGGATGGTATCTTGATTATCTAAAGTTTTGACACATTCTTCAAAATTTATTTCTTTGTCACCAAAATTTTCATCAAAATGCAAGAATCTTAGAATGTCCAAGTCATCATCAAAAACCTGCTAGTTTTCAAAATTGTTTGGTATGGATGGCCTAGTCTAAACCTCAACCTTAGATATCCCTACAAAAGTGATATCTTTTGGCCTCAAAGAAATATTAGCCAGTAAGTCGTCCATCCTATTATGGCTTCTATCCATCTAATCAATATAAAAAGCATCAATTTGTTCTATCTCATCCCAAACAACATTTCTATATTGTTTTAATCTTTTATTTCTTGATGCATATTTGGATCTTTCCTGAGATACAACCAATTCTGAATCTCTAATAACTCAAAGATTTTTGATCTTATGTTTTGAGGCTAACCTTAATCATCTCAATAGAGCCTCATATTCTACAGTGCTATTTGTACAAGTAAATAGTAGGGTAAAAGAAAACTTAAAAGTCTTTTCAACAGGGGAAATCAATAGCACACTTGCACCAGATCCCTCTTTAGAGATTGCACCATCAAAATACATGGTCTAGATGTCATTTTGACTTGTAACATTACCTTCTTCCTTAGCTAAGACAGGATGTTTATCTTCACTCTCATTTTCAATGCTTTGTACTTGAAAGGAGTTTATATCAATATCCAAGAAAAAATTCATGTTATTATCATTAGCTTCCTCCTCAATCATATGAGGGGTTCTAACTTCCCTAAATACTTTAATACTCTCACCAGTGATGTTAAATGTAGCATAAGATAAATCACATTGGATGCTACCTCCCATTGTTGCACTCCATTTTCTTGATAACAACATCCCATATTGGGGAGGTATGTCCACAACTAAAACACTCATAGTTAGTTGTTTCTCTAGATAAGAAATAAGCCTATAGGGTAGGGCTTTGATTGTTCTAATTACTGGCACTTTTCTAGAATCCATGGCTTGGCATCTTCCATGGGGAGTGTCAACTTGCAATCCTATTGATCTCATGATTTTATCAGGCATGATAGTATTTGAAGCTCCTGAATCAATCATGCAATTTTTTAACATCTTATCATTTATGACTAATGTTAAGAAGAAAGGGTCAAAACTTCCCATAAAAGTGTTCACAACATTAGTATCTAAGTAGATCTAAGGTATTTTTGAAACAATCTCCTCTGTGTCTTTCCTTTTAATTATAATTTGACCCTTCATCTCAGTACTTACTGGTTCTTGGACATTTGTGACTTGAACACCACTTATCCATGTGAGGGCCTTCTCTTTGTGTTCACTTATCCTCATCATTTCCATCAAAGGCACTTGAATTGTGATCTGGGATAATAACTAGTTCATGTCAATAGGTGTATAATTTAGAATAGGAAAATCTAACTTGCTTTGTGGGACATCATTGTTCTCAGACAATGTTGTTGCACCCAATTTGTGTTCCCCTTTGATTTATTTTTAGGTTCAGAAATTGGAGTATTGGCCATTGGAGTTTTGGCCTTGATCTTGAGCACATTGATTAGCTCACTTGGCTTTTTAGTACCTTTCAACTTAGATTTCTTGGCATCTTCAACAACCTTATTTTTTACGGCAAACTATTTTGTGTCTTCTTTATTTCTCTTAATAAATACACCTGCTGGTTTACCCTCTGTATTCCCAACAATTCTATTTTTAACGACATAATTACTTATGGCCCGTGTCACCATATCAACAGTGATCTAGGCTATTTCTTCATTATATAGTCTCCTCAATACAATAGATTCCTCAACCCTCTTGGAGTTGCTATTTATGTCATTGACTTCCCCTCTTCCTCATCATAAAAGATCTATTGATGGTAGGTCTCTCCTCTGCTCTAAGAGTTATTTACATCTCGATTTTCACTCTCCTCATCAGAGTCAACTTCTTCAAATGTCCTAGCAGAAGTAATTCCACAGCCTTTGTCATCATATGATTCATCGTCACCTCACCCTATTCTTCATTTTCAAGTACACTTTGAGAAATTAAACAATAATCAGGGTCATGTGGGGACTGGCATGCTATGCACCTTAGAACCTCATTAGTCATGTTGACCAAATGTTTTTGTAAAGGATTAGGGGTCTTATCATTTGGCTTTGAGTCCTTCCTTTCTAGCACAGTAGGCTTCCCTTCCTTCCACTGTGTATGGTATGGAAATTTTTACAACCTAGGTTGCCTATTGAAATTATTCAGAGGAGGCCTAGCATTTCCTTGAAACTTATTTTGATTGTCACTTGGCTTTAGATCCTTCAAGGCATTCAATATTTGCTTGAGATTATCATCCTCCCTAGGCTTTATATTGGAAGATTTGTCTTCTTCTTTCTTTCCAAACCTAGGGGGCTTAGGGTCTTCTCTCCTCCCTAGTTTTCTAGAAACTCTTCTATTTCTTTCAATACTTACAACAAATCTTTGATCTTCCCTAATAGTCCTAGGGTATTTGTCTCTAAGTAAGTATCCCATTTCAACATCAAAAGCATTCAAATATGTTTCCAAGCACACCTTCTCATCTAATCTCATTAATTGGAAGATTTTTTGCATTGCCTTTTGAAATCTAACATTGAATTCTAGGACCTCCTCATTTTTATTTTTCTTTATACTGTTGAATTCATTCAAAATGAAACCCTGATTAGTCTTATCACTGTACTGATCTTTAAAAAAAATAATAAAATCATCTCAAGAACCAATACAATCATAAGGAAGCCCCCTAAACTAGTCCCTTGCATCTTCAATCAAAGACTGAACAAATAATTTCATGATTACATCTTCATATTCTATTTCATAATCATTAATCATATCAATGAATTTCTTTAGATGCTTTTCATGGGTAACAACATTGTTACTAGTGAATTTAGGTAACTTTTATCTAATTTTTGTAGGAATGAAATTAGGATAACCAACAATGTTGTTAAAAAGAAGTTGTTTGTACCTTTCAACATGAACAGGTCCCCTTTGTAGTGACCCATTAATTTGAGAAGTAGAAGCCTTGTTATTTTCTACATTAGCAACATTTGCAAAAGTCCCCGGTGTGACAGTGGCAGCTTGAGTAGCTGAAACCCCAATGTTAGCATTAGATGTTATCACAGGGCTAGTTATATTTGAAGGGCCAAAAGTTTGTCTAAGAAAATAAACTTTCTTTTTCATTTCTAAAGTGGTGGCCTCAATTTATTCTTTCTCTATTTCCTTGGCTATAATCTCATTCTCCCTTTTAGCTCTCTCTACATCACTATCCAATTTGGAAAATTGATCTAAAGGGGTTTTCTCACTAACAGGCTCATTTATTTGGATCCCTGCTAAGACCTATTTTCCTTTATCCTTAGGTCTCCTAACCTTGGTAGTGAGCTCAATAATAGGTTGTTCATCAACCTTATTGGGGGCTCTAACAACATTTATAGCTTCCAAGGTTAACAGTTGCCTTCTAAGCTAATCAACCTTATTTGAGCTTGCCTGATCTCAGTTTATTTTTCCATTTCCCTCTCCTTTCTAATAGAAATATGTTCTTGAATCCTTTTCTCTAGATTGTAGACCTCTTCAAAAATGTCCTCAAAAACTAGGAGAGTGGTGTTAGATCCTAAATTTTCAAATCGATAACCTCGTTGTTGACCACTTGGATTTTAAGGGCTTTCAGAAGGAGAAGGCCCCCAGGTTGGGGGATCATTCCTTCCTTCTAAAACCCTACTCTTACTTCTTGAATTTCTATTTTTCCCTTGAGGTTCTATATCTGGGAACATTTTCCTCCCATGGTGTACCTCATCATTCTCTTTAGAATGATGAGAATAAAAATCATCATAGGCACCTAAACCTATATCTACTACCTCCTCATATTCAGAGACATTTTCTTCTTGGTTATGGTTGAGTAGACCAATCTCATCTTCATTTTTCTTCTATCTCCATACCTGAGACATATCTCTACTATTTTGATTCCTTCTAGGCTGACGGGCCCTAGAAGTACTTGGAAGTTCACCCTCTAACCTTTCTTCTGGATGATCTTTCCTCCAAGCCCTAGTATTTCTTTGACTCATGCTTGAAAGTATGTGAAGTAATCTTATATTTTTCTTTTCTTTTCTTTTACTCAACACTACTATAGAGATCTCAGAGTTGCCACCAACACAAGTTGGGAATTATTTTCACACACTTAGTAATTCGGAGTATTCAATACTTGGAAAGAAATCAAAGAAAGAGTTTACAACAAATAAATGCAAAGCCTGATTAGATTTTCAAGATTATATAGAAATCCAAAGCTTGCAAATAACTCTCTATTTTTCAATGATACTTACTAGTTCTAACAAATAAGAAGGCCAAGAGTTTAGCTCAACTTGCACCTATGTTATTTGATATCAAATTTACAACACCAGAGATCTTAAATTCAGATTTATCATAATTATTTCATCTCTAATCCCCAGCAGAGTCGCTATTTTGTTGGTTCCTAAATTGGACTTTATGCTTTCAAAGCAACCAATACATCTATAGGGTTTTAGGATGGGTTAGATCCAAATATGGAATTCTATGATGAATGGACCAACTGTAGGCCTCTGCACTTCTGGCTTTGCAAAACCAAGGAGGGTGCTCCTAATCTAGTAATCAACTAGCCTTATTTCAACAATAACAAACTAGATTCAATAACAATAGATAAATGATAAGAAAATACTAAATGATGACCATTCATTCATTTATTCTCCATTACCATTAGGTGGAATACTACTTTGTGAGCCACTATACTCAAAGAATCTCAACAGATTTATATCAAAATATTAGGAATACACATAGAACCTTTTAAACACTGATTCCTATAAAAACAACTCCACTGCTAGCCAATACCTTATCCATTGGGAAACACCTTCACTACAAGATTTTTATACATACACAAATATATTGAACTTTAATAGCCCTTCCCTCTAAAAATGCTATCACCCTATGGTGGATTTTATCAAAGGAATCCTAGATTCATACTGCTTACTTATATCCTTATGTAAAACTTAAAGAATTTATGCCATGTCTAAAGCTTATTTAATCTAATCCTAAATCAGAGCTGAAGAACATAAACATACACATAGAGAAAATCTATGCAATGAATTTCAACAATTCATAACTCAAAGAGAGAAACACATAAGAGAGATGTGAACTTTGGATTTTATTCAAATGCTATATCAATATCATGTATACAAAATGCTTTAAAATGCAAACTTTCTAGATTTAACTTGAACCAGTAATATTGCTTTAATACAAAAATATTCCTAATATAGTATATAGTATCCTAGACTCAAAACTTGTCAGTAAATATGCTCAAGTTTCTATCCCTACCAAATGATCTTGGTAATCCTTTTATAGAAACAAGGATTACATACAAGCTTCAGATCTTTCTTACAAAAGACAAAAGGAGTTTGCCATATAAGACAAAAAAGGAAAATATAACACCTTCTTGTTACAATTTTACAAAATATTTGTAGAGATGAGCACCAAAAATTGTAGCAAGTCCCAAGGTCAGTTCAACTTCTGCCAAGTGTAGCATCTGTGCTTTCTTCAATAGTTTGAGATTCCCAATATTGCTTGCTTTCTTTTAAGGAGTAGGGGCATTGCCACTTGTTGCCTACTATGCAGATGTCTCTTCTTCTTTAGCACTTTCTGTAAGAAATGTTACTTCCTGAGATGCAAAAGTATCTTCACTTGGCCATTAAAAAGCCAAAACTTTATCCCTCTTTGGTAGTAATTGGTCCCAACTAGTAACCAATTGGTGTACTTCATTCAACACTTTAGAAAATTGGAACCTAACATCCTGTAGCAATTCAATTATTTTTATGAAGGGAGTATTATCTTTTATAACCAAAACAATATCCATCTTAGCCGACACCTATAGGAGGGGGAAGAGGGGAGAGGGGGTATTCAATAATAGGGATTGAAGAAGAAGGCCCTATAGGGGAAGAAGAAATTTGCAATTTCCCTGATGCTTGAATTGGGCCCTTTTCACCCAACCTCTTCTTCAAGTCTGCAATTAATTTATCTTTCTCAAACATTCCTTGCTTTAATTCTCCATAAGCCTTTAGTATTGTTTCAAACCTTATTGTGAGATCCTCCTTTTCTTTGGCTTCCTTTTTTGCTACCCTTTATATGAGCTGGGTTGTTGCTACTACCATACCTGATGCTTCAACCATAGAAGTGTCAGTGACCCTTTTAACTATAAGGCTACTAGTGAGATCACCCCCAATAATCTTCTTTCCTTTGTTCCTTCCATTCATTTTTAAAGACCACATGACCAAGGCTTGATGGTCATTACTGACAGAAACTCCCTTAATGGCATGTTATGCCTCCTCCTTGGTCTTGTGCATAGGTTTGGTCTACTTCTTGACTACATCAAGGACGACTGCATCAGCTATATGCCATTCTAGGAGGATAAGCACCCTTGAGTTTCTCACTAGCTCTCTCCCCTTTTCCAGAGTAATTTTCTCAAATCTTTTAGTCATCTTTTCTTACCTCATCCTCTATGATCTTGAGGTCCTTATCTGGATTTTCCTCATGTCTTTTCTCACATGTTTCCTCATACTGATTGATGTTTAATTTCCATAAAAACTACATAAAATCCCTAGCCTTTACAAAGGCATCATCAACCAAAAACTCATCACATTCTGATTTTATTATTGGGTCCAGCTCCTTCCCTACGAACTGTTCAACCATTACATCCATCTTAGGCTCTTTTGGTGGCTCTGGCACCCCTTCATTTATCTCTTCATAGGTGATAAAAATCTGACCTAGAGCTCCCATCTATTGTGCCTGCTCTATGACCTCTTGATCATCCATGATATTCAAAGGTGATTGAGAAGGAGAATAAATTTCCTCAACATGTTGAGTTCTCTCTTATAATTTTTGTCATTTGGCAGGGGGTGGGGAATTAGGGACATTCTTAGCAGGTTGATCCTAAGGTGAATCTAGAATTTCCATAACCTCCTTGTGTTTCTCCTCCTGCTATGATGTGGAAGGGATATCCTCCTTCATATTTGCTTATTTCTGCTTATCAAGCTCTGACACTATCACACTATAACCAGTCCTCTTTTGTACCATGTATTTTCCCAGGGGCAAAACTTTTGTAAATGCAAGCTTTCTCAATAATGGTTGAGCCTTCTCTAGGTTCTCATTCATGGCTTTCTCCTTATTTTCATTTATGGTTTAATAGATCTCCTTAACATTTTCCAGGAGACTATCTATCTTATTTCCCATAGGATTGATACTTTTTAGGGGATCATATCCTGGATCAAATTGTTGAACAAAGTTCAAGGTCTTCTTATACACCAACCATTTTTATTTTCTTACTTCCTGATCTTGTATTTTTGGGACATTTTTGATGATGTCCTTAGGGAAATGGAAAATGTGATTTATTGATGAGCATTTGACCCTTTTCTTAAACATTTCATTGTAGAACCCCTCTGGGTTTGTTGTTTGAGCAATTGAAGTAGCCATATGATATGGTTCCAAGAATTTATGCATATAGAGCAATCCACCCTTTGTAATTATGAGCTAGTGAGCAATTGTAATATTTGGGAACGGAGTTCCTCTACCTTTACCTGTAAGAGTATTCTTTTAAATTTCTCCCAGTTGTCTGATGAATTCTGCAACGCCAATCTTGAGAGGGACTTGATATGGAAATATGAAAGGAGTCCCCCTAAAACAATACAATCTAATAACAATAGAAACAGGGTAAATGATGACATCCCCCCAATTATGTACAGTCTTTAGGTCTTTGGAAAACTATTTTGGCCTAACAAGTTTGGCCAAGGCATTTGGGATTCTTGGCTTTTCATGGACAAACAATAGCCTTAGTCTAGCTGCAAAGTATTTATCAAAATTTATGAAACTATTGTCCTTCTTGTCCCATGCCATGCTAAGGTTCCACAATTTGACAGGCATGTCCTCACCATTCCTTTGTTTCAATAGATCTATCTCCTTCTCAAAATAACTAGCACCTTTAAACAAGAACATGTACATCATGGGGGAGTACCAGCAAAAAGGCTTATCAACTTTGTTCTTCTGGATTCCTATTAATCCATTATGAATCAAGTCACCAATGAAAGGAGCATAGTAAAATGTAACTAACAGGTGTGGATGTAAAATTTGGACCATCATATACATCAAATGTATTGGCATTCTCTCTTCAACATTTTCCCCAAAGATCTAACATAGTGACCAATATGCACCTCTTTCTCTCATGTTAAAATAATCTATTTTGAAGGGCTCCTATGTACCTGGTCCTATAACAACCATTTGTCCAACCTTATCACAAAATTCCTTCATAGGACCAGTTATGAGATAATTCTTTTGTGCATCATACACTCGCCTCAACTCCTCAAAATTAATTTGTTCTAGGTCATTGGAGGGTTCACTTAGCTTGAAAATCATCCTGATTTCTTCAGCCGAGATTTTCATTAACAGTTGTCCTCTAGCATCACTCACTTCCTTAGTGATTGGGTCATAATTTTTAGCAACTTGAAACATTAGATCTACATCTAGGAAAACACTGGGCACCACAAGATTTCCTAGGCCAAACTGTCATATATTACTGGTGGGAGTAGGAGCATTTCTTTGGCTAAACCCTAATATGAATAATGTTAGACCGGTGACATCAAAAATGCCACTCACATTCAGTGTACCAATCTTAGCATCCCTAATATAATTACCCGTGTCATATAAGTGATTTGATTTATGAAACTAGATTACAATACTTGGTGTGATACCTGCAGTATTGTAGAATTCAATATGAAAATTGAGAACCAGATTGCAAACCAAAAACTATAAAAAATTATCAAAAAACTATATATAAAAATTAGGTCTACTTGGAGAAGGCATAACTTTCTAGTCCTAGCTTTGATTTGCAAACCGTTTGATGCACCGAAGACCCTCAAAAATACAGTTTACTAAAACATAGTAAAATTTGAAAAATTAGATTTTAGTTTTTTCCCAATTTAATCTTGAGCATTCCTCCCCCCTTGGGAGGAAATGGGCCCCATTGCACTAATCTACTACAACAGATGAGGAAATTGTTCTTCAATTTGTTCCTTAGTAAACCACTTGCCTTGGTGAGAATACTGGCCAGCTTGAACCATACGATATAGAGGAATATTCTAATTTCTCAAAGTCTTTAAAATGACTTCAGTAACATGGTCACATTGGACTAGAATAGTAGTAGATGGATTTAACTCTATAGCTTGAATGTATTCAATAGCAAGGGAAATATCCAAAGAAGGAGGAAAATACGGTCTCAACAATTCTACATTGAAAACTAGATGCAGTCCCAAAAATGATGGCAAATTAAGTTCAAAAGAATTCTCACAAACTTGTTTCACAATAGTATATGGACCATAATGAAGAGGATGAAGCTTTCTATTTGGTCCGTGGAGGCACTCTTTATGAAGATGTAACCATACCTTGTCACCAATTTGAAACTTATGAGGAGTTCTATGTTTATCATGCCTTTCCTTATACTTTTGATTACTCTGCTCCAAGATCTCATGAACTTGTTGTTGGAGGTGTCTAATGTTATCAATGAATTTTTATACTTTATCTACCTCCTTGTCACCATTCAATGGACTATTAGATTGTAGAGATGGTATTGCTACATCCATAGGTGCCAATGGTTGGTACCCAAGAGAAACCTCAAATGGGTTGTGCCATGTAGTACTATGGAGTGCACAGTTGTAGTTGTGTTGCACATATGGTAAGCTTTCATCCCATGTGCAATGATGTTTGGAATGATACATCCATAAAATATGAATAATCATTTGATTCACCACTTCTATCTGCCCATCTGTTTGGGGATGGAATGCTATGGACTTTGTCAACTTGGTGTCCATTTTAGCCCATAGTGCAGACCAAAATTTGTTGATGAACTTGCTATCCCTATCAGAAATAATGGTTTTTGGCAAACCAAAATGAACCCAAACATGTTCACAAAATAGCTTGGTGGTATCTTCTACAGAAATCATCTTTTTACATGCCACCATGATAGCCATTTTAGAAAACCTATCTACAACAACATATACACAATCATGCCCATGCCTCTTAGTTGGAAGTCTAGACATAAAATCCATTGAAACAAATTTCTATGGATTATTAGGAATAGGTAATGGTAAGTATAGACCCAACTTATGATTTGCTGGCTTTGCAATTGCACAGGCTGCACAAGCTTTTATATGTGAAATGATACCCTGCTTCATTTTTGGCCAATAGAAATACTTTTGAAGGATAGCAGTAGTCTTACCAATACCAAAATGTCCTGTAACATGACTGTAGTGAGCTTCCCATATCATTTTCTTTCATCCCTTGGTGGGTACACATATGTGACCATTATGGAAAAGCAACCCATCCTGCAAGTGAAAATCAGGGACAGACTTTCCTTCTACCAAATTACCATAGATGTTAGCAAAATCAGGGTCAATACCATATAGTTGTTCCCAAGTTGATGATTGATGACCACATGAATCTAATACTATTGTCAAACCTACAATTGGAGACCTACTCAAAAAATCTGCCACCTTGTTACTGCTTCCTTTTTTATGATGAATGTTGAGGTGAAATTGGTGTAGATAGGCTAACCACCGTTGATGTATGTCATTATGCAGCTTCCCTTGTGTTTGTAAGAATCAAAGTGGTTTATGTTCTATATGTATAACAGTTTCCTTTCCCAGTATATAGTGTTTCTATTGTTTGTAGGCCTGAACAATGGCATACAACTCCTTATCATAGGTGGGGTACGTACATACTGTATCAGAAAAAATTTCACTATGATAGGCAATAGGATGCCCATGTTGCATGAGTACCACACCAAGAGCATAATCAGATGCATCTGTTTCTATCTCAAATGCTTGGTGTAGATCTGGAAGGACCAATACTAGTGCAAAACATAGTCTTTTCTTTAACTCCTCAAATGCTTGTTGCTTTGCCTCTGTCCACTAAAATTTTTCTTGTGCTCCACCCCTTAGTGATTGATTAAGAGGCCATGATATGTGTGAGAAACCAAACACAAATCTATGATAGAAGTTGGCTAAGCCCAAGAAGCTGCGAAGCTCTGTAAAATTTTTAGGGGTCGATGGCCAATCTTAGATTATTTGAATCTTTGCTAAATCAACATGAACACCCTTAGAATCAATGATATACCCTAAGTATTGAATACTTTGCATACCAAAATAACACTTCTCAATGTTGGCATAAATTTTGTGTTTTTGCGGAGTTGAAAGAACTTGTTCAACATGCTGCAAATGCTCAGACCAAGTTCTGCTAAAGATGAGTATGTCATCCAAATAAACAACCACAAAAGAATCAATGAATGGTCTAAGCACGTCATTCATCAATCTCATAAATGTTGCTGGGGCATTTGCTAGGCCAAAAGGCATGACCAACCATTCAAACAAACCTTCCTTAGATTTAAATGCAGTCTTCCACACATCTACTGGATCAATTGGTACTTGGTGGTATCCAGACTTCAAGTCAATTTTTGTAAAAAAATTAGCCCCCCTAAGTTGGTCCAGCAAATCATCAATTCGAGGGATTGGATATCTATTTTTAACAAAGATTTTGTTTAATTCTCTATAATCAATACAAAGCCTCCATGTCCCATCTTTCTTTTTAGCAAGGACAAGTGGACTTCCACAAGGTGAAGCACTTGGACGAATGTGTCCTTTCTGAATCAATTCCTAAATTTGTCTCTTAATCTCATCATTTTCCAAAGCTGACCTCCTATATATTGGCTCATGTGGTAGCAGTGTGTCTGGGATTAAATCAATAGAGTGCTTCACTTGATAGTGTGTTGGTACTCCCATTGGTGGTTTAAACACACTATGATATTCTTTCAAAATTTTATCCATCTGATTTTGTTGTTTTTCTATTACCTTAGCATGTGTATTAAGAACAACTGACTTTGTTTGTTTAGGGTGAATCATGAGTAGAACAAAAGCTCTAGTTTGAGAAATCAAGCATTTACATTGTTTAGCACTAATTAAAGAAGCAATTTGTGTTGGACATACCTTTGGTATTCAATACCTCTTCCCACCAAGCTTGATTGTAACACTACGTGGCCTGGAATCATACACCCCATGCCTCTGATACATGTATGGCTGCCCTAGCAAGACATCACATACATCCAATGGTGCTACATCACATATCACTTCATTCTTGAAAGGCTTGATTGAATATGGCAAATGACATTATTGATTTACTTGAATATCGTGTCCCTCATTTACCCATCCCATAGAGTATGGTTGTGGGTGTCTTGTCACTTTTAGATTTAATCTTTTGACTGTCTCCCTAGAGATCAAATTCTTTTGACTCCCACTATCAAAAATAAAATGCAGAGGCTTTCCATCAACCCACATCTGTGAATGAAAAAGTCTCTCTTCATCTTCACAGGGCAATACTTTAGCAGTTCCAACTATGGCATATGGGTTTTCTTCTATGATGGAATCATTCTCCTCTTTCTCAGAATTATTTACTAGTGACGATTCAGGTTCAACTTCCTCTCCTCGTATCTCTGTCATCAAATTTTTAATACTTCAAAAATCCTTTGTGTTATGGGTTGGGGACTTATGCATCTCACACCACATGTCTGTGTCTATTTGTATCTTTTTAGTAGACCACCATGTGTTCTTGGATGAATTTGAATGAGGTTCCTTGGTCACCTGTTTAACTACAAATTTATTGCCACCTTCAACCCTTGGCTTGTTGTTTGAAAAGTAGTCCCTCTTCCCTTTCTGCTTGAATTTATCTTCAATTTTTGTAGCATATTTATAGGTAGTTGCCAATGTCTCAATATTCAGAAATACCATCTATGTTTGATATACCTATGAAGTCCACTCTGATCTTTCATAATTTGATGCTTCTCTGAATCCTCAATATCGAGTTTTGCTGAAAATAAATGGAATGTATTGGTGTAATCTTGAATAGACGGATCCCTCTTTTGTCGAAGAAGCTACCACTCTATGTATTTTTGTTCATATACATCCTCTAGAAGGTAAGCTTCTTTTATGTATTCCACAAATTCTCCCCATGTGGGCTTCTTATCAAGAGAAATTTCAAAACCATCTTCAGCAAATGATTCTCATTCTTTATTTGCAACTTTGGTTTCCCATGCTAATTTCACATGGGTTTCAACTTTGAGGAGAGAAAATGTTATCTTTTCTACATTTGAGAAATTATTTACACAAAAGTATCTATCCAACTTTGATAACCAGTTATCAACAGCTTCAGAATCGACCTTTCCTTCAAAATTTGGGATGTTGAAATTGACCTGCACTTTGAAAGGGGTATTTCCACAAAATGATGTTTTTTATTCAGAGGGATTTTTATTCTTTAGGAGGCATGAAAATTGACTCATCATCTCCTCTCATTTCTTTTTTAAAGCTTCCTCGACCAACTTCTTAACATCATTGTCTGACATCTTCGATCGTGTGTGTCTCAAAGGTGGGTATTTTGACAAATCTCGTGTATCCAATCCTAATCTTTGGTAGGAAGACCTTGTGTAAATTGGCATAAATGAGCATTCCCTCTCTGATACCACTGATCTAATTTATGAAACCAAGTTACAATACCTGGTGTGATACCTGCAGTATTGTAGAATTCAATACAAAAATGAGAACCAGGTTGCAAACCAAAAACTGATCCATTCTATTTGAATATTTGAGTTGATACAAGTCTGATGGATCCCAAGGGTCATAAAAATCCCTTGGAAATGAAATGAAGAGCCATCATAATATTTATTACAAATAAACTATTCAAACTATCAAAAATTATCAAAAAACTATATATAAAAATTAGGTCTACTTGGAGAAGGCATAACTTTCTAGTCCTAGCTCCAATTTGCAAACCGTTTGATGCATGGAAAGGTATTCAAAAGAGCTAGAGTCAAAATTCAAGAATGACAACTTCTAGTTGGCATTTCTGCTCACCATTTTTGCCCAAAAATGCACCGAAGACCCTCAAAAATGCAATTTACTAAAACATAGTAAAATTTGAAAACTTAGATTTTAGTTTTTTCCCAATTTAATCTTGAGCAATAAGCCATCCTCTACTCTTACCCTAGGTTCCTTGGGCATTAATTACTTGACCTTTATCAAATTAGTTGTTGAACTGGGTAAGAGCTGTAATAAATCCTCATGCAGATCCCTCTTACTGTAATCAGTCTCACCAAATAATTCCTTCCTAGGTGACATCTTTAGGGTTTGCAAATTTCTTACAATTTATATGCAGAAGAAACACAACAGAATTATAATGCTACTTAACAAGAAAATATTTCACAGAGATATCAACCAACCATTTTTCAGAACTTTCTCAGGAAACGTCAACCGGTCTCTGCAAATATTCTCGCCCAATTCTCTACAAACTTTATCTTCTTGTGTTGCTAAGAATGTGTAAATCTTCAATATATCTGCAATCAAAACCGGCCTTTCAATAGTTTACTTCACATGATCTCACCATTACTCTTCTGAGAAATCAAACTGTCATTGCTCAACGGGAAAATTGAATTTTGCACCAACTGTGCTTCAAGTTTGAATTTGGGTCGTTGATCTTCTTTAAAAGATAATCTAACGGTTGTTGCATGATCACAAGGCTTGAAAGAAATTTATGTGAACATGAAAAAATCATTTGATCAATATGCATCAATGACAATCCTTAAATTATGTCATCTAGGACACACTTTTTCTTTAGATTCAACTTCTTCATTAGATCCTCCATTGGACGGTCACCATTATTTTCCCTTATTGATTAGACATAAAATAAGGCACCATGGCCGTGATACTAAATCGACAGCTCTTGCATGATCGCATGGCTTGAAAAGGTTTCATGTGAACAAGTGACAACCGTCAGATCTTGCCTTCATCGTTGATACCTTAAGTTATCGGCCCCACTTTGTTTCGATGAATCAAGAAAATCCGCGTTGCAATATCCGGCAAGTGGACATGTAAAATTTTCTTACTAAGCACCTGTGCTACTAACATTTTCCACATCAGCAAATACCTTTGACCAACCAACAACAGCCATGTGTGTACACCTGGCAACGGTCCCACTTCTTTCTTACACCTAAGAATAAATTAAAATCAACGGTTGTTGCATGATCGCATCGCTTGAAAAGATTCCATGCGAACATGCAACCACCATTAGATCTTCTGCAGATTGTCAGTCCTGAGATCCTCTTGAAATTGGGCCCATTTTATTTAACCAATGAAAAAATGCTACATCACAATATCCGACAGGTGGATATACAAAATTTTCTTGCTGAGTGGTTGCCTTGTCGATGGTTTCCATGTCAACAAATATTACAACCAATTAGAAATGCACATATGTAAACATTTGGCAGCGGACCCACCTTCTGAAAGCGCTTTAGAATAAGGTAAAATTAATGGTTGTCGCATTATCGCATGGCTTAAAAAGATTCCATGCGAACAAGCGATAACCATTAGATCCAAAACCCAGATTCAAAGTGAAATATAGTGTCAAAACATTAGGAAATAAAGTGCTTAGGACTTAGGAGTATTTAAAAACATCATCAGGCTTAGACTTAGGAAAAATTAAAAGGGGCCAAGCCTAGGCAATATAAAGTGTTACTAACATGACCCCACTTGGTGATATTTTTCAAACACATGCGTTTAAGGAGCTTAAGTGACCTGGTAGAAAGTAACGCTCAGACAGATTATAAAAAGATCGACCTAGGGTTTTAATGAAGATAAGTGTATTTAGGGTTTCTCAAGTCTGGTTTTCAATTAGGGCTTGCTAGATTTAAGATAAATCTTTAATAATTTTAGCAAAGTTTTCTGGGTTTTTTGGCGATGAAAATTCTCAACCTTAGGACAATACACAAATGCTTCAACTTTGTTAGGAAAATGTAAGATTTTACATTGTAAGGAAATTATGTTCACGGATCCTGAAAGTTTTTCGAATGGAGACCCTTACTAAACACCTTAGGATTTAGAGGTGAGCCATATTAGTCATGTGACTTCCTTTGTGCAAGTATTGATCCAAGTAGAATTACCCAGATCACCATATGATCCAAGTAGTATTGAGATTACTCACCATATTTGCTACCTTGGATGATAAAGATTGAATGTGGAAATATGGAAAGACACACACTACAAGCATTGCTCTCTTCCAATTGATCCATAACTTGCATAGTCCTAGGAAAGGCCATTCAACTACTTAATGGTGGGGGCCAAGAGAATTAAGTTGTAGGAAAAGGGTGGAACATTTCCCTTTTTTACCTTAGGTATAGTGTGCTTGATGTGATTTAATGTGATAAAGATGGATAAAGTCTATTGTGGACATACACTTGATACATTTCACACATTGCTATATCTTTCTAGACTTCACAATTTGTGTCCCCAAAGTATCTTTCTCCTTTAGAGGGCTTTTTGGAGACTCTTGTTTGATAACACTATTTTCTTTCTTGGAAATACTCAAGCTTGATTTAGAGACGCTAAGACTCATCACATATCCAAGGCCCAAACAGTGATAAATTACTCATTTTCTAGCATATTGTCATATAATCCTGTGTTTGATTGATTGTCATAGCCTACTCCTAGATTTTTCAGATCTTGACTGCCTTGGTGTCCTCTTGGCTCCTTTTGATTAGCAGTTATCTATTTGTGAACTGGTATCCCTAATTGGTTGACCCTTTTTTAGTAATTTGGTATCTTGTCACTTTTTCTTCAAGATCTTGGAAGTGCTTTTGCCTTGTCTCAAGTACCCTTTAAAAAAAAACCTTTTCTCAAAACTTCATCACAAGTGCCACCCAATAGGCATTTAGGCATCATTCTTAGTACTGTGTACTTAGTTTTCTTCCCTATATCAACTTGGTTGCAAGTGCCACTCAATAGTCATTCAGTCCTCAATCTTGGTACCTTGCACCTTGTTCTGGACACTTTAATATCAATTACTTATCCTTGAGACAACACTATCATTAACTTGATCTCCTAGTGCAAGCTTAAGATACCTTTTCACTATCATTTCATTAACCTCATCTTCTATTCTATTCAGAACTCATAGTCATTCCTATAGGGCTACAAATGATCCCTGAGGGAAATCTATTTACGACACTGCTGGACCATATTTTCATGAAGAATATTTACATCAGTCTTCTGATTATCAGTCAATACACTTTTCTAACACTGAGAGATTTGATTACATCAACATGGAAAAATTTGATTCAGGTGCCCACAGAAGGTATGACTTTAATTCCTTTGAGGCTAAAGAGCCCATGCAAGAAGTAATTTAAAAGTTCCAGGAAGATAAACACATTCATAAAGTGATGCAAGCCATAATGAGTCAAGAAAAAGATCACTATTTAATGCATCTTGCTTCTATGGGTGTGAAACTTTCCCCAAATGTTGATGCCAAAAATTTACTACAAAAAGAGGAATATACTCCTCTCACTGCCCTGACTAAACAACTGTAGGATCTACGTTGTGAGATTTTCCAACTAAAGAAGGATAAGGATCAACCCTCTAGAAAATATTCACTTGAATCAATTTGTCCTTTTTCCTTTGACAAAAGTTTCTACATGTCTCCTTTCCCATATAAGGTGGAGATCCCCAAATATGACAAGTATGATGGTAACAAAGGTCCACAATATCATGTGAGTGAATTTTATGCTCTAACCATGGAATTTACACATGAACATACTTATCTTATGAGACTCTTTCCTCTAAGTCTTGGTGGCCAAACCATGATTTGGTTCACTTCACTTTACCCTAGCATTAAAAACTTTGACAAGCTGGTTCAAAAGTTTATCCAACAATATTCTTGCAATATGTCTCATATTGTCACCATGCTTGATTTATGCAATACTAGGAAGCATTTGGGAGAACCCTTTGTCACATTCCTCCAATGATGGTGGTGAATGTTTTCTCAATACCCTCAACAAATTCCTAAGACTAATAAAGTTGACATATTTATCAACACTTTGGTTCCTAAGATGAACTATGCACTACAAATACAAACACATGCTCTGTTCAAAAAAATGGTTGAATCATCTATACGCATAGAGGATGTCCTTGTTCATAAGAGAGAAATTACTCTTTAGTATAAATACCATAAATCCACTTCCACCAACCAACATAACAAGGACAATCATAAATTCTGGAATAAAACTAAAGATGTTGTCAATGATGGAATCATAGGTATGACCTTAGCATCTACCATTACCAAGCCCAAAGAACCAGCTTTCAATCTGTCTACTGAAGTAAAATCTAACAAGAGCACTCAAATAGAATCTAAAACTAAAAATAATAGAGATGGACCATGGATTCCTAGGCCTAAGAGAGACTTTACTTCTCTTGGATAATATCTTGATAATCCCTTGAAGACACTTTTGGCCAACAAGATCATCACTTTGTCGGATAACTCTAAACATACGATCAAGAGATAAAGCCTAAGTGGTGGAATGGCAACCACTACCGTGATTACCATCGCAACAAAGGTGACAAGAACAATGACTGTATGAAGCTTAAACATCTCATCTAGGATCTAATAGATAATAAGACAATTGTGATTGATCCCCTGCAAAAAAAACATTGATCATAAGGCTTTCAATGAGCCTTTTCCCAAATATGAGAAAAGGGAGTCATCTAAGAAAAATGACAACAAGGTGAGTTAAACATACCCTGGCATTGAAAATCTGATTCACATGCTTGAGTTCTCTAACCATACTATCAATGTTATCAAGATCAAAGGAAAGGATCAAGCTGAGTCATCTAATGTAGTAACCCATTCTCAAGGAAAATTCTCTCTACAAGGAGTTGGTCAGTCCTCCTCTTCTTCCAAACGAACAATACAAGTTTCTAAACATACTACTTCATCAATGACCTATGATTACAATCTAGTTGACCAACTCCAACACATGTCAACTCATATTTCTATCCTTGAAAAACTAAAAATCGCTCCTTCTCATAGGGATATTCTAGATCGATCCCTTCTTGTGGATGATGTACCTAAGGACCTAGACATAGATAAATTCTAGTCCATGTCGGTCATCTTGCTTCACCTCATTATCTAACTTTTTCAAAAGAAGATGAAATTTTTTTCAGCCACCCGCATAATCATCCCCTCCATATTGAATTCCTCATACACAAGCATAGGGTTAAGTGCATTTTGATAGATGGAGGCATAGGTTTGAATATATACACTTTTAATTTAGTTAAAGCTTTCAATTTCTTAGAACATTCCATTGACCCTCGACACAAAATAACAATCAAGGTATATGATGAAGAGGAACCTTCTTCAAAAGGCATGGTATTCTTTCCCATTTGGGTAGGCCCTGTTCAAAGAGACATCATCTATCAATTTTTGGACCTTCCTCTAGTATACAACATGCTTTTGGGTTTCCCTTGGATCCATGAAATACATGATATACATTCCATGTATCATCAATGCATTAAATTCCATCACAATGGAATTTAGGTCACTATTCCTACAGACTTGACATACACTTGTAACAATCTCAAAGAGGCTAAAAGCATGGATTCTCACAAAAAGGAAGCTTTAAGGATACCAGAAGCTGAGAACTCAAGACAAGCAACACTAGCTACTTTCTAAAATAGGATGAGTATAAAAGAAAGTGGAATGGGAGAGTGTCAATTGGATGCATCATGCTCAATGGCCAATTTTGCTATCTCACCTAGACCTTGTGGAAAGCCATCTCCATCTTTTCAACCTACTAGCACTTATGTCCTAACAATTCATGAAGGCACTAGTATGGTTAAATAAAAGGTCACTCTAGAATAAGAAAATGAGGAGAGAGCTATTTTAAAATGGCTATACAAAGGAGAGGAAGTTGAACAATATGTGAAATATGATGAGATTTATCTTAATAAATATGGTGTAGGATATCATCTCATGAAAAAAATGGGATATGATGGAAAAATTCCTCTTGGTAAGGGTAAAGGCCTCCTTGAACCCATATATGTTGTATTCTACAATCCTTGAGAAAAATTGGCATGAGATATTATGAACAAAGGTTTGCACCATCTTCTATAAATGGTCTTGTGTTTGATAGAGGTGGAGATTCTGATGATGAAGATGAGGATGTTCTCCCCAAAACCTATGAGATATTTCTACACAATCCTACTGATCAAGAGGAGTTACCTAAAGAACAACTTAGTGAACATGAGACACATACCTCATCAGGAGATGAACTAAATCAAGAATGTTCTACTAAGGAATGACACCCTAACTGGGGGCATCTCGTTAATATTACACATATTGTTGATCTTCCTATCTATTCATTGACTCGTCTAGAGAGTCCAGAGAGCTCAGACTTCCCTATTTAACTTTGTTAGATTATGGAGACTTCTCTTAGCCTACAAACAACCATGCACCTATTCAAGAACTGGACATTCAAGATAATCAATCTGACAAAATTGAACTTAACCTAGGTGAAGTTGAGTATAAAACCTTAACCCAAGAAGAATAGTAGGAAGAAGTCTAGATAACCCTAGCTCATTATTTGGGGAGATCTAAAAGTAGTATAACTAACTCACATGAGTACGAGTGGGACCAATTATCTAATGCCACAATCAACACAGAGGTTGATGTGATCCATAAATACTCTCATATTTCCACTTTTGAGGTTGGCAACAACTCTAATATGCAGCCTGACCCAGAGGATAATCCAAATCACCCAACTTCCAAAATAATCAGGGTTCCTCCTACTTAGGTGACACAGCCTTCTACCTCAACTTATCAAGAAAACCATGGGTACTCCAGACCCCACCCTACAATAGCTATATGGAATTTGGGAAGGTCTAGGATCGTGATGGTTCCATTAAAAAAATCCTTAAATCACCTAGAAAAAGTACAATGGGACCTTGATCATTGTTTCAAACCTCAATGGGTAGGTTCATAGAAAACCTCTCAAGGCTCCTCTAGAGATCCTTCAACAAGTCGCACTTGAGACAATTCTAGAAAAGATAACTTTCTTGATTTATCCTCAGAAGCTATGAATGATGACGATGATACTGAAGTCTTTTCCCTTGAGTCTGTTGGTTCCTTACCCCTTGTTCACCTTGAGGTAATTGACTAGAATACTTTTGAGTCAATAAACCTCATGTCCTTTTTTGATGACCATACCTTGTCCTTTACCTAAATATTGTTGAAACCTTCCACTCTTCCACCAGTGCAACAAGTGGTAGAATTGAGGTGGAAGAAATCAAGTATCCCAATCAAATAAATAAAAATAAAAAGAACAGGTAGTCTAGTGGTGAAACCCACTCTGTGGTAGTCTCGGACCCTAAAATAGTAAAAATAAATAATTTATGTGATGGTGAAAACCTCTACGAGGTGCTTGCAGATGAGATAATTGATATCCTACTATGGAGCATAAGTCTTCTCACTCATCTCATGATGAGGATGATGCTTTAAGAGTTCCTCCTGAACAAGTCCAAAAAATTTCAACTGAACTTGATAAAATGGGTAATTGGCTTATTCAAGAAAACCATAATCAAGATTTTATTCAAGCTATAGAGGCTCTTAAGAAATTCCTTCATGATAGTGATCAAGGTGTTAATATCTTGCATGGTATTACTCATCTTGTGCATTTAAATGTCAAACCTTTAGCTCAAGAAGCTCAAGAACTAGGATTCACCCCTCCTATCACTTATGTGGAGCCTTCTTCCGTTCCTTTACCTAGTATTCCTACTTATACTCCTCCTTTAGTGACTACATCAGTTCCCTCTATTCCTACAAGTGTTCCATCAGTGTCTCTATCTACTTCAAAACCTTCTTATCATAGTGTTCCTTTTACTTATTCCAATCCTCTTCCAACTGTGGTTCCAAGCATTCTCCCAGCTGTGTCTTCTATTCCTGCCACTTCCTACACTTTCCCTAGCATTTCTAATGTTCCTATGCCTCCTATTTCATCTAATGATTCTACAAGCATTAGTTTGGCTTTAATTATTTCCTATTTACAACAAAAAATCACTTCCTTAACTCAATCCAAGTTTAGTATTCCTACATGTGACATGAACAATCCTTTATCCCTAGACATTATTCATGCTTTTGTTCCTCAGCAAGCCGATATGCCTCATCTTGAGAAGTACAATGGTAAGGGAGACCCTATCACTCATGTTAAAACATTTCAAATCCTTTCTAGTGACTGACCATAGGATTTTGGCCAAGTTGTTTGCTAGACCTTTTCATGATAAGGCCTTGCAATGGTATTGTTCCTTGCCTCCTTATTCTATTGATTCTTTTCCAAAACTTGCTAATGCCTTTATCCAACAGTTTCAAAATAACATTGGTCTGCAGGTGTCGTTAATTGATTTGATGCATTGTAAACAAAATACTAAAGAAAAATTGACTGAATTTATTGGTAGATTTAAGCATTTGTATGCTCAAATTTCTTATCTTGTTCCTGATATTGATATTTAACGTATGTTTATTTGAAATTTACAAAAGGATATTAGAGATAAGATTCTTCTTACTAAATTTACCTCTTTTCAACAACGTTGTGCAACGCTTCATCATTATCTATGCATTGAAATGCAGTTGTAAATCCATTTTCCCCATTCAATGTTGAAACCAAAATTTTCCAAAATTTGAATAAGGAATCTACATCTTTCTTCATCATGGGCTTTGTTGATATCTAGTTTGAAGAGCATGTCTTTAAGGGTTATTTTACAAATGGAGTTTACTACCTTTTGTGCTATAATAATACGACTAGTGGTGTTGTGTCCTAGAACAAAGACACTTTGTTCTTCTCATAATAGTTTGGGAACTATAGTTTTTGGCCAATTTTCCATTACTTTGGAAATGATCTTGTAAATTGTATTACATAGTGATATAGGTTTGTAATCTAAAAGCGATTTTCCTTCTATTATTTTGAGAATTGGGAACATGTTTGTCTTTTTTAAATATTTGAGGATTGTGGATTTCCTCCTATATTGTTCTACCAT
This sequence comes from Chamaecyparis obtusa, assembly GCA_027943335.1. Taxonomy (NCBI): domain Eukaryota; kingdom Viridiplantae; phylum Streptophyta; class Pinopsida; order Cupressales; family Cupressaceae; genus Chamaecyparis; species Chamaecyparis obtusa. The sequence goes on from BSBK01001922.1 coordinate 2,694,995, forward strand.
TGACCATATTTCTTGTCCCATGAATTCCCAATATTCTTGGAAGATTAAAGTTGTAAATATGTCTCATCTTGGTGCTTTGTCAGGACATAGTGCGAATGTGAATTTCTTTACTTCTTCTAATGTGATTGGTCTCATTAGGAATTGATGTTAGGGATATGAACATCTGACTGGTAGCAAGGCTCTATCCAAGATGCTTTTGAAGTATGGATACCTTACATAGGTAATTATGATAGATCTTAGATATTTTTCAATAATATTTTATCTTGGATTGAATGCATTTGCACACATGTAGGTAATCAAAGATGAATGTTCTTATCTCAATTTTTGGTTTTCCATCCAATTTGAGTATGCTTCCTAGTTTTTGATTAAGGTAAAAATAGGTTTTGAAGGGACCCCGAAACCCTTTACAAATTTGGGACGAAAGATAGGTCTATTGAAGTTCCATTAGTACAACAATCCAGCCAAAAGCAAAGGACTGGACCCCACAAGATAACACAAACAATAGATTTACAAGCACCCACGACAAAACAATCCATCCAAAAGGAGAAGGGACACCAAGACCAAAACACCAGACCTAAGACCCCTTTTTATGAGATCGGAGGGTCATATCGAAAGAAGAGGAGGAAAAGAGAATTAATCAAAGGTTCTAAGTCTTAAAATGTTTTATTCTTGAAATGTTCAAGAATTATTTCCTCAACAAAGTTGTCAGATGTTGTGACCTTTTCACACCATTTCCCCATTGTGAATGGGGACCCCCTCTTTTCACTTCTTGATTAGGTTAGTTTTAAATTTTTAGCAGTAGAGTGTCAATTTCGAGTTCTCAAAGTCAAGTTTCACCTTATAAGAGGTTAACCTTCAAGTCTCCAAAGTACAAAAGTTGATATCCCATTGAGTGAATAACGTAAGTTAGGGTACCTAGCGAACCACATCATATATACTTAGTTGTGTCCAACACCAAAGTTGCTTGTACATAGTGTAAACCTTGCGATTTCTTTACTTGAACATGCAATATTATACTTTGTTTAGAACTTAAAGCTTCCTTGTTCAAGAGAGAATTGGATATGTGGTGTTTCATCTCGGAACACTAAGTGTTTTGTCCTTCACATTGAGGTGATCACAAAACTCACATCGATAAGAATTTTTGGTGAAATAATTGGGATTATTGCCTATAGAGCCAAAAACCAAGGTTCAAACCTCATAGGGTCACTCTCTACTATCTCAATAATGGAGAATCACTTACCTTGACACTTGGTGAAATAGTGGGCTTCTTTCCTAGGATCTATTTGGTGTGATTTGGCCAGTGTTGGTTTCTAGCATGATTATATCCCCTCAAGTGTGATTTATTTGTTGTGCCTTTGCTCCATGTTGGTTTGTTGGAGGGATACATAGTAGAAGATGGGGGAAGGATCCATTTTTAGTACTTTCCCCTCTTTTCCATAGATGGAGGAGATGTATTTTAGCAAGGCCTCCTCTTGCTTTCCCTATGTGGATTTCACCTAGATTAAGGTTATCTAGTGCTTATTTTCTTGGGGTATTTGGATATGGGCCTCTAACATTGCTAGAGGTTGTGTCTTCTTTGTTTTGAATGGTAAGAGAGGTGCAAGGGTGGTCTATTATGGTTTTCTACATTTGGTTGCACTAAATGTTGGAAATGGAGACTTGTACCTCTATGTTGCTGATTATCCTTTGATGGAGGCCTTTCCTTGGTTCCCTTGTTCTTTATGCCTTTGGATTGTGGAGGTTTTGGTCACATTGCTTGGGAATGTGGTTATCACATTTTTTCTCATGTGGGGTGCCTTGATCTAGACCTCTAGTGTACATAAAGGTCATGTTTTCATTGTCTATTAGTTTGGTCAATTTTAAGGTTGGGTAGATGGGTGTTTTGAACTTGGTTGTGCTGAAGGTTGGAGTTGGGTTTTTAAACCCTTGTTCTAATGATGATCCTTTAACGAAGGATACTCCTTGGTTTCCTTTCTCTTCTTCAAGCATTAGGAAGGTGCAAGATCTAGACTCCGTGTCTATAGTTGGTTCTCTTTGTGGTGCCTTGACTACTCTTTGATTCCTATTGTCAAGAGTTGGTCTCTACTTCGACTTTGTTTTCTATGAAGGGAAGAAGGGATTAGTTGGTAGAGGGTTCTTTCCATTTCTAGGGTTTTCAAAACATTTTTTCTATTGTTTGTTTGATACGCAATGGATAAGACTTTTGTTGCCTTGTCTCTATTTGCACTCTTAGTAGCCCTATAAAGGTAAACATTACTTTTGTAGGTTTGGTGGTCATTTTTTATTGGTTGCAGTCTTTGAGATCTAGCTTGAAGCCAAGCACAACCTAGTTGTTCCTTCAAAGGTTTCTATTAAGGTGTAGCTGTCTTATCTCAACCAACACTCTCAGTAGTCCTGTAGAGGTGGTTATCTCTCCTATAGGTTTGGAGGTGGTTCTTTATTTGTAGTCTTAGAGCTCTAGTTTAAGGTCTAAGTTGTGTACACCCTAGTTATTCCTTCAAAGTATCTTATTGAGTTGGGGATGGTTTATCTGCTAGAATCCTTACCATTGTCTTCTATTGAGGTGGAGACAATTCTAGGTTTTGGAGTCTCTTAAAGACAAGGGTGTTAGCCCTGTCTCAGATCTTGTCCAATATTTTGTGTGTAAAGTTTTAGTTTTGGTTGTAAAGAATAATTGGTTGGAATGAGTAAATCTATGTATATAAGACTTAGATATTTCCCTCTTCCAGCTACTTGTCTTTTTATGAGTAGTATAGATTTTGTAAATCTAGCTTACAAATCAAATACACTTTATCCAAAAAAAGTGTTTCAACTAATTAAGAAAGTTGCTAACTAGTTATTGCGAGCATAACATCTTTACATATCCACTCTGATTTGGCAAATCTCAATCTCCCATCTATCATTCAATTTACCATTCTCGCTAGATCTTCAAATTCTGACAAAATATACTTGTGAAAGCCCCTGCAGACTAATCAACATCTTTTCTATAATTGTTAATTGGCTATGAATTCAGTAGCTTTTTGTCATTATTCTCTTTGTAATGGTCTCTTTATTGCGTATAAATTTTAAAGAGTTTGGAGAATGACTATATTTAATATCATATCTTTCGTGTACATAGTCTATATTTTGGTGTGATTTTAATATGTTGTTTCTCATGAGAAACTACAACTTCATAATTCAATGCACAATACATTAGTCCTAACAATTACTCTCAAAACCAAAACATCTTTCACTAGTAGTTTAGAAATAGGGTAATAGTCTGTATGCAACTCATGATAAGTGGTTCATTTAAGGAAGCATCCAAGAATGCCATAAGAATTATTATCCAAAGAAATCATGATTTACATACCTAGATCTTGTATTTGTGCAATAATTTCTTTATCAACTTAATAGATGTTTTATATGTAGTATGTTATGTATTAGTGACAAATCTTTGGAACCAAAGTATTATTCAGAAATTACATCATACTATATTTGATCAGGATTAAAGTGGGAAAATACTGAAATCTAATTTTTCCAAAATTTCATATGTTTTACTAAAACATATGAAATTTTGGAAAAATTAGATTTCAGTATTTTCCCACTTTAATCCTGATCATTTTAAAGTGGGAAAATACTGAAATCTAATTTTTCCAAAATTTCATATGTTTTAGTAAATTGCAATTTACTAAAACAAATGAAATTTTGGAAAAATTAGATTTCAGTATTTTGCCACTTTAATCTTGATCAATATTATTTCCTGCATATGTAAATGATTGATGCAAGCTATTTTTATGGGTGATGTATGTTGTAAGTGCTTTTTATTTCCTATTGTTATAATAAACTTTCAGATGAGTTAAAAAATTATGCTAAATTTTAGCTGTAGTGTACTTAAGTGTAGGCAGGGCTGAAATGTTGATGCAGTTGTATTGTGTGAAATCTTAGTTAGGTGATTTTTTATTGTCTCTATTTCATATTAGAATGCAAATTGTTAGATTTTCTAATCTGAATATGATGTAGATAAAGTCACTGCCTTACAAAGAGTTCTAACAGAATTTGCAAAAATATAAAGAAAATTAACAAAGACTCTTTTGGCACTCCATTCTAATGATGGCTCATAGAGTATGATAAAAAATATTGATAAAAAAATTAATACATGATCAAATCTAGAAACAATCTTCATTTAATTCATATATTGTGAAAATTAATACATTTAATCAACAAACAGTCATTCCAGTTCCTTTTTTGAGAGATAAACAAGTGCTACAGTCAATCCATGTATTTTTTAATCGATTAAAAAAATATGTTACAATATAATTTATACAATTTTGTTTATCTGTAATCATTTCTGTTAAATAATGCAATGGATTGACTCCAAGTGTTGATTTTTCTTCGCATTTTCGTAATTTCTGTTAGAATTGTTTGCAAGGCAGCAGCTCTATCTGCATAAGTTTGAATTCATTATTATAATTCTAAAAAGTTTGAATTTGTTGGCTTTAATTGTTCTAATTGAAGGAGTAGTTTGGATGATTAGACGTTCACATTCAGTTAATATTTTTCACTTGATTTTGTTGGGTTACATATAGTTTGAAGAAGAAAATTTTGATTATTCTTCCATTTATAGAAACAGAGTATATTGCAATCACTTTCATAGTTATAAGAATTGTACCTCTAAAAAATGCTAGAAGAAATTGAGAGAAAAACGAATTCAGATTAGTAAAATCAATTTGGCTAAAAATTTAGTCTATCACAATAAGTCTAAGAATTTCAATTTGAAAAAGTTAAAAGAAGTAAAATTGAATTGTATAAACATTCGCCAATGGGCCCTTGGTCTACTAGTGAAGCTGAATGGTTCTAAATGAACCCACTGGGGATCAAGTTTTGCTGAGTGCAAAGGCTCTGACATCATAAGGGATGAGGTCGGGATCATGCTCTAATAGTTTGAAACCTATTTTCAAGAGCTTTATTTTGTTCTTTTACGTTCTTTTCTTCTTGCCTTAATCTCTTCTTTCTGATGATGGATCATAGAATTAATCTGAAAATGTTGAAGAAATAAATTCATATAATTTATACCAGAAACTATGCACAATAACAATATGGATTGTTGAAATTGCATGACTACAATATTTTTAGTTTTATTTGATATTTTTAAATTTTTGTTTTGAATGATATAGCCTCTACTAATCTATATAATAGCAGCCTCATCGCTGTCTACTGTAATGAAAAGAAGACAATAAATAGAGACTTAAAACTATGCAAATGATTTTATTTCTTTCATATGTAAATGGTGGTTCTATGAACTTTAAATGTTGCAAGTGATTTCTCTTTCATACTGGTATAAAAAATTCTAATTGATTGAAAAAAATCTTTAAGAAATAGTTAATTTAAGTATCTTTAATATCCAGTGAGCTTCTGCCTCTAGTCTAGCCTTTACAATCTCTGGCTATATGTGCAATAATTCTCCACAAATTGAAGCATCTAATGCAAAGACATTCATAACCCAATTTCTGAATCCAAACACCAACAACTAAGGAAAGTTTAATGGAATGTTTGATTGCTTTTCTTAAATTAACCTTGATGCATATCCTTGATTGCATAGGTGGATAGCTTACGCCATGTTCCCCTGAGAAGTTGTCAACCAATTTGACAATTTCCTAGATAAACAAAGTTCATGGGGAAGTTTATTTCATTCAGACCCATAATGGGACATCTTAAACTATCCACAATATAGAATCAATCATCACTAAACTAAAAAGAGCAACATAAAAACTGATGATGTCCTGTTTCTTCGAGACTGCTGCAAGAGGAGAGTTTCTCTAGTTAGGAAAAGGAAGTTCCTAAGAAAACACAAGCAAATTTGATAGAAAACAAGGAAATTGATCTACTACACCTAAATTTATAAAGAATAATTTTCTGGCACTTAATGTTTATTATGAATAATGATGCAAAAGCACAAGATCTTTGAATTAAAAATAAAAAAGACTTTAGAAAATATATAATAGACTGACTCCAAGACAATGATAAGATCTGCAGTTTAGGGCTAGAATAAGTTCTGAACTATCAAATCCAGAAATATCTAACTGGCCTCTTCTCTGAACCAATGTCATGGCAAGAAATTGTACACTCTAGGATTTTCTTCATCTCTCTAAATATTCCCTGTCTATCAGATTTTCAATTCTCTTTTTAATTTACTTTATATCTGGCATGAACATGTCTTGAACCTGCTCAATGCATTGCATCACTAACTCCTTATGAGCTAATTCTTTTCTTCTCTTCATAATTCGTATGATGGAAGCATCAATTATATGACGTCTATCTTGAAATACAGCCTTCCCAACATTTTCTTTTACATTGGCTGTGGGTGCCGGAAGTCTGATCTTTCTCTTGTTCCATGAAAAACTTGCATTGAATTCAAAATAATCTGTTTCTGTCACAGATTGGGTATCTGGTAATTTACTTAGGATTTTGTATTTTGAACATACAAGGGATTTCAGTAATGCAATTGTATCTTCAACTCTCAAATTCAACTTGTGAAAAACCTAGCTTCTCTGTTTCATTGAACAACAATAGTGCACTTGCTTGACAAGGAGTTCCAACTATTTGAATTTCACCTTGTTCAAATCTTCCAATAATAATGCATGTTCCAAGATAATGTTTCCATGTTAGCCTTCTGTTCATTTTTTCTGTGTTATAGAACTCTTTGAATGACTCTAATTGTCTCACCATTTCAACAGGGAGGACAAATGATTCAGGTGATCTATAGCTTGGCCAGAAGCCAGATGTCAAAAACTGTCACAGATAATTCTATTGCAGAACATGGATGAGGAGGATTCTGTCTGAGGTATTCCTCAAAATTTGATTGGGTTTTCATTGTCAATGCCCAATCGGTAAGCATGCCCTCCATTTTAAATGTAAATTATCTTCGACGCTCACACTTAAACTTATCTAACATGCTTTTTACATAATCAACAATTGAACTTTTATGAAACTTTCAAAAAACTCCAAGCTTTTTCCTATAAAATTCTGCAATCTTATCAAGGGCATCTTCAACATCTACATATGTTATGTTCCTGTTTGTCAAAATGTTGTCACAAAATGTGGCAAGCAATTCCCAAATACTATATCCTGCAACTTGTTCATTGCAAAAACTCTGAAAGGCTTCCATGAGTGCATTTTTGAAAAGGCAGTGGTTCATAAGTTTCTCCTCAACACATTGCAAGTATTTCTGATGCAACTGGAAAACACTCCTCACAAACTGATATTTTTCAGTTGCAATTACTTCTTTTTGATTATTTGCCTTTATTGCCTCTGCCACCATCTGTCCTCCATGTTTAACCAATGAAGTACCATGCCTGGTAACATGCTTTCTAAATATCTTGGCCATGAGCTGAATGCCTTTATCTATTCAAGAAAACAACTTAAACACCTCTGAAAGATCATCCATCTTCTCATTTGTCAACAATGGATGGCAGTCCAAAAGTTGTCTTGCAAGCTTGCAAAGAAGTTCATTTTCTACCATTTCTACATACCTATTTTGGCTACGCTCATGCATACAATACATTGCAATTGTTTCTTCCTCCAACCTTAAATACTCAACAACCTTCAACAAGTAGTCTAGACAAGAATACTCACATATCCATGAAGCAGACTTTCTGGAATAGTATGTGGTGGTATTTTAAAAAAATGGCCCACAGCATACGCACAACTGGAATGTTTTCACCCTCCCGCATCTTATTAATTTGAAGCATCAGTAGTATACCATTCGTTTGGTATAGTCAATTTAAAGAACACAAGACGCAATAGTTTGCTAACCATTCGTTTGTAATATTCTTTCAAAAGAAATTGATATGATCTTGTAAAGTTTTCTGACATTTAATCCTCGTCAAAGCGACAGACACATACCTAGATCTTGTATTTGTGCAATAATTTCTTTATCAGCTTAATATATGTTTTATATGTAGTATGTTAGCCTATGAATTAGTGACAAATCTCTGAAACCAAAGTATCATTCAGAAATTGCAGCATACAATTTAATTTCCTGCAATAACACCAAGATTATTGCAGCATACAATTTTATCGGTGCAAGCTCTTTTTAAATGCTTTTTGTTTCCTACTGTTATAATAAACTTTCAGATGAGTTGAAGAATTATACTAAATTTAAGCTGTAATGTACTTAGTGTGGCAGGGCAGAATTGATGTAGTTGTATCGTGTGAAATTTTTGTTAGGCAATTTTTTATTGTCTCTATTTCATATTAGCGTACAAATTGTTAGATTTTTTAATCTAAAGACAATGTAGATAAAGTTGCTGCCTTACAAACGATTCTAATAGAATTTGCCAAATATACAAAGAAAATCAACAAACACTCTTCTAGCATTCCATTCTAATGATGGATCATAGATTATAATCCAAAATGTTGATTCAAAAACCAACACAATCAAATTCAAAAACAATCTTCTTTTAATATATAGATTGTAAAAATTAATACATTTAATCAACGACCAGTCAATCCATTTCCTTTTTAATAGAGAACAAAACTGTGCTACAGTCAATCTGTTTATTTTTTAACAGATAGTTACAATATAATCCGTTTCATTTTTTAACAGATAAAAAAACTATGTTACAATATAATTTATACAATTTTGCTTATCTGTAATCATTGCTATTAAATAATTCAATTGATTGACTCTGTGTTGATTTTTCTTTGTGGTTTTGCAATTTCTGTTACAATTGTTTGCAAGGCAGCAGCTTTATCTGCATCACTTTTGGTACTAGGTAGTTAAGTGATTACAGACATTGATATTAATTATTATACTCCTAAAAAGTTTGAATTTGTTGGCTTTAATTATTCTAATTGGAGGAGTAGTTTAGATGATTAAAAGATTTTGTTTTGGTTACATACAGTTTGAAAAAGAAAATTTTGATTATTCTTTCATCTATAGAACTAGGGTATATTGCAATTACATTTATAGTTGCAAGAATTGTACCTCCATAAAAAAATTAGAAGAAATTGAGAAAAAAATGAATTCAGTTTAGTAAAATCAAGGTGGCTAAAATCTTAGTCCATCACAATAAGTCTAAGAATTTCAATTTGAAAAAGTAAAAAGAAGTAAAATTGAATTGTATAAACATTAGTCAATGGACCCTTGGTCTACTAGTGAAGTTGAATGGTTCTGAATGAGCCCACCAGGGATCAAGACTTGCTGAGTGCAAAGGCTCTGACATCATAAGGGATGAGGTTGGGATTGTGCCCTAGGTGGATTTTGGCGGAACATAAGCAATTGCAACTATCTTGTCAGTTTGCCCAACATAAGAGGAAGTATGACCAACATTACTAGTTCTAATAGTTTGAGACCCATTTTCAAGCCCAACATAAAGGGAATTATGACCAACAATACTAGCTCTAATAGTTTGAGACCATTTTCAAGAGTTCTATTTTATTCTTTTACGTTCTTTTTTTCGACTTGATCTTATCTTTTTGATGGTGGATCATTGAATTTAATCTGAAAATATAGAGAAAATAAATTCATATCATTTATACCAGCAGATATGTGTAACAAGAGCTACATCGCAGCATAGTTCCTGCCAACTGCAGGCAGGGCGGGCAGTTGTGGATGGTAAGAGGAGAGGAAAGAGAAGCTAGAAATAGTTTAGAATGATTATCAAACTTTCTGATCTGAAGTTTATGATTCAGAAATGGTTGGACTAGGGACATCTTTAGTAGGTTGGTGACTATAAGATGATAATCAAACTTTGATGAAATTCAATTTGACATGTTTATATGAACATAGTCTTAAATCGATTAACTTTAACATGTTACATTCATAGCATAAAAAATGAAGCAATAGTTTAGAAACTACTGAAATATGAAGTATTTAAAGTTGGAAGTGTGCACTTGAGCTAATTTTTAAATACAAGATGTAAATCTTAAACCAATTTTATAGCACCCAATTTTTTAACTTAGCTAACTTTAAAATATCAGATTCAAATCTAAAACCATTTTATGACACCCATTTGAAAATCCTGAAACTTAAAATAAAAACTATAAAACAATGCCCAAAACTATAAGCCAAACTATTAGTTTGAATTTCATATCCGTCTATCTCAATTTGACAATTCTATGTTCTGCACCATAATATGCAAATCAAAATGCAAAGTATTCTGGTACAAAAAATGAAATTAACTCTCTTGACAAGAACTTAACTAAATTGAACATAGCATTAGCCACATCATTTGATGAGGCCTTTCGATTTATAGATTTTACATTAATACTAGTGTATGCAGGTTTGAGGCTTGGAGATGCTTCTTGTGTGTTTTTCTTAGCCATATCTTTCAATCGTAAGGTTGTATATTTATTATTTCATTAAAGTAAACAGCAAAAGCTAAAACCAACTCTTTCTTCTTATTTATTGCAAACTGTCTAGTTGTTTTGATCCCAAATAACTAAGCTGGGATCATGCACTTAAATCACCTTTAAAAAACTCACAAATGTATTATGAAGCATACACAAAAGAAGCCCCCAACATTTTGAAGCTTAAATGAAATCCCTAATAAATTGAGGATAATTACTTTTGTTTTTAATGGTTTTACACTTCATGTTACCTCATAGGCTCATGAAGACACAACAAAAGGATCCTACAATGCCAGTAATCTTTAAGTATCTAGGTTGTGGCAATAGAAAAGTGGAAAGTAGATTTCACTCTTTGTAGAAGAATAAAGAATTGCTCTGGCTTTGAATCACAATAATACTCGATATCAAAATACTGAAGGAATCTTTCTTGCCAAATTTAGATGGCGTAATTGCCTAAACCTGCATATCCTAATTGAATTTTCCACATGTTTATTGATTAAACATTTACATTTCAACAAACAGATTTAAGAAAATTAAAACATTAATATGGACTATTTATATAGTACATGCAAAACTGTGTTTCTAACACTGCACAATTTAAGCCATGAGGCCTTTGACAGTCTTCCAACTGTTAACATAACTGCAACCTCCTGCAAAGACAGGAATTTCAAGACCTCTATTTTCTTGGCCCTGCCTTGAAATTCATGCGCTCTCTTGTATTGAAAATTGGAGTGCCTCCGATTCAACCAATGAGAACCTGACAAAATTAATATTTTACAGTTATTTGTTAAAATTTTATCATCTTTTTCTATCAATGATTATATTAAAATTAATCTCAAAAAATTGAGCAATGTTATTGGCTGTTATAAACTTGTTTAATCACAGTATAAGCAGGAGAGTGACACAGAAAAAAATCAATAAGCCCTCAATTCAAAACATTGAAGAGAGGGTAAAAGGGACTGAAGTACACGTGTAGACAGAAGGTGAGCTGGTGAGTATCAATCATCAATACCAAGCTCTACAAACCTATAAGATGCCTCGCAGGAAGTGAGTTCGTGTGCTTTGTAATTTTTAATATTTCCTGATGATCTGTTGCTAATAATTTCAATACAATCAAAACATTGATAATTCCTTTTCATATATTATAGACTTAAAAAACTTGCACTTTTTCTTCCTAGAACATAGGATTAAAAGGAAACTAACAAAAATCTGAAGTATGATTGGTTTATTCTATTAAAGATTACACTGTTTAATGTTTTAGGCCTTGGCAATAGTTCATATGAAACTAGAATGCATTATGTTTAGCACCATCCATCTTGAACTTGTGAAAGGTAAATGTGGAAAGTAAAGAGCTCCTTTGGCATTATTCTTGAGTGCAATCCAAGAGGAGAATTCAGACCTCGGAAAAAATTGCATACGATGATCCTCAAATTGTTTCATGATAATCCCCAATTAAGGGGTTAGTTATAACAGGCATGGTAAAGATGGGGATCGCAATTATATATTTTGCAGACCCCCTTCATTGGGCTCCAAGGAGCTGAATTTTGATAGTGATGGGACATGTTGTATTCTCTGTTGCAGCTTGGAGGTTTCTCACTCTCTCTAGGTAAAGGGAACTCTGAATGTATGAACATGAATATCATTATATCCTTGCACTTTTGAGCACCCAAACTCTATCGATGATCAATTGTATAGTGATCAGAGATGCCCCTACAATATCTAAGATTTGAGTACTGGCATTGTCAAAGCATTTGAGATTTGGAGAAAATCTTTCGAGTTCAACTGAATCCAGAGGGTACAATGGGAATTTTTGTAGGACTTTCAAGTATAGTACTGGATTGCTCAGTGACAGAGTTATCCCAGGTTAGATACTAAAATATTCATGTTTTTGACAACTACACCTACTCAGAGGATAAAAATAATGGACCCAAACCCTACCAGCGCTCAATGGTAAAGTGGTCAGAAGTGCCCTTCAATCTAAAAGTAATTTACACTGGGAAAATCTTTGAAGGTTGGCCAAACCTAGCAGGTAAAAATGGTAAAGAATCATGATATCTAGTGGATTATTATTGGAATTTATAATAGTTAAAGTGATGAATGGCATTGTGCTTAACAGGTCCACATCTCTACTCTTTGCATGAGATATTTGCTATACTCTTACACATAATGCTAGAGCAAAGCTTTGAAAATGTTAAGGGAACGCACAAATTCACCATCAATTGATTTGGTGCCATGATTTCTATTTCTTTTTGTGATGAATCCTGGCAAGAGGAGAACAACGCTGAAAATCAGCCCACATAAGTTGAAACAACTTCAGATTGTTCAAAATCCTTCAAGACTACAGAAAATCTTCATTCAATGTGTTAGAATTTTTGTGATTTGACAGACAGAGGCCAAATCTTTAGAAAATATTAATCTATATAATAGCCTCCTCCTCACTGTCTACTGTAATGAAAAGAAGACAGAGACTTGAAAGTAAGCAGTTTGCAATTACCGAGTATTAAATAGAAATTGCAGCAAATGGTTTTATTTCCTGCATATGTAAATGGAGGTTGTAATTTGTTTCTATGAACTTTAAATGTTGCAAGTGATTTCTCTTCCACACTGTTAACAAAAATTCTGGTAAAGCTTAGCTGTAATTTACTTATGAGTAAGCAGGGCAGAAATGATAATGCAGTTGTGTTATGTTGCTCATTAATCTTCTACTTTTCGTTTCTCCAGGCCATCAAATCATATAATGTAACAATATATCAAAGAGAGAACAACATAAGAATTACAGGCCATCCAATCATATAATGTAACAATATATCAAGGAGAGAACAACATAAGATTTACAGTTCAGTGATAGAATAAGTTGCGAAGCATCAAATACAGAAATATCTAATTGGCCTCTTCACTGAGCCAATGTCAAGACAAGTAATTGTAAATGTCGGGATTCTTTTTTAGGGAACTCCAATCCTATGTCAAACTTTGAGGAATCGCCACCCTCCCCAAGTTTGAGAAGACAAGATGGGGAACACCGAGAATTTCACTCTTACAACTTTTACAATCTTTGGCTACATGCGCAACAACTTTCCAGAAATTGAAGCATCTAATGCAAAGACATTCATAACCCAATTTCTGAATCCAAACACCAACAACTGAGGAAGGTTTAATATAGTGCTTGATTGCATGGGTGGATAACTAATCATCCCATGTGATGCTCAAACTTTATGACATGTTCCCCTAAGAAGTTGCCAACCAATTTGAAGTTCACGGGGAAGTTTATACATTCAGATCCATAATGGGGCATCTTAAAGTATCCACAATATAGAATCAACAAAAAAAATGATAATGGGGCATCTTAAACTATCCACAATATAGAATCAATATAAAAAATGATGATGTCCTGTATCCTCAAGACTGCTGCAAGAGAGCTAGTAAGAAAAAGGAGGTTCTTAAGAAGTGGATTCTTTTAAAATTGCCACCCAAGTATGGCTTGGTTAAACAAAACACAAGCGAATTTATGGAAAACAAGGAAATTGAACTACTACACCTAAATTTATAAAGAATAATTTTCTGGAGCTTAATGTTTATTATAACTAATGAAGCAAAAGCACAAGATCTTTGAATTAGGCGAAAAAAAAGAATTTAGAAAATATATAAGAGTGACTCCAAGATAATGATAAGATCTGCAGTTCAGGGCTAGAATAAGTTGTGAAGTATCAAATTCAGAAATATCTGACTGCCCTCTTCTCTGATCCAATGTCATGGCAAGAAATTGTACACTCCAGGATTTTCTTCATCTCTCTCTATAAATTCCCTGTTTATCAGATTTTCAATTCTCCTTTTTATTTCCTTTATTTGTGGCGTGAACATGTCTTGAACCTGCTCAATGCATTGCACCACCAACTCTTTATGAGCTAGTACTTTTCTGCTCTTCATAATTCTTATGATAGAAGCATCAATTATATGATGTTTATCTTGAAATACAGCCTTTTTTTTTACATAGGCCGTGGGTGCCGAAAGTCTGATCTTTCTCATGTTACATGAAAAATTTGCATTGAATTCAAAATAATCTGTTTCTATCACAGATTGGGTATCTGGTAATTTACTTAGGATTTTGTATTTTGAACATGCAAGGGATTTCAGCAATCTAATTGTATCTTCAACTTCCAAATTCAACTGGGATTTGACTTGTGAAAAACTTAGCCTCTCTGTTTCATTGAACAACAATAGTGCACTTGCTTGACAAGGTGTTCCAACTATTTGAATTTCACCTTGTTCAAATCTTCCAATAATAATGCATGTTCCAAGATAATGTTTCCACGTTAGCCTTCTGTTCATTTTTTCTGTGTTATAGAACTCTTTGAATGACTCTAATTGTCTCACCATTTCAACAGGGAGGACAAATGATTCAGGTGATCTATAGCTTGGCCAGAAGAAAGATGTCAAAACTGTCACAGAGAATTCTATTCCAGAACATGGATGAGGAGGATTCTGTCTGAGGTATTCCTCAAAATTTGATTGGGTTTTCATTGTCAATGCCCAATCGGTAAGCATGCCCTCCATTTTATTTATAAATTGTCTTCCACACTCACGCTTCAACTTATCTAGCATGCTTTTTTCATAATCAACACTTGAACTTTTATGATACAAAAGCCTATCTCCGAGCTTTTCCCTATAAAACTCTGCAATCTTATGAATGACATCTGTCTCATAGACATAGGGAAATAATTTTGCCACCTTCTCAAGGGCATCTTCAACATCTACATATGTCATGCTCCTGTTTGTCAAAATGTTGTCACAAAATGTGACAAGCAATTCCCAAATACTATATCCTGCAACTTGTCCATTGCAAAACCTCCGAAAGGCTACCATGAGTGCATCTTTGAAAAGGCGGTGGTCCATAAGTTTCTCCTCAACACATTGCAAGTAATTCTGATGCAACTGGGAAACACTCCTCACAAACTGATACTTTTCACTTGCAATTACTTCTTTCTGATTACTTGCCTTTATTGCCTCTGCCACCATCTGTCCTCCCTGTTTAACCAATGAAGTACCATGCCTGGTAACATGCTTTCTAAATATCTTGGCCATGAGTTGAATGCCTCGATCTATTCCAGAATACAACTTAAACACCTCTGAAAGATCATCCATCTTCTCATTTCTCAACAATGGATGGCAATCCAAAAGTTGGCTTTCATGATTGCAAAGAAGTTCATTTTCTACCATTTCTACATACCTATTTTGGCTACGCTGATGCACACAGTACATTGCAATTGTTTCTGTCTCCAACCTTAAATACTTAACAACCTTCAACAAGTAGTCTAGACCAGAATACTCACATATCCATGAAGCAGACTTTCTGGAATAGTATGTGGTGGTATTTTCAAACATGGCCAACTCAAAATCTCGATAACGACCCATCCCTAAATCCCACATCATACACACAACATTCTTCAATACAGTCCCATCAGGAATGCTCTCACCCTCCCGCATCTTATTAATTTGAAGCATCACAGCAGCTTGCACATTACAGCCCAAAACTTCATTGTAGAAGTATCTCTGAGCAGTTTCAGTAGCATACCAATCGTTTGGAATAGTCAATTGAAAGAACACATTACGCAATAGTCTGCTAGCCAGCCGTTTGTAATATTCCCATTGCGTTACAATTTCTCTCAAAAGAAACTCATCTTCTTTCCCCCTCAGTGCGCCTGCAACTGCTGAATTGATATGATCTTGTAAAGTTGTCTGATATACAGTCCTCATCAAAGCGTCAGGCAAATCAAGTTTGTGGATTTCATTTAAAATCGTCAACGACTCCTCAATTCCGAGGTTTTGCCCTTCGACCATTTGCCCTTCGACCATTTGTTTAACCTTTGCTTGTTCGCTTGAATATCTAACCCTTGACTTATCCATCCTATGGAATAAGGTTGTGAGTGTGTTGTTGTTTTCAAATTCAACTTAATACAGTCTTAATAGACATTAAGTTCTTTTGGCTACCACTATAAATAATAAAGTGCAAGGCCTTTCCTCCAATCCACACTTGTGAATGGAATAGTCTTTCCTCATCCTCCTGGGGCAATATTTTTATAGTGGCTACTATGGAATATGGGTCAACCTCAATGACTTGTTCATTATATTTTTCTTTGCAAGAATCTATCATCTCAGGCTCAACAATATCTTCATGTGTTTCCATCATTGAATTTTTTATATTTCCGTAGACTTTTGTATTATGAGATGGACTTTATGGACTTCACACCACATACCTATATCTTGTTGTGTTTTCATTACGCCCCATGCTTTCTTTTTTGTTGAACCGGGAAATGACTCTTTGGCTATTTGTTTTCATGTAGGTTTGCTACTTTCACCTTTCCATCTATTATTCGTAAAATTATCACTCCTCCCTTTTTTCTTGAATTTTTCCCCAATCTTTGAAGCGTACTTAAAAGCATTGGATGAAGTTTCTATATTTAAGAAGTTCATCACAATTTTGATATATATATGAAGTCAACTCTAATATTTCAAAACTTGATACTTCTTTGAGTCTTTGATGCCAAGTTTTGCTAAGAGAACATGAACATGTTGGTATACTCCTAAAATTTTTGATCCTTCTTATGCCAAAGCAATTTCCATTGTAGATATTCTATTCATAGGTATCCATAGGGAAATAATCCTCTTTTATGTGTTCCAAAAAATCTTCCCATGTGGGTTTTCTATCAAAAATCTCAAATTCTTGGCCATCTTGGGTTTCCTAGATTGTCAATTTAACTTCCCATGCCAAGTTTACCTCTCTCTCAGCTTTAAAGAGGGAAAAGGTGAATTTTTTCAGCATCTAAAAAGTTGTTAACAAAAAAATATCTTTCTAGCTTGGATAACCAGTCATCAACAATATTTGCATCCATTTTCCCTTGAAATGTTGGAATGTCAAATTTCACCCGCACTTTAAATGGGGCGTGTCCGCCAAATGTGGAATTTGTGGTATTCATTTGTGAACCTTTATTTTCAAGCATATGAGAGAATTACTCCACCATTTCCTCACGTTTCTTGTTTAATGCTTCTTCCATCAACATTTTGAATGATTCTTCCATTCCATTAATTTGTCTTGTCATCTGTGATTGTGTGCATCTCAGAGGTAGGTAATTTAAAGGATCTCGTGTTTCCCACCCAAACTTCTAGTAATCTGACCATGTGCGATGAGACATAGAAGAGAAATCTTTGATACTACTAATCAAAATTATGGTTTCAAAGTACACTACCTAGTGTATAACCTACAGTATTGACAAACCTATTACAAGATCAACAAAATATGACAAGAATTGATGCAAGATAAAAGTAATTTCATTCCATTCAAAAATTAGTTTATACATTTTTTAGAAGATTCCAAGATTCATCAAAATTCCCTTAGAAATTGAAATGAACAGTTTAGAATTATTTATTATTATTATTATTATTTTGTCAAAAAATAATGCATGCTGCCCGACAATATACATCGTCAGGAAGTCGGGTATAAACTTGAACTCTCATGCCTACATTTTTTTAATTCTAAAGTTCTTAAAAGTTCCCAACCTTCTAAATTTGACACTTGAATTCCAGATTTAATCAAATTCTTTTCTTAGTTTCTTGTCAAGTCAGTACACCCTCGACAATATGTGTCATCATGGAATCATTTATAAATGCAAACTTTCATACTTTCCTTGTTTAGTTTTGAAGTTTGTAAAATTAGTCAACCTCCCGACTTTCTTGTCATAAGGGAGTCAGGTATAAACCTAAACTTTCATATGTGTCTTCTTTTAGTTATAAAGTTTGAAAAGAGGCCCAACATCTCGACTTCAAGGAGAACTTCAAAAGAAATTAACTTTTGACTTATTTTCTGATCAACTTATCAGTGGATAGGAATACAATTTGATGCATTCAGTATGACACTTACTTACATATTACA
Organism: Chamaecyparis obtusa; assembly: GCA_027943335.1. Lineage (NCBI taxonomy): Eukaryota > Viridiplantae > Streptophyta > Pinopsida > Cupressales > Cupressaceae > Chamaecyparis > Chamaecyparis obtusa. The sequence continues at coordinate 2,713,248 of BSBK01001922.1, forward strand.
AGATGGATGAATTGTACAAGTGTTTGATATGTCATACTGCTCACTATCTCTTTGTTACATTGTTACATTTGATACAATATATCCTTGTCAATTAAAATATTGATATTTTATATGCCCTTAACCTTGTGCAATATTTATATTACTCAGTTCGTTTGTCAGCACCTTTGACTAATTGATTATTGCTTATGTGGTAAAGACATAAATTAATTTGGTTTCAAAGACATTAATATGAGGTTATAATAGTTGGAAATCGTGACCATTATTGTCTCTACTCACTATTGTGGATTTAAATCCCATCATAATTCTCTTTATCAAGCAGCCTTTAGAAGGTTTAAATAAAGATTTGGGTTATGTTAGTTTCAAAAAGAACATTTACATTTATCATTTCCTATTGCGCAATGAAAAGTACCACTTATATGTTGTATTGACAAGACTCATGCTTGTGGGAAACTACAATTCGCATGACTGTATTTCTTTGGTAGGATGGATAAATGATTTCATCCAATTATTTTTGGTCTCGCATAAATCCTTGGTCAGAGGAAAAAACTGTGGTGGGGATGACACCCACCACAACACTTCACTACTGTAGTAAAAATTTTGCTCGGTCTAGAAGTGGTGGAAATGTTCTAGAATATTGTCCTTAAATGGTGCTACCAATGGTTACATCTCCAATGCATATATTGAACTTAATTTTCTTTGGTGGATCTTACCTTGTAATCATTCACAATCATCATGTTTAAGTCCCAATGCTTCACCAAACAATCTCCTCGAGATCTGTAAAATGTTCTATGCTCAGTGTCTAGATTCAATGTATCTGTTATGTTGGCCTATGTTACTCAATATTATGTTTTGTTATGCTTGGTAACATATATACTCTTGGCTCGGCAACTACTTTGCACTTCTTGGTGTGTGTCGCTCATATCCCTTTACCAAAATTGTCTCTACCTTTACTGATTAACTTATTTTCTTTATTGAATGACTTTGACAATCAATATGACTTTTAAAAAACTAATGACAACAAAATAACTCTATAGGAGTATCAATCTCCCCCTTTGGCATCTTTGTTAAAAACTTCAAAGTCATCAAAATTTTGTGTTGATAAGCAAAATTTGACCATGTATTGTACTTCTCGATGAATTCTCTATATAACTCCTTATGACCATAAACTCCTCATGTAGAAATACTTCTTATAGACATATCTATCTGTCTCCTTTACATATAATCCCCCATTTTCTATACAATATATCCCCCTTTTTTGAAAAAAAATTCCAAAAACAAAATTAATTATTGTGATCCAGTGGAGGAATCTTATAAAAAATGGATTTATACCTCTGTTGTGCATCTTTCAGTGATGTCTCCCATGATTCCTTGAATTTCTGTAATACAAATTTTTTTTCACCTATGTCAACTACAAGACTCATCATGATATCCATAGCACTGATATCAAGGGTGTTCACTAGCTCTTTAGCCTTATGAATATGTTTTTGCAGTGACTCAATCTGGGGTATCAAAATTGTTTGTAACTCCATGGGTTCCATTCTTATTTGTTTCTCCTCTTTTCTCAACTCATATTGTACACCTATTAAATGTTTCAACCTTTGATAGTAAACTTGAAATGTACTAGGCTCAGTTGTGACCTTTGCAAGCTATTCAGTCAGCTCTTTCTCAACAGATGCATCTTTCTCCTTTATATCCTTTGTAAAATTTGAAATTAAACAAATTTTCTGAAATAATGAAAGAATATCTTTCAATTGCTTTTCCAATTCGGTAACCAATTCAAAAAGTGTTACCTTATCAAGTGCCATTGATTAAAGTAACTCTTTGATTATCTTTCTCTCCATTTTCTTTTTATGTACTTGCAACATATACTCGGTGGTCTCTGTACCAGGTTGGTTGATTTGATTTACTAGTTCACCCAATTGGCTATATATACTACCCTTCTCATTTATATCAATGTCAGGTACAATCTCCTATAGTATCTCTTGAATACTCTCTAGCACATCAGTTTTTGTTTCTTTGCTAGTAATTTATCTTGTGCTTCTTTATTCTTAAGTAGATCTCCAAATTCTGATAGCTCCTTAGGTATTAAGGTGGAGATGTCTACCTTAGAAATCACAATTGGTTTACTTAAGTCAACTTTTTCTTTTTCATACTTCCTCTTCTTTGACTTTTTATTTTCAATTTGGACACTTTCTACAGTAGAGAACTTGACGTCAGATGTAGTGGTCATAGTTGTATCTTAGGTTATCTCATCTCTTTCCTCTTTTTTTTTTTCCCTTCCTTCTTCTCTTCTTGTTTCTTTTCTTCCTTCTTCTCTTCATGAACTTCTTCTTTATCCTTTTCCTTTTCCTTCTCTTTTTCTTATGACTGATGTAGACCTTTAGTCTTGGTAGAAACAATTGGCTATGTATTCTGATCTGTTGTGGTCTTGATCTCTTTGGTGTCCTTAGTGTCCCTTTGTTCAGTCTCTTTTACTGGTTTGGTAGACTCCTCTACAATAGTAGGAATTTCTTTTGTAACCTCTGAGATAAGATCATTAATCTCAAGAAAATTTACTACTTTTTGAATAATTGGATCTTCATCCATCAAGTTTTCCTTAGTTGAATCATCAATGTTCTATTGTTCATTTTCCTTGTCCTCGTTTACCATCACATCTTCATCATTTATGTTGGGTATTTGTCAATTATATATTCAATAATAACCTAATCTTTTTCTAAGGTCAAGTCAATAGGGTCTGACTTACCTTGTAGCTCCTTGATCTTTGTGGGTTGGATAGGAAAGAAAATATTTCTCCATATTCCATCTATTTCCTTTTGTACTTTACCAACCATAATCTTCAATGCTCTTCTCTTGACAAGAAATATCTTTGAATACTCCTTAAATGAACCCAACCGATGGAAGGAAGGAGTCCATCTTGGCATACCAATCGCAAGGAGCTTGTTTAAGGCCATAGAGGGAATTTGGAAGGATGAAAACAAGTGAAGGATCATGAAGGAACCCTTGTGGATGCTCCATATATATCTCCTCCTGAAGGTCACTATGAAGAAAATCACTCTTCACATCCATCTGATGAACTTCCTAGTGATGGGATGCAACAATAGAAAGGACAAGTCAGATGGAATTAATCTTAGAAACTGGCATAAAGGTCTCAAAGTAGTCAATTCTAGGAACCTGGGAGAATCCTTTGGTGACTAGGAAAGCCTTATGCTTATCAACTAATATATCTCTAGAAATTTTTTTCCAATAGATCCACTTGCACCGAACAATTTTTCTTCCCCTAGGAAGAGGGACTAAATCCCAAGTATCACTCCTTTCTAAAGAACTAAACTACTCTTTCATAACAACATCCCACTCAGAAATACCAAAATTTTCCCAAAAGGATTTTGGATAAGAAGATGTAGCAATGAAGAGATAAGGAGCTTGCTCAAGCTGTGACCTTTTTCTTCTCTCATCTGAAGGATCACCAACCCAATCACCTACTGGCTCCAATTTCTAACTAGCCCAATGAGGCCCAGTAGCTAAAGCATGTGGGAAATCTGGAGGAGAATCATCATCCTCTAAATGATAATTGAGAGATGAGGAAGATGGATTCTCCTCATCATCAATTGAAGTATAATAAGACTCATCATATGGATCAAGAGGATCAAAAACCCTGAAATAACTATCATTATACAGTAGCAATAAATAGAGCAATAAATAAATTGAAATATTTTGAAGGAACAAATATAACAAATAAATTTTCAAATTGCATCCTCTACAACTACTTACTACCAATTTCAATTATTTTTTAAATTATGTATTAAATCCTTTTATTAATGATAATGTCTAATTTATAGAAAAAGAGAAAACTATGAATCATAATGTAAGACTATAAACCATCTAATCAAATAATACCTAAGAATTATTGTTATATTAAAATAAAGATAATTTAAGTCCAAGTTTGACCATGTCACATGTTCCACTACATCTCATAGATTAAAGACTAGACAACATGGATCCCTCTTCTATAAACATTATCCTTAACACTTATCTATAGGTACTTTAGAGTGAATTATTAATCTTCCCTTATACCATTTTCATGTGGTAAGATTTTTCATTTGATGAGATATTTTATTGTGAATGATGAAAAAATGAAATATAATAAGAAAATAATTGTAATGCGGCTGTAGTATACAATCTTTGTCTTTTTTTTTTAAATTTATTTTTGACTTGAATGTTTTGATGGGCAAACCACAATATAGAAAAAGATAATGCAATAATAATTGCTGTGATACTAATACATAAAGAAATAACACCCAAATGCACAATATTCAAAATGCCTACATCTTAAAATGTTTAACAGATTTAATATAGTTTGTATACTACAAGTTATCATTAAATAGAACAATACCTAGATGATCAAAATAGATTAATATCATAATACAAACATACCCATTTGTTGTTGTTGCAAAATGAGACTGATATGGGTCTAAAAATAGAAAACTAGAACTTTTAAATAAAGTCAAATCCTTCAATCCCTAGTTGCTCCTTCTGCAAAATGACAATCAAGCATATGAATAATCAAGACACCCAAAATATTGCACAAATCAGGCAAAAACCCTAAAAATCTAACTACAATGCAAGAAACCCTACGCCCAACAACATATGCTACAAATCGTTCAATAACCAAATTGCAATGCTAAATGAATAGCAGTGCCCAACAATAGAATCAACTTCATAAATAATTTAAACAAAAATAAATCATTTAAAACTCCAGCAAACTCCAAATAAAACTCAAGGGAAAGAAGAGAAACTATACAAATTTGATAAACTCAATGGAAAATGCTCTATGAAACACCTCTAAGATATCTCCAACAGATTAGCTAGCTACACTAATCTGCATTATTAAATAGAACAATATTCAAATGGCCAAAATACATTAAAATCACAGTACAAGAATTACCTATTTGTTGTTGCAAAATGAGACCAATGTTGGTGTAAAATACAACAAACCAGAACTTTCAAATGAAGTCAAATCGTTCAAACCCTAGTTGCTCCTTCTACAAAATGACAATCAAGCATATCAATAATCAAGACAACCAAAATACTACACAAATTAAGCACAAACCCTAGACATGATCTAATCACAATGCAAGAAACCCTAGGCCCAACAACATATGCTCCAAATCATCCAATAACCAGATTGCAATGCTAAATGAGTAGTAGTGCCCAACAATAGAATCAACTCCACAAATAATATATGTGCTCCAATCTCCAAATTGACTAGCAAAAATAAACCATTCAAAACTCCAACAAACTCCAAATAAAACTCAAGGCAAAGCATCTAACAAATCAGATCCTATAAATCTCCTGTAAAAAAACCTACATAGATTTGATAAACTCAATCCCAAATGCACTATGAAATACCTCTAAGATATCTCCAATAGATTAGCCATCTACATCTAATTTAGTCATTGTCATTTTATTTATTATTTTAAAGATGATTCTACATGTCTCCCTATCAATGGATGTATTGTTGGGTCTAAATGGTTCGTATAAGTGTTATGAAAATGCTTAATCAAAGAGAAAAATAGAGTGAAAAGTTATATCACATTCAAAGATTGTAAGATAGAATTAGATCACTTTATTTGATATAAATTAAGACATTTCAAAATGACAAACTCTATCTTTTTTAACGAGAACATAATTCTCAATTTGTATCATCTTCAACTACTTATTGCCTCCTATATAGTGGAAGCAAAATATGAATCACAATGTAAGGCTATAAACCATCTAATTAAATAATACCTAAGAATTATCATTCTATTAAAATAAAGATAATTTAAGCCTAAGTTTGACCTTGTCACATGTTCCACTGCATCTCATAGAATAAAGACTAGACAACATGGATCCCTATTTTATAAAGTGATATCCTTAACACAATACTACACAATGGTGGTACACCGACCACTATTGGTGGTATCGATACCCATGGTGACCTTGTAGGGCTAGTACTCTGGTAACCTGCAGTAGGTATTGCGTGGTCGCCACCCCGAGGGTTATGATTCTTACATGAATAAAAAATTAAATAAATTTAAACCACCACTTTTAAATAATTTTTGCTATAAATATTTTTTAATAAAAGGAGTTTGGAAAATGCCTTGTATTAATATTAAATTTATTTGGCATTTTTAATTATAAATTTCTACCTATTTTATATGTCTGATTTCATTTTTGTGGGGTCCAAGCTGCTTTAAAAATTAAAATTTAGATTTTTTGGGGAATATGGGAGAAATTTAAAAATTATGGACTTTAAGGTAGATTAGAAATTTTGTTTGAAGTTAATGCATATTTGTTGACTTGCACATAGTCTTATAGTCTGATTTGCTTCTAAGGGGCATAATTTTTTCCTAAGATATCAAAATTTGGACTTCTTATACTTGTTGGAAAGGTGATTCAAAGCACTAGAGTTTGGTATAGGTTTGGTTGTGTGATTTTGTCAGTTTGACATGTTTTTATATCGTGGAAGCTAGATATTCTTCATTACATAGTTTTGGTCATATATTTTGCATGTGAAATTAGATTTTTGATTTCGAATAGGCATTTGAGAGAATGTTTAATGTACTTTGATTTGGTGTTTCCATTATATCAATTTGATGAGTATAGAGAGTTATGTACCTTTTGGTGCTTGAGATTCGGGGTGTGAGTGTGAGTGTGAGAGCATCTAGATGATTCAAGAGATGATACCTGAAGGGAGAGCATGCTATTATGAGATATTTATGATGCTACAAATGATTATCATATTTGATGTGTTGACCTATTGCGTAAGGTTTTTTCATTGATGTCAAAACGTAGTAAGGTAGTTTGCATTTGCAAGGTTTGCATTGGATGTTCTCAAGTATGATAATGTTGTGATTCAAATGTGTGTTGATGTTATGATTCACATTCATATGTGTTGATGTACATTCACATATCATATTGATTCATATTGTTTCATGATGGTGATAATGATACATTGGTATAGTGCCTAATGATACAGGTTTAGACATGGTACAAGATGATAATCACTTTGGTACACTTTTGGTGTTTATGATACAAGTTGATGGTGTGGTTTATTTGTTAAATATAGTATGTTCAGGTATATAGTGATACAAAAGTTATAGATCAAATTTTGACACTGATATGGGGATACATCTTTTAGTTTCATGTGACATCTCTTGCATATTTTCGCTTTGACATGGTTAGGAATATAGTATGGTGGATTCAAGAATATGCTCACAGTGACACATTCAACAAGTCTATTTGATTATCATTTCATATACTGCTTATGATTTGAAATATGATTTCAGAGTACAATACCCGATGTATAACCTATGGTATTGACAAACCTATTACAAGAACCACAAAATTTTACAAGAATTGATGCAAATAATTCCATTTCATTTGAAAATTATTTTATAATTCATTTCAGATATTTCAACAGTCACTAGAATCTCCTTGGAATTGGAAATGAAAAGTCTAGATTTATTTTTTATTATTTTTTAGAAACTAATGCACTTTGCCCAACAGTATATATCATTGAGAAGTCATGTATAAATCTGAAGCCTCATACCTTCCTTTTTTTAATTATGAAGTTCCTATAAGTGACCTTTCATCCTCATGAATGTGGATGGGGAATTAGTTAGGCCAAAAGGAATCACTACCCATCCAAAAAAATAATCTTTAGATTTAAAAGAAGTCTTCCACACATCTGTTGGATCAATTAGTACTTGATGGTACCTAGATTTCAAATCAACTTAGGTGAAAAATTTAGCCCCTCTAAGTTCATCCAAAAGATCATCTATCGAAGGAATTGGGTATCTTTTTTTCACTATGATTTTAATCAATGCTCAATAGTCAATACAAAGTCTCCACATTCCATCCTTTTTCTTTGAAAGAACAATTGGGTTGCCACAAGGTGATGCACTTGGACAGATATGTTCTTTCTGAATCACTTCTTGTATTTATCTTTTAATTTCATCATTTTATAGTGTCGACCTCTAGTACAATGGCTCATTAGGTAATGGAGTTCCTAGTATCAAATCAATAGAATGTCTAGCTTGGCAATATGAGGGTACCCCAGTTGGTAACTCAAATACATTCTGATATTTAGACAAAATCTGATCCATTGATATTTTTTCTTTGTTGTGGTGTTCACAATGGAAAGGGAATTACATACTAGTTTTCTTTCTTCCTTGGGATGAATCATCAATACTACAAATGTTCTAGTTTGGGCAATCAATCTTCTACATTCTCTAGCACTAATCAAAGATGTAGAGTGTGCAAGACTTACCTCTTGTATCTAATACTTCTGTCTACCCAATTTGGTTGTCATACTACATTTCCTAAACTCATATACACCATGGCACTTATACATATAAGGTTTTCCCAGCAAAACATCACAAACATAAAGAGGATCTACATAAAAAATTACCTCATCTTTGAAGGGCTTGATGGATTATGGAAGGCAAAATTGCTTGTTTGCTTGAATATCTAACCCTTGACTTAACCATCCCATGGAATAAGGTTGTGGGTGTGTTTTTGTTTTCAAATTTAACTTAATACAGTCTTAACAAACATTAACTTCTTTTGGCTACCACTATAAACAATAAAGTGCATGGCCTTTCCTCCAATCCACACTTGTGAATGGAATAGTCTTTCCTCATCCTCCTGGGGCAATATTTTTATAGTGGCTACTATTTTTAGGATAACTAAGAGGGGGGGGTGAATCAGTTAGATCAGTTATCCTATAGTACCAATTACAAAGATGTAACACTTTAAACAATTTCAACAAATTCTACAGCTCGGTAACATAAACTACTAAACTGTCTGTGCCTTTACCGATTACCAGCTAATTAACCCACAGTGATTACCAACCAAATCAAATATGCAATATGTAAAGTATGACAACAAATCAATCATCATAGAAACACATAACACAAAGATTTAACGTGGAAACCCTATTAAGGGAAAAAACCCCTAGGACCGGTAACCCAAAATAATTTTCACTCTTTTGAAGTGAGCTCAGTGAAGAGCCAACCCTATTAAAGGTTACAAACACACTGTTAGATGTGACCTTATTAGAGGATTTAAGACTAACAGTTATCATTCAACTAGCATTCACTATGGGGTCGATAGGATAACAATGTACATCCATTTAATGACATGGGGCATATCATAAGACGGTTAAGTCCACTCGGTTAAGATATTTTTTTGTATCAATGGTTAAACTGAAAGAGTAGTTGATCTGATTACAATACAACTCAATTTACAGATGTTCAGATCTATTCTAAGCCCATACAAATCCTCTGATCAATATATCAATTCTCTTCCTCAACTTACTTTCACTCGGTAATAGCTCTTGGATGCTTGGTACTGTTCTATAGTTTGGTTCTTCTTCAACTAGTCTAATCAAACATGCATGAAACTATATTCACGTAAAATATCTGCAGTTTTCTTTCTTCTAGCATGTTTCAATAAAGAAACTCATATATTTTATATAGACAGATAAACTATTTTCATATCAACCATCAAATTTCGCCGCTTAATCTTCTTCATTGATTTTACCTCTTAAACCTTCCTTGACAGATGTGTCAATAACACATTTCAATTCCATCCTTTAGATCTTCTCTGAATTTTTTCAGTCGTGGATCTCATAACAAACTTTATCCTCAATCTTGAAGTCATAACAATTTCCAGCTCATCAATTTTTTTTGGCTAAACTTAAGCATTTAATACTTTCATCCATACTCAGTTAACAAAGAAATATGGCAGTGAACACAAGCTCGGTTAATATTGTCTCTCGGTAAACACTACACTGGCTTGGTGTATACTAAAGTGCTTCATCAACTGACCATATTGCCTTGTAAAGTTTTGCTTCCATCTTCATAATAGATTAATGAAACATAATCAAGTCAACCATATGAAGTCATAGACTCATCAATAAGTTACCCAAAGTATTCCTTATCCTCATCTGTCATATCCATCTTTCTCCATGTAGATATCTCAGTTCTTCATCTTTTCTCTCCTCTTTACAGATGTTTAGATGTTTGTAACTATCATGATAAGTACTGTCAAAACTAGTTGACATCAATGACAATAAAATGACTTATTTAATCATCTTACATATCATTTCAGTACTCGATGATCTTTAATCACTGATCTTCAAGTCATTCAGGTATTCAATCAGTTGTAGTTCATCAATCTCTCCCTTTGGCATTGATGGCAACTCAAGCAATATGAAATATGCCATGCACATAAAAACATGTATTCTACAACTATGTAAGTAAATGATGTAGCTCGGTAAGCTCTCCCTAGCTTGATATTTAATATGTTTAATCACTACATTACATAACAACATTACAAGTGTAGACTTTCCTCTGTGGATTTGATCTTTTCAGCTCTTAGATTCTTTATGTTCTTCAACAACAAATCTTCAAAACTCTCCTTGACTTTCACAGATTATCTCTCCCTTAGATAGATTTTCCATTGATCTCTCTATTTATCATATTGTTTATCTCTCCCTTTGAAAACAATGCCAAAGAAAAACATAAAACATACAGCTCTGCAATAGCTAAGTAACTCACTATTGTTCAGTGTAGACAATGTATCTCAGTATACTGATATGCAAATCTTTGTTAGAGTCCCTCAAAATTTTCACAACCTTAGACAAAATCAAAAGTGTGAGATATGTTGCATCAATGTGCATGATCTTCTAATAAGAATAGGCCGATGCAACCTCCAGATCACATTAGTGATCAGTAGGTAGGGGGCAGACCCCAAGTCTAGTCCTTAAGTATTCAAAATTTTCCTTTGGTAGAGGCATTTAGCCCTCTGAGTAGGTGGTTTAGGGTCATGTTTGGCACCTTGATTGGATCTTTGCATGTCTTTAGCTTTCTCCCCGCTTTCCACTTCTTCTCCGCGCTTGATTAGGGTTAAGGTCTTAAGGACTTTTTTATTTTCCCTCTTCCATGGCTCTATTTTCTAGGTAGGATTCAAAAATGAGACCTCCTAGTCCTTCATCATGTCAAACAGAGGATTTTATGTCTATTCCAAACATCTAGTCCTGTTCAGATATCAATTTCCAGGTTTCTGACATCTCTGGGACCTCTGATGCAAATCCTGACAAAGTTAGGGTTTGAGGTCAAAGTCAACCTCAACCCTGACTAGGTCAAGGTCGACCTCAACCCTAACCTCTTCCCACCAGGATTTCAAATTTTCATTTGCCGACAGTTTAGTTTTCGGGAAAATTATTTCTCCGCCTCTGGGTCGGCTGTTTTGGGCTTCGAAATGGTAAATCCTTTAATTGTATTTAATTAAGGTATATTTTCTAAATGTGAGGACCTAATTGGGATTTAATTTTCCAAGGTGGCCCATCTAGAGGAGTGTGCCCTAGATCACTATAAAAGGAGGCCTCCCTCTCTCATTTTCACATCAAGTTTTCTCAATCAAGCTCTCAAGCTCTCAAGGTGATCAAGCAAGCATTCAAGTCTTCTTCTCCATCCAAGTTCTCCTTTGAAGATCAAGGATTCAAGCATTCAAGCTATTGAAGGGATTTGGCTCAAGCATTCAAGATCTATCATTCCAACCCTAGATCTAGCCACCATGGTGGTGTGATCTTCTTTCAAGATCCTTTGTTCATCTTCAAGATCCATATCATTGTTTCCTCAAGGTGGATTTCAAGCATACAATCATGGAGGTTTGATGATGTTATGTTCAAGCTTTCATATCAATATATTTGATTACATTCCAAATACATTAGCATATCTATTGAATTGCATAGCTTCATTGTTAGATTCATTTCTACTACTTGCTAGCATTCTCCTATTTCAATTTCAATATTAAGGTTGGTTCCAAACTTGGGTTTGACCAAGGAAAACCCCCCCTCCCCCAAACAAACAAAACACCATTTTTCTTGTAGGTACAGGTGCCAAATCTTAGATCTGAGAGAAAATTTAAATACCCTTTTCGACAATCTTTCAGGATCTGCGAATAAAATCAGAATTAGACTGCAAATAAATAATGTGGTCTTTGACCTTATAAAAGGTCAAAGTTGACCTTTATGAATTTGGAGAAAAGATTTCTAGGTTTTGTCCGCCTCAACATTTCCAGTCCAGAACAGGTGATAGAATCTTCAAAAAGTTCATACAGAGGCAAGAATTCAGCATTTTATAGATCTGTCCTAATTCTAGGTTAGTATTTGCACTTCAATTATTTCAATATCAAACATAATACATTTTACCTAGGGGAAACATTAGATTTGTTCTTTCTTCCATATTTTCCACCAAATTGATCCAATTCTACATTAGCCTTTTAGGATGATCAAATTGGATATCCTTGGTGAGAATTTGGGTTTGAGAATAGATTCCTTTTCCCCCCTAAATATTTTAAATAAGGTTGAATCCATTTTAACCTTATACATTTTGGTGAACCTGTTTACGCCAACTCTTTCTTTTTGGTGTTAGATCATTTGTCTAATTGCCTTTAGATTAGATTTCTTTAAAAATACAAAAACATTTACTTTTTCATGCTTTTAAGTATTCAACATGTATGATTCTTGTTTTGAGTACTTTGATGAGGCTTTTATTGTTCAAAAGGTTAGATACCTTAATGAGGTACATGGAAGTGAAGATGAAAATTGTTTGAGTGAGATCTCCATTGATCCTATTCCTATTTCATCTTCCTCTACAACCTCTTCAATTGACCTTTACAAAGATGAGTTAGGGATTGATGTTAATTCTTCTCCTAATATGTGTCTTTTCTATGAGCCTACTTTAGAATATAATTTACCTTCTTTCCACTTTAGGGATCAAGATTTAATAACTTATGACACTCCTACAATGCACTTTATGGATGATAATCCTCCTATTTGGGATGAACCTTTGGATTTCAATGTTGATTACTCCCTTCCTGATGAAACCATTAAGGATAATCCTCCTATTTGGGATGAACCTTTATATTTCAACATTGATTACTCTTTTCCTTATGAACCCATTATGGATAATCCTCCTATTTGGGATGAACCTTTGGATTTTGATGTTGATTAATCTCTTCCTCGTGAAGCCATTGTGGATAGTTCTACTTTTTGGGATGAACCCTTGGATCAATACATTGATTTATCTCCTCCTTGTGAAGAATTATTAATACAAGAGGATGACATATGCTCTAAAACACACTTCCCTTATGCGAAAGAAGATGATATTATACATCCTTCACCTCAATTTAGGATTCCTTCTAGTGATGAGGCATTAGTGGAGAAAGATAGGCATTCCCTTAATGTTCCTCCTCTTAGTGGTGATCTTATGGGAAATCATGATCCTATCTTACAACCTTCTTACCATAGTATTACTTATCTCTATTCCAATCCTTTTCCAACTATGTTTCCAAGTGTTTCTTTGGTTGTATTTTCCATTCATATCACTTCCTACACTTTTAATAGTGTTCCTAATCTTCCTAATCCTAATCCTAATCCTATCTTTCCTAATCTGATTCCTAATTCTCCATCTGCTATTCCTAGTTCTTCTCACACTTATGTTGAGGTTCAAACTATGGTTCATGATGTGTAAAGATTCTTCAAAGTACCTTCTGCTTATTATCCGCTCTATAAATATAAGAGAAAAGAAATTTCTCCTTTGAGATTTATTCATAATTTTACCCCTCATTCATATATAACATAGACCTTTTCTCCTCGAGACTAGGGGGCAAGAGGTATATTTCTGCTTTGAGCTTAATTGGTTATGTTAGCTTTTCATCCATTGCTCTCTTCTATTATTCCAGATATCTTTTCTATGACATGTGTTTTGCAAAGGTATCCCTTGCCTTTTGTCCTTGGGGGGCAAGGTTCTTCCTTCTTTCTCTTTGTCTAGGGGAACTCCTTTCCTTAGCTTAGTGGTACTTGTTTATATTGCAATATTATTTCATCATATTGATAGATATTTTGACTATGGATAACCTTCTTACATGGGAAGTTGTTGTCCTAGGTCATCACTTCTTCTCTATGTTGCAAATTATGTTCTTTATAAAATCTCACCCTTGCTTTAGTGTTAGAGTTGTTTCCCTCATTCCAAAGATTCCTCTTGCTCTTCTTTACAGGGGGGCTTGATGATTGAATCCTTGTTCCTTCCTTTTGAAAGAAGCTATCTTATCTAAACACACTCTTCTTTGGTGGGGGTGTTGGTGATAAGATCTTTTCCATTGAGGATCCTTTTCCATAAGTGACATATCCTTTTCACGATTATCTATACTCTTGGATGTAGGGGTCAATATCTCTCGCTAAGGATATACTATACATTGTTGTAAACAGGATATCTCCTTGCTTTGTGAAGTAGGTATCCTCTTCCATCTTTGTTCCTACACTTGGGGGGCAAGGATGCCTTATCCTTCTTTTTTGTCTTCAAGTATTCACACATAGAGTAACAAATATGGATTGTGAGTTTAGTAGAAGTACTTTAGCCTTAGGGGCTTGGTATGATTTTCTATCTTATTCAAATCTATGCATTGTTATTCCATACATGTTCTCAAGGATTCGATCTTGGCATTTTCAATTTTTGTTCCTTTCCAACATGGAGTCACAAATACGGATTGTGAATTTGGTAGAAGTACTTTAGCCTTGGAAGCTTGGTATGATTTTCTATCTTATTCAAATCTATGCATTGTTATTTCATACGGTATTTTCTTCTTTTCTAGGGATTCACCTCTTTCCTTGGTTAAGCAGTATTTTTCTACTATGTGATATCCAATCATACATGAAAATTATGGTTTCCATTATGGACCTATGTCCTTGATAGGAACATTATTCATTGTTTGACATTGGGTTTCCATGGTCGATACATCTCTCACCTTGGAAACTGAATAGTGTGCTATCCCTCATTAAGGGTTACTTCCTTTTCACTTCTTGCATGATATCTCTTTACATTCATCTCTTCCATGGCCTCATAGGAGTTGTGACCTTCTTGGCTTGGACTGGGAGTTGTCTATGGATATTGTCTTGATGTTGAAGAAGGTTAAATCTTGGAAGGTAACACACATAAGTTGCTAAATCCTAAAAAGATACGCATTCATATGCTAAATCTTTCAAAGGTAATGCACATAAGTTGCTAAATCCTGAGAAGACACACATTTCATATTCATAGTGATACAAGAAGGTTGATCTATGGGTATACCAGAAGTCGTCAGAAGACGCATTACAATTGCAAGCACAATTTATGGGTGAACCTATTGGGCTCTCCCTCCAGGGTGATTCATGGTAAGGTAGGCATCCTACCGAGCGAGGTAATCACTTTCTCTTTTCTCTGTTTTCACTTTCATGCTAGTAGGACTGGATCATGAAGCTATGTTGTCTATAGTGTTGCTCTTGTCTTTCTTGTGTAATCATTTATGCTTTTATGATAGCTTTCCAAATATGATATTGGTATGAGAAATATTTCTTAGCAAGGTTTCTTATGCCAATTGATTTGGGTTTTTTAGTACTAACCGTTGTTTTTTTTGTATACTCTCATGTATGTATGTTGAGTCAGAATCCTTGGTCTAGGGGCTTGTGTCTTCAGCTAAGTGTTATTTTATCTTGTTTTGAATCCACTGGGATCTCTTCTCTCTTCTCCTTTACCAAGAGTTTGCATCGAATCCATACTCTTGCTAAAGTGGGGGCTTAATGTATCATTTAAAAATGGAAGCACTTCCATGTTAAGAGCATTTAGCCCTCCGAGTAAGTGGTTTGGGGTCATGTTTGGCACCTTTATTAGATCTTTGCATGTCTTTATCTTTCTCCCCGCTTTCCACTTCTTCTCCACGCTTGATTAGGGTTAAGGTCTTAAGGACTTTTTTATTTTCCCTCTTCCATGGCTCTATTTTCTAGGTAGGATTCAAAAATGAGACCTCCTAGTCCTTCATCACATCAAATAGAGGATTTTCTATCTATTCCAAACATCTAGTCCTGTTCAGATATCAATTTCTAGGTTTCTGATATCTTTGGGACCTCTGATGCAAATCCTGACCAAGTTAGGGTTTGAGGTCAAAGTCAACCTCGACCCTAACTAGGTCAGGGTCAACCTCGACCTTGATCTCTTCCCGCCAGGATTTTAAATTTTCATTTGCTGGCAGTTTGGTTTTCGGGAAAATTATTTCTCCGCCTCCGGGTCGGCTGTTTCAGGCTTCGAAATGGTAAATCCTTTAATTGTATTTAATTAAGGTATATTTTCTAAAGGTGAGGACCTAATTGGGATTTAATTTTCCAAGGTGGCCCATCTAGAGGAGTGTGCCCTAGATCACTATAAAAGGAGGCCTCCCTTTCTCATTTTCACATCAAGTTTTCTCAATCAAGTTCTCAAGCTCTCAAGGTGATCAAGCAAGCATTCTATTCAAGCATTCAAGTCTTCTTCTCCATCCAAGTTCTCCATTGAAGATCAAGGATTCAAGCATTCAAGCTATTGAAGGGATTTGGCTCAAGCATTCAAGATCTATCATTCCAACCCTAGATCTAGCCACCATGGTGGTGTGATCTTCCTTCAAGATCCTTTGTTCATCTTCAAGATCCATATCATTGTTTCCTCAAGTTGGATTTCAAGCATACAATCATGGAGGTTTGATGACATTATGTTCAAGCTTTCATATCAATATATTTGATTACATTCCAAATACATTAGCATATCTATTGAATTGCATAGCTTCGTTGTTAGATTCATTTCTACTACTTGCTAGCATTCTCCTATTTCAATTTCAATATTAAGGTTGATTCCAAACCGGGGCTTGACCAAGGAAAACCCCCCCCCAAACAAACAAAACACCATTTTTCTTGTAGGTACAGGTGCAAAATCTCAAATTTGAGAGCAAATTTGGATACCCTTTTCGACAATCTTTTAGGATCTGCGAATAGAATCGAAATCAGACTTCAAATAAACAATGTGGTCTTTGACCTTTTAAAAGGTCAAAGTTAACCTGTCTGAATTTGGAGAAAAGATTTCTGGGTTTTGTCCGCCTCGACATTTCCAGTCCAAAACAAGTGATAGAATTTTTAGAAAGTTCATACAGAGGCTAGAATTCAGCATTTTCCAAATCTGCCCTAATTCCAGGTTAGTATTTGCACTTCAATTATTTCAATATCAAACATAATACATTTTACCTAGGGGAAACATTAGATTTGTTCTTTCTTCCATATTTTCCACCAAATTGATCTGATTCTACATTAGCCTTTTAGGTTGATCAAATTGGATCTCCTTGGTGGGAATTTGGGTTTGAGAATAGATTCCTTTTCCCCCCTAAATATTTTAAATAAGGTTGAATCCATTTTAACCTTATACAAATAGTAATATTCTTTATCTTCAAATGCATTACAAGATTCTTAGAAATATTTATTGCACTAGTGTTGTCACAATATATAATCATCGGCTCAGTGATTACCTCATTCATCCCTTCCAACACTTGTTTGATATAAGCAATGTTTGAATAGTTTGTAGCAGGAGCACACAACATACTCTACTTCGATAGTAGACTGAGAAATACAAGGTTGTTTCTTACTTGTCCAAGTAACAAGTCTTTCACCAAAGAAAAATGCTCCTCTAGTTGTGCTCTTTCTTTCATCTATATTTCAAGCCCAATTTGCATCAGTGTAAACTCTTAGTTCAAATTTGCCTTCCTTAGGATACCATAAACCATATTCCTCTATTTTCTTTAGGTATCTTAAGATTATTTTTACTGCAACCATATGTAAATCCTTTGGATTGGCAAAAAATATAGCAACAATCCCCACTACATGTGCAATATCTAGCCTACTATGTACTACATACATCAGTTTACCAATCATAGATCGGTACAATGTCCAATTTAACTCTATAGATTCATCATCTTATGTTAATTTGTAGCCTACGACCATTGGTGTTCCAACTTGTTTGGCATCTTCCATGCCAAATATTCTCAATACTTCCTTTATGTACTTTGTTTGTGTGATAAAAATTCCATCATTCTATTGAATAACCTGCAAGTCTAGAAAGAACTTAATCTCTCCAAATATAGACATTTCAAATTCTTTTCTCATCTCATCAGCAAATGATTTACAAATATGATCTTGTCCTCCAAAGATTATATCATCTACAAATATTTCAGCAATCAAAATAGTATCATCAGATCCTCCTTTCATATACAAATTACTATTTTCACTAGTTCTTACAAAACCAATACTTAAAAGATAAGTATGCAACCTTTCATACCAAGCTCTTGATGCTTTCTTTAAACCATATAAAACTTTGTGTAGTCTACATACCATGTCTTTATAATACAGATCAACAAACCATTCTGGTTGTTCTATGTAGACCTCCTCTTATAGTATCTCATTTAGAAAAGAAGACTTAACATTCATTTGATAGACTTTAAACTTCTTATATGCAGCATTTGCAAGTAACATGCGAACTCCTTCTAGTCTAGCAACAGGTGCAAAAGTTTCACCTTAATCAATACCTTCTTCCTATGCATATCCCTTGCAAACTAGTCTAGCTTTGTTTCTTGTAACCTCTCCATTCTCATTCAGCTTATTTCTGAAAATCCATTTAGTACCGATAACATTTTATCTTTCGGTCTAGGTACTAAAGTCCATGTCTTGGTTTTCTCAATTTGTTTCATCTCTTCATTCATAGAATTTATCCATTCATTATTCTCAAGTGCAATCTTAACATTCTTTGATTCAAACTCACAAACTAAGCATGTGATTTGTCTTAACTTACTTCTTGTCAGCATGCCAGCTTGCTTGTTTCCAATGATTTGGATCTCAGGATGATGCCTTCTGAAAAATCTTGTCAGCACTTGATCTCTCCTTTGTTCTTCATTTTGTTCAGGTTCATTTCCTTGCTCGGTAGCTTCTTCTCGATCCTTAATTTCCCTTTGTTGTTCCTCAATGTTCTTTTCCTAATGCTTGTTCAACTCATCCTGTGGCTTTGGTAGGTAATCTGAATGTTCAATATAAGTGAATCTACCATATTCTTTTAGCTCCTTATTGCTTTCTTCATCATTTTTATCATCAAATTCATCAACTTTGACATTAGCACTTTCAATCATCTTATTAGTAACCTTATTCAAACACTTGTAAGTTTTTCTTTTTGTAGAATATCCAAGAAATATTCCCTCATCGTCTTTAGAGTCAAATTTGCCGTTCCTATCATCTTTCAGAATAAAACATTTTCTACCAAAATTTTTGAAGTAACTTATAGTTGGTTTGTGACCAAACCATAACTCATAGGGTGTTTTATTTATGTCTTTCTTCAATTGTACTTGATTCAAAACATATATAGTTGTGCTAACTACCTCTCTCTAGTATAATTGTGCAACATTATTTTCTATCATTAGTGTCCTCACACAATCAACAATTGATCTATTTCTCATTTCAACAATCTCATTCTATTGCGGTGTTCTTAGTGCTGAAACCTATCTTTTTATGCCATGCTCATTACAATAGTTAGTGAATTCATCAGAAATAAACTCACTACCTCTATCAGACCTCAAGCATTTCAGTTCTTTCCTAGCTTCTTTTTCTACTTTTTCTTTGTACCATTTAAACATTTTAAATGCCTCAGATTTTTCCTTTAAAAATATTACAGTCATAATCTAGTGTAATCATCAACAAACAGAATAAAATATCTATCTCCATAGTATCTCTGAGTTCTCGTGGGACCACATAGGTCAGTGTGAACTAACTCCAAGATTCTTTTTGTTGAATAGTCTTTAGTCTTAAAACTAGATGTTGTCATTTTCCCCTTTTGACATTCACGACATAACATGATTAGGCTTTGTTAGGCTAGGAAAACCTCTAACCTTTTTCTTTCTCCTGATCTTAATCATGTTATGAAAATTTACATGACATAACCTTTTATGCCATAAGAATGAATCCTTATTTTTCATCAGTAAACAGGAAGTCTCAGCATTGTCAATATAAATGTCCAATCGATCGTTGTAAGTAGCCATTTTCAAGTAGATGTAAGGCAAAATCTCTGATTCCGGATATGTGAAGATTCGTTTGACTTTTCCATCTAGTATAGTTGTCCTTGTTCAACTTTGGTAGCTCCCTCTTATACATCTTGTGATCTTTTTGCTAAAGTCCTTAAAACTTTGTTCCAAGCAACCAATATTCTGATACCAATTGTTAGAATAACTGAGAGGGGGGGGTGAATTAGTTAGATCATTTATACTATAGTCCCAATTACAAAGATGTAACACTTTAAACAATTTTAACAAATTATGCAACTCAGTAACATAAACTACTAAACTATTTGTGCCTTTACTGATTACTAGTTAATTAACTCATAGTGATTACTGACCAAATCAAATATGCAATATGTAAATTATGATAACAAATCAATCATCACAGTAACACATAACACCAAGATTTAACATGGAAACCCTATTAAGGGAAAAACCACCTAGGACCGGTAACCCAAAATAATTTTCACTCTTCTGAAGTGAGCTTGGTGAAGAGCCTGTTACAAGTAGTGGTTGTCGTTGCACCGAAAGATCGACCTGTTAATTCTTGATACAACTACTAGACTTATAGAACACGAGAAGCTATTAAACCATGTCATGAATCCCAAAGGGAGACATTGGCAGTTAGTCCAACAATCCCCCCCTTAGCGTCACCCAAGGGGATTTGAACCTGTGACTAAGATCTGATACCACTTGTTACTAGTAGTGGTTGTTGTTGCACCAAAAGATCAACCTATTAATGACTGATACAACCACTAGACTTATAGAACACAAGAGGTTGTTAAACCATGTCATGAATCTCAAAGGGAGATGTTGGTAGTTAGTCCAACAGAGCCAACCCTGTTAAAGGTTACAAACACACTGTTAGGTGTGACCTTGTTAGAGGATTTAAGACTAACAGTTATCATTCAACCAACATTCACTATGGGGTTGATAGGATAATAATGTAAATTCATTAAATGATATGGGGCATATTATAAGACGGTTAAGTCCACTTGATAGGGATAACTTTAAGAAACCCCCTTTTAGGAAAAAGTGTAAACTCCTAGCGAATCGTACATTATTTTAGGGGGGAATTTGTTTTAATGCGGGTGATTTTTTTTTTCAATTCCATGACTTTTCATAGTTTTTATTGGTGATTTTTTCCCCACTAAATGAAAATTTCATAAATTGTTGGTGAATAATTTTCTTTTCAAGTAAAAAATAATAATATATGAGGCGAATAATTTTCTTTTCAAGTAAAAAATAATAATATATGAGGCGAATAATTTTCTTTTCAAGTAAAAAATAATAATATATGAGGTGAATGAATTTGTTTTGAAGGGTAAAAAAATATTTCTATTGGCGAATTTTATGTATCGTTTGAAAATTTATTTATTTTATTGGTGATTTTCAAAAGATGGGAAATATTTTGTTAAAATGCCTTAGACTAACATACCTAACATACATACATTATTTTATACCGTCCGATGATCCAAGATCAATGGCTAAAGTTTAATTTCAGCCTCAATTTCTTGAAGGAAACAAAGTTGTGGAGGAAGTCACCGGGATGTTGACACGTATCAAATAAGGGTTACTTGTCTACAGACTATAGTGCACACATGTTGGTATCGATATTTACGGTTCTATTACTATAGTGCAAATTGTAACCTCTTAAATCCGTAAGCAATAAATGCCTTGTCAGTGAGAAGTGACATTCTTTAACTTGTCATGCAGAGTAGACACGCATGGTCGCACTAGTTCCAAATTCATACAGACGCTATAACCGATATCTGACATTTTTTTCTTTTATGGGAAAGATTTACTACCAGATATGAAAGATTAAGGACAAAATATTAATTTCTCACACGCATGCATTTAGGGGAAAAATTTACATGAAATATTTAGAGGCATGGTAAGGACAATGGATTTAATACCTTTAAAGATAGAATAATTTATTGCTAAGTAATGATCCAGAATTCAAGGGCTATTTATAGACGATCTCTCTTCATTATTCATCGATTCGTATTTGGTGTTTGCTAGATAATTTCTTTGTTTAGGGTCTGCATTCTGCAAATAATTTGTTTTTAAGTTTTCTGTAGTTTTACTATTTTAGATGGACACTCCAATTAGGCTTATATGCACATCTGAGGAGGCCCAGAAGGCCTTTCTGGGTTCCTTTACTGATGAAGCCTTAGAATCTATTTGTAAGGAGGGTGGGCCTTTCATTATAGAGGCTGTGAGAATGGTGCTGGGTAGAGAGTTTCAGAACAATGAAGATAGGCACCGGGTCAACATGGACATTACGTCCCATTTTTTGACATCTCTTCTCAACCTCGGAGGAGAGAAGGTAGAGATGTTAATGTTGCTGAGGAGGGTGTTTAAAGAAGAGTACTTGGGGGATGACATTAGTGTTGTCATGTTCACAAGAATAGGGGTGGGGATCCCTTGGGCAATGGAAATACCCAAGCTTCTCCTCCCAGGCTAGAATGTGGCTAGGCAACCTTTTCTTTTGGGCCTCAATGTTGGGTAGTACAAGCGCCATAGGAAATGGGCCCTGCTTGCTAGGGATTTCCTCCAAAAGTGGTTTTCCCTTGACGAAGAGGAGGCTGAGGCGGGGGAATTTGGGTGGTTGGATGAATTCATGCAGATAATCTCCTCTCGTGAATTCTACTTAGATGGAGTCGAAGGCCAAAATCAGTAGAGGACTACTACTAGTTTTTTTCATAAAAAGTTTATGGTTTTTTCTTGTTTATAGTATGTTTCTTTTTTTAGTATTTACTATTGTACTGGAAATAGACACTGGTGACTAGACTACTAGTCTTCTAGTGGTTTTTGTTTTATAAAAACATACCTCATTTTTTTTTTTTTTTGTTTATAGTAGGTTCCACTTTGTTCTGGAAGTGGAACTGCACAATCTTTATGTAATTATAATTTTATGAAAAGAAAACAATGAAAATTTTGCTCATTTCAATCTGTACAAAAAATGGTTCTTAGACTTCTTTGTCACTGTGATTGTAATATTTTAATTAGTTGCTTTATGATTTATCTGCGTATTAGATATGTATGATGTTACATGTATCACAGTTGTACAATGTAGACATTTATAGTTAATAAAAGAAATGTCTTATCAGTTATCACTGAGTACTGACATTAAGTTTGGGTAATGTTACTTGTCAAAATTCACACACTCGTACATTTAATATGAAAGATTTATAGAATTTTGAAGGACAAATGAATTAATAAGGTTAGAGAAAGAATTTATGGTATTCTAATTATAATGTATGAGAATTATATGTGAATCTGTGATTATAATTATCAACGTTAAAGTTATAATCTAAATCAATAAAAAATATCTTTTTAACTTTAAGTATACTATTTAATCAATAAAAAATTCCGCAAGCTTTAGCTCATTTCAATTTGTACAAAAAATGGTTTTTAGACTTCTCTGTCACTGTCATTGCAATATTTTAATTAGTTGCTTTATGATTTATCTACATATTAATAAAAGAAATGTCTTATCAGTTATCACTGAGTACTGACATTAAGTTTGGGTAATGTTACCTGTCAAAATTCACACACTCGTACATTTAATATGAAAGTTTTATAGAATTCTGAAGGACAAATGAATTAATAAGGTTAGAGAAAGAATTTATGGTATTCTAATTATAATGTATGAGAATTATATGTGAATCTGTGATTATAATTACCAATGTTAAAGTTATAATCTAAATCAATAAAAAATATCATTTTAACTTTAAGAATACTGTATAATCAATTTGACAGACAAATGAATTAATAAGGTTAGAGAAAGAATTTATTGTTTTCTAATTTTAAGGTATGATAATTATATGTGATTATAATTATCATTATCAATGTTAAAGTTATAAGCAATAAAAAATATTACTTTAAGTCATGTTTGGGAGACCTAGGGAGTCAGCGACTCAGCGACCACAAAAATCTCGTTATCTCTAAACACTAACCTTGGTCCTTAACTCCGGCCTCTGAAATTTATTATAATTTAATATTATTAAAAAAATAGTGCATTTTGAATTTGATTGGCTAAAATCTTTACTATTCAATTAAATAACTTTAAATGTTATTAACTTATTAAGTTATTATCCATTATTAATTAATATTATAAAAGAAAAAATAACATTATAACATTTAACAATGTCCATTGCAAATAACTACCGTTGGATGAGCACAGATCGACGATGTACGATGGACTTTGGGATGAAAGGGGAAAGCAACCCCATCTTTTGAAACCCATCCCAGAATCATGACACATGTTGACCGTTAGTTGAGTGGTGACTAGGTGAGTTAATGGGATCCAAGAGGGCCCGGGGCCACCAGTATCACAGGCACACAATGCCATTATGACCATTGGATTATTGTAGATCAACGACTAAAGTTGTATTTCAGGGTGAAAGGGAAAAATCAACCCCATCTTTTGAAACCCGTTTCGGAATCATGACATGTGTGACTAAACACGTAAGAGTCTTACGTTCAACTCGCAGTCTTGCATGGTCCTACCAAGTACCAACAATGCCATTTGATGATGACGTGACATGTTTGACTTGGCCGTCAGGTGAGTGGTGACTAGGTGAGTTAATGGGACCCACAGCCACAGGGGCCCGAGTTAATGGGACCCATGGCCATGGGGGCTCAGGGCCACAAGTACCACAAGAACACAATGCCATTATGACCATTTGATTATTATAGATCAACGATCGAAGTTGTATTTCAGGATGAAAGGGAAAAAACAACCCCATCTTTTGAAACCCATTCCGAAATCATGACACATGTCACTAAACACGTAAGAGTCTTACGTTTCACTCGCAGTCTAGCATGGTCCTACCAAGTACCAATAATGCCATTTGATGATGACATGACATGCTTGACTCGGTCGTCAGGTGAGTGGTGACTAGGTGAGTTAATGGGACCCATGGCCACGGGAGCCTGAGGCCACCAGTACCATAGGCACACAATGCCATTATAACTGTTGGATTATTGTAGATCAATGACCGAAGTTGTATTTCGGGATGAAAGGGAAAAAGAAACCCCATCTTTTGAAACCCTTTCCAAAATCATGACACGTGTCAGCTGCAGTCTCGAGACTCACATGGTCCTACCAACAATGCCATTTGATGATGATGTGACACGTCTGACTCAAAGTCATCAAGTGAGTCAGCCGTCAGATCACAGATGAGTGGTGACGACTCTAGATTGTACTATTTTGGCACTTTATGTTTCACTTCTGCAGATTTAGAAAGGGTTTACAGATTCTAAATTTCTATGTTGAGGAAAGAAAGTGAAAAAAAGTCTCTTAGCTGAAGGTCTATAACCTGTTCCTAGTCAAAGTCTGCAAAAATCAAAGCTAAGGGTAATGGGTAACTACTAAAATCCTGAACACGTAGGTCCCGCATTTTAAATTTTTCAAATCTCTTGATTTACAACTTTACAGTTTATATTATAGAAAAAAATTATCTTGATACTTGTTAGGGTTTAATTTTGATTCTTGAATCACCCCTGTAAATTGTAGGCTTGTAGGCTATAGCTGTGTATAAATATTTGTATTTTCCTACGAGTAAATAGTGATATCAATTTAGGTTACCACTTACCAGCTTACCACGATGGGCAAAACAATTATCAAGAATAAGACTATGAGTAAAAAGACAAGTCAGATAATAGAATTCCATAATCTACTTAAAACACCAGCTTTCACAGATGTATTCCATGATATTTATGATCATGTTATTCATGGAAATGAGGGAATAATGGAAATTAGATTTGCAATTGAAAACAAGTGGAACGATCCAAATAAGGGTTCCAAATTTTCTAGATTTAACCCAAAGGTAAATGCAATGGCAAATAAAATTGCATCCTGGAATGCTGGGTTGGCAAGCATGGCAATACCTCAAGTATTCCGTTGCCCAAAAATTGTCATGGTTTGCGCCGAAAATTATGATGAAAATAAAAAAGCAATTGTGAATAAAAATACTTAGGAGGAAATTTTGTCCATAACCGAGAGTGAATTCGCTAGTCTGTTGAACCTAGGGTTTGAACAACAAAACTCAAACGTGCAAATTGACTTGAGAAAGTTGGCAGAGGATTATGATAAAATAGATGCAATACAAAGAGATTCTTATATTAGAGGAATAACAATTACAAATAGTTCAAGCCCGAGTCCAGATCATAGGCCTCCTTATGATTATGAAATTTTTGTGCCATGGGTTCAGGACAATATTTCCTTGCTAGCATTTTGTTTGGGATTGGATAGTAACAAACAAGTGGGTGCCAACATTCTTGAAATGCTTTTTCATATTCATTTTGAAAAAGAACCAGTAAAATATTGTTTTATTGAGCACATTATTCGTTGCATGCAAGAACAATTAGTAATGATTAAAATAGGTTCACAGAAGACATTTAGATTCACAACCTACTTGTGCTATCTTCTCTTAGCAAAGTATCATGCAATATTTTAGACAAACAAGCTTTGCAGTCAGGGCCAAAATCCAATATATGAGTTGACACCTCAGATAAGGATGATTGATAACAGAAGGAACTACAACAATTTTTTAGACTTCTTTTTGGCACCAATGTATGATAAAATTACAGGCACTCCAATGCCTAGATTACCTGCTATTTGTAGAGATTTAATTCAACTTGGAAGTAAAATACAATTGGCTGATTGGTACTTCATGGAAGAGTACATAGTGTTAAGGTTTTACGGTTTAGTAGTAGAACCCTACAAACTTCCAATACATGTCACAAAGAGGATATTTGCATTGGAATATGTACGACAGATGGAGAGCACAGATGTACTCTTTAGTGGTTAGCAAAAGAAAATGATATTTCCTTCCTTGCCTTTCTCATTTGGAGGGTTCACATTTGAGAGAAGAGGATTCAAAGTGACAGAAGCCTTTTTTACAATTTTTTGCTTTGATGTTGATAGTCACTGGCAGTATGATCCACTCAACATGATTGCAACAAAGCTTACAGAGAATGGGAACTCTCCAAGCAAATGTCAACATGAAAGTATGCCATTGATTGAAAAATTTAAAAACATGGATTCCTAGGAGGAGGTCAAAAAAGAGATGGAGAAATATGCTACTGAAAATAATATGTCAATACAGGAATTGTCATAAAAAATTATGGCATTGCACAAATAGAAAGGAAAAGTGCAGGCCATGAGTATAACATCCTCCAATTTCTACCAGAAAGTTGCTCAACCATCTACAAATTCTATTCCAAAAAAGCTAATGAATGATTGTATTGATGATAATTGGACTCGAACCAAAATTTTTTATTTTTGGGAAATGAGGAAGAATCTCGGTGAGCCAAAGACCTTTGCAGATCTTTATGATGTGGAAAAGGATACAAAGTTTAACAAATTATGGAATAAGAAGCATCCGGATGAAGCATATCTAGTTGACGATTATGATGATGATGATGATGACCAGGCTAAGCAGGCTTCTGTGAATCCCACGGCCACATCCAGTATAGTATATTCAATTAGTAGAGGAGTTGATGCCTCCAAAAAAGATCAATATACCAAAGGGGCAGCTATTATAGAAAAAATGGGCTACCAAGGTTTTGGTGGTTTGGGTCCTACTGGACAAGGGGTTTGGTCTTTACTTGACCCAGCACCTAAACCAAAACATGGTGTGAAACCAGGCCTTGGGCTTGGAGTTCAATCATCATATTCATCAACTCAGTCAATTCCACTTGTTCTAGCTTCAAATACAGTTCCATTTGTTCCAAGCACTACAACTACAACTAGTGGTTCAAAAAGGACATTATAGACAAACACGAAAATAATTTTTCCCATAGATCAAGGTAGTGTAAAGAAGCAAAAGGTTTTGACAAGTATTGGTACAACAATGCCAATGGTGACTGGGACTCCAACAATTTCCCAACCTTCAGGACAAAACCCTCAGGTTTAGAATAGTCCAAATAGTCCACTTGTAATGGGTCAGGGTGTTGCTAATCCTCATGGTGTAATTAGAAGCACCACAGGAAACTTAGGTGGAAGCTCCTACATCATTGCAAGTGCTATTTCACCATTCAAACATTCAATTGTGTCACAAAACCTTGATTTTTGTTACAATGATTTTGTAACTAACTATGAACAATAAAAAAATAGGAATAGACAACATAGTAAGATAATGAAGATGGAAGCAGTTGCTGTTGCTCCTGAGGTAGAACCTACAACAAATAGACTATTTCCCCACATATGACCCAAATAAAGATATGATGGAATTTATGGTTGTTATGCCCCCAGCTAGAGATAACAATCCACCAGAGAGTCAGTTAGATCCATCTCAATTTCAAGTTAGCACCCTCCAAATGGATTTATCCAAAATTAAAAATGTGGACAAGATAAATGTGTTGAAAATGACCAACCAAGTGGTCTCCAGTTCACTGATGAAGTTGGAGAGAGAGAAAGGAAAGCTTCAGGGCACAATAGATAAGTTAAAGGAAAACTTGGAAAATGCAAAGGCAACTGAGAAAGAAACAAAAAATAGGTGCACAAAATTAGAGAGAAGGATAAAAATTTCATCCTCTAAAGAAGAAATTGGAGTTGGACAACAAGAACATATTGACGTGAAACTGAAATCTCTGAGGGAAAAATTGGAACAGAGTGAACAAATCTTTAGAATGAAAAAACCTCTTCATTAAGTATTTACAAAAACTTGGAAAGTGCAGGAAAGGCAACCAATAACTTAAAGAAAGAATTGGAGAATGAGAGGGTAAAAACAAAATAGTGGGAACAGAAAGCAAAAGAGTGGGAAGAGAAAGCAGAGGAAATAAGAAAAGATAGTGAACACAAGTTCTCAGAAATGAGAGAAGACCTAAAGAAGGCAAATAATACAATTAAAAATTATTAAAACAACTTGAATGACCATGTAAATAATACAATCAAGAAAATAAAAAAATTCTTCTAGGGCCAAATAAAGATGTCTTCTGATAGGTTGTGTGATTGGTTTGAACTGAATGAAACTCTTACAAATATTTTTGGGAAGCTGAGAGAGCACATTGAGAAGAACAAAAGTTTTTGTCAGAGAAAGAAAACTGCAAAGCAGATTATGCAAGAAATCAACAGAAGCAGTGACAGGCATTTGGCAAGCAAGGGAATTCAAGACCGCATTGCTGCAACAATAAAGGCGAACTCTGTCTTTCAAAAATGTTTGAAACTAACAAAAGTAGAAGAAATGTTTCCTTATTCAGGCCAAAGCTCGCTAAGATGAATAGTAAAACAAGCAAATTGATATCTCTTGGTTTGTCGAGTCTTGGTCTTGATTACTCATCAACGAGTTTCATTGGAAGAGAAGCTTACAAAAAAAAAATTGGAGGACATAGTGACGTCTGATTTAGGCAACCTTCCTCAGGATAGAACTTATGAAGGCATTGCAAAGTGCATCAAAAAATTCACAAATTTGAATGCAGTAATGGAAGGAACATTGCTTACAACTCACTCTTCCAAGTATGGATAGCTAACGAGGTTGCAAGTCATGTACTATAACATGACAAATTTTTCCCTTCCAACTGACGAAGAATGGAGCATGCTAAGAAAACTAATAGAATCATCTTGATCTCATCAATCATAGTATGTGAAAGTACTTTCATTTTTAATCATCTCTATATCTTTAGTATATATCTTTGATATTATCCTAAACACTAGAGTCTAGAATTGAGTTTAAAGTAACAAGTTTGAACTTTGTTTTTTGAACAGGATGAATGTTGTAGTCTTGCAGATGATATTGCCAATGCTAATTTAATAAACCAGCCTGTCAAGTGTCAAATGCAGAAATGTACAACTAAAGTTGTAGAGATGTTGTATACTTGTAGTTGTCTTACTGATTTAGATTTTGAGACTTCTCACTTCACATTAGGCAAATTGACCTGAAGCTGTTGTTGCTGCCTTGTTTCAATAAAAGGGAATTCAGGGTCATTACTCATTGGCTTAGGGTAATGAAATTGAAATTGGGCAATGTGCCAGATTGCCAATGGGTATTGAGTCATTGAGTTTTGTAAACACAATCATAGAGTTGTGTTCTTACTAGTATTAATGAATGAATTGTTACATTGTATCATATTTGTAATTAAATTAATGAGGATCAATATTTCTAACTCTAAGAATTCTAACATATGAATTGCTATGTTGTCAAAACAAATAATGAAAAATCTACAAGAATTGTACCATATGAGTTGAATGATGAAAATGAAAACCATTATTAATTGTGGAATTGAATATTGATGACATTATCAACCACATTCATGTTTTTGACATTGGAATATGTTATTATGCATGACTGATGATGAGATACAGAAACTGACATCAGACTTCAGGAAAACTATTAATAAATACCTAGGAGGCTAGGAATTGCTACTTCTATAATGGTTCAACTTCAAGCTGCCACATCATATCATCATTGAGATCATCGGATTTAGCGCCATCAACTTCATAGATTCCTTGGTTCTTCGATATGTTTTCTTCACTCTGCATACCACCACTTAACTAATGTTCACCGCTAGTAGTACTAGTACCAGTAGTACATGAGTTAATGACATCATTGTTTCTAGCTTTCCCACTCCTAGTCCCACTCCCACTTTGGTTTGAAGTGTTACCCATCCCTCTTCTCTGACATTTCTTCCTCCACAATTTTAGTGCCCTTTCGTAAGAAAAAGTATTGACTTCATACCTGGATGTATAGACCCTCAAGCAATTTTCTAGATTCTTGTCTAGTTTGTTTCTTAGCTTTGACTTTAGGAATCCCAAAGCACTGAAAACTCTCTCATCCTCCACCGACCCCAATATCATGGTCAGACATAAATCAGAAAGCTTGAAATATTCTGATATTGAATCAGTCAATAATTCGCTCTCAGCTAGATTTTTCCAAAGCCTTGATACCGATCCATCTTCGCGAGGGTTTTGCATAATATTATATTGTTCCCTCATTGTTATTGAAAAATGACCTGATTTCTCTCTCAAACAATTTCCATCTAAAATTCCATTTAGAGTTACTCCATTTAACTCTTTGGTTTTGCAGAAATGATCTATCAAAGTTAGTAGCCTAGTTTTAAAATCTTTTGGATTGTTCATACTCCAATATTGAGGAAACACAATAGCCATGGATTCAAGTAGTTCAACTGGAGGGAATCTTGCTCTAATCTGTGAGGAAAGATCATAGGCAATGTGCTTTGTAGAAGCTTTTACAGACTCAACAATCTTGGTAAAGTCTTCCCTTTTAATACTTGATACTTGTGGAGTCCTAGTGTTCTTTCCTAGTTCCTCGGACTTGATCCTGGCAAAGTAGTGCATTGGTATCTCAACTCTATGAACTTCTGCACATAACTCCCCGTTTGAACCTATTTTTAAAAAGTTATCAGGATTGTCCAAATCTGTGACTTTCAGCCAGCTGGCAAATTTTACATCATCTTCACATAATTGATAGAGACTATCAAGCGCCATGCATGTCAATTTACACAACGAAGCATATTCTGCAATATACATAGCTCTTTGGTGGTCCTTTTTCATTAAATTTCTCATTTCCTCAAGCATGGGGAGAATACCTGCTAATGTTAATAGTGTCTCTACATTAGTTAACATTGCCATCAATGCAAGAAATTTTGGTTGCCCGACTTCGTCATGACTTGAGTTGATTAGACCAAGCAACGATTGATATTCTTGAAAAACTTGATGTGCTAGTCCATCCAAAGAGATCCATCTAGTATCATTATCCTTAAGAAGCTTGTTCTCGTCGGTTAGTCCTTTGGCAAAGTGTTGAAATTCCCTAAATCATTTCAGACTTCGACAGAAGTATTGGTAGAGCTCTTTGATTAAAGCTTCAATTTTTTGTACTGGAGCATGCTTACTGACAACTCCAAAAGCTAGATTCATTCCGTGGGCCATGTAGTGAATGGGAGTAACGTAGGGTGCAGAAGAAGATTGTATCTTTGTGCAAAGACTACCCCTATGGCCTTGCATTATTGAAGCTCCATCCACTCCAACACACACCAAATTTTTTGCAATGGTCATGTCATTTATACCTCCATATTCAATTAGAGAACTCTTTACTAGTTCAAATAAATTTTTCGCTGTCGCATTATCCCTCATTTTAGCAACAGTTAGTAGATGAGGTTGGTGAACAAAATTTTGTATAGTATAAACATGCATGCATACCCAGGAAGTATTGTCTACTGTTGTAACCTCATCTAAAGACAATGCAATAAAATTTGACTCTTTAATTTTTTCCTTCAGATCCTCTTTTTCAATCTCAGCAAGACAACTTGCCCATTCCCATCCACTGTTTACTGACCAGTGATTGTTAGGATAGTTACGAACTTTTAGGAAGTGTAATAAAGCACTCAATGATGGGTATTCATTCATAGGATGCCCTCTACTCAAAATATTAAACACAACACTTAACTGAACAACTTTTCCCATTAGTTCTACTTCCAATGCTTTTCCAAAACAAGCTTCAATAAAGCCTTTAACTTCACCAGGATTCATTTTTATATTATGCTGAAATTCATATAATTCTGCATTCCTAACATGCTGAGATTCCTTCTTTGTTTTCCATCTTATCACTGATTTTTGAACTCCATCTATCATTTTCTTTTCATAAACTTTACCCATATGCTTCTCTATGGTGTCAATTTTTAGCTGCAACCTCTTTTCCTTCTTATTTATCTTGCTGCAAATCTTACATCTGCATTCTACCGGAAGATCCCCTTCAATTGGATTATCCACTGGTTCAATGAATGGATACTTTGACACCCATTCTATTTGAAAATTCCTCGACAGATCCCACATTCTATCATTCTTTGATTTGTATTTTCTTTTCTTCCCTGCACCATCATCTTCTCTGACATTCTCAGTCTCATCCAAGTCGTATCATTATGGCTACTCTAGGTATTTAACTAAAAATCTTCTTCAAGTTCATCATGATGTAAGATATCAGGTTCGCTGACTTCTTCAATATGTCACATAGGTTCAGCCTCAGGTTGTGAATCTTGAAAATCTTCTTGTGATGAAGTAGCTTCCCGATTTTGGCAAGAAACATTTCCAACACCATGACCAAAGTATGATGATAAGGTTCTACATTTTGTTGGCCTCTCTTGGCTTTCCCCATATGTGGGAGCCTTACCCTTATTCTTGTTTGACATGTTGATTCTTCAACGAAATAAAGGCTTCCAGCCTACCAGTGAAAAAAAAATATTTACTTGTTGAAGAAGTGACAAATGACAATAGAACTATAATATACAATGTTTACATAGTCGCAGAATAATAATCACTTACCTTTGCCTCAAATTCAATCATAGTTGTGACTCGACAAAGTAGTCAAGACTCAATAGTCTGAACTTCGCTATGGATCAAATTGAAGTTGAACCGATCCAAATTGTGTAAAATAACATTGATGTATGAATGTATTTATACTAATCTTTATTGGTGAATTGGGCGGGAGGTATTAGGTTGGTGTCCAAATATTTGGCGAAGCCCGTGTAATTATAACACATCTTGTGTTATATCCTAGGTGATTATGGGTCATCCAATACCATGGTAATATTAATAAAGCTGGCGAAAATCAATCAGTTTGAGACACACGTCCATAAAATGGTTGGTGAAGTTGGGTCCACCTAAATATATATATATATATAACTATTGGTGAATATAGGCCATCCATTTGGGGCCGCTTTGAAATTATAGGCGAATGTTAAAAAAATATTGTGCCCAAAAATTATATGCCATTGGTGATGATCCTGGCCATTGGACCCAATTTTCATAAACCAATTGATGATGAGCCCGGGCATTGGACCCAGTTTACATAATTGCGGGGTGATATGATCATTCCCAGGAGGCCAATATATTTGCCAAATTGGGGGTCGATGGCAAGCGACATTCACCAATTGGTGAATAATCACCACTAAAGTTTTTGCTACCACTCGGTTAAGAGATTTTTTTGCATCAATGGTTAAATTGAAATAGTAGTTGATCTGATTACAATACAACTCAAATTGTAGATGTTCAGATCTATTCTAAGCTCATACAAATCCTCTAATCAATATATCAATTCTCTTCCTCAACTTACTTTCACTCGGTAATAGCTCTTTGACACTTGGTACTGTTCTATAGTTTGGTTCTTCTTCAACTAGTCTAATCAGGCATGCATGAAACTCTATTCATGAGAAATTTCTGTAGTCTTCTTTCTTCTAGCCTGTTTCAATAAAGAAAATCATATCTCTTATATAGACAGATAAACCATTTTCATATCAACCATCAAATTTTTCTGGTTAATCTCCTTCATTGATTTTGCCTCTTAAACCTTCCTTGGAAGATGTTTCAATAACACATTTCAATGCCATCCTTTAGATCTTCTCTGAATTTTGTCAATTGTGGATCTCATAACAAACTTTATCCTCAATCTTGAAATCATAACAATTTCTAGCTCATCAATTTTTGTCAGCTAAACTTAAGAATTTAATACTTTTATCCATACTCATTTAACAAAGAAATACGTTAGTGAACACAAGCTTAGTTAATACTATCTCTCAATAAACTCTATACTGGCTCGGTGTATACTAAAGTGCTTCATCAACTAACCATATTGCCTTGTAATGTTTTGCTTCCATCTTCATAATAGATTAATGCAACATAATCAAGTCAACCATATGAATTCATAGACTCATCAATAAGTTACCCAAAGTATTCCTTATCCTCATCTATCATATCCATCTTTCTCCATGTAGATATCTCAATTCTTCATCTTTTCTCTCCTCTTTACAGATGTTTAGATGTTTGCAACTATCATGATAAGTATTGTCAAAACTAGTTGACATCAATGAAAACAAAATGACTGATTTAATTATCTTACATATCATTTCAATACTCAGTGATCTTTAATCACTCATTTTCAAGTCATTTAGGTATTCAATTAGTTGCAGTTCATCATCTATGGCATATGCGCCAACCTCAATGACTCGATCATTATATTTTTCTTTGCAATAATTTGTACTCTCAGGCTCAACATTATCTTCATGTGTTTCAATCATTGAATTTTTTATATTTATGTAGACTTTTGTATTATGAGATGGACTTTATGGACTTCAAAACACATACCTATATCTTGTTGTGTTTTCATTACACCCCATGCTTTCTTTGTTAGTGAACTGGGAAATGACTCTATTGGTTTCTAAGCTGGACTTTATGCTTTCAAAGCAACCAATACATCTATAGGGTTTTAGGATGGGTAAGATACAAATATGGAATTCTATGATGATTGGACCAATTATAGGGACAAGACTGCCCTCTGCACTTCTAGCTGTGCAAAAGCAAGGAGGGTGCTCCTAATCTAGTAATCAACTAGCCTTATTTACACAATAACAGACTAGATTTAATAACAAAAAATAAATGCTAAGAAAATACTAAATAATGACCATTCATTCATTGATTCTCCATTACCATTAAGTGGAATACTACTTTGTAAGTCACTATACTTAAATAATCTTGACAGATTTATATCAAATTATTAGGAATACACATAGAACCTTTTAAACATTGATTCCTGTAAAAACAACTCCACTGCTGGCCAGTGCCTTATCCATTGGGCAACACCTTCACTGTAAGATTGTTATACATACACAAATATATTGAACTTTAATAAACCTACCCTCTGAAAATGCTATCACCCTGTGGTGGATTTTATCAAAGGAATCCTAGATTCATACTACTTACTTATATCATTATGTAAAACTTAAAGAATTTATGCAATGTCTAAAGATTATTTAATCTAATCCTAAATTAGAGCTGAAGAACATAAACATACACATAGAGAAAATCTATGCAATGAATTTCAACAATTCATAACTCAAAGAGAGATACACACGGGAGAGATGTGAACTTGGATTTTTTTCAAATGCTATATCAATATCATGTATACAAAATGCTTTAAAATGAAAACTGTCTAGATTTAACTTGAACCGGAAATATTGCTTTCTTACAAAAATATGCCTAATATAGTCTATAGTATCCTAGACTCAAAACTTGTAAGTAAATATGCTCAAGTGTTGGTCCCTACCAAATGATCCTGGTAATCCTTTTATAGAAACAAGGATTGCATACAAGCTTCAGATCTTTCTTACAAAAGACAAAAGGAGTTTTCCATATAAGACAAAAAAGAAAAATATAACACCTTCTTGTTACAATTTTATAAAATATTTTCAGAGATGAGCGCCAAAAATTGCAACAAGTCCAAAGGTCAGTTCAACTTCTGCCAAGTGTAGCATCCATGCTTTCTTCAACGGTTTGAGATTCCCAATATTGCTTGCTTTCTTTTAAGGAGTTGGGGCATTTCCACTTGTTGCCTCCTCTACAGATGTCTCTTCTTCTTTAGCCATTTCTGTAAGAAATTTTGCTTCCAAAGGTGCAAAAGTATCTTCACTTGGCCATTGAAAAGATAGAACTTCATCCCTCTTTGGTAGTAATTGGTCCCAACTAGTAACCAATTGGTGTATTGCATTCAACACTTTAGCAAAGTGTAACCCAACATCCTATAGCAATTCAATTATTTGTATGAAGGGAGTAATATCTTTTATACCAAAAACAATATCCATCTTAGCTGACACCCCACCATAAATTTGTTCCAACTACTCATCCTTGTCTTTTATAGTTCCATCTACTTTCACAAGACCTGGGAACACTTGAAAATTGTCCTAAAAATATCTTACACTTAAGACCTGTGCCCTTCTTTTCAAACCCTCCCTATTTACTTCAAAATCAAAAAGGTTTTTAACAACCTTATAAGTAGTTGTTAATTGAATATCCACATTATTTTGATCTTTAATCAAATCAAAGAATGACTTTACCTTATTCTCTCTAGGAACCCATCTATCCAAACTTGGGCTTACAGAAGATACCTCTTTCTTAAAAGAGATCAAAATATCAGACAATCACTAGAAGCTTTATAAACCTCTTTGGGTTTGACATTGGAAACAAAATGTAGGACTGTGTCCTTTATTTTCTTCGCATGTCTTTGTTTCTCCCTTTTCTCTATGTCATCATCACCTATAGAAGGGGGAAGAGGGGAGAGGGGGTATTCAATAATAGGGCTTGAAGAAGAAGGCCCAACAGGGGAAGATGAAATTTGTAATTGCCCTGATGCTTGAATTGGGCCCTCTTCACCCAACCTCTTCTTCAAGTCTGCAATTAATTTATCCTTCTCAAACATTCCTTGCTTTAATTCCCCATAAGCCTTTAGTATTATTTCAAACCTTATTGTGAGCTCCTCCTTTTCTTTGTCTTCCTTTTCTGCTATCCTTACTATGATCTGGGTTGTTGCTACTACCATACCTAATGCTTCAACCATAGAAGTCTCAATGACCCTTTTAACTATAAGGATGCCAATGAGATCACCCACAGTAATCTGCTTTCCTTTGTTCCTTCCATTCTTTTTTAAAGACCACATGACCAAGGCTTGATGGTCATTACTAACAGAAACTCCCTTAATGGCATGCTCTACCTCCTCCTTTGTCTACTGCATAGGTGTGGTCTTCTTCTTGACTGCATCAAGGACCACTGCATCAGCTATATCCCATTCTAGGAGGACAAGCACCCCTGAGTTTCTCACTAGCTCTCTCCCCTATTTTGGAGTAATTTTCTCAAATCTTTTTGTCATCCATTTTCTTACCTCATCCTTTATGATTTTGAGGTCCTTGTCTAGATTTTCCTCATGTATTTTCTCAAATTTTTCCTCATACTGACTAATGTTTAATTTCCATAAAAATTGCATAAAAGCCCTAGCCTTTACAAAGGCATCGTCAGCCAAAAAATCATCACATGCCTATTTTATTATTGGGTCTAGCTCCTTCCCTGCCAACTATTCAAATATTAAGTCTAGCATAGGCTCTTTTGGTGGCTCTTGCACCCCTTCATTTATCTCTTCATAGATCATAAAAATATGACCTAGAGCTCTCATCTATTGTGCCTACTCTATGATCTCTTGATAATCCATGATATTCAAAGATGATTAGGAAGGATAATAAATTTCCTCAACATGATGAGGTCTCTCTTCTAATTTTTATCTTTTGGCAGGGAGTGGGGAACTAGGGACATTCTTAGCAGGTTGATCCTGAGGTGAATCTATAATTTCCATAACCTCCTTATGTTTCTCCTCCTATTGTGATGTGGAAGGAATATCCTCCTTCATCTTTTTTTATTTCTTCTTATCAAGCTCTACCACTATCACACTATAACCAGTCCTCTTTTGTACCATGTATTTTCCCAGGGGAAAAACCTTTGTAAATGCAGGCTTGCTCAATAATGGTTGAGCCTTCTCTAGGTTTTCATTCATGGCTTTCTCCTTCTTTTCATATATGGTTTGATAGATCTCCTTAAAATTTTCCATGAGAGTATCTATCTTCTTTCCCATAGGATTGATAGTTTTTAGGGGATCATATCCTAGATCAAATTGTTGAACAAAGTTGAAGGTCTTCTTATATACCAACCATTTTTATTTTCTTACTTCCTGATCCTATATTTTTGGGATATTTCTGATCATGTCCTTAGGGAAATGGAAAATTTGATCTATTGATGAGCATCTGACCCTTTTTTTAAACATTTCCTTGTAGAACCCTTGTGGGTTTATTGTCCAAGCAATTGAAGTAGCCATACTGTATGGTTCCAAGAATTTATCCATATGGAGCAATCCACCCTTTGTAATTATGAACTAGTGGGAAATTGTAATTTTTGGTAACAGAGTTCCTTTACCTTTACCTATAGGAGTATTCTTTTCAATTTCTCCCAGTTGTTTGATGAATTCTGCAACACCAATCTTGAGAGGGACTTGATATGGCAATATGAAAGGAGTCCCCCTAAAACCATACAATCTAATAACAATAGAAACAAGGTAAATAATGACATCCCCCCAATTATGTACAATCTTTAGGTCTTTGGCAAATTGTTTTGGCCTAACAAGTTCGACCAAGGCATTTGGGATTCTTGGATTTTCATGGACAAACAATAGCCTTATTCTAGCTACAAAGTATTTATCAAAATTTATGATACTACTATCCTTCTTGTCCCATGTCATGCTAAGGTTCCACAATTGGATAGGCATGTCCTCACCATTCCTCTATTTCAATAGATCCATCTCCTTCTCAAAATAACTAGCACCTTTAAACAAGAACATGTACATCATGAGGGAGTACCAATAGAAAAGCTTAGCAACTTTATTCTTTTGGAGTCCTATTAATCCATTATGAATCAAGTCAGCAATGAAAGGGGCATAGTCAAATGTAACTGACAGGTGTGGATGTAAACTTTGGACCATCATATAGATCAAATGTATTCACATTCTCTCTTCAACATCTTCCCCAAAGATTTGACATAGTGACCAATATGCACCTCTTGCTCTCATGTTAAAATAATCTATTTTGAAGGGCTCCTATGTACTTGGTCCTATAACAACCATTTTTCCAACCTTATCACAAAATTCCTTCACAGGACCATTTATGAGATAATTCTTTTGTGCATCATACACTCACCTCAACTCCTCAAAATTAATTTGTTCTAGGTCATTGG
This sequence comes from Chamaecyparis obtusa, assembly GCA_027943335.1. Lineage (NCBI taxonomy): Eukaryota > Viridiplantae > Streptophyta > Pinopsida > Cupressales > Cupressaceae > Chamaecyparis > Chamaecyparis obtusa. The sequence goes on from BSBK01001922.1 coordinate 2,752,789, forward strand.
AGGGTTCACTTAGCTTGAAAACCATCCTGATTTCTTCAGCAGAGATTTTCATTAACTATTTTCCTCTAGCATCCCTCACTTCCTTAGTGATTGGGTTGTAATTTTTAGAAACTTGAAACATTAGATCTGCATCTAGGAAAACATCGGGCACCACAAGCTTTCCTAGGTCAAACTGCCATATATTACTAGTACAAGCAGGGGCATTTCTTTGGCTAAACCCTACTGTGAACAATGTTAGACCAGTGACATAAAAAATGCCACTCACATTGAGTGTAACAATCTTGGCATCCCTAATATAATTACCTGTGTCGTATAAGCCATCCTCTACTCTTACCCTAGGTTCCTTGGGTGTTAATTGCTTGACCTTTATCAAATCAGTTGTTGAGCTAGGTAAGAGCTATAATAAATCCTCATGCAGACTCCTCTTACTACAATTATTCTCACTAGATAATTCCTTCCTAGGTGGCATCTTTAGGGTTTGATAATTTCTTACAATTTATGTGTAAAAGAAAAAACAACAAAATTATAATGCAACTTAAGAAGAAAAGATTTCACAGAGATATCAACCAACCTTTTTTCAGAACTTTCTCGGGAAATGTCAACTGGTCTCTGCAAATCTTCTTGTGTTGCTAAGAATGCATAAATCTTTGATATATGTGTAATCAAAACCAGTCCTTTCAGCAGTTTACTTCACACGATCTCACCATTACTCTTCTAAGAAATCAAACTATTATGGCTCAATGGGAAAATTGAATTTTGCACCAACTGTGCTTCAAGTTTGAATTTGGGTCATTGATCTTCTTTAAAAGATAATCTAATGGTTATCACATGATCGCAAGGCTTGAAAGAAATTTATGTGAACATGTGACAACTGTTCAATCAATATGCATCGACGGTAATCCTTAAATTACATCATCTAGGACCCACTTTTTCTTTAGATTCTACTCCGCTGTTAGATCCTCCATCAGACAATCACCATTATTTTCCCTTTTTTATTAGACATAAAATAAGGTACCATGGCCATGATATTAAATCGACAACTATCACATGATCGCATCGCTTGAAAAGATTCCATGCGAACAAGCAACAACTGTCAAATCTTCCCTTCACCATTGATACCTTAAGTTATCGGCCCCACTTTGTTTCGACCAATCAGGAAAATCCACGTTGCAATATCTGATAAGCGGACATGGAAAATTGTCTTACTAAGTACCAGTGCTACTGACATTTTCCACATTAGCAAATACCTTTGAACAACCAACAACGGCCATGTGTGTACACCTGGCAGCGATCCCACTTCTTTCTTACGCTTGAGAATAAAGTAAAACCAATGGCTATCACATGATCGCATGGCTTGAAAAGATTCCATGCGAACATGCGACTATCATTAGATCTTTTGTAGATTATCAATCCTGAGATCCTCTTGAAATTGGGCCCTTTTTGTTTAACAGATGAAAAAATGCCACATCACAATATCTGACAAGCGGACATACAAAATTTTCTTGCTGAGTGGTTGCCTTGTTGACAATTTCCATGTCAAAAAATATTATAGCCAATCAGAAATGCACATATGTAAACACCTGGCAATGGACCCACCTTCTAAAAGTGCTTTAGAATAAGGTAAAATTGATGGTTGTTGCTTGATCACATGGATTAAAAAGATTCCATGTGAACAAGCAACAACCGTTAGATCTAAAACCCATATTCAAAGCAGAATATAGTGTCAAAACATTAGGAAATAAAGTGCTTAGGACTTAGGAGTATTTAAAAACATCATTGGGCTGACTTAGGAAAAATTAAAAGGGGCCGAGCCTAGGCAATATAAAGTGTTACTAACATGACCCCGCTTGGTGATTTTTTTAAAAACACATGCATTTAAGGAGCTTAAGTGACCTAATAAAAAGTAGTGCTTGGATAGATTATAAAAAGAGCGACCTAGGGTTTTAATGAAGACAAGTGTATTTAGGGTTTCTTAGGCCTGGTTTTTCAATTAGCGCTTGCTACATTTAAGATAAATCTTTAAGAATTTTAGCAAAGTTTTATGGGTTTTTTGGCGATGAAAATTATCAACCTTAGGACAATACACAAATGCTTCAAATTTGTAAGGAAAATGCAAGATTTTACATTGTTGAAAATTGAAGTGCCAACAGTGGCTCTGTCTAGGGATGTATGCCTCTTGCAGGCATGACAAGAATATAGAATCTCTAGGATAAGTAGACCATCTACTAAAACAAAATAGCTAACCTACTCACACAACCTGAAATAAACACACAACTGGAAGGGTAAACTAATTATTGTTCATGGATAATGAGAGTACCTTAAGAAAAATGCAACTTGAGGAATTGTCCATGAACTAGCAATTCCATTTTGTTCCCAATCAGGTCCTTCAGGATATATGAATCAGGTCCCCATTCTTCATTGATTAGATATGGTCCCAACCAAATAGGATCAAACTTACTATGTTTGCCCTTGTCTTCAAGCCTAGCATTCCACATTAGGACCAAATCATTAGCTTTAAAGTTCCTAACTATGGTTTTCTTGTCATATAAATTTTTATATTTCAGCTGAGATTTCAAATTTATATTATATTCCTCCCTCCTTGATTCATCCAATTGTATCAAATCTTGTAATCTGATCTTCATTTCATCATCTTGATCATCATCATATAACTGAATGAACTTGTACATCTATAGTAAGTTATTTTGTGGTAACTTGGCATGAATTCCATATACCAAATCAAAAGGAGCACATCCAATGGCCTTCCTAATTTTTACTCTATTAGCCCACAGAGCTAGTTGTAGTTTGGAATCCCATGCCTTCTTGTTTGTATCTAGTACACTTTTCAAAATTTTAATCAAGCTTTTGTTGCTTGATTCAACCTGACCATTACCCTGAGGATGATAGGGAGAAACATATGAAATCTTGATCCCATATTGCAAACAAAAACTAACAAATTCTTCAAATCTGAAACACATAACATTTTTTACAATCATAACCTCAGGGCATCCAAACCTTGTCAATAGATTTTGCATCAAGAAATCAGTAACCACCTTACTAGTGGCTCTTTTAGTGGGAATTGCTTCCACCCATTTTGTAAAGTAATCAGTAGCAACCAGGATCCATGAGTGCCCTCCACTAGAATTATTTGGAATTTCTCCTATGAAGTCCATGCCCCATTTCTGAAAATGGGCTTCAACTGTTATTGGGCTTAGAGGCAAATTTCCATTGAATTTTAGTTTCCCTGAAAACCGCTGGCAAGCATCACACTTCCTGACAAAAGAATGTGCATCTTTGAAAATACTAGGCCACCAAAATCTAGACCTCATTATTTTATGTGCAGTAGTCTTGGCCATGTAATGGCCACCACACACACCTTCATGCACTGCTTGCAACAAACTTTCATCTTTGTGAGGGTCAACACACTTCAGCATGACACCTTCATTACTTCTCCAGCATAGTTCACCTTTAATAATCACATACTTCAAAGCATGTAATTTCACAATTCTCCTTTTGCGGTCATCCATGTTAGAGGAAAGTAACAATTTTTTAAAATATCCAATAATATCCTTATACCATTCACAACAATCCAAGTCACAAATGAAAGGCCTCTATTCTTCTTCAAGAACATTGATGTGGTTAGCATCTAGATTGCTTTGAGCCATAAGTTTTTCTAACCCTAGTCCCCTTACTAGCTTTATGATCTGGATATCAATTTTAAACTCTTGTATTTTATTTATCCATCTACACCTTCTCCTTGAAAATTCTTGCTGAACCAATATGTCTTTTATAGCAGCATTGGGCACATATGCAACTACAATTGCCCCAACCAAATAGCATCTGAAGTTCTTTATATCCTTGACTAGAGCATAGGTTTTTTTTTCATTTATATCATATTTCAACTCAGCCACATGCAAGGATTTTCTAAAAAAAGATATGGGTTGTTCAAAACCCTCTGAATTCTTTTGTAACGAGACTGCAACAATAGTATGATATGAAGCAAAGAAGAAAATCTAAATGGGCTTGCTGAAATTTGGTGATCTTAATACAAGGGTACTTTTAATGGCCAGCTTGATGCCAGACAAGGCTTTCTTGGCCTCCTCACTCCACTCAAATTTTGCATTCTTCTTGAGCATTTTGGAGATAGGGACACTAATTTCAGCAAAGTTTATGACAAACCTTCTGACAAAATTTATCTAACCAAAGAAAGATTGGATACCTTTAACATTCTTTGGTAATGGTACCTTGTTAATTGTTGCCACCCTTTCAGGATCAATCTTGACTCCTTCCTTGGATACAATGTGCCCCAAAAGTTTACCCTTAGTCATCCCAAAAGCACACTTCCTCGGGTTAAGGGAAACCCCATACTCTAGAGCTCTTACAAAAAAAATTCTAAGTGGCCAAAATGTTGATCTTTCTTCTCTGAATAAGTTATCAAGTCATGTTGATAAACAACAAGAAATTTGTTTATAAAATCTACAAATGCTACATCCATGGCTCTTTGAAAGGTAGCCCCAACATTGGTTAAACCAAAAGGTATCCTAACATATACATAAGTGCCCCATGGAGTAGTGAATGCAGTTTTGAACTGCTCTATTTCCTTGACAACTACCTAATTGTAACCAAAAAATCTATCCATCATAGCCATTAATTCAGACCCAGTAACTCTCTGCAACATGGCTTCCATGTTTGGCAGACCATAGTTATCCTTTAAGGAATTTATATTCAAATTTCTAAAGTCTACACAGAGTTTGATGTCTCCATTCTTCTTTCTCACTAGGACAAGGTTAGAGATCTATGTTGAATGTCTAATTGGCTGGATAATGCCTGCATCACTCATCTTTTTTAATCCATCCTGCATCTTGGGTGCCAAAGTAGGGTTGAAAAGTTTGAGCTTTTGTTTGAAAGGCTTGGTGTTTTTCGTCGAGGGGATTTCATGTTGAAATAGATCTTCTCTATATGCCTTTAGGTCATCATAAGACCAAGAAAAGACATGCATATATTTTCTGAGAAGGTTTATCAGTGATTTTCTAATTTTAGGAGTTAAACTTCCCCCAAGTATACATTCTTTGGGGCTTCCCCTGTCCCTAGGTTTATTTATTCTACACCTTTTGGCTTACTCAAAGGCTTTTTTGAAAAGAACTATCATGATTATCAAATGCTCTTTCTAACACTACCAAACCCTTTGGGACCGTATTAGTTTTGAGCTATAAGAACTCTTTGCCAAGGATGGTATCCTGATTATCTAAAGTTTTAACACATTCTTCAAAATTTATTTCTTTGTCACCAAAATTTTCATCAAAATGCAAGAATCTTAGAATGTCCAAGTCATCATCAAAAACCTGCCAGTTTTCAAAATTGTTTGGTATGGATGGCCTAGTCTAAACCTCAACCTTAGATATCCCTACAAAAGTGATATCTTCTGGCCTCAAAGAAATATTAGCCAGTAAGTGGGCCATCCTATTATGGCTTCTATCCATCTAATCAATATAAAAAGCATCAAATTGTTCTATCTCATCCCAAACAACATTTCTATATTGTTTTAATCTTTTATTTCTTGATGCATATTTGGATCTTTCCTGAGATACAACCAATTCTGAATCTCCAATAACTCAAAGATTTTTGATCTTATGTTTTGAGGCTAACCTTAATCCTCTCAATAGAGCCTCATATTCTACAGTGTTATTTGTACAAGTAAATAGTAGGGTAAAAGAAAACTTAAAAGTCTTTTCAACAGGGGAAATCAATAGCACACTTGCACCAGATCCCTCTTTAGAGATTGCACCATCAAAATACATGGTCTAGATGTCATTTTGACTTGTAACATTACCTTCTTCCTTAGCTAAGATAGGATGTTTATCTTCACTCTCATTTTCAATGCCCTGTACTTGAAAGGAGTTTATATCAATATCCAAGAAAAAATTCATGTTATTATCATTAGCTTCCTCCTCAATCATATGAGGGGTTCTAACTTCCCTAAATACTTTAATACTCTCACTAGGGATGTTAAATGTAGCATAAGATAAATCACATTGGATGCTACCTCCCATTGCTACACTCCATTTTCTTGATAACAGCATCCCATATTGGGGAGGTATGTCCACAACTAAAACACTCATAGTTAGTTGTTTCTCTAGATAAGAAATAAGCCTATAGGGTAGGGCTTTGATTGTTCCAATTACTGGCACTTTTCTAGAATCCATGGCTTGGAATCTTCCATGAGGAGTGTCAACTTGCAATCCTATTGATCTCATGATTTTATCAAGCATGACAGTATTTGAAGCTCCTGAATGAATCATGCAATTTTTTAACATCTTATCATTTATGACTAATGTTAAGAAGAAAGGGTCAAAAGTTCCCATAAAAGTGTTCACAACATTAGCATCTAAGTAGATCTGAGGTATTTTTGAAACAATCTCCTCTGTGTCCTTCCTTTTAATTATAATTTGACCCTTCATCTCAGTACTTACTGGTTCTTGGACATTTGTGACTTGAACACAACTTATCCATGTGAGGGCCTTCTCTTTGTGTTCACTTATCCTCATCATTTCCATCAAAGGCACTTGAATTTTGATCTAGGATAATAACTGGTTCATGTCAATAGGTGTATAATTTAGAATAGGAAAATCTAACTTGCTTTGTAGGACATCATTGTTCTCAAACAATGTTGTTGCACCCAATTTGTGTTCCCCTTTGATTTATTTTTAGGTTGGGAAATTGGAGTATTGGCCGTTGGAGTTTTGGCCTTGATCTTGAGCACATTGATTAGCTCACTTGGCTTTTTAGTACCTTTCAACTTAGATTTCTTGGCATCTTCAACAACCTTATTTTTTACGGCAAACTATTTTTTGTCTTCTTTATTTCTCTTAATAAATATAGCTGCTGGTTTACCATCTGTATTCCCAACAATTCTATTTTTAAGGACATAATTACTTATGGCCCGTGTCACCATATCAGTAATGATCTAGGCTATTTCTTCATTATATGGTCTCCTCAATACAATAGATTCCTCAACCCTCTTGGAGTTTCTATTTATGTCATTGACTTCCCCTCTTCCTCATCATAAAAGATCTATTGATGGTAGGTCTCTCCTCTGCTCTAAGAGTTATTTACATCCCAATTTTCACTCTCCTCATCAGAGTCAACTTCTTCAAATGTCCTAGCAGAAGTAATTCCACAGCCTTTGTCACAATATGATTCATCTTCACCTCACCCTATTCTTCATTTTCAAGTACACTTTGAGAAATTAAACAATAATCAGGGTCATGTGGGGACTAGCATGCTATGCACCATAGAACCTCATTAGTCATGTTGACCAAATGTTTTTGTAAAGGATTAGGGGTCTTATCATTTGGCTTTGAGTCCTTCCTTTCTGGCACAGTAGGCTTCCCTTCATTCCACTGTGTATGGTATGGAATGTTTTACAGCCTAGGTTGCCTATTGAAATTATTCAGAGGAGGCCTATCATTTCCTTGAAACTTATTTTGATTGTCACTTGGCTTTAGATCCTTCAAGGCATTCAATATTTGCTTGAGATTATCATCCTCCCTAGGCTTTATATTGGAAGATTTTTCTTCTTCTTTCTTTCCAAACCTAGAGGGTTTAAGGTCTTCTCTCCTCCCTAGTTTTCCAGAAACTCTTCTATTTCTTTCAATACTTACAACAAATCTTTGATCTTCCCTAATAGTCCTAGGGTATTTGTCTCTGATTAAGTATCCCATTTCAACATCAAAAGCATTCAAATATGTTTCCAAGTACACCTTCTCATCTAATCTCATTAATTGGAAGAGTTTCTGCATTGCCTTTTGAAATCTAACATTGAATTCTAGGACCTCCTCATTTTTATTTTTCTTTTTATTGTTTAATTCATTCAACATGAAACCCTCATTAGTCTTATCACTATACTGATCTTTAAAAAAATTAATAAAATCATCCCAAGAACCAATACAATCATAAGGAAGCCCCCTAAACCAGTCCCTTGCATCTTTAGTCAAAGACTGAACAAATAATTTCATGATTACATCTTCATATTCTATTTCATAATCATTAATCATATCAATGAATTTCTTTAGATGCTCTTCATGGGTAACAACATTGTTACTAGTGAATTTAGGTAACTTTTCTCTAATCTTTGTAGGAATGAAATTAGGACAACCAACAATGTTGTTAAAAAGAAGTTGTTTGTACCTTTCAACATGAACAAGTCCCCTTTGTAGTGACCCATTAATTTGAGAAGTAGAAGCCTTGTTATTTTCTACATTAGCAACATTTGCAAAAGTCCCCAGTGTGATAGTGGTAGCCTGAGTAGCTGAAACCCCAATGTTAGCATTGGATGTTATCACAGGGCTAGTTATATTTGAAGGGCCAGAAGTTTGTCTAAGAAAATAAACTTTCTTTTTCATTTCTAAAGTGGTGGCCTCAATTTATTCTTTCTCTAGTTCCTTGGCTATAATCTCATTCTCCCTTTTAGCTCTCTCTACATCATTATCCAATTTGGAAAATTGATCTAAAGGGGTTTTCTCACTAATAGGTTCATTTATTTGGATCCCTGCTGAGACCTATTTTCCTTTATCCTTAGGTCTCCTAACCTTGGTAGTGAGCTCAATAATAGGTTTTTCATCAACCTTATTAGGGGCTCTAACAACATTTATAGCTTCCAAGGTTAACTGTTTCCTTCTAAGCTAATCAACCCTAATTTGAGCTTGCCTGATCTCAGTTTATTTTTCCATTTCCCTCTCCTTTCTAATAGAAATCTGTTCTTGAATCCTTTTCTCTAGATTGTAGACCTCTTCAAAAATGTCCTCAAAAACTAGGAGAGTGGTGTCAGATCCTAAATTTTCAAATCGATAACCTTGTTGTTGACCACTTGGATTTTGAGGGCTTCCAGAAGGAGAAGGCCCCCAGGTTGGGGGATCATTCCTTCCTTCTAAAACCCTACTCTTACTTCTTGACTTTCTATTTTTCCCTTGAGGTTCTATATCTGGGAACATTTTCATCCCAAGGTGTACCTCATCATTCTCTTTAGAATGATGAGAATAAAAATCATCATAGGCACCTAAACCTAGATCTACAGCCTCCTCATATTCAGAGGCATTTTCTTCTTGGTTATGGTTGAGTAGACCAATCTCATCTTCATTTTTCTTCTATCTCCATACCTGAGACATATCTCTATTATTTTGATTCCTTCTAGGCTGACGGGCCCTAGAAGTACTTGGAAGTTCACCCTCTAACCTTTCTTCTGGATGATCTTTCCTCCAAGCCCTAGTATTTCTTTGACTCATGCTTGAAAGTATGTGAAGTAATCTTATATTTTTATTTTCTTTTCTTTTACTCAACACTACTATAGAGATCTCAGAGTTTCCACCAACACAAGTTAGGAATTATTTTCACACACTTAGTAATTCAGAGTATTCAATACTTGGAAAGAAATCAAAGAAAGAGTTTACAACAAATAAATGCAAAGCCTGATTAGATTTTCAAGATTATATAGAAATCCAAAGCTTGCAAATAACTCTCTATTTTTCAATGATACTTACTAGTTCTAACAAATAAGAAGGCCAAGAGTTTAGCTCAACTTGCACCTATGTTATTTGATATCAAATTTACAACACCAAAGATCTTAAATTCAGATTTATCATAATTATTTCATCTCTAATCCCCAACAGAGTCGCTATTTTGTTGGTTCCTAAACTAGACTTTATGCTTTCAAAGCAACCAATACATCTATAGGGTTTTAGGACGGGTTAGATCCAAATATGGAATTCTATGATGAATGGACCAACTGTAGGGACAAGACTACCCTCTGCACTTCTCGCTCTCCAAAACCAAGGAGGGTGCTCCTAATCCAGTAATCAACTAGCCTTATTTCAACAATAACAGACTAGATTCAATAACAATAGATAAATGATAAGAAAATACTAAATGATGACCATTCATTCATTTATTCTCCATTACCATTAGGTGGAATACTACTTTGTGAGCCACTATACTTAAAGAATCTCGACAGATTTATATCAAAATATTAGGAATACACATAGAACCTTTTAAACACTGATTCCTATAAAAAAAACTCCACTGCTAGCCAATACCTTATCCATTGGGAAACACCTTCACTGCAAGATTGTTATACATACACAAATATATTGAACTTTAATAGCCCTTCCCTCTAAAAATGCTATCACCCTGTGGTGGATTTTATCAAAGGAATCCTAGATTCATACTGCTTACTTATATCCTTATGTAAAACTTAAAGAATTTATGCCATGTCTAAAGCTTATTTAATCTAATCCTAAATCAGAGCTGAAGAACATAAACATACACATAGAGAAAATCTATGCAATGAATTTCAACAATTCATAACTCAAAGAGAGAAACACATAAGAGAGATGTGAACTTTGGATTTTATTCAAATGCTATATCAATATCATGTATACAAAATGCTTTAAAATGCAAACTTTCTAGATTTAACTTGAACCAGTAATATTGCTTTAATACAAAAATATGCCTAATACAGTATATAGTATCCTAGACTCAAAACTTGTTAGTAAATATGCTCAAGTTTTGATCCCTACCAAATGATCTTGGTAATCCTTTTATAGAAACAAGGATTACATACAAGCTTCAGATCTTTCTTACAAAAGACAAAAGGAGTTTGCCATATAAGACAAAAAAGGAAAATATAACACCTTCTTGTTACAACTTTACAAAATATTTGTAGAGATGAGCACCAAAAATTGTAGCAAGTCCCAAGGTCAGTTCAACTTCTGCCAAGTGTAGCATCTGTGCTTTCTTCAATAGTTTGAGATTCCCAATATTGCTTGCTTTCTTTTAAGGAGTAGGGGCATTGCCATTTGTTGCCTCCTATGTGGATGTCTCTTCTTCTTTAGCACTTTCTATAAGAAATGTTGCTTCATGAGATGCAAAAGTATCTTCACTTGGCCATTAAAAAGCCAAAACTTCATCCCTCTTTGGTAGTAATTGGTCCCAACTAGTAACCAATTGGTGTACTTCATTCAACACTTTAGAAAATTGGAACCTAACATCGTGTAGCAATTCAATTATTTGTATGAAGGGAGTATTATCTTTTGTACCCAAAACAATATCCATCTTAGCCGACACCTATAGAAGGGGGAAGAGGGGAGAGGGGGTATTCAATAATAGGGATTGAAGAAGAAGGCCCGATAGGGGAAGAAGAAATTTGCAATTTTCCTGATGCTTGAATTGGGCCCTCTTCACCCAACCTCTTCTTCAAGTCTGCAATTAATTTATCCTTCTCAAACATTCCTTGCTTTAATTCTCCATAAGCCTTTAGTATTGTTTCAAACCTTATTGTGAGATCCTCCTTTTCTTTGGCTTCCTTTTTTCCTACCCTTTCTATGAGCTAGGTTGTTGCTACTACCATACTTGATGCTTCAACCATAGAAGTGTCAGTGACCCTTTTAACTATAAGGCTACTAGTGAGATCACCCCCAATAATCTTCTTTCCTTTGTTCCTTCCATTCATTTTTAAAGACCACATGACCAAGGCTTGATGGTCATTACTGACTGAAACTCCCTTAATGGCATGTTATGCCTCCTCCTTGGTCTTGTGCATAGGTTTGGTCTACTTCTTGACTACATCAAGGATGACTGCATCAGCTATATCCCATTCTAGGAGGATAAGCACCCTTGAGTTTCTCACTAGCTCTCTCCCCTTTTCTAGAGTAATTTTCTCAAATCTTTCAATCATCTTTTCTTACCTCATCCTCTATGATCTTGAGGTCCTTGTCTGGATTTTCCTCATGTCTTTTCTCACATGTTTCCTCATACTGATTCATGTTTAATTTCCATAAAAACTACATAAAATCCCTAGCCTTTACAAAGGCATCATCAACCAAAAACTCATCACATTCTGATTTTATTATTGGGTCCAGCTCCTTCCCTACGAACTGTTCAACCATTACGTCCATCTTAGGCTCTTTTGGTGGCTCTGGCACCCCTTCATTTATCTCTTCATAGGTGATAAAAATCTGACCTAGAGCTCCCATCTATTGTGCCTGCTCTATGACCTCTTGATCATCCATGATATTCAAAGGTGATTGAGAAGGAGAATAAATTTCCTCAACATGTTGAGGTCTCTCTTATAATTTTTGTCATTTGGCAGGGGGTGGGGAATTAGGGACATTCTTAGCAGGTTGATCCTAAGGTGAATCTAGAATTTCCATAACCTCCTTGTGTTTCTCCTCCTGCTGTGATGTGGAAGGGATATCCTCCTTCATCTTTGCTTGTTTTTGCTTATCAAGCTCCGACACTATCACACTATAACCAGTCCTCTTTTGTACCATGTATTTTCCTAGGGGCAAAACCTTTGTAAATGCAAGCTTTCTCAATAATGGTTGAGCCTTCTCTAGGTTCTCATTCATGGCTTTCTCCTTCTTTTCATTTATGGTTTAATAGATCTCCTTAACATTTTCCAGGAGACTATCTATCTTCTTTCCCATAGGATTGATACTTTTTAGGGGATCATATCCTGGATCAAATTGTTGAACAAAGTTCAAGGTCTTCTTATACACCAACCATTTTTATTTTCTTACTTCCTGATCCTGTATTTTTGGGACATTTTTTATGATGTCCTTAGGGAAATGGAAAATGTGATTTATTGATGAGCATCTGACCCTTTTCTTAAACATTTCATTGTAGAACCCCTCTAGGTTTGTTGTTTGAGCAACTGAAGTAGCCATATGATATGGTTCCAAGAATTTATGCATATAGAGCCATCCACCCTTTGTAATTATGAGCTAGTGAGCAATTGTAATATTTGGGAATGGAGTTCCTCTACCTTTACCTATAAGAGTATTCTTTTCAATTTCTCCGAGTTGTCTGATGAATTCTGCAACACCAATCTTGAGAGGGACTTGATATGGAAATATGAAATGAGTCCCCCTAAAACAATACAATCTAATAACAATAGAAATAGGGTAAATGATGACATCCCCCCAATTATGTACAGTCTTTAGGTCTTTGGAAAACTATTTTGGCCTAACAAGTTTGGCCAAGGCATTTGGGATTCTTGGCTTTTCATGGACAAACAATAGCCTTAGTCTAGCTGCAAAGTATTTATCAAAATTTATGAAACTATTGTCCTTCTTGTCCCATGCCATGCTAAGGTTCCACAATTTGACAGGCATGTCCTCACCATTCCTTTGCTTCAATAGATCTATCTCCTTCTCAAAATAACTAGCACCTTTAAACAAGAACATGTACATCATGGGGGAGTACCAGCAAAAAGGCTTATCAACTTTGTTCTTCTGGATTCCTATTAATCCATTATGAATCAAGTCACCAATGAAAGGAGCATAGTAAAATGTAACTAATAGGTGTGGATGTAAAATTTGGACCATCATATACATCAAATGTATTGGCATTCTCTCTTCAACATTTTCCCCAAAGATCTGACATAGTGACCAATATGCACCTCTTTCTCTCATGTTAAAATAATCTATTTTGAAGGGCTCCTATGTACTTGGTCCTATAACAACCATTTGTCCAACCTTATCACAAAATTCCTTCATAGGACCAGTTATGAGATAATTCTTTTGTGCATCATACACTCGCCTCAACTCCTCAAAATTAATTTGTTCTAGGTCATTGGAGGGTTCACTTAGCTTGAAAATCATCCTGATTTCTTCAGCGGAGATTTTCATTAACAGTTGTCCTCTAGCATCACTCACTTCCTTAGTGATTGGGTCATAATTTTTAGCAACTTGAAACATTAGATCTACATCTAGGAAAAGACTGGGCACCATAAGCTTTCCTAGGCCAAACTGTCATATATTACTGGTGGGAGTAGGGGCATTTCTTTGGCTAAACCCTACTATGAATAATGTTAGACCGGTGACATCAGAAATGCCACTCACATTCAGTGTGCCAATCTTAGCATCCCTAATATAATTACCCATGTCATATAAGTGATTTGATTTATGAAACTAGATTACAATACTTGGTGTGATACCTGCAGTATTGTAGAATTCAATATGAAAATTGAGAACCAGATTGCAAACCAAAAACTAATCCATTCTATTTGAATATTTGAGTTTATACAAGTCTGATGGATCCCAAGGGACATCAAAATCCCTTGGAAATGAAATGAAGATCCATCATAATATTTATTACAAATAAACTATTCAAACTATAAAAAATTATCAAAAAACTATATATAAAAATTAGGTCTACTTGGAGAAGGCATAACTTTCTAGTCCTAGCTCTGATTTGCAAACCGTTTGATGCACCAAAGACCCTCAAAAATACAGTTTACTAAAACATAGTAAAATTTGAAAAATTAGATTTTAGTTTTTTCCCAATTTAATCCTGAGCATTCCTCCCCCCTTGGGAGGAAATGGGCCCCATTGCACTAATCTACTGCAACAGATGAGGAAATTGTTCTTCAATTTGTTCCTTAGTAAACCACTTGCCTTAGTGAGAATACTGGCCAGCTTGAACCAGACGATATAGAGGAATATTCTGATTTCTCAAAGTCTTTAAAATGACTTTAGTAACATGGTCACATTGGACTAGAACAGTAGTAGATGGATTTAACTCTATAGCTTGAATGTATTCAATAGCAAGGGAAATATCCAAAGAAGGAGGAAAATACGGTCTCAACAATTCTACATTGAAAACTAGATGCAGTCCCAAAAATGATGGCAATTTAAGTTCAAAAGAATTCTCACAAACTTGTTTCACAATAGTATATGGACCATAATGAAGAGGATGAAGCTTCCTATTTGGTCCGTGGAGGCACTCTTTCTGAAGATGTAACCATACCTTGTCACCAATCTGAAACTTATGAGGAGTTCTATGTTTATCATGCCTTTCCTTATACTTTTGATTACTTTGCTCCAAGATCTCATGAACTTGTTGTTGGAGGTGTCTAATGTTATCAATGAATTTTTTTTCTTTATCTACCTCCTTGTCACCATTCAATGGACTATTAGATTGTAGATATGGTATTGCTACATCCATAAGTGCCAATGGTTGGTACCCAAGAGAAACCTCAAATGGGTTGTGCCATGTAGTACTAAGGAGTGCACAGTTGTAGTTGTGTTGCACATATGGTAAGCTTTCATCCCATGTACAAGGATGTTTGGAATGATACATCCATAAAATATGAATAATCATTTGATTCACCACTTCTATCTGCCCATCTGTTTGGGGAATATGGATTGCTATGGACTTTGTCAACTTGGTGTCCATTTTAGCCCATAGTGCAGACCAAAATTTGTTGATGAACCTGCTATCCCTATCAGAAATAATGGTTTTTGGCAAACCAAAATGAACCCAAACATGTTCAAAAAATAGCTTGGTGGTATCTTCTACAGAAATCATCTTTTTACATGCCACCATTATAGCCATTTTAGAAAACCTATCTACCACAACATATACACAATCATGCCCATGCCTGGTAGTTGGAAGTCCAGTCATAAAATCCATTGAAACAAATTTCTATGGCTTATTAGGAATAGGTAATGGTAAGTATAGACCCAACTTATGGTTTTTTGGCTTTGCCATTGCACAGGCTGCACAAGCTTATATATGTGAAATGATACCCTACTTCATTTTTGGCCAATAGAAATACTTTTGAAGGATAGTAGTAGTCTTACCAATACCAAAATGTCCTACAACATGACTGTAGTGAGCTTCCCATATCATTTTCTTTCATCCCTTGGTGGGTACACATATGTGACCGTTATGGAAAAGCAACCCATCCTGCACGTGAAAATCAGGGACAAACTTTCCTTCTACCAAATTACCATAGATGTTAGCAAAATTAGGGTCAATACCATATAGTTGTTCCCAAGTTGATGATTGATGACCACATGAATCTAACACTATTGTCAAACCTACAATTGGAGACCTACTCAAAAAATCTGCCACCTTGTTACTGCTTCCTTTTTGATGATGAATGTTGAGGTGAAATTGGTGTAGATAGGCTAACTACCATTGATGTAAGTCATTCTGTAGCTTCCCTTGTGTTTGTAAGAATCAAATTGGTTTATGTTCTATATGTATAATAGTTTCCTTTCCCAGTATATAGTGTTTCTATTGTTTGTAGGCCTGAACAATGGCATACAACTCCTTATCATAGGTGGGGTACCTACATACTGTATCAAAAAATTTTTCACTATGATAGGCAATAGGATGCCCATGTTGCATGAGTACCGCACCAAGAGCATAATCGGATGCATCTGTTTCTATCTCAAATGCTTGGTGTAGATCTAGAAGGACCAATACTAGTGCTAAACATAGTCTTTTCTTTAACTCCTCAAATGCTTGTTGCTTTGCCTCTGTCCACTAAAATTTTTCTTGTGCTCCACCCGTTAGTGATTGATTAAGAGGCCATGATATGTGTGAGAAACCAAACACAAATCTATGATAGAAGTTGGCTAAGCCCAAGAAGCTGCGAAGCTCTGTAAAATTTTTAGGGGATGGCCAATCTCAGATTATTTGAATCTTTGCTAAATCAACATGAACACCCTTAGTATCATTCCCTAAGTATTGAATACTTTGCATACCAAAATAACACTTCTCAATGTTGGCATAAAGTTTGTGTTTTTGCAGAGTTGAAAGAACTTGTTCAACATGCTGCAAATGCTCAGACCAAGTTCTGCTAAAGATGAGTATGTCATCCAAATAAACAACCACAAAAGAATCAATGAATGGTCTAAGCACATCATTCATCAATCTCATAAATGTTGCTCAGGCATTTTTTAGGCCAAAAGGCATGACCAACCATTCAAACAAACCTTCCTTAGATTTAAATGTAGTCTTCCACACATCTACTGGATCAATTGGTACTTGGTGGTATCTAAACTTCAAGTCAATTTTTGTAAAAAAATTAGCCCCCCTAAGTTGGTCCAGCAAATCATCAATTCGAGGGATTGGATATCTATTTTTAACAAAGATTTTGTTTAATTCTCTATAATCAATATAAAGCCTCCATGTCCCATCTTTCTTTTTAGCAAGGACAATTGGACTTCCACAAGGTGAAGCACTTGGATGAATGTGTCCTTTCTGAATCAACTCCTAAATTTGTCTCTTAATCTCATCATTTTCCAAAGCTGACCTCCTATATATTGGCTCATGTGGTAGCAGTGTGCCTGGGATTAAATCAATAGAGTGCTTCACTTGATAGTGTGTTGGTACTCCCATTGGTGGTTTAAACACACTATGATATTCTTTCAAAATTGTATCCATCTGATTTTGTTGATTTTCTATTACCTTAGCATGTGTATTAAGAACAACTGACTTTGTTTGTTCAGGGTGAATCATGAGTAGAACAAAAGCTCTAGTTTGAGAAATCAAGCATTTACATTGTTTAGCACTAATTAAAGAAGCAATTTGTGTTGGACATGCCTTTGGTATTCAATACCTCTTCCCACCAAGCTTGATTGTAACACTACATGGCCTGGAATCATACACCCCATGCCTCTGATACATGTATGGCTGCCCTAGCAAGACATCACATACATCCAATGGTGCTCCATCACATATCACTTCATCCTTGAAAGGCTTGATTGAATATGGCAAATGACATTGTTGATTTACTTGAATATCGTGTCCCTCATTTACCCATCCCATAGAGTATGGTTGTGGGTGTCTTGTCACTTTTAGATTTAATCTTTTGACTGTCTCCCTAGAGATCAAATTCTTTTGACTCCCACTATCAAAAATAAAATGCAGAGGCTTTCCATCAACCCACATCTGTGAATGAAAAAGTCTCTCTTCATCTTCACAAGGCAATACTTTAGTAGTTCCAACTACGGCATATGGGTTTTCTTCTATGATGGAATCATTCTCCTCTTTCTCAGAATTATTTACTAGTGACGATTCAGGTTCAGCTTCCTCTCCTCGTATCTCTGTCATCAAATTTTTAATACTTCAAAAATCCTTTGTGTTATGGATTGGGGACTTATGCATCTCACACCACATGTCTGTGTCTATTTGTGTCTTTTTAGTAGAACACCATGTGTTCTTGGATGAATTTGAATGAGGTTCCTTGGTCACCTGTTTTCCTACAAATTTATTGCCACCTTCAACCCTTGGCTTGTTGTTTGCAAAGTAGTCCCTCTTCCCTTTCTGCTTGAATTTATCTTCAATTTTTGTAGCATATTTATAGGTAGTTTCCAATGTCTCAATATTCAGAAATTCCATCTATGTTTGAATATACCTATGAATTCCACTCTAATCTTTTATAATTTGATGCTTCTATGAATCCTCAATATCGAGTTTTGCTGAAAATAAATGGAATGTATTGGTGTAATCTTGAATAGACTGATCCCTCTTTTGTCGAAGAAGCTGCCACTCTATGTATTTTTGTTCATATACATCCTCTGGAAGGTAAGCTTCTTTTATGTATTCTAAAAATTCTCCCCATGTGGGCTTCTTATCAAGAGAAATTTCAAAACCATCTTCAGCAAATGATTCTCATTCTTTATTTGCAACTTTGGTTTGCCATGCTAATTTCACATGGGTTTCAACTTTGAGGAGAGAAAATGTTATCTTTTCTGCATTTGAGAAATTATTTACAGAAAAGTATCTATCCAACTTTGATAACCAATTATCAACAGCTTCAGAATCGACCTTTCCTTCAAAATTTGGGATGTTGAAATTGACCTGCGCTTTGAAAGGGGTATTTCCACAAAATGATGTTTCTGATTCAGAGGGTTTTTTATTCTTTAGGAGGCGTGAAAATTGACTCATCATCTCCTCTCATTTCTTATTTAAAGCTTCCTTGACCAACTTCTTAACATCATTGTCTGACATCTTCGATTGTGTGTGTCTCAAAGGTGGGTATTTTGACAAATCTCGTGTATCCAATCCTAATCTTTGGTAGGAAGACCTTGTGTAAATTGGCATAAATGAGCATTCCCTCTCTGATACCACTGATCTAATTTATGAAACCAAGTTACAATACCTGGTGTGATACCTGCAATATTGTAGAATTCAATACAAAAATTGAGAACCAGATTGCAAACCAAAAACTGATCCATTCTATTTGAATATTTGAGTTTATACAAGTCTGATGGATCCCAAGGGTCATAAAAATCCCTTGGAAATGAAATGAAGAGCCATCATAATATTTATTACAAATAAACTATTCAAACTATCAAAAATTATCAAAAAACTATATATAAAAATTAGGTCTACTTGGAGAAGGCATAACTTTCTAGTCCTAGCTCCAATTTGCAAACCATTTGATGCATTGGAAAGGTATTCAAAAGAGCTAGAGTCAAAATTCAAAAATGACAGCTTCTAGTTGGCATTTCCGTGCACCATTTTTGCCCAGAAATGCACCGAAGACCCTCAAAAATGCAGTTTACTAAAACATAGTAAAATTTGAAAACTTAGATTTCAGTTTTATCCCAATTTAATCTTGAGTAATAAGCCATCCTCTACTCTTACCCTAGGTTCCTTGGGAATTAATTGCTTGACCTTTATCAAATCAGTTGTTGAACTGGGTAAGAGTTGTAATAAATCCTCATGCAGATCCCTCTTACTGTAATTAGTCTCACCAAATAATTCCTTCCTAGGTGACATCTTTAGGGTTTGCAAATTTCTTACAATTTATGTGCAAAAGAAACATGATAGAATTATAATGCTGCTTAACAAGAAAATATTTCACAGAGATATCAACCAACCTTTTTTCAGAACTTTCTCAGGAAACGTCAACCGGTCTCTACAAATATTCTCGCCCAATTCTCTACAAACTTTATCTTCTTGTGTTGCTAAGAATGTGTAAATCTTCAATATATCCACAATCAAAACTGGCCTTTCAACAATTTACTTCACATGATCTCACCATTACTCTTCTGAGAAATCAAACTGTCATTGCTCAACGGGAAAATTGAATTTTGCACCAACTGTGCTTCAAGTTTGAATTTGGGTCGTTGATCTTCTTTAAAAGATAATCTAACGGTTGTTGCATGATCACAAGGCTTGAAAGAAATTTATGTGAACATGCAAAAATCGTTCGATCAATATGCATCAATGACAATCCTTAAATTATGTCATCTAGGACACACTTTTTCTTTAGATTCAACTTCTTCATTAGATCCTCCATTGGATGGTCACCATTATTTTCCCTTTTTGATTAGAAATAAAATAAGGCACCATGGCTGTGATACTAAATCGATGGCTCTTGCATGATCGCATGGCTTGAAAAGATTTCATGCGAACAAGCGACAACTGTCAGATCTTGCCTTCATTGTTGATACCTTAAGTTATCAGCCCCACTTTGTTTCGATGAATCAAGAAAATCCACGTTGCAATATCTGGCAAGTGGACATGTAAAATTTTCTTACTAAGCACCTGTGCTACTGACATTTTCCACATCAGCAAACACCTTTGACCAACCAACAATAGCCATGTGTGTACACCTGGCAGCGGTCCCACTTCTTTCTTACACCTAAGAATAAATTAAAATCAACGGTTGTTGCATGATCGCATGGCTTGAAAAGATTCCATGCAAACATGCAACCACCATTAGATCTTCTGCAGATTGTCAGTCATGAGATCCTCTTGAAATTGGGCCCATTTTATTTAACCAATGAAAAAATGCCATGTCACAATATCCGACAGGTGGATAGACAAAATTTTCTTGCTGAGCGGTTGCCTTGTTGATGGTTTCCATGTCAACAAATATTACAACCAATTAGAAATGCACATATGTAAACATCTGGCAGTGGACCCACCTTTTGAAAGTGCTTGAGAATAAGGTAAAATTTATGGTTGTCGCATTATCGCATGGCTTAAAAAGATTCCATGCGAACAAGTGATAACCATTAGATCCAAAACCCAGATTCAAAGCGAAATATAGTGTCAAAACATTAGGAAATAAAGTGCTTAGGACTTAGGAGTATTTAAAAACATCATCAGGCTTAGACTTAGGAAAAATTAAAAGGGGCCAAGCCTAGGCAATATAAAGTGTTACTAACATGACCCCACTTGGTGATATTTTTCAAACACATGCGTTTAAGGAGCTTAAGTGACCTGGTAGAAAGTAACGCTCAGACAGATTATAAAAAGATCGACCTAGGGTTTTAATGAAGACAAGTGCATTTAGGGTTTCTCAAGCCTAGTTTTCAATTAGGGCTTGCTAGATTTAAGATAAATCTTTAAGAATTTCAGCAAAGTTTTCTGGGTTTTTTGGCGATGAAAATTCTCAACCTTAGGACAATACACAAATGCTTCAACTTTGTTAGGAAAATGTAAGATTTTACATTGTAAGGAAATTATGTTCGCAGATCCTGAAATTTTTTTGAATGGAGACCCTTACTAAACACCTTAGGATTTAGAGGTGAGCCATATTAGTCATGTGACTTCCTTTGTGCAAGTATTGATCCAAGTAGAATTACCTAGATCACCATATGATCCAAGTAGTATTGAGGTTACTCACCATATTTTCTACCTTGGATGCTAAAGATTGAATGTGGAAATATGGAAAGACACACACTACAAGCATTGCTCTCTTCCAATTGATCCATAACTTGCATAGTCCTAGGAAAGGCCATTCAACCACTTAATGGTGGGGGCCAAGAGAATTAAGTTGTAGGAAAAGGGTGGAACATTTCCCTTTTTTACCTTAGGTATACTGTGCTTGATGTGATTTAATGTGATAAAGATGCATAAAGTCTATTGTGGACATACACTTGATACATTTCACACATTGCTATATCTTTCTAGACTTCACAATTTGTGTCCCCAAAGTATCTTTCTCCTTTAGAGGGTTTTTTGGAGACTCTTGTTTGATAACACTATTTTCTTTCTTGGAAATACTCAAGCTTGATTTAGAGATGCTAAGACTCATCACATATCCAAGGCCCAAACAGTGATAAATTACTCATTTTCTAGCATAATGTCATATAATCCTGTGTTTGATTGATTGTCATAGCCTACTCCTAGATTTTTCAGATCTCGACTGCCTTGGTGTCCTCTTGGCTCCTTTTGAGTAGCAGTTATCTATTTGTGAACTGGTATCCCTAATTGGTTGACCCTTTTTTAGTAATTTGGTATCCTGTCACTTTTTCTTCAAGATCTTGGAAGTGCTTTTGCCTTGTCTCAAGTACCCTTTAAAAAAAAACCTTTTCTCAAAACTTTGTCACAAGTGCCACCCAATAGGCATTTAGGCATCATTCTCAGTACTGTGTACTTAGTTTTCTTCCCTATAACAACTTGGTTGCAAGTGCCACTCAATAGGCATTCAGTCCTCAATCTTGGTACCTTGTACCTTGTTCTAGACACTTTACTATCAATTACTTATCCTTGAGACAACACTATCATTAACTTGATCTCCTAGTGCAAGCTTAAGATACCTTTTCACTATCATTTCATTAACCTCATCTTCTATTCTATTCAGAACTCATAGTCATTCCTATAGGGCTACAAATGATCCATGAGGGAAATCTGTTTACGACATTGTTGGACCATATTTTCATGAAGAATATTTACATCAGGCTTCTGATTATCAGTCAATACACTTTTCTAACACTGAGAGATTTGATTACATCAACATGGAAAAATTTGATTCAAGTGCCCACATAAGGCATGACTCTAATTCCTTTGAGGCTAAAGAGCCCATGCAAGAAGTAATTTAAAAGTTCCAGGAAGATAAACACATTCATAAAGTGATGCAAGCCATAATGAGTCAAGAAAAAGATCACTGTTTAATGCATCTTGCTTCTATGGGTGTGAAACTTTCCCCAAATGTTGATGTCAAGAATTTACTACAAAAAGAGGAATATTCTCCTCTCACTGCCCTGACTAAACAACTGTAGGATCTACGTTGTGAGATTTTCCAACTAAAGAAGGATAAGGATCAACCCTCTAGAAAATATTCACTTGAATCAATTTGTCCTTTTTCCTTTGACAAAAGTTTCTACATGTCTCCTTTCCCATATAAGGTGGAGATCCCCAAATATGACAAGTATGATGGTAACAAAGGTCCACAATATCATGTGAGTGAATTTTATGCTCTAACCATGGAATTTACACATGAACATACTTATCTTATGAGACTCTTTCCTCTAAGTCTTGGTGGCCAAACCATGATTTGGTTCACTTCACTTTACCCTAGCATTAAAAACTTTGACAAGCTGGTTCAAAATTTTATCCAACAATATTCTTGCAATATCTCTCATATTGTCACCATGCTTGATTTATGCAATACCAAGAAGCATTTGGGAGAACCCTTTGTCACATTCCTCCAATGATGGTGGTGAATGTTTTCTCAATACCCTCAACAAATTCCTAAGACTAATAAAGTTGACATATTTATCAACACTTTGGTTCCTAAGATGAACTATGCACTACAAATACAAACACATGCTTTGTTCAAAAAAATGGTTGAATCATCTATACGCATAGAGGATGTCCTTGTTCATAAGAGAGAAATTACTCTTCAGTATAAATACCATAAATCCACTTCCACCAACCAACATAACAAGGACAATCATAAATTCTGGAATAAAACTAAAGATGTTGTCAATGATGGAATCGTAGGTATGACCTTAGCATCTACCATTACCAAGCCCAAAGAACCAGCTTTAAATCTGTCTACTGAAGTAAAATCAAGCAAGAGCACTCAAATAGACTCTAAAACTAAAAATAATAGAGATGGACCATGGATTCCTAGGCCTAAGAGAGACTTTACTTCTCTTGGATAATATCTTGATAATCCCTTGAAGACACTTTTGGCCAACAAGATCATCACTTTGTCGGATAACTCTAAAACATACGATCAAGAGATAAAGCCTAAGTGGTGGAATGGAAACCACTACTGTGATTACCATCACAACAAAGGTGACAAGAACAATGACTGTATGAAGCTTAAACATCTCATCTAGGATCTAATAGATAATATGACAATTGTGATTGATCCCCTGCAAAAAAACATCGATCATAAGGCTTTCAATGAGCCTTTTCCCAAATATGAGAAAGGGGAGTCATCTAAGAAAAATGACAACAAGGTGAGTTAAACATACCCTGGCATTGAAAATTTGATTCACATGCTTGAGTTCTCTAACCATACTATCAATGTTATCAAGATCAAAGGAAAGGATCAAGCTGAGTCATCTAATGTAGTAACCCATTCTCAAGGAAAATTCTCTCTACAAGGAGTTGGTCAGTCCTCCTCTTCTTCCAAATGAACAATACAAGTTTCTAAACCTACTACTTCATCAATGACCTATGATTACAATCTAGTTGACCAAATCCAACACATGTCAACTCATATTTCTATCCTTGAAAAATTGAAAATTGCTCCTTCTCATAGGGATATTCTAGATCGATCCCTTCTTGCGGATGATGTCCCTAAGGACCTGGACGTAGATAAATTCTAGTCCATGGTCGGTCATCTTGCTTCACCTCATTATCTAACTTTTTCAAAAGAAGATGAAATTTTTTTCAGCCACCCGCATAATCATCCCCTCCATATTGAAGTCCTCATACACAAGCATAGGGTTAAGTGCATTTTGATACATGGAGGCTTAGGTTTGAATATATACACTTTTAATTTGGTTAAAGCTTTCAATTTCTTAGAACATTCCATTGACCCTCGACACAAAATAACAATCAAGGTATATGATGAAGAGGAATGTTCTTCAAAAGGCATGGTATTCTTTCCCATCTAGGTAGGCCCTGTTCAAAGGGACATCATCTATCAACTTTTGGACCTTCCTCTAGTATACAACATACTTTTGGATTTCCCTTGGATCCATGAAATACATGATATACATTCCATGTATCATCAATGCATTAAATTCCATCACAATGGAATTGAGGTCACTATTCCTACAGACTTGACATACACTTGTAACAATCTCAAAGAGGCTAAAAGCATGGTTTCTCACAAAAAGGAAGCTTTAAGGATACCAGAAGCTAAGAACTCAAGACAAGAAACACTGGCTACTTTCTAAAAGAGGATGAGTATAAAAGAAAGTGGAATGGGAGAGTATCAATTGGATGCATCATGCTCAATGGCCAATTTTTCTATCTCACCTAGACCTTGTGGAAATCCATCTCCATCTTTTCAACCTACTAGCACTTATGTCCTAACGATTCATGAAGGCACTAGTATGGTTAAATAAAAGGTCACTCTAGAATAAGAAAATGAGAGAGAGCTATTTTAAAATGGCTATACAAAGGAGAGGAAGTTGAACAATATGTGAAATATGATGACATTTATCTTGATAAATATGGTGTAGGATATCATCTCATGAAAAAAATGGGATATGATGGAAAAATTCCTCTTGGTAAGGGTAAAGGCCTCCTTGAACCCATATATGTTGTATTCTACAATCCTTGAGAAAAATTGGCATGAGATATTATGAACAAAGGTTTGCACCATCTTCTGTAAATGGTCTTGTGTTTGATAGAGGTGGAGATTCTGATGATGAAGATGAGGATGTTCTCCCCAAAACCTATGAGATATTTCTACACAATCCTACTGATCAAGAGGAGTTACCTAAAGAACAACTTAGTGAACATGAAACACATACCTCATCAGGAGATGAACTAAATCAAGAATGTTCTACTAAGGAACGACACCCTAACTGGGGGCATCTCGTTAATATTACACATATTGTTGATCTTCCTATCTATTCATTGACTCATCTAGAGAGTCCAGAGAGCTCAGACTTCCCTATTTAACTTTGTTAGATTATGGATACTTCTCTTAGCCTACAAACAACCATACACCTATTCCATAACTGGACATTCAAGATAATCAATCTGACAAAATTGAACTTAACCTGAGTGAAGTTGAGTATATAACCTTAACCCAAGAAGAATAGTAGGAAGAAGTCTAGATGACCCTAGCTCATTATTTGGGGAGATCTTAAAGTAGTATAACTAACTCACATGAGTACGAGTGGGACCAATTATCTAATGCCACAATCAACATAGAGGTTGATGTGATCCATAAATACTCTCATATTTCCACTTTTGAGGTTGGCAACAACTCTAATATGCAGCCTGACCCAGAGGATAATCCAAATCACCCAACTTCCAAAATAATCAGGGTTCCTCCTACTCAGGTGACACAGCCTTCTACCTCAACTTATCAAGAAAACCATGGGTACTCCAGACCCCACCCTACAATAGCTATATGGAATTTGGGAAGGTCTAGGATCATGATGGTTCCATTAAAAAGATCCTTAAATCACCTAGAAAAAGTACAATGGGACCTTGATCATTATTTCAGACCTCAATGGGTAGGTTCATAGAAAACCTCTCAAGGCTCCTCTAGAGATCCTTCAACAAGTCGCACTTGAGACAATTCTAGAAAAGATAACTTTCTCGATTTATCCTTAGAAGCTATGAATGATGATGATAATACTGAAGTCTTTTCCCTTGAGTCTGTTGGTTCCTTACCCCTTGTTCACCTTGAGGTAATTGACTAGAATACTTTTGAGTTAGTAAACCTCATGTCCTTTTCTGATGACCATACCTTGTCCTATTACCTAAATATTGTTGAAACCTTCCACTCTTCCACCAGTGCAGCAAGAAGCAGAATTAAGGTGGAAGAAATCAAGTATCCCAATCAAATAAATAAAAATAAAAAGAACAGGTAGTCTAGTGGTGAAACCCACTCTGTGGTAGTCTCGGACCCTAAAATAGTAAAAATAAATAATTTATGTGATGGTGAAAACCTCTATGAGGTGCTTGTAGATGAGATAATTGATATCCTACTATGGAGCATAAGTCTTCTCACTCATCTCATGATGAGGATGATGCTTTAAGAGTTCCTCCTGAACAAGTCCAAAAAATTTCAACTGAACTTGATAAAATGGATAATTGGCTTATTCAAGAAAACCATAATCAAGATTTTATTCAAGCTATAGAGGCTCTTAAGAAATTCCTTCATGATAGTGATCAAGGTGTTAATATCTTGCATGGTATTACTCATCTTGTGCATTTAAATGTCAAACCTTTAGCTCAAGAAGCTCAAGAACTAGGATTCACCCCTCCTGTCACTAATGTAGAGCCTTCTTCCGTTCCTTTACCTAGTATTCCTACTTATACTCCTCCTTTAGTGACTACATCAGTTCCCTCTATTCCTACAAGTGTTCCATCGGTGTCTTTATCTACTTCAAAACCTTCTTATCATAGTGTTCCTTTTACTTACTCCAATCCTCTTCCAACTGTGGTTCCAAGTGTTCTCCCAACTGTGTCTTCTATTCCCGCCACTTCCTACACTTTCCCTAGCGTTTCTAATGTTCCTATGCCTCCTATTTCATCTAATGATTCTACAATCATTAGTTTGGCTTTAATTGTTTCCTATTTACAACAACAACTCGTTTCCTCAACTCAATCCAAGTTTAGTATTCCTACATGTGACATGAACAATCCTCTATCCCTAGACATTATTCATGCTTTTGTTCCTCAGCAAGCTGATATGCCTCATCTTGAGAAGTACAATGGTAAGGGAGACCCTATCACTCATGTTAAAACATTTCAAATCCTTTCTAGTGACTGACCATAGGATTTTGGCCAAGTTGTTTGCTAGACCTTTTCATGATAAGGCCTTGCAATGGTATTGTTCCTTGCCTCCTTATTCTATTGATTCTTTTCCAAAACTTGCTAATGCCTTTATCCAATAGTTTCAAAATAACATTGGTCTGTAGGTGTCCTTAATTGATTTGATGCTTTGTAAACAAAATACTAAAGAAAAATTGACTGAATTTATTGGTAGATTAAAGCATTTGTATGCTCAAATTTCTTATCTTGTTCCTGATATTGATATTTAACGTATGTTTATTTGAAATTTACAAAAGGATATTAGAGATAAGATTCTTCTTACTAAATTTACCTCTTTTCAACAACGTTGTGCAACGCTTCATCATTATCTATGCATTGAAATGCAGTTGTAAATCCATTTTCCCCATTCAATGTTGAAACCAAAATTTTCCAAAATTTGAATAAGGAATCTACATCTTTCTTCATCATGGGCTTTGTTGATATCTAGTTTGAAGAGCATGTCTTTAAGGGTTATTTTACAAATGGAGTTTACTACCTTTTGTGCTATAATAATACAACTAGTGGTGTTGTGTCCTAGAACAAAGACACTTTGTTCTTCTAATAATAGTTTGGGAACTATAGTTTTTGGCCAATTTTCCATTACTTTGGAAATGATCTTGTAAATTGTATTACATAGTGATATAGGTTTGTAATCTAAAAGCGATTTTCCTTCTATTCTTTTGAGAATTGGGACCATGTTTGTCTTTTTTAAATATTTGAGGATTGTGGATTTCTTCCTATATTGTTCTACCATTGACCATATTTCTTGTCCCATGAATTCCCAATATTCTTGGAAGATTAAAGTTGTAAATATGTCTCATCTTGGTGCTTTGTCAGGACATAGTGCGAATGTGAATTTCTTGACTTCTTCTAATGTGATTGGTCTCATTAGGAATTGATGTTAGGGATATGAACGTCTGACTGGTAGCAAGGCTCTATCCAAGATGCTTTTGAAGTATGGATACCTTACATAGGTAATTATGATAGATCTTAGATATTTTTCAATAATATTTTATCTTGGATTGAATGCACTTGCACACATGTAGGTAATAAAAGACAAAGGTTCTTATCTCAATTTTTGGTTTTCCATCCAATTTGAGTATGCTTCCTAGTTTTTGATTAAGGTAAAAATAGGTTTTGAAGGGACCCCGAAACCCTTTACAAATTTGGGACGAAAGATAGGTCTATTGAAGTTCCATTAGTACAACAATCTAGCCAAAAGCAAAGGACTAGACCCCACAAGATAACACAAACAATAGATTTACAAGCACCCACGACAAAACAATCCATCCAAAAGGAGGAGGGACACCAAGACCAAAACACCAGACCTAAGACCCCTTTTTATGAGATCGGAGGGTCATATCGAAAGAAGAGGAGGAAAAGAGAATTAATCAAAGGTTCTAAGTCTTAAAATGTTTTATTCTTGAAATGTTCAAGAATTATTTCCTCAACAAAGTTGTCAGATGTTGTGACCTTTTCACACCATTTCCCCATTGTGAATCGGGACCCCCTCTTTTCACTTCTTGATTAGGTTAGTTTTAAATTTTTAGCAGTAGAGTGTCAATTTTGAGTTCTCAAAGTCAAGTTTCACCTTATAAGAGGTTAACCTATCAAGTCTCCAAAGTACAAAAGTTGATATCCCATTGAGTGAATAACGTAAGTCAGGGTACCTAGCGAACCACATCATATATACTTAGTTGTGTCCAACACCAAAGTTGCTTGTACATAGTGTAAACCTTGTGATTTCTTTACTTGAACATGCAATATTATACTTTGTTTAGAACTTAAAGCTTCCTTGTTCAAGAGAGAATTGGATATGTGGTGTTTCATCTTGGAACACTAAGTGTTTTGTCCTTCACATTGAGGTGATCACAAAACTCACATCGATAAGAATTTTTGGTGAAATAATTGGGATTATTCCCTATAGAGCCAAAAACCAAGGTTCAAACCTCATAGGGTCACTCTCTATTATCTCAATAATGGAGAATCACTTACCTTGACACTTGGTGAAATAGTGGGCTTCTTTCCTAGGATCTATTTGGTGTGATTTGGCCAGTGTTGGTTTCTAGCACGATTATATCCCCTCAAGTGTGATTTATTTGTTGTACCTTTGCTCCATGTTGGTTTGTTGGAGGGATACATAGTAGAAGATGGGGGAAGGATCCATTTTTAGTACTTTCCCCTCTTTTCCATAGATGGAGGAGTTGTATTTTAGCAAGGCCTCCTCTTGCTTTCCCTATGTGGATTTCACCTAGATTAAGGTTATCTAGTCCTTATTTTCTTGGGGTATTTGGATATGGGCCTCTAACATTGCTAGAGGTTGTGTCTTCATTATTTTGAATGGTAAGAGAGTTGCAAGGGTGGTCTATTATGGTTTTCTACATTTGGTTGCACTAAATGTTGGAAATGGAGACTTGTACCTCTATGTTGCTGATTATCCTTTGATGGAGGCCTTTCCTTGGTTCCCTTGTTCTTTATGCCTTTGGATTGTGGAGGTTTTGGTCACATTGCTTGGGAATGTGGTTATCACATTTTTTCTCATGTGGGGTGCTTGGATCTAGACCTCTAGTGTACATAGAGGTCATGTTTTCATTGTCTATTAGTTTGGTCAATTTTAAGGTTGGGTAGATGGGTGTTTTGAACTTGGTTGTGCTAAAGGTTGGAGTTGGGTTTTTAAACCCTTGTTCTAATGATGATCCTTTGACGAAGGATACTCCTTGGTTTCCTTTCTCTTCTTCAAGCATTAGGAAGGTGCAATATCTAGACTCCGTGTCTATAGTTGGTGCTCTTTGTGGTGCCTTGACTACTCTTTGATTCCTGTTGTCAAGAGTTGGTCTCTACTTCGACTTTGTTTTCTATGAAGGGAAGAAGGGATTAGTTGGTAGAGGGTTCTTTCCATTTCTAGGGCTTTCAAAACATTTTTTCTATTGTTTGTTTGATAGGCAATGGATAAGACTTTTGTTGCCTTGTCTCTTTTTGCACTCTTAGTAGCCCTATAAAGGTAAACATTACTTTTGTAGGTTTGGTGGTCATTTTTTATTGGTTGCAGTCTTTGAGATCTAGCTTGAAGCCAAGCACAACCTAGTTGTTCCTTCAAAGGTTTCTATTAAGGTGTAGCTGTCTTATCTCAACCAACACTCTCAGTAGTCCTGTAGAGGTGGTTATCTCTCCTATAGGTTTGGAGGTGGTTCTTTATTTGTAGTCTTAGAGCTCTAGTTTAAGGTCTAAGTTGTGTACACCCTAGTTATTCCTTCAAAGTATCTTATTGAGTTGGGGATGGTTTATTTGCTAGAATCCTTACCATTGTCTTCTATTGAGGTGGAGACAATTCTAGGTTTTGGAGTCTCTTAAAGACAAGGGTGTTAGCCCTGTCTCAGATCTTGTCCAAGATTTTGTGTGTAAAGTTTTAGTTTTGGTTGTAAAGCAGAATTGGTTGGAATGAGTAAATCTATGTATATAAGACTTAGATATTTCCCTCTTCCAGCTACTTGTCTTTTTATGAGTAGTATAGATTTTGTTAATCTAGCTTACAAATCAAATACACTTTATCCAAAAAAAGTGTTTCAACTAATTAAGAAAGTTGCTAACTAGTTATTGCGAGCATAACATCTTTATATATCCACTCTGATTTGGCAAATCTCAATCTCCCATCTATCATTCAATTTACCATTCTCTCTACATCTTCAAATTCTGACAAAATATACTTGTGAAAGCCCCTGCAGACTAATCAACATCTTTTCTATAATTGTTAATTGGCTATGAATTCAGTAGCTTTTTGTCATTATTCTCTTTGTAATGGTCTCTTTATTGCGTATAAATTTTAAAGAGTTTGGAGAATGACTATATTTAATATCATATCTTTCGTGTACATAGTCTATATTTTGGTGTGATTTTAATATGTTGTTTCTCATGAGAAACTACGACTTCATAATTCAATGCACAATACATTAGTCCTAACAATTACTCTCAAAACCAAAACATCTTTCACTAGTAGTTTAGAAATAGGGTAATAGTCTGTATGCAACTCATGATAAGTGGTTCATTTAAGGAAGCATCCAAGAACGCCATAAGAATTATTATCCAAAGAAATCATGATTTACATACGTAGATCTTGTATTTGTGCAATAATTTCTTTATCAACTTAATAGATGTTTTATATGTAGTATGTTATGTATTAGTGACAAATCTTTGGAACCAAAGTATTATTCAGAAATTACATCATACTATATTATTTCCTGCATATGTAATGATTGATG
Source organism: Chamaecyparis obtusa (assembly GCA_027943335.1). Classification (NCBI taxonomy): domain Eukaryota; kingdom Viridiplantae; phylum Streptophyta; class Pinopsida; order Cupressales; family Cupressaceae; genus Chamaecyparis; species Chamaecyparis obtusa. The sequence goes on from BSBK01001922.1 coordinate 2,784,594, forward strand.
CAAGCTGGTTTTATGGGTGATGTATGTTGTAAGTGCTTTTTATTTCCTATTGTTATAATAAACTTTCAGATGAGTTAAAAAATTATGCTAAATTTTAGCTGTAGTGTACTTAAGTGTAGGCAGGGCTGAAATGTTGATGCAGTTGTATTGTGTGAAATCTTAGTTAGGTGACTTCTTATTGTCTCTATTTCATATTAGAATGCAAATTGTTAGATTTTCTAATCTGAATATGATGTAGATAAAGTCACTCCCTTACAAAGAGTTCTAACAGAATTTGCAAAAATATAAAGAAAATTAACAAAGACTCTTTTGGCACTCCATTCTAATGATGGCTCATAGAGTATGATAAAAAATATTGATAAAAAAATTAATACATGATCAAATCTAGAAACAATCTTCATTTAATTCATATATTGTGAAAATTAATACATTTAATCAACAAACAGTCATTCCAGTTCCTTTTTTGAGAGATAAACAAGTGCTACAGTCAATTCATGTATTTTTTAATCGATTAAAAAAATATGTTACAATATAATTTATACAATTTTGTTTATCTGTAATCATTTATGTTAAATAATGCAATGGATTGACTCCAAGTGTTGATTTTTCTTCGCATTTTTGTAATTTCTATTAGAATTGTTTGCAAGGCAGCAGCTCTATCTGCATAAGTTTGAATTCATTATTATAATTCTAAAAAGTTTGAATTTGTTGGCTTTAATTGTTCTAATTGAAGGAGTAGTTTGGATGATTAGACGTTCACATTCAGTTAATATTTTTCACTTGATTTTGTTGGGTTACATATAGTTTGAAGAAGAAAATTTTGATTATTCTTCCATTTATAGAAACAGAGTATATTGCAATCACTTTCATAGTTATAAGAATTGTACCTCTAAAAAATGCTAGAAGAAATTGAGAGAAAAACGAATTCAGATTAGTAAAATCAATTTGGCTAAAAATTTAGTCTATCACAATAAGTCTAAGAATTTCAATTTGAAAAAGTTAAAAGAAGTAAAATTGAATTGTATAAACATTCGCCAATGGGCCCTTGGTCTACTAGTGAAGCTGAATGGTTCTAAATGAACCCACTGGGGATCAAGTTTTGCTGAGTGCAAAGGCTCTGACATCATAAGGGATGAGGCCGGGATCATGCTCTAATAGTTTGAAACCTATTTTCAAGAGCTTTATTTTGTTCTTTTACGTTCTTTTCTTCTTGCCTTAATCTCTTCTTTCTGATGATGGATCATAGAATTAATCTGAAAATGTTGAAGAAATAAATTCATATAATTTATACCAGAAACTATGCACAATAACAATATGGATTGTTGAAATTGCATGACTACAATATTTTTAGTTTTATTTGATATTTTTAAATTTTTGTTTTGAATGTTATAGCCTCTACTAATCTATATAATAGCAGCCTCATCGCTGTCTACTGCAATGAAAAGAAGACAATAAATAGAGACTTAAAACTATGCAAATGGTTTTATTTCCTTCATATGTAAATGGTGGTTCTATGCACTTTAAATGTTGTAAGTGATTTCTCTTTCATACTGGTATAAAAAATTCTAATTGATTGAAAAAAATCTTTAAGAAATAGTTAATTTAAGAATCTTTAATATCCAGTGAGCTTCTGCCTCTAGTCTAGCCTTTACAATCTCTGGCTATATGTGCAATAATTCTCCACAAATTGAAGCATCTAATGCAAAGACATTCATAACCCAATTTCTGAATCCAAACACCAACAACTAAGGAAAGTTTAATGGAATGTTTGATTGCTTTTCTTAAATTAACCTTGATGCATATCCTTGATTGCATAGGTGGATAGCTTACGCCATGTTCCCCTGAGAAGTTGTCAACCAATTTGACAATTGCATCACTAACTCCTTATGAGCTAATTCTTTTCTTCTCTTCATAATTCGTATGATGGAAGCATCAATTATATGACGTCTAACTTGAAATACAGCCTTCCCAACATTTTCTTTTACATTGGCTGTGGGTGCCGGAAGTCTGATCTTTCTCTTGTTCCATGAAAAACTTGCATTGAATTCAAAATAATCTGTTTCTGTCACAGATTGGGTATCTGGTAATTTACTTAGGATTTTGTATTTTGAACATACAAGGGATTTCAGTAATGCAATTTTATCTTCAACTCTCAAATTCAACTGGGATTTGACTTGTGAAAAACCTAGCTTCTCTGTTTCATTGAACAACAATAGTGCACTTGCTTGACAAGGTGTTCCAACTATTTGAATTTCACCTTGTTCAAATCTTCCAATAATAATGCATGTTCCAAGATAATGTTTCCATGTTAGCCTTCTGTTCATTTTTTCTGTGTTATAGAACTCTTTGAATGACTCTAATTGTCTCACCATTTCAACATGGAGGACAAATGATTCAGGTGATCTATAGCTTGGCCAGAAGCCAGATGTCAAAAACTGTCACAGATAATTCTATTGCAGAACATGGATGAGGAGGATTCTGTCTGAGGTAGTCCTCAAAATTTGATTGGGTTTTCATTGTCAATGCCCAATCGGTAAGCATGCCCTCCATTTTAAATGTAAATTATCTTCGACACTCACACTTAAACTTATCTAACATGCTTTTTACATAATCAACAATTGAACTTTTTATTAAACTTTCAAAAAACTCCAAGCTTTTTCCTATAAAATTCTGCAATCTTATCAAGGGCATCTTCAACATCTACATATGTTATGTTCCTGTTTGTCAAAATGTTGTCACAAAATGTGGCAAGCAATTCCCAAATACTATATCCTGCAACTTGTTCATTGCAAAAACTCTGAAAGGCTTCCATGAGTGCATTTTTGAAAAGGCAGTGGTTCATAAGTTTCTCCTCAACACATTGCAAGTATTTCTGATGCAACTGGAAAACACTCCTCACAAACTGATATTTTTCAGTTGCAATTACTTCTTTTTGATTATTTGCCTTTATTGCTTCTGCCACCATCTGTCCTCCATGTTTAACCAATGAAGTACCATGCCTGGTAACATGCTTTCTAAATATCTTGGCCATGAGCTGAATGCCTTTATCTATTCAAGAAAACAACTTAAACACCTCTGAAAGATCATCCATCTTCTCATTTGTCAACAATGGATGGCAGTCCAAAAGTTGTCTTGCAAGCTTGCCAAGAAGTTCATTTTCTACCATTTCTACATACCTATTTTGGCTACGCTCATGCACACAATACATTGCAATTGTTTCTTCCTCCAACCTTAAATACTCAACAACCTTCAACAAGTAGTCTAGACAAGAATACTCACATATCCATGAAGCAGACTTTCTGGAATAGTATGTGGTGGTATTTTAAAAAAATGGCCCACAGTATACGCACGACTGGAATGTTTTCACCCTCCCGCATCTTATTAATTTGAATGATCAGTAGTATACCATTCGTTTGGTATAGTCAATTTAAAGAACACAAGACGCAATAGTTTGCTAACCATTCGTTTGTAATATTCTTTCAAAAGAAATTGATATGATCTTGTAAAGTTTTCTGACATTTAATCCTCGTCAAAGCGACAGACACATACCTAGATCTTGTATTTGTGCAATAATTTCTTTATCAGCTTAATATATGTTTTATATGTAGTATGTTAGCCTATGAATTAGTGACAAATCTCTGAAACCAAAGTATCATTCAGAAATTGCAGCATACAATTTAATTTCCTGCAATAACACCAAGATTATTGCAGCATACAATTTTATTGGTGCAAGCTCTTTTTAAATGCTTTTTGTTTCCTACTGTTATAATAAACTTTCAGATGAGTTGAAGAATTATACTAAATTTAAGCTGTAATGTACTTAGTGTGGCAGGGCAGAATTGATGTAGTTGTATTGTGTGAAATTTTAGTTAGGCAATTTTTTATTGTCTCTATTTCATATTAACGTACAAATTGTTAGATTTTTTAATCTAAAGACGATGTAGATAAAGTTGCTGCCTTACAAACGATTCTAATAGAATTTGCCAAATATACAAAGAAAATCAACAAACACTCTTCTACCATTCCATTCTAATGATGGATCATAGAATATAATCTAAAATGTTGATTCAAAAACCAACACAATCAAATTCAAAAACAATCTTCTTTTAATATATAGATTGTAAAAATTAATACATTTAATCAACGACCAGTCAATCCATTTCCTTTTTAATAGAGAACAAAACTGTGCTACAGTCAATCTGTTTATTTTTTAACAGATAGTTACAATATAATCCGTTTCATTTTTTAACAGATAAAAAAACTATGTTACAATATAATTTATACAATTTTGCTTATCTGTAATCATTGCTATTAAATAATGCAATCAATTGACTCTGTGTTGATTTTTCTTTGTGGTTTTGCAATTTCTGTTACAATTGTTTGCAAGGCAGCAGCTTTATCTGCATCACTTTTGGTACTAGGTAGTTAAGTGATTACAGACATTGATATTAATTATTATACTTGTAAAAAGTTTGAATTTGTTGGCTTTAATTATTCTAATTGGAGGAGTAGTTTAGATGATTAGAAGATTTTGTTTTGGTTACATACAGTTTGAAAAAGAAAATTTTGATTATTCTTTCATGTATAGAAATAGGGTATATTGCAATTACATTTATAGTTGCAATAATTGTACCTCCATAAAAAAATTAGAAGAAATTGAGAAAAAAACGAATTCAGTTTAGTAAAATCAAGGTGGCTAAAATCTTAGTCCATCACAATAAGTCTAAGAATTTCAATTTGAAAAAGTAAAAAGAAGTAAAATTGAATTGTATAAACATTAGTCAATGGACCCTTGGTCTACTAGTGAAGTTGAATGGTTCTGAATGAGCCCACCAGGGATCAAGACTTGCTGAGTGCAAAGGCTCTGACATCATAAAGGATGAGGTTGGGATCGTGCCCTAGGTGGATTTTGGCGGAACATAAGCAATTGCAACTATCTTGTCAGTTTGCCCAACATAAGAGGAAGTATGACCAACATTACTAGTTCTAATAGTTTGAGACCCATTTTCAAGCCCAACATAAGGGGAATTATGACCAACAATACTAGCTCTAATAGTTTGAGACCATTTTCGAGAGTTCTATTTTATTCTTTTACGTTCTTTTTTTCGACTTGATCTTATCTTTTTGATGGTGGATCATTGAATTTAATCTGAAAATATAGAGAAAATAAATTCATATCATTTATACCAGCAGCTATGTATAACAAGAGCTACATCGCAGCATAGTTCCTGCCAACTGCAGGCAGGGCGGGCAGTTGTGGATGGTAAGAGGAGAGGAAAGAGAAGCTAGAAATAGTTTAGAATGATTATCAAACTTTCTGATCTGAAGTTTATGATTCAGAAATGGTTGGACTAGGGACATCTTTAGTAGGTTGGTGACTATAAGATGATAATCAAACTTTGATGAAATTCAATTTGACATGTTTATATGGACATAGTCTTAAATCGATTAACTTTAACATGTTACATTCATAACATAAAAAATGAAGCAATAGTTTAGAAACTACTGAAATATGAAGTATTTAAAGTTGGAAGTGTGCACTTGAGCTAATTTTTAAATACAAGATGTAAATCTTAAACCAATTTTATAGCACCCAATTTTTTAACTTAGCTAACTTTAAAATATCAGATTCAAATCTAAAACCATTTTATGACACCCATTTGAAAATCCTGAAACTTAAAATAAAAACTATAAAACAATGCCCAAAACTATAAGCCAAACTATTAGTTTGAATTTCATATCCGTCTATCTCAATTTGACAATTCTATGTTCTGCACCATAATATGCAAATCAAAATGCAAAGCATTCTGGTACAAAAAATGAAATTAACTCTCTTGACAAGAACTCAACTAAATTGAGCATAGCATTAGCCACATCATTTGATGAGGCCTTTCGATTTATAGATTTTATATTAATACTAGTGTATGCAGGTTTGAGGCTTGGAGATGCTTCTTGTGTGTTTTTCTTAGCCATATCTTTCAATCGTAAGGTTGTATATTTATTATTTCATTAAAGTAAACAGCAAAAGCTAAAACCAACTCTTTCTTCTTATTTATTGCAAACTGTCTAGTTGTTTTGATCCCAAATAACTAAGCTGGGATCATGCACTTATATCACCTTTAAAAAACTCACAAATGTATTATGAAGCATACACAAAAGAAGCCCCCAACATTTTGAAGCTTAAATGAAATCCCTAATAAATTGAGGATAATTACTTTTGTTTTTAATGGTTTTACACTTCATGTTACCTCATAGGCTCATGAAGACACAACAAAAGGGTCCTACAATGCCAGTAATCTTTAAGTATCTAGGTTGTGGCAATAGAAAAGTGGAAAGTAGATTTCACTCTTTGTAGAAGAATAAAGAATTGCTCTGGCTTTGAATCACAATAATACTCGATATCAAAATATTGAAGGAATCTTTCTTGCCAAATTTAGATGGCGTAATTGCCTAAACCTGCATATCCTAATTGAATTTTCCACATGTTTATTGATTAAACATTTACATTTCAACAAACAGATTTAGGAAAATTAAAACGTTAATATGGACTATTTATATAGTACATGCAAAACTGTGTTTCTAACACTGCACAATTTAAGCCATGAGGCCTTTGACAGTCTTCCAACTGTTAACATAACTGCAACCTCCTGCAAAGACAGGAATTTCAAGACCTCTATTTTCTTGGCCCTGCCTTGAAATTCATGCGCTCTCTTGTATTGAAAATTGGAGTGCCTCCGATTCAACCAATGAGAACCTGACAAAATTAATATTTTACAGTTATTTGTTAAAATTTTATCATCTTTTTCTATCAATGATTATATTAAAATTAATCTCAAAAAATTGAGCAATGTTATTAGCTGTTATAAACTTGTTTAATCACAGTATAAGCAGGAGAGTGACACAGAAAAAAATCAATAAGCCCTCAATTCAAAACATTGAAGAGAGGGTAAAAGGGACTGAAGTACACATGTAGACAGAAGGTGAGCTGGTGAGTATCAATCATCAATACCAAGCTCTACAAACCTATAAGATACCTCGCAGGAAGTGAGTTCGTATGCTTTGTAATTTTTAATATTTCCTGATGATCTGTTGCTAATAATTTCAATACAATCAAAACATTGATAATTCCTTTTCATATATTATACACTTAAAAAACTTGCACTTTTTCTTCCTAGAACATAGGATTAAAAGGAAACTAACAAAAATCTGAAGTATGATTGGTTTATTCTATTAAAGATTACACTGTTTAATGTTTTAGGCCTTGGCAATAGTTCATATGAAACTAGAATGCATTATGTTTAGCACCATCCATCTTGAACTTGTGAAAGGTACATGTGGAAAGTAAAGAGCTCCTTTGGCATTATTCTTGAGTGCAATCCAAGAGGAGAATTCAGACCTCGGAAAAAATTGCATACAATGATCCTCAACTTGTTTCATGATAATCCCCAATTAAGGGGTTAGTTATAACAGGCATGGTAAAGATGGGGATCGCAATTATATATTTTGCAGACCCCCTTCATTGGGCTCCAAGGAGCTGAATTTTGATAGTGATGGGACATGTTGTATTCTCTGTTGCAGCTTGGAAGTTTCTCACTCTCTCTAGGTAAAGGGAACTCTGAATGTATGAACATGAATATGATTATATCCTTGCACTTTTGAGCACCCAAACTCTATCGATGATCAATTGTATAGCGATCAGAGATGCCCCTACAATATCTAAGATTTGAGTACTGGCATTGTCAAAGCATTTGAGATTTGAAGAAAATCTTTCGAGTTCAGCTGAATCCAGAGGGTACAATGGGAATTTTTGTAGGACTTTCAAGTATAGTACTGGATTGCTCAGTGACAGAGTTATCCCAGGTTAGATACTAAAATATTCATGTTTTTGACAACTACACCTACTCAGAGGATAAAAATAATGGACCCAAACCCTACCAGCGCTCAATGGTAAAGTGGTCAGAAGTGCCCTTCAATCTAAAAGTAATTTACACTGGGAAAATCTTTGAAGGTTGGCCAAACCTAGCAGGTAAAAATGGTAAAGAATCATGATATCTAGTGGATTATTATTGGAATTTATAATAGTTAAAGTGATGAATGGCATTGTGCTTAACAGGTCCACATCTCTACTCTTTGCATGAGATATTTGCTATACTCTTACACATAATGCTAGAGCAAAGCTTTGAAAATGTTAAGGGAACGCACAAATTCACCATCAATTTATTTGGTGCCATGATTTCTATTTCTTTTTGTGATGAATCCTGGCAAGAGGAGAACAACGCTGAAAATCAGCCCACATAAGTTGAAACAACTTCAGATTGTTCAAAATCCTTCAAGACTACAGAAAATCTTCATTCAATGTAATGTCCCCTTCTCAATCCTGATATTTCCAGTGACCGTTGGCTTTTTTCTGGAAACCCGAAGGCTAGTCGGAAGGTATAATTAGGGTTTCCTAGTTTTGAGGGTGTCTTTGCTAGAAGTTGGTGGATTTTTATTTAAAATATCATTATTGAGCTTAAAGGGAAAAGGACGCCATTTTGAAGAAAGAGTTAGGGTTTTGACTGTGAGGAGGATTTAGGGTTTCAGGAAGTCAACCGAAGGTTATAAAAGGAAGATCTTGAGCATCATTTCACATGTTTGGTTTTACTATACTGTTATGCCGCAGGATTGGCTCTGGGTTTGCTTGGAGGAATGAAGGCCTCCTAGCTCGGGCATCGCTTCTTGTTTGCAAGACAACAACTAGTGGTGATTCAATCTCATTTGTGAGTTGTATTCAGTTTGTGCATTGTTCTCAGTTTATTGCATTGTTAGTTTCGATTTGGCATGTTAGTGTTTCCGGCTTATTGCATTTGATTTCTAGTCAATTGAAGGTCATACGTGAAAAATAAGAGCATTTGAAGTAGTTCCATAGACTGCTGTTTGTTCTTTGGATGAGCAGATTTGTAACAGAAGCCAGAAATCAGTATCTTAATTTGTAAAACTGACAGTAGTACTGGCAGTCTTTATTTCTTGCTCAAATCTGGTTGTAATTCTCGATTTCAATTAAAGTTATTGTAACAGTTCAGCTCCGCCCTATGGTAGCTGCTTTCCATTCTGGGTGTTGAGTATTCTCAGCTTTTAGTAATTCTCTTTCAAGCATTGCTATTGTAATCACTCCGTCATATGGTCGCCCCTCACTCCGCTTCGGATTGGGTAACACATACTTGACGTCGAGTTCCCTTTCCAGTATTTAGAGTAGAAGATCCTCTGACCAATGCTCACCATCATCGGTGCCATACTGGTTAGAGTTACAGCATAAGCAGTTTGATTTAGATCCTCTGACCAATGCTCACCATCATCGGTGCCATACTGGTTAGAGTTGCTTCAGTACGTTTTGATTTCCTCTTCTAACCTTAACGAGTGCACTGCTTTGTAAATTGAAATTGCAAAAATAAAAAAAATAAAAAAATTGGCTTCGGAATCTTTCATTCAATGTGTTAGAATTTTTGTGATTCGACAGACAGAGGCCAAATCTTTAGAAAATATTAATCTATATAATAGCCTCCTCCTCACTGTCTACTGTAATGAAAAGAAGACAGAGGCTTGAAAGTAAGCAGTTTGCAATTACCGAGTATTAAATAGAAATTGCAGCAAATGGTTTTATTTCCTGCATATGTAAATGGAGGTTGTAATTTGTTTCTATGAACTTTAAATGTTGCAAGTGATTTCTCTTTCACACTGTTAACAAAAATTCTGGTAAAGCTTAGCTGTAATTTACTTATGAGTAAGCAGGGCAGAAATGATAATGCAGTTGTGTTATGTTGCTCATTAATCTTCTACTTTTCGTTTCTCCAGGCCATCAAATCATATAATGTAACAATATATCAAAGAGAGAACAACATAAGAATTACAGGCCATCCAATCATATAATGTAACAATATATCAAGGAGAGAACAACATAAGATTTACAGTTCAGTGATAGAATAAGTTGCGAAGCATCAAATACAGAAATATCTAATTGGCCTCTTCACTGAGCCAATGTCAAGACAAGTAATTGTAAATGTCGGGATTCTTTTTTAGGGAACTCCAATCCTATGTCAAACTTTGAGGAATCGCCACCCTCCCCAACTTTGAGAAGACAAGATGGGGAACACCGAGAATTTCACTCTTACAACTTTTACAATCTCTGGCTACATGCGCAACAACTTTCCAGAAATTGAAGCATCTAATGCAAAGACATTCATAACCCAATTTCTGAATCCAAACACCAACAACTGAGGAAGGTTTAATAGAGTGCTTGATTGCATAGGTGGATAACTAATCATCCCATGTGATGCTCAAACTTTATGACATGTTCCCCTAAGAAGTTGCCAACCAATTTGAAGTTCATGGGGAAGTTTATACATTCAGATCCATAATGGGACATCTTAAACTATCCACAATATAGAATCAATAAAAAAAATGATAATGGGGCATCTTAAACTATCCACAATATAGAATCAATATAAAAAATGATGATGTCCTGTATCCTCAAGACTGCTGCAAGAGAGCTAGTAAGAAAAAGGAGGTTCTTAAGAAGTGGATTCTTTTAAAATTGCCACCCAAGTATGGCTTGGTTAAACAAAACACAAGCGAATTTATGGAAAACAAGGAAATTGAACTACTACACCTAAATTTATAAAGAATAATTTTCTGGAGCTTAATGTTTATTATAACTAATGAAGCAAAAGCACAAGATCTTTGAATTAGGCGAAAAAAAAGAATTTAGAAAATATATGAGTGACTCCAAGATAATGATAAGATCTGCAGTTCAGGGCTAGAATAAGTTGTGAAGTATCAAATTCAGAAATATCTGACTGCCCTCTTCTCTGAACCAATGTCATGGCAAGAAATTGTACACTCTAGGATTTTCTTCATCTCTCTCTATAAATTCCCTGTTTATCAAATTTTCAATTCTCCTTTTTATTTCCTTTATTTGTGGCGTGAACATGTCTTGAACCTGCTCAATGCATTGCACCACCAACTCTTTATGAGCTAGTACTTTTCTGCTCTTCATAATTCTTATGATAGAAGCATCAATTATATGATGTCTATCTTGAAATACAGCCTTTTTTTTTACATAGGCCGTGGGTGCCGAAAGTCTGATCTTTCTCATGTTACATGAAAAATTTGCATTGAATTCAAAATAATCTGTTTCTATCACAGATTGGGTATCTGGTAATTTACTTAGGATTTTGTATTTTGAACATGCAAGGGATTTCAGCAATCTAATTGTATCTTCAACTTCCAAATTCAACTGGGATTTGACTTGTGAAAAACTTAGCCTCTCTGTTTCATTGAACAACAATAGTGCACTTGCTTGACAAGGTGTTCCAACTATTTGAATTTCACCTTGTTCAAATCTTCCAATAATAATGCATGTTCCAAGATAATGTTTCCACGTTAGCCTTCTGTTCATTTTTTCTGTGTTATAGAACTCTTTGAATGACTCTAATTGTCTCATCATTTCAACAGGGAGGACAAATGATTCAGGTGATCTATAGCTTGGCCAGAAGAAAGATGTCAAAAGTGTCACAGAGAATTCTATTCCAGAACATGGATGAGGAGGATTCTGTCTGAGGTATCCCTCAAAATTTGATTGGGTTTTCATTGTCAATGCCCAATCGGTAAGCATGCCCTCCATTTTATTTGTAAATTGTCTTCCACACTCACGCTTCAACTTATCTAGCATGCTTTTTTCATAATCAACACTTGAACTTTTATGATACAAAAGCCTATCTCCGAGCTTTTCCCTATAAAACTCTGCAATCTTATGAATGACATCTGTCTCATAGACATAGGGAAATAATTTTGCCACCTTCTCAAGGGCATCTTCAACATCTACATATGTCATGCTCCTGTTTGTCAAAATGTTGTCACAAAATGTGACAAGCAATTCCCAAATACTATATCCTGCAACTTGTCCATTGCAAAACCTCCGAAAGGCTACCATGAGTGCATCTTTGAAAAGGTGGTGGTCCATAAGTTTCTCCTCAACACATTGCAAGTAATTCTGATGCAACTGGGAAACACTCCTCACAAACTGATACTTTTCACTTGCAATTACTTCTTTCTGATTACTTGCCTTTATTGCCTCTGCCACCATCTGTCCTCCCTGTTTAACCAATGAAGTACCATGCCTGGTAACATGCTTTCTAAATATCTTGGCCATGAGCTGAATGCCTCGATCTATTCCAGAATACAACTTAAACACCTCTGAAAGATCATCCATCTTCTCATTTCTCAACAATGGATGGCAATCCAAAAGTTGGCTTTCATGATTGCAAAGAAGTTCATTTTCTACCATTTCTACATACCTCTTTTGGCTACGCTGATGCACACAGTACATTGCAATTGTTTCTGTCTCCAACCTTAAATACTTAACAACCTTCAACAAGTAGTCTAGACCAGAATACTCACATATCCATGAAGCAGACTTTCTGGAATAGTATGTGGTGGTATTTTCAAACATGGCCAACTCAAAATCTCGATAACGGCCCATCCCTAAATCCCACATCATACACACAACATTCTTCAATACAGTCCCATCAGGAATGCTCTCACCCTCCCGCATCTTATTAATTTGAAGCATCACAGCAGCTTGCACATTACAGCCCAAAACTTCATTGTAGAAGTATCTCTGAGCAGTTTCAGTAGCATACCAATCGTTTGGAATAGTCAATTGAAAGAACACATTACGCAATAGTCTGCTAGCCAGCCGTTTGTAATATTCCCATTGCGTTACAATTTCTCTCAAAAGAAACTCATCTTCTTTCCCCCTCAGTGCGCCTGCAACTGCTGAATTGATATGATCTTGTAAAGTTGTCTGATATACAGTCCTCATCAAAGCGTCAGGCAAATCAAGTTTGTGGATTTCATTTAAAATCGTCAACGACTCCTCAATTCCGAGGTTTTGCCCTTCGACCATTTGCCCTTCGACCATTTGTTTAACCTTTGCTATTCCATTTTGCAACCTATCCCATTCCTCGATCTTGACTGGTAAATCTAAAACCACAGTAGATTATGAGTTTTTAGCCAAACAGTCTTCAAAGAATAAACTTTTCAAATTAAAAGTATTATGGAAATGCTTAAGCAAAGAGAAAAATAGAGTGAAAGTTATTCAAAATAGTAGGATAGTAATAGAGCCATTTATTAAAAAAAATTCAAATTTAATAATAATTTTTGTGATACTAATACATAAAGAAATAAAACTTAAATTACAATATTCAAAATATCTACACCTTAGAATGTTTAACAGATTTAATACAATTTGTGTCCAACAATTTATCATTAAATAGAAAAATACCCAGATAGCTAAAATACATTAATATCACAATACAAACATACCCATTTGTTGTTGTTGCAAATTGACACTGATATGGGTCTAAAAATAGCAAACTAGAACTTTCAAATGAAGGCAAATCCTTCAAACCCTAGATGCTCCTTCTGCAAAATGACAATCAAGCATATCAATAATCAAGACACCAAAAATATTGCACAAATTAAGTACACACCCTAAACATCTAACCATAATGCAAGAAACCCTACGCCCAACAACATATGCTCCAAATCGTCCAATGAATAGCAGTGTCCAATAATAAAGTCAACACCACAAATAAACTCAATCACAAATGCACTGCAAAATACCTCTAAGATATCTCCTAGAGATTAGCTAGCTACATCTTATCTTCATTATTAAATAGAACAATATCTAAATGGCCAAAATACATTAAAATCACAATACAAGCATTACCCATTTGTTGTTGTTGCAAAATGAGACCAATGTTGGTCTGAAAACAACAAACCAGAACTTTCAAATGAAGTCAAATCCTTCAAACCCTTGTTACTCCTTCTGCAAAATGACAATCAAGCATATCAATAATCAAGACAACTAAAATATTGCACAAATTAAGCACAAACCCTAGACATGATCTAAACACGATGCAAGAAACCCTAGGCCCAAAAACATATGGTCCAAATCATCCAATAACCAGATTGCAATGCCTAATGAGTAGTAGTGCCCAACAATAGAATCAACTACACAAATAATCTATATCCTTCAATCTTCAAATTGCCCAGTAAAATAAATCATTCAAAACTCCAACAAACTCCAAATAAAATTGAAGGCAAAGCATCCAACAAATTGGATCCTATAAATTCGTCTGTAAAAAAACCTACACAAATTTGATAAACTCAATCACAAATGCATTATGAAATACCTCTGAGATATCTCCAACAAATTAGCCATCTACATCTAATCTTCTTCAAGAGTGATTCAGTGCACAAATTTGATATGATCAATGGTAGATTCATTGCTAGCATCTAAGATATCTCCAGCTACAACTATTCTTCTTCAAGAGTGATTTAGCAGAGGACAAGAGAAATAATAAACTCCAAATACCAAATGAGCTCTCAATTTCGCTTTTTATAAACTTTTTCAGGGAGCTTTTAAGAAACTTTCCTATAAAATTACTTTATTAAATTATTCAACTTTTAACTCCAAAAATTAAGGTGGTTGACAAATACATTCAATTAAAAAAGACAACCACATTGAAAATAAAATATATCTGAATATTACACCTAATTAGTGGATGTATTACCTGAAAATGACTAAAATGAAATATGCATAGAATATAGCTTAAATAAAATCAAATACATGCAAACCTCAAAAGATCAAATCAAGTATTGATGTTGATAGATTTGATATGGTTGCTCAAGATTTCCCCAACTATATGACACCATAAAGATGATGAGATGATAAAATGAATAGCATAACAATGGCATAAGAGAGGATCCACTAAATGAGATGAGGGGTCTTTATTAAATAGAATTCTCAATAATAGAATCAAGGGCTAAGATTAAGAGGTTAAAAGGAATGGCTAAGATTAAGAGGTATAATGGATGGCTAGGATTAAGAGGTGTAATGGATGGCTAAGATTAAATGAGAATTAGGACTTTGGATAGAAGTTATGGTCATGTGGATAGGACCTAGAGCTTGAGATAAAGTTAGGGCAACATCCTTATGTGAATGGCTAGGATTAAGAGGTTAAGTTGAGATCCATGGATAATATATAAAGTTGTGTTGACTTTTAGATAGTTGTCAAGTTTCAATGAATGTGTGACAAGGCTTAAAGTAGACATGTGAAGGAGTCAAGGTGAGACACTTGTCATGTGACTACCAATTTAGATTATAATCCATATGAACAAAGATGAAAACTAAACTAAATAAGGGTAGACGATAAATATAAACTAAATGAATAAAAAACATTTATTTTATTAAGCGCGCCAGACACATTAAGGTACTTTTCGTAGATTTCACTATAAATCGTCGAATACTTCGACTTCGACGATTTGCTTAAACAGACTTCAATAAAATTGACATTTTCTCATGTCTGTAAGTTTTCTCGTTCAAAATCTGCGCTGAATTTTCTCGTTGAATGCATCTGTTGCAGCTGGCGAATGCATTTATCGCTGTACAAAAGATACATTTATCAGAATTGTTGTACAGACTTCTCAAATTTGTTTTAAATTGCATTATCAAAATTTTCCCCAATCTTCATTGCAATTTAAACTCTGTCATTTCATGGCCAGAAAAAACATTGAATTTAATGAGTTTGATACCTGTCTGTGCTTGAATAATAGTTGCCTTGCATTCTCATCCCACTCCATAGTAACAGTAGAAGCCTGCACAGTATGTATTAAAAATGGATCATATGTTTTTAAGTTTACGAAACTTATATTTTTATTTTTAAAGTTTGGAAATAGAATTGCTATCATTTCAGTAATTATATATTCATTTCTTCAGGGAAAAAACTTATGTTCTTTAAAGAGAGGACGCAAGTTCAAATTTTATAAAGAATAGAATAAGAAGAGGAAAATTCCGTGTCAAAAAAATTAGAGCTTAATTGACTTTAAAAGTGTACTCTATAAAGAAAATAAATTTATTGATGTAGTAATTTAAGAAGTAAGAATTATTAAAATATTAAGTAATTCAAGTTATTATAAAATTAAAAACTAGCACTTGCATCAGAAGGAGGTGCAAGGGTTACACCGATAGACAACTATATATAAGTTAATATAATTTATCCGTACATAAAAGATACATTAATTTTATTTATCATTTTTTTTATATAAATATATTTAAAATATGGTGTATTAAAATTTATTTTTTTGTGTATAAAATATTGCATAAGATATTTGAAAATATACTCGTTACATAATCCTTTAAAATAATATTTTGTAACAAGTTCAAATTAGTTTGGAATGCCATCCCCAATTTGCTTTGCTTAACCCATGCGATAGTTAAAATATAGATCCTTGATACTAGTCATGCTAGTTTGCTTATGATACTCTTTCAAAGAGTTTACTTTTTGACATAAATACATGTGTCACAGAGAATGTTTGATAGATTTATTTTGTAAGATAGTATTATTGAAGTTGGAAAGATGATTACATGCCAGGAAAAAAGAGCAATTGATAAAGTTAAGGTAACTATATCTTTGCCAACATATATGGTGGTAGAAAGAAAGGTGACACTTGAGGAAAAGGGAAAGTGAAGGGCCCTAGACTACATAGGGACATGTATCTAGTGAGGAGGCTATGGCAGATTTCATGGCATTCAAATACAATAGAATTACAAACAATGCTTTGTGACAAATGATTATGGTAGATTTCATGGCATTTAGATACAATAGAATTACAAATGATGCTTTGTGATAATGGATTGTGCAATTTGAGAGATGAAAAAGAATGTGGATGACTCCTCATCTCTAATTTTGTTGACAATGGATAGAGCTTCTATTAGATAATGGTTACACATTGGGAATGTGTAATTTTTTTGGTGTTGTTCACATCCTTTCATGTGCTTCTATACTCTTGATGATTGTTTGTTCATATTTGCTTCATGATGATATATTTGAGTCAACTCACCTGATGGTGGCTCAATATCACTATTTCCTAGAACACTTTCATGGAGTTAATATGTTTCAAATCTATTACTACGTGATGTGGAGGAGAAATTGCTAAGAAGTTGAAGGTGACACCACCAATGAATGCTATTAATATATTTTTGGTTTATTGCGTGGATGAGGGAAATGAGGAGGATGGTGCGATTAAGTTGGCTTTTGATTCAAAAGTATTAATTGCTAGTTATAAGTATATCTCTCTAGATAGTGTGAGATCTATACAATTTATCTTTGCATCCACTTATTTGTCTCAAGCTTTTTCATTATGGCATATAATTTATGGGTTCTAGGTGGTTGTGTTTTATAGCTTTGACCATTTTGTGGGGTCATTAGAACACTATAATAGTAAGATAATTGATTGAAGGATAGTCTTGGTACTTTATTGAATAATATCTCCACCCAATTTAGGATTCTCGTCATCATCTCATTATGAGAAGCACCTTTAGAACCCCTAAAGTTGGCTCACAAAGCTGTATTGTCCATGCATTGTATTTGTAATCTATTTTCTCTTGAACATTATAGTGTTGTGAGTGCTTTTAGAATTGATCTTACATGATCAATTTGAATATTTTAATTGAATTTTTCTATAATAAATGATTATAGTTTTGTAAACTAAGTTGTGAGTACCAGAAGATAGAGATCATGGGTCCTTTGATGTCAGGGTGGGATTCTTCTAGGTCTTGTAAAGTATCACAACATAATTGTTGAATCTAGTACATTGGCTTTATTATTCTTTTTTTAAATCGCCTATTTTTTTTATGTGGATTTGATGAGTTTGAGCTTATTTGAAGACAGGTGGGATTGAGAAAAGGAAGGCCTTTACTAAGGAAGAAATAGAGGACTTTTGGAAGATCAAGAGGGAGGTTGCTAAGAAGAAAGATATTCTGTTGGAAATTTAGTTAGAAAAAGTGATAATGAGAGGGGGGTGAATCAGATTCACCTATTAATCCATTTAACATTACTAAAAAACTTTGCATTGCATAAACACATACTTCATTAATGTAATGGAACTAATACACTAAACATCATTCAAGAAAGTACTCATAACACAATAACTTTGGTTACCCAGAAACCCTTGAAAGGTAAAACTAGGGTGGGGATGACACTCACAAATCTTCACTACTGGAGTATAAAGTTTGCCTGTTAGGGCTACAAATTTGATCACAAAATATGATCTACCCTGTGAGGGATCTGCCCTGTTAAGAGCTAAAAGACTTATACAATCTACCTTGCAAAAGGATTTAAAACTTACAACTAAGTAAGCACTCTGTTAAGAGATTACATAAGGTTTGTTAAAACCACTCTGTTAAGAGATTTACCCTAATACACTTATTAGAATGTCTCAGTACCTGATCCTTCGGTCTGCACTGTATGTTGATTACAGATCTTCTCCTTCCAGTATTTTTTTTGATCTTATCTATCAAATTCATCTTTGTTATGTCCTTCATTGCTTTAGTCTATTACACTCAGTCACTAAACTCTATTAGAATATTTCACTGGTCTAAATGTATTCTCTACTCATTCCTCTCATTTCCTTCACATCCTCTCACACACACATTAGGGTTCAGATCTTCTCCTTATATAGACAACTGAACTTATTCAAGATTTAAGATCTACGATTTAGATTTAATCTTTTTGCCGCTTAAGCTTTCCTAATTCTAATTGGCTCCAAATGTTGCATTGGGATCAATGATTGTAAAATAGGAGCGTAATCACCTTCATGATTTCCTCAACAAACAAAATACAAAAAATGAATGTCGGCCAAAATGTTTTACCTCAATGATTGTGCCATAACAAACTCATATGTCAGTTCTGGTTAACTCAGAAATTGATGTCTCTGGTACTCGGCATTCATTGTACTCAGTGTTCACTGATATCTCTGTCACTCGGTATAAATTACTTTACATAGCTTGGCAAAAAAACTAACTCGGCTAATACAAAAGTACTTAGTGACCATTGGTTTACTCGGTAGTGACTACTGCTCGGTAAATATACATTACATGACTCATCTTATACATGATGACTTGGTCGTAGTGATGACTGACCAACATTGCCTAGATAATGACTAAATGTAAGACACTAATAGAAAACAAAACTATAGGGATCTACACTGAGTTGTACCAAGCTACAACAAGTTACTGAATTGAGAGATGATATAGTTATTGAGCAACAAGAAAATGCATTATTGAGCATCTTAGGCTGACACAAGAAGAATCTACAGATACATTGAACCTGGACATCGAGTAGAAAATGGTTTACAAATCTCGAGGAGATTGTATGACAAAGCATTGGAGATTTAAATACAATGATTATGCATGATTACAAGGTGAGATCCACCAATAATAATTAAAAGTGAAATATGCATTGGAGGAGTAACTAATGCTATCATCGCTTAAGGATATGATTCTAGAACATTTCCACCACTTTTAGAATTGAGTATAAGTGGACCAGAATGTGAAGATCATAGTATGACTATGAGAGAGTGCATGTGTGAAGTAGAGATTTTAGATAGAAGGTGATAATAAGAGAATCCACTACGTAACAAAGAAGTAAAGAACAAAGAGTAATTGTGATTCATAGTTGAAGCTACCAAGTACATAATTGTTGTTGTGAGTGAAGAACATGTTGAGGTAAACAATTAATGAGCATAGTGAGTCTAATAAGCATATGATTGATTCAAGTACTATAGACATATTTTTTACTAATTAAGCTTGTAATCATAATTGTGAAGCCTCTTGACTGAGTGCCATATCTTAACAAATATTACTTTGTAAATCCTTTAATAGGGTACAGTTCTTAGATTAGAATTGTAAAATCATTTAGCAAGGTAGACTTAACCAGTCTTTAAAATCTTGATAGAGTTAATACTCCTAATAGGGTAAGATATCACAAATAGGTATATCATTGTAGCTCTAATCGAGAATACTTTTTACTATAGTAGTGATTTTTTGTGGGTGTCATCCCCATCGCAATTTTTATCCTCTAACAAGGATTTCTATGATACCAAAATGAATGTGTTATGAGTTATATTTTATGTTGATATTTTATATGTTTTATGAGATGCATGCAAAGTTATGAATTGGTTGAATGGTTAAGAAAGATAGTTAAAAGTATTTTGCAGTACTAATTCACCCCTCCCCTCTCAATACTCACCTTTTCATACTTAATCCAACAATTGGTATCAGAGATTAGTCCCTTATTCATAAGTTCAACCACTTGAGAGAAAATATTTGAAGAGATGGAAAGTTATAGGTACGAAAGGGTGATTGATAACATGGAAATGGAACTGAGAACGTCTATTGAGCAAATTGATGAATTAAGGAGAAAACTGAAGTATTCAATCAACAAGAGAATGGATCCAGCACATCAATTCAAGGACACTCAAGATCAGGTTGAAGAACTTGAAGAACAATTAGAGGGAAGTATGTATGATGAATTTGAAGATGCAATAGTAGAACTAACTGAAAATAACAAAAACCCAAGTGAATAGGTAAAATCACTAAAGAGAGAACAAGAAGCTCAATCGGTAAGGATGTGTGAAGTCCTAGTACAGAAGGGAAAAGTTGAAGATGACAAGAGAATGGTGGAAGATGAGAGAAGATAAATGAATACAAGGTTGAATGAGAAATATGGGGAAATACTGAGGTTGACATAAATTCATGACAACTTAATAGACCAACTAGTTGGTGCAAATTAGGAAGTTTCAAGGAAAGTTGGAGAGATTGTTGAACTGAGATCTGAGAATGAACATCTAAGGAATGAACTAAAATTTGAAAAAGATGCTAATGAAGTCTTGAAAAGAAATGAAGAATTAGTGAGGATATTGGATGAATAAATAAGAGGTCAGAGACAACCAAGAGATACTTCTAGACTTGGATTTAATGCAAACAATACTACCGAGAAGGGTGATTCCTCTAAACAAGAAGCAAACTGAGATGCTGCTACTCCAGTGAAGACAAATAAGCCTACTTGTTATAATTGTGGGAAACCAGGTCATACAGCTAATGTTTGCAAGAGAAAAAGAGATAATCTATAGAGTACTCCTAAAACTAATGGTTATTGTTACAATTACAATAAGTATGGTCATAAGGCATTTGAGTGTAGGTCAAGGATTGCTAAAAATACAAGGAAGAAAAGATCCAATGGATATTGCAATAATTACAACAAATATGGTCACAAATATGAAGAATGCAGGTCATAAAGAAATAATGAAAAATGGGTCCCTAACTGATAGAATGTTGCAAACAACTGATAAGGATCAACTATACCATGGGACTACAATACAAGAATTACTTGTAATGCATGTGGGAGATTTGGTCACATTGTTGCTAATTGCTTTCAGATGCATGGTATGAACAATAGGTCATGGAGAAAGTTTGGAATTGCTTGTTTTCACTATCACAAGGTTAATCACTTAGCCAAATATTGCGAGTACAAATGAAAATCCCTAACCAAGCTACAACCGAATTAAACTGCTCAAGTTAATGTTGATGAGATAAGAGATTAGATAAATAGAACATGGAGAAGGAAGTCTCAATATGATGGAGTTGAACTTGGAACAAATGATGGCACCACATTCTCTAGATCGAGTCCACCTATTTTGACTTATTCGGTCAAAGGTATGTGTAGGAGCTGATAATTAAAATTCTATCTTAAATCAGTTCCTAGAATCTGTGCAGAGATCCATATTAGCATATTAAGATGCATTTGGATATATGATTGAAGGTTACATTTCATATTTTGATTGGTATGAAGTATATGTTATTTTGTTCCATTTGGTGAAAGGAAAGTGTATTTAGTTATCGGTGAAAGGGAATCGCTATTTAATGCAAATATTATAGCCATTCGAAACCCTAATTGAAGAAAAACTATAAATAAAGGTTGTGTTATTTCATTTTTACCTTACACTTTCATGAGCATTTGAAGCACTTAGTAGATAAGAGACTACCAAGCAAATTCGAGCAATCATTTGAGCAATTCCAAGAACTGTCGTGCATATTCAAGGTATTCCAAATATTTTCCAAGCTATGTTAGAACAATCAAGTTTTTATTCAAGTGAAACTCTAGTAGTTGAAAGATCATTTATGAGAATCAAATGGTACCCAAAGTTCAAAAGCCTATTTTTGTGGAGAATATTTACCCTGTCAATCCCAAATACAAGTTGCCACATGTCGTTGCTGCTAAAGTTGATAAATCTGGAGCCCTATCATCGACCCCACTAAGAGTTATACTTATTGAATATGTTTTCACATTCATACACTGCAAGATTGAAGACATCTGTCAAGCATAAATTGATACATCTTACAGGAATCTTTGTGTTAATGGAAATTTGAAGGATGACCACATACATATGGAAACAAAGGGTTTAGCCCATGCTATGCACGTACCGACATTCTTTAAACAAGAATGGATGAGAATATTTCTAAGCAGAGTACATGATCAGTTCATGTGACTTGATGTGTCGGTGAAGATTACCAAAGATGTACTTCACATTGTCATTGGATATCTTATCGGTGATAGACTAAGAGCCTACAAGAAAACAAACAAGAATAAATCATGTGAGCTTGCTCAAGCTAAATGGGATGTTAGAGGTCTAAAATTATCTATTGTTGATGATCCTATGCTAATATTCACATGCAACATCATATCCTATGGAATCTTCAAGTCATCTCTGGTAGAAAGTGTGCCTTGTGGAGTAGTTGACATTGCTTAAAAGATTGTGAAGAAAGACATGAAGATAGATTTGTGCAAGATCTTGTTGAAGCAACTAGATGACAATATGAATACAATAAAAAAGGCAAAACAAACACACTGAAGTTCAAATCCCTACTAGTATGCATATTCTTCTATTTTTAGAACTTCTTTCCAACAATCGGTGAAGTAGTGTGGAAAGTAGATAAACTAGTAATATATCAAATTAATGAGTTTATTCAAAGTATAGGAGATAATTTTGATATGGTGATGAATGATTATTTTAAAAAATTTAAAGATAAAATGCATAAGAGGTTCAGAATTCCACCCCAGCTTGTGGAACAATACAAAGATGATAAATGTTTTGAAGTTGATACTTACACATGTATAGTGAGAGTTGTGGAACCAAGAATAGTCTAGTTTCCACCTATGGGATATAAAATGGACATTGATGCCACTTCTATACAAATTAAAGGATAATTAGAGAATCAAGCTAACATAAGAGCCAATCGGTATGACACTTATGAGGAAGCGAAGGATAAGATAAAACTAGGTATATTGATACCTAAGGCCTTAAGAAAGAACAACAGAATGATTAGTAACTTGTCAGAGAATTTGGGAATCCCTATTGAAAAAGATGAAGCTGAACCATCAGAGGTTAAAGGGAAAAAGATTAGAATGAAGAAAGAGACACCTAGTCCAATTGGTGTAAGACCATCAACAAGGTCTTCCTCCACACTGAGTGAAAAGAAGAAAGAATAAATTGAACCACCTAAACCAAAAACATACATAAGAGAGAAGGCTAATGGGAGGCCTAGCAGAAAATTGAGAGTGTAGGAAGATAGCGAAACCGAATCAGAAGATGTTTCACAATTTAAAGTTGTACACAATCTGACACCAAAATTGAAAGATCTTGATGAATCACTCAAGACACTTAAGAAATATGGAGGTTATTCAAATCTAAAACAACTAAAGTATGAGAAAAGGGTTAATGAAGAAAAACATAAAATTGAAGAGTCTATTGTGTTTACCTTACACAAATTTCCAGAAACCTAGTACAGACACCAGAAAACAACAATTTCTAGATCTGCTACATTTCAAGGTAAGTGCTTCATTTTTATCCTACTCTTTCTAATTTATTGTCTTACTTCATAATTAAGAAATTAGATCCCATTTCCCTCTTTAGCCATAAGTAGTTGATTCCTCTTTGCATTGATCGTCTCCTTTTGGTTAATCAATTGGGATCTCCTTTGTCTTGGATTAAGAGGTGATATATGTCCATAATATTTTCCATCACACAAATCATACACATTCATAGATGTAAATGTAAATGTAAATATATATATATATATATATATATATATATATATATATATATATATATATATATATATATATATATATATATATATATATATATATATATATATATATATAAACTAGATTTCTTCACTTTTTCTTGGTCAAGCCTACATTTCCAGTCTTTCTTCTTCACTTGGTGTAAAACATAAACAACAAATTATCTTGTTAATGTGCCAACTAATCAAGTACCCATTGAAGTATCACATAACTCAACCTTTCCTTAGGTCCTCTTATTATCTCCTCTTTTCAAATTCTCTTCATCAACCAAGAGATTGGCGTGAAGGAGGATGGGGAGAGGGGCCAAAGGCACACCCTAACTAGATCCACCTTGTAGAGATCACATGTGGAAGCAAAAAAAACACAAGTGAGAGAGAAAATGCAAAAAATTTCATATATTATCTTCAATTTGATTCATACATGCCGGGTTGTAAGGCCTTTCTGGTTTAGGCCAGATATTACAATCAAGTATAGAAGTCCTCCAACATGTGAGGATCTGCCAACAATATCTAATCTTCTAGCTTCTATCTTCTATCAAAACTGACCCTCTAAACTCTAACCAAACAAATACATCTATACAAGAGGCTACTGAACAAGTCAGCCTTCAGATCCACCATCAATGCAAGGAATGACAAGATCTAGGTCCACACGCTTCCCAATGATAGATATCAGCATTAAATCTATGACCAAAATTAATTGCAAGAGTCAGCCTCAACAAAAATCCAAAATAAACAACTCGGTAAGCAAGGATAATCAAGCGCCAAACAAGCATCACCAAGTGCCGAGGAAATTCACTGAGCACCAGAGAGATAACCGACCAACACCGATAAATAAAGGAAACTGAGCAATACCAAACCAACTTGGTAAAAGAAGGAACTGAGCAACAGTACAAGAAAACACAAACATGTTTTTGGCGATATAGGATTGCCAAGGACCCGAGATGCTCTTGCATGAGACACTTGGGGTTATTTGAAAATGATTCTCCGATTCATGAAACAGGTATGATCTGAGCTGCATCCAACTCAGATTGTGAAATCCATGAACTGTCTTCAATCAGTCTATTCTTCCACTTTACCAGATATTCCATATACTATTTTCCTCTTGTACTTCTACCAATTCTTTTCTCCAAAATATGCTCAACTTCTTCTATCTATTTCTTATGATAATCATCTGGTACTATCATTTCTTCATCTGACTCATGATAACCATACAAATCAGCAATGTTGAAAATAGGTGATATATTCATGTCATCAAGTAACTCAATCTCATATGCCGAGAATATGAGATAGTTGTTTGACATCAATGACAATATAACAATTGTTTCAATTGTAGTTTCCAACAATCTCCCTCTTTGTAATTTGATGGAAACACCATATGAACATCATATGATTCACCAAACAATCCAAAATCTTTGTGAAAAAGATCTTCATTAATATCCTTAGCTTTATTCTGATTCTCAGCCAACACATCCAAGTACCAGCTCCCTCTTGGATAAATTTAGCTTTATCAGTTCACTGAATCTCTCCCTCTTTGCTTAGGGTCATTTAATTTTTTTATTTCTTCCTCTGGTTCATTTAATCTCTCCCTCTTTGACAACAATGCCAAAAAAACTTGTATTCATTACTTGCATCTTTACCATGTAGATGTCTTCATGTGAATTATGTGAGTTGTATACTCCCTCTATCATCTTGCTTATGACTGATTAACATCTTTTCTTTACTTATCACAACTCTAGGAAACTCCTAAAGTGTGACCTCTTTTGCATCAATTTTTTAGATATCTGATTAGTACATTTGATGCGGTGCTCCTATATTTCTAGGTAGCCTCAGTTAGGGGAATCACCCCTAATTTACCTCTAAGGTATTCATGAGAATCTTTAGGTAATGTTTTTGTGAATATATCTGCTAATTGTTCCTTTGTATTCACATATTACAATCTCACTTCTTTGACTTGAACCAACTCTCTCAAGTAATGATACTTGATATCAATATGCTTAGTCTTAGTGTGCATAACATGATTCTTTGATATGTTAATAGCACTTGTGTTATTACAGAAAATAACAACCGGCTTAGTGATTTCCTCCTTCATACCTTTTAACAATTTCTTTATCCACACTAAATTTGAACAATTCACTGTTGCTGCTACATACTCATCTTCTACTGTAGATTGGGAAATGCAGATTTGTTTCTTGCTTATCCAAGAGACTAATCTCTTTCCTAGAAAGAATGTGTCACCACTTGTACTCTTTATGTCATCAACATTTACAGCCCAATCTACAATAGTGTAAACTTTTAGTTCAAACTTGTCATTCTTCTTGTAATACAATCCATAGTCCTCTATTCCTTTAAGATATATCAATATTATTTTCACTGTCATCATGTGACTCTCTTTACGATTTGCAAAAAATATTGCAACAATCCCAACTGCTAGGGAAATATTTTGTCTACTATGGACAATATATTGTAGATTTTCAATCATGGATCTATATAGGGTTTGATTCACTTCAGTTGTATCATCAATTTTAGATAACTTTTGTCTAGTAGCCATTGGTGTACTTACTGGTCTGGAATCTTCCATACCAAAAGTTTTCAGTATCTCCTTGACATATTTAGACTGAATAATATAGATACCTTTCTTCATCTGATAGACTTACAAACCAACAAAGAATTTGATCTCACCAAACATAGAGATTTCAAATTTAGTTTGCATCTCATTTGAAATTTTTTGACATAGGGCATCTTGTCCTCGAAATATGATATCATCAACAAATATTTTAGCTAACAAAATACCTTTACCTTTTTCAGTCTTCATATATAGATTGTTGTTGTTGTTTGTCCTTACAAATCCAATATTTATCAGATAGTTATGCAGTCTTTCATACCATGCTTTGGGGGGCTTGTTTCAATCCATACAATGCCTTGTGTAGATTGCAAACCATATTCATCTTTCTTGGGTCAACAAATCCTTCTAGTTGTTCAATGTATACTTCTTCTAATATCCCATTCAGAAATGCAAATTTGACATCCATTTGATATACTTTTAATCCTTTATAAGTTGCATATGCAAGTAGAGTCCTCACTCCTTCCAATCTTGCAACAAGGGCAAATGTCTCCCCATAATCAATGTCTTCTTCTTGTGCATACCCCTTACCTACCAATCTAGTTTTGTTTCTAGTGACTTCTCCATGTTCATTGAGCTTATTTTTGAATACCCATTTTGTTACAATTACATTCTTGCCTTTTGGTCTCGACATTAGTGTCCAGGTTTTGTTCTTTTCTATCTGCTCTATTTCTTCATTCATGGCTTGTATCCAGTCTTCATTCTCTAAAGCATCTTTCACTATTTTAGGCTCAAACTCACATAGTAAGCATGTATGATCTTTCAACTTCTTGTCATGACTCCATATTCCTTATCTCCAATGATTTGTTTAGGCTTATGATTTCTTCTCACATACTGTGCCAATGTAGGTTTAGATTTGATTTCTCCTTGGTCTTGATCTTCAGGTTCATCTTGTAAATTCTCTACCTCTTCTTCTGATTTCTTGGTAGCAGCATCCTGATGCTCAATAGCATCCTCTTGATGCTTGATAGACTCATGTAGTTCCTCAACATCTAGTTTAGGTGCACTACTAGCCTCTCCTTCTTCCATGTTTACAAAAGATTTGTAATCTTTAGGCTCTTTCTTGCACTCCAATTCATTCTTTTCTTTATATTCATCAACTCTAACATTTGCACTTTCCACAATTTTGTTAGTGTTAGAATTCAAACACTTGTAAGCTTTTCTCTTAGTGGAATATCCTAAGAATATGCTTTCATCACTTTTAGTATCAAATTTTCCATTTCTATTGTCTTTTAGTATATAGAATTTACTCCCAAAGACTCTAAAATATTTCACATTAGGTGCATAACCATGCCATAACTCAAAAGGTGTAGCATTTGTACCTTTCTTGATTTGTACTCAGTTTAAGGTATAAATAGCTGTACTTATAGCTTCTCTCTAGTATTTTTGTGCAACATTCTTCTCAATCATCATTGTTCTAGCACAATCCATAATTGATTTGTTTCTCCTTTCTACTATACCATTATGTGGCAGTGTCCTAGGTGCAGAAATCTGTCTCTTTATTCTTCTATCATTGCAGAATAGATTGAAATAATTTGATATAAACTCTCCTCCTCGGTCAGATCTCAAACATTTCAAGCTTTTACCAATTTATTTTTCAACTTTTTCTAAATACCACTTAAACAACTGAAATGCATTAGATTTCTCTTTTAAAAACATTACAGTCATCATTCTAGAATAGTCATCAATAAACAGAATGAAATACTTATCACCACAATAACTTTGCAAACCCATAGGTCCACAAAGGTCAGTATGAACCAATTCCAAAATACTGTCAGAAGTATATGTCTTTCTCTTAAAACTAGACTTTGTCATTTTTCCCAAATCACACTGTTTACACTTCACATTATCAAGTAGTTCCTCAACTTGGAATTGGAAAATGGGAATTGGCTCCCCTTCTCAAAATTAAATTCCCAATTCCAATTCCATGCCTCAATTCTAATTCCAGGTTCTAAGGAGAATTGGTTGAATGCTCATTTTGGACCAAAATTAGAATTGACCTATACCAATTTACGAATTCCTATTTTCCAATTCTAGGTCAATTCCAGCAACCAAACGGTTACTGATATTTACCAAATTGTCAAATTTTACATGACACAACCTCTTATGCCATAACCATACATCATCAAATTGTACAAACAAACATGTTTCTTCAGATAGATCTAGATAGAACAAGTTACCTCTTGTCTGTTCTCCACTTCCAATTGGTTCACCAGTGGCATCAAATATTTTAGCCTTTTTGTGATGAAATTCAACTCGGTAGCCAATATTGTCCAGTTGTGCCACACTCAGAAAATTATAGTTTAGACCTTCTATCCAATAAGCATTATCACATCTAATCTTATCAATCAATCTTATTGATCATTTTCCTTTCATAGGACATGGTGCATCATTACCAAACTTAAAACTTCTACCTTTGTAGTGATTAATGATTTCAAACTTACTTTTATCACCAGTCATGTGATGTGAACAACCACTATCAATAATCCATTTATCACCTTTACTAACATATGAAATAAGTGTAGTTTTCTCATCTTCATCAGAATCATCTTTCATAGCAACATAAACAACTTCTATATCACATTCATCAGATTCACTAGTTTCAATCGCAGTTTTCTCTTCAATAATATAGCAAGATTTCTTACCTTTGTCTTTGTAGTCTCTGTACCTTCAGTGATCTCTGCTAGATCTCTTATCTTTGTACTTGTTTTCTCTTTTCTCATCTTTGTCAGTCCTATCAGGGCATCTTTGTACAATATGGCCAACTTTGTTACATGAAAAATAGATAATAGGAAGATTACATTTATATTTCCCTTTTCCTCTCTTAAGCCTTCTAGCCATAAGTGCCTCAAGATCATCTAGATCATCATTAGAAGTGTCACAATCACTGTTGCTATTGCTGTCACTTCTCTCACATCTTTATTTTCCCTTCTTAGGCTTGTGAAGAACCATTTCAGACTTGAATGCAGATTCAATATTATGAGCAATGAAATTATCATAATTAGATAACTCAAAAGCAATAAGCTTGCCAACAAGACTTTCCAAAGTTAACATTACCAGGGTTACATCTTGATTCTTGTATTGCAAAAACTCTTATGGCATAGATAGGAAGCAAGGTTCTTAATACTTTACTGATAAGGGTCTCATCATCAGTGTTTCCATTGGCTCCCCTAAAAGCATTTACTACCTCCTTAATTCTACCATAATATTGAGCAATATTTTCACCATCTTGCATTTTCATTTCATCAAACTTATCTCTCAAGCTTTCAGATTTAGCTCTTAGTACATTTGTGTCCCCAACATAGATAGTTGCTAGAGTGTCCCACATTTTCTTTGCATTGGTACAGTCCTTGATGTCCTCAAATTTAGGATAGGTTAGGGCAGATGCAATCTCCAACATTGCTTGATTGTGTTCTTGTTTTTCTTTCATCTCGTCGAAAGTCAAAGGTGTAATAGGTATTACATACTCATTTTCCACATAGTATTTCATCGAATCACAAATGCTAGCTAGATGCAATTTCATCAAACTCTGCCATGCATGGAAGTTCTCCTTGTTCAACTTTGGTACCTCCTTTTTGTACATCTTGATCATTAGCTTCAAGTACCTTTAAAATTTTTCTCTACAAGCATCAACTGCTCTGATACCAATTGTTAGAATTATTTTAGAATAACTAAGAGGGGGGTGAATCAGTTATCCTCAGGTCCAGATGTACCAATTCAACTTTCTAGCTCTTCAACAATCTCAGATCTAATTAGCTTTCAACTCGGTCTCTATAGCATATACCAATAACATAAAACTTGCATTCCACTATCCTAAAGTAACTAGCTTGAAGAATATAAAACTTTCAACATCATTCACATCAAAATAACATTCACACAAGTATAACACTAGGATTTATAGTGGAAAATCAATTTGGGAAAAACCACTTGTAACATGCTACTGATTTTCACTCTTCTTAAGTGAGCTTTGTGAGAAGCCACCCCAATTAAAGGTTTACAATACACACTATTAGGTGTGACCTGGTTAAAGGATTTAATCACCTTGTTAAGAGTGGCCTAGTTAGAAGGCTTAAGAACATTCCATCAGAATGTCACCTTGATTAAACGATTTATACAAAATGACTATTACGTCAACCTTGATTAAAGGATTTAGACTGATACAATGGTTAGAAAGTAATAGTAGGTTCTTATTTGAAAATATACAACTCACTTTGCAAATACAAATCCACTTTCCGCATATGCTAATTTACTGACTGACCTTCATTTCCATCTCCATCTCTGATCTTCTCGGAATTCTCTTCAAGCAATCACCACAATTTTGTTCATCTCTTCATAGCTTCACCTTCAACCTTCTTCTTAGACTTATCAATAAATAACATCAACCTCTTCTCTCTACTGTAACCTCACAATTAGGTTATCCTTATACCTCCTTGATCAAGTAGATTATTCTTTTTCTTGTTAATCTCTTCCATAGATCTTAGGTTTAGGCCGGATTCATCGAATCCTTCCATCATTATGTTCTTCTTCTTTTCCTTCTAGATACATCTTCAAACTTCTCTTTGAAATAATAAGAAAAGGATTTACCATGCATTAAATGTTTCATAACATTCATTAATAATGTCAACACGTTTTACATATTCCAAGAATTCAACTATGTCGGCTGGGATTCTCAATTCTTTCTCATAATGTAAATTACTGACACTCAGTCAATACTGTATTCATCTCCTCGGTCATTACTGTGTATCTCGATCATCACTAACACTTTCCTTCTAGGCAATTATCTGTCACTCGACAATTACTGATGTTTGGTCAACACTAGATTTTCTCAGAATATACTGGTGCTCGGTCAACACTAACATCACTTGGCTTAAACTAGATTTCTTCACTTTTTCTCAGTCAAGTCTACATTTCCAGTCTTTCTTCTTCACTTGATGTAAAAGATAACCAACACATTATCTTGTCAATGTGCCAACTAATCAAGTACCCATTGAAGTATCACATAACTCAGCCTTTCCTTAGGTCCTCTTGTTATCTCCTCTTTTTAAATCCTCTTCATCAATCAAAAGATATGGTACTCTCCTAGATAGCAATTATCTTACCAATTGAGGTTTGACATCAATGACAATATAACAATTATTTCAATTGCAGTTTCCAACAGTTTCCTCACAAAGGAAGTTTCGAGGTAAAAGTGTTCACCGATGCAGGCTAGGTTGGTAAAATTGATGACAGAAAGAGCACAAGTGGAGGTGCATTCCTTCTTGGAGAAATGATTGTGTCATGTATAAGCAAGAACAAGAACTGCATATCACAATCTACAACAGAGGTTGAGTATGTTGTTGTAGCTATCAACTACACACAGGTGATCTAGATAAAATAGATATTAGAAGGAATCCAAGAACAGGTCCCTGAACCAATAACATTGTTTTGTGACAACATGAGTGCAATCAACATATCCAAAAATCCTTTTATGCACTCAAAGATGAAGACCATTTCTATAAAGTATCACTATCTAAGAGAGAAAGTGCAAAACAAAGAAGTTAGGTTGGACTATGTCTCCACAAAAGAACAAGTAGATGACATATTCACAAAGCCTTTACCGAAAAGTACCTTTGAATATCTCAGAGGTAAACCAAGCGTAATTCCCCTTCATGATCTTCAGTAAAAGGAGAGAAGAGATCATCAATCTGACAAGTGCAAAAGGAGGAAATAGTTTCATCTAAACTAGATTGGTGACTCAGGACTACTGCTTGTAGGGGGAGCAGTCATTAGAATGGAAGGTCTTTTGACAAGCCTTTGGCATTGTTGTCAAAGGGGGAGATAATTGGAGAAGCATTAGTGAACTGATAACATAGTATGCATTAGTGAACTGGTAACATAATATTTCCATCAATGCCAAAGGGGGATAGTGTTTCCAATATTGGTAAGGATGCAATTGGTAAAGAGACCACCAGTAATAATCAGTGGTGTTGTCATTGATGTCTATGATAACAATGTCCAAATGTTAGGGAATTGGTGACATAGTGATGAGAAAAGTGAAGTCCAACAATGCAATTAATAGAGTACTTGGCGTAGTACTAATTGTGTAGAGTTAGTGACAAGTGAAGACAATGACTAGAGTAGTGACTGGTGTAGATAGAGAACATAGAAGTGACTGGTGAAGATAGAGACCTGAACACTGCACAAGGAAATTTGTAAACCGGCCTATAGTGATCGTTAAGATATCATTGAGACCGATGTATGTCTATTATTTGTTGAGACCGGTGAAAGGCATAGTTGACCAAAGAAGATGGTTTCAGTTAACAGATATTGAGGAGGTTCTTTGATTGTGTTTTGTTGCACAAATCATGGAGGATTTTCTATTAAGGGAAAGTATGTGACACACATCTGATGTTTCCTTTAAATAATGAAACATGACTAGATGGTGGATTCAAAAGAGATCTTCATGGAGACCTTAAACGAAAAGAGTGGGAAGATCTTTTGAAAATGAATTTTAGTAGTCTGCGCTTCTTTCTCTCAATTGTATAGTTGTCGTATGCTTTGTAGGAAGTGTATATATTCTTTAGTTAGTGAAGAGAATCACTTGCCATCATTCTGCCAAGAAGAAAGAGTGAAACAATATGTTGATCAAAGATACTGTAAAAGAAAGGGAAAAGAAGAAGAGTAGAAGAAAAGGAAGAGAGTGTGAAAGGAAGCATAGTAACTTGAGGAGAGCATACTAGTGGTGCCTGGTAGTGACTCTCAGTGAGTGAAACAATGATCTTATCAGGCTCTGCAAAGTCATTTCAAAAGATCAACCTTTCTATTGCTCTTCAACAACTGCAATAGCCAAATCCTAACATCTGGGTGGACATTAATAGGTCCCTTGTACTAAATCCTTTAACGAGGTGACATCTAGTTGATGATTTAAAGCCCTTTAACAAGGTAGGCTTTAACATGCCTTATTAAAAACCCTTTAACCGGGTTGCACCTAACAATGCATTTGTAATCCTTTGAAGTCTCTTCATAGGGCGCACTTCAGAAGAGTGCAAAATTTGTGAGTTCCAACTCACTGTGGTTTTCTTCCAATTTGGGTTTCCATGTGATATATCTAGTGTTCTATGCTACTATGATTTTGTGTTGTTTATTTCGTTTATATGTTTTGCATGCAGTAATAGTTAGTTAATCTAAGAGTGACTTCGAGTTTTATTGGGTGTTGATTCACCCCTCCCCTCTCAGCACCGATTGGGACTATCAATTTGCTTGAAGTGCCTAGATATGGGCCTCTAACATTTCTAGAGGTCGTGCCTTCATTATTTTGAATGGTAAGAGAGGTGCAAGGGTGGTATACGATGGTGTTCTATAGTTGGTTGCACTAAATGTTGGAAATGGAGACTTATACCTCTGTGTTGCTAGTTTTCCTTCAATAGATGCATTTCCTTGGTTCCCTTGTTCTTATTTATGCCTTTGGATTGTGGAGGTTTTAGTCACATTTATTAGGAATGTGGTTATCAATTTTTTTCTCATGTGGGGTGCTTGGATCTAGACCTATAGTACTGGTAGAGGTTGTATTTTCATTGTCTATTGGTTTGGTCAAATTTTAAGGTAGGGTAGATGGGTGTTTTGAACCTAGTTGTTTTGAAGGTTAGATTTGGGGTTTTAAACCCTTGTGCTAATGATGACCCTTTGATGGAGGACACTCCTTGGTTTCCTTTCTCTTCTTTAAGAATTGGGAAGGTGTGAGACCTAGACTCCATGTTTATAGTTTGTGCTCTTTGTGGCATCTTTACTACTCTTTGACTTTTGTTGTCAAGAGTTTGTCTCTATTGAGACTTAGTTTTCTATGGAGGGAAGAAGGGATTAGTTGGTAGAGGGTTCATTGTCATTTCTCATGGATTTCAAAATATTTTTTATATTATTTATTTGATAGGAAATGGATAAGCCTTTTGTTTCCTTGTGGTGCATGGGAACCTAGAACACAGGGGTCGTTGTAAGGCTCTAATGAAGAATCCATGGAAGCATTAAGTTTCTAAGGTCAATGTGACCAATTTTTATGTAACAAAGGCTAATAAAGCCATATTGGTTCATTTGTAATCAAAATTGTCAAAGGATCTTATGTTGGGCAAATAGGGTCAAATTGGTCATGTAAGGGCCTAAAGGGTAAATTAGGAGTTTAGTTGTGTTTTGAAGTCATAATATCTTAAAATGACCATATTCATGTAAAAAGAAAATTTATTGGATCCTTGGTACAAAATAAGATCAAATTTGTAAAGGTTAATAACATGTTAATAGTCATTGTTAAGGGATACAACCGACCAAAAGTGGTTGTGTAGGTAGTTAGGAAGGTTTGAGTCAGTTTCCATAAGTGGAACAAGTTAAATACATTAGAAAAGTCCAAAAACTACAGGGGGGAGTCAATGTATGAAGTTGGAATCAATAAAAATCATGTTTTCTACACTTTTCTCTTATTTTGTTTAGTATAACAGTCCGATTGCAGATGTTATTTTCATGTGAGGGTTTAACATATTGATTCAACGTTCATTAGGATTAATGAAGGCCTGCATAACCTCTCTTTTGGTCTTTGTTTCAATCAATTTTATTAAGTTTTAACAGAGATATCAAAGTTTCTATGAAATAGCAAACCCCCGGCCTAGGGAATCCAATGCATGGAGAAAGATGTAAAATATTTTTGTTCCACATCCACTATACCCTCAAACCTCATTGGTTAATGTGCGAGAGGTTGTAATTTATGTCTCCATGTTTGCCTAAGACCATGCATCTGTTGGCACGTGCATTGGATGAAGGGAAGCAATATGATATTGTCTCAGACTGAGAAATGGCAGTATGCAGTAGAGTGTGAATGAATTTATTCATTCAATAATATTTGCAAGGGGGTTGATGATCTAGAAGTGTGGGAGATTAAGTCCCAAATGTGTTCTAGCGGTTGGTAGAGAGAGAACACATATTTAAGTTGCTTTGTGTGACTGTCCCAGAGAGTAAATGTATGGCTACCACAGTTGAAAGTGAGTTGATGTTACGTAACTTAAGATGAAGTCAGTGTTGGATTGACAGGGTGAATTGAGGGGTTAGTATTGTTTTGAAGCGAGAGTCTCTTAGTGTTGTAATAAGTGGGGATCCCAATAGGAAGGATAGTACCTATTAAGGTCTGTGGAATGATTTGTTGTGGTGTGAAGATAGTGGAAAAGTCACAGTTTATTTAATTGTTCAATATGTTGAAAGAGTTTGCAGTTGTTATTAAAGTCTTGTGAGGATGTGGAAGATACCATTAGAATGGTCAGGGAGAAAGGAGTCTAGTTTCCATTGTAAGGGTTAAGGTGTATGGTGTTGTCATAGGGAGTAGGAGAGTAAATGCAATCAGTCAATAAGAGAATGTGTTCAGTCATGGGAGATGTATGTAATCAAAGTTGATATGAACAATGAGATGTTGTAAATAGAGTTTTAATGAATCCGTGTGTAGTTGTTTGTTGGATTTAAGTGTTTGTGATTTGTAGGGAGTTGTGGGCCAGTGCATGAGGGCCTGACTATTAAGGTCGTTTGAAGAAGAAAAGGGGGTTGTGAATGAGTTGAAGTGTTGGGTGTGTGCAAATGGGGTATTGTTTGAAGGATTTTGGAAGCCTTGAAGAGGTGAGTGTTGTTACAAAACAACAAGATATGAAGAGTTTCAGTATGAGAAGGGATGGGTCCATTATCCTCTGCATCATAGTGGTATCATAGAAAGGAAGTAGGTCCTTGTAGATTGGGTATTGAAGTTTGAGGAGATAACCTATAGGTAGTGGGCAAGAGACTAGGGAGAGAAGCAATGAGGGGACACCTAGGTTAGGAAAGAATGAGGTTGACACTAACAGAGAAAGAGTTGGTGAAAGAGATGAAGATCTACCAACAGAGTGGAAAGAAGAAATGAGAAGAGAGGAGAAGAGAGGAAGAAGAAGAAAGGGAAAGAAAAGAAATAGAGGAATGTTACAGAGTAGGAGAGGAAGTTAGATGAAACAAGAAGGAAGCTTGATGACTTGGAAAGAAGGATGAAGGAGATAGATGATGAAGAGGATGAGGAACCTAATGACGAAGAAGTTCTAGATGTTGAGTTAGAGATGGAAGACAAAGATGTTGATGAGGATAGCCAAGGATGGCTTGAACATTGATGAGGAAGTTATGATTAGGACTGTGTTATGTCCTTTTAAGTTAGAAAAGGGTACAAAGCAGCAAGGTACCCCTTTAACAGCAAATGGTGAAGCTAATGATGTAGCCATGAAGATAGATGATGGATTGGAATGCCAAGAGGAATGGTATGAGGAAAAGGATCAGTTAGTAGAGGAAATGGGCTCAATGGATGAAGAGACTAAGGGTGAGATGTTAATGTTGGTAGGTCATGAGAAGGCTAACGAGTTTGTGTATTCTCCAAGCATGGAGATTGAATATGTTGATGTCAAGGAAGGGGATTGTCTTTGGGTAATTAATTGCATTGAGCTTCAGGTATATGCAGTTATGTTGATGAATAGTGAGTAGCAGGTGGTGTGTTTTTTTTCCAAAGGGAGGCAAACCAAAAGTGAAGATGAAAAAGGAAGTTCAGATTTGGAGCATGACAAGGCAGATCCAAGTGGGTAAAGGTCGAGCAAGGATAGGACTACAACAAGAGGAAAAGTACAATCCAAAAGTAAAGACGAAATCTATGTTTTCTAATGTTTTGTTTTGCAGGTGTTTCCAAGGGACTTGGAAACCTTTGAAGCCCGAGAGTATGCTGCAAGAGCACGAAGAACATAGGGGTCACCATAAGGCCCTAATGAAGAATCCATGGAAGCATTAAGTTTATAAGGTCAATGTGACCATTTGTCGATGTAACAAAGGTTAATAAAGCCATATTGGTTCATTTGTAATCAACATTGTCAAAGGATTTCATGTTGGGCAAATTGGGTCAAATTGGTCATGTAAGGGCTTAAAGGGTAAATTAGGAGTTTAGCTGTGTTTTGAAGTCATACGGTCTTAAAATGACCATATTCATGTAATAAGAATATTTATTGGATCCTTGGTACAAATGAAGATCAAAAGTTGTAAGGGTTAATAACATGTTAATAGTCATTGATAAGGGATACAACCGACCAAAAGCGGTTGTGTAGGTAGTTAGGAAGGTTTGAGTCGGTCTCCATAAGTGAAACAAGTTTAAATACATTGGAAAAGTCCAAAAACTACAGGGGGGAGTCGATGTATGAAGTTGGAATCAATAAAAAACAAGTTTTCTACACTTTTCTCTTATTTTCATGTGAGGGTTTAACATATTGATTCATTTTTCATTGGGATTGATGAAGGCCAGAATAACCTCTCTTTTGGTCTTAATTGCAATCAATTTCATTAAGTTTTAACAGAGATATCAAAGTTTCTGTGAAACAGCAAACCCTCGGCCTAGGGTATCCGGTGCATGGAGAAAGATGTAAAATCTTTGTGTTCCACGTCCAATATACCCTCAAACCTCATTGGTTAATGGGAGAGGGGTTGTACTTTATGTCTGCATGTTTGCAGAAGACCATGCATATGTTGGCACGTGCATTGGATGAAGGGAAGCAGTATGATACTGTCTCATACTGAGAAATGGCAGTATGCAGTGGAGTGTGAATGAATTTATTTATTCAGTGATATTTGCAAGGGGGTTGATGATATAGAAGCGTGGGAGAGTATCAATCAAGTATGTTCTAGTAGTTGGTAGAGAGAGAACACATATTTAAGTTTCTTTGTGTGACTGTCCCAGAGAGTAAATGTACGACTGCCACAGTTGACAGTGAGTTGATGTTACGTAACTTCAGATGAAGTAAATGTTGGATTGACAGGGTGCATTGAGGGGTTAGTATTGTGTTGAGGCAAGGTTCTCTTAGTGTTGTAATAAGTGGGGATCCAAAGAGGAAGGGATAGTACCTATTAAGGTTTGTGGAAGGGTTTGTTGTAGTGTGAAGACAGTGGGACAGTCACAGTCCATTTAATTGCTCAATGTGTTGAAAGAGTTTGCAATTGGTGTTAAAGTCTTGAGAGGATGTGGAAGATACCATTAGAATGGTCAGGGAGAAGGGAGTCTAGTTGCCATTGTGAGGGTTAAGGTGTATGGTGCTGTCATAGAGAATAGGAGAGTAAATGCAATCAGTCACAAAGAGAATGTGTTCAGTCACTGGAGATGTATGTAATAAAAGTTGATATGAACAATGAGATGTTGTGAGAAGAGTTTTAATGAATCAGTGTGTATTTGTTGTTGGATTTGAGTGTTTGTGAGTTGTAGGGAGTTGTGGGCCAGTGCATGAGGGCCTGATCATTAAGGTCATTTAAAGAAGCAAAGGAGTTATGAATGAGTTGAAGTGTTGGGTGTGTGTAAGTGGGGTATTGTTCGAAGGATTTTGGAAGCCTTGCAGAGGTGAGTTTTGTTACAAAACAACAAGATGTGAAGAGCTTCAGTATGAGAAGGGATGGGTCCATTACCCTCTGCATCACCTTGTCTCTATCTGCACTCCTAGTAACCTCATAGAGGTGGACATTACTTTTGTAGGTTTGGTGGTCCTTTTTTTATTGGTTGTAGTCTTTGAGATCTAGCTTGAAGCCTTCATTAAGCACAAATTACTCGTTCTTTCAAAGTCTCCTATTAAGGTGGAGCTACCATATGTCAACTAGCACACTTAGTAGTCCTATAGAGGTGGACATTTCTCCTACTGGTTTGGAGGTGGCTCTTTTTTGTAGTCTTGGAGCTCCAGTTTGAGGTCTCAGTTGTGTACACCCTAGTTGTTCCTTCAAAGTATCTTATTGAGGTGGGGATGGTTTATCTGCTAGAATCCTTACCATTGTCTTCTATTGAGGTGGAGACAATTCTAGATTTTGGGGTCTCTTAGATCTTGTCCAAGCTTTTGTATGTAAAGTTTTGGTTTTGGTCATTAGTCCTTTGTACTTGTGATGTGGGTTCTTTGTAAGTCTTCCCGTGTGTTATAAGTCGCATGTTTGACCCATGTGTTGTAAGTGGACTTCTATGGCCTGTTTATAGGTGACCAATTTTGACATAGTTTCTCTATCCTTGGAGCCATTGTTCAATAAGGTCAGCATCCAAATTTGTTTCTTTATAATTAAAAACATCCTCAATGATGTCTCTTTATTTTAGGAGTCTTTCTTACCTTCCTTCACTTTAAAATTAATTTCACTCTTTAAAATTTATGCAATTCTTTTATGTGGGATCTCACTTAAATTCCTTGGAATGTGCACTCTTTGTAATGTTCGTATCATATGAGTTACCTAACATAATATAGTTTTTTAGCTTATGTACTTTATATGACCCAAGACGTGTTGTCTCTTACAAATCGATTTCATTCAAATGACGTGTCAATTGTTTATTGTGTACTAACGTGCAAATCAATTTCATTCCCATTCAAATATCAACAATTTCTTCCACTTTTAGAGCTCTTTCTTGCCCAAATTTAAGCTCCTCATTAATATCTGATGGTTTCATGATGGTTTTTTGATTTTGTTGTGGATAAATTTAAGCTTAATGTATGAATATAAGACTTAGATATTGCCCTCTTCCAGATAATCATCTTTTTAACAATAGTACACTTTTTTTAAATCTAGCTTTCAAATCAAATACACTTTGTCCAAAAAAATCGTTTCAATTAGTTAGGAAACTGCTAACTAGTTATTGCAAGCATAACATCTTTATATATCCACTCTGATTTGACAAATCTCAATCTCCCATCTATCATTTGATTGACCATTCTCTGTGCATCTTCAAATTTCATAGTGCAAATTGTTAGATTTTCTAATCTAAACATGATGTAGATAAAGTTACTGCCTTACAAACGGTTCTTAATAGAATTTGTAAAAACACAAAGAAAATCAGCAAACACTCTTCTAACACTCCATCCTAATGATGGATCATCAAGTATTATCTAAAATGTTGATAAAAAAAACTTACACAATCAAATTCAGAAACAATCTTCATTTAATTCATAGTTTGTAAAAATTAATACAATTAATCAACAAACAGTCAATCTATTTCTTTTTTTAACAAATAAACAAAATTGTTCTATAGTCAATCCATTTCATTCTTTAACAGATAAAAAAAACTATGTTACAATATAATTTATACAATATTGTTCATCTGTAATCATTTCTGTTAAATAATGCAATGGATTGACTTTGTGTTGATTTTTCTTTGTGTTCTTTTCTATTAGAATTGTTTGGAAGGCAGCAGCTTTATCTGCATCAGTTTTGGTGCTAGGTAGTTGGGTGATTACAGTCATATTGGTATTCATCTAAAAAGTTTGAATTTGTTGGTTTTAATTATTCTAATTGGAGGAGTAGCTTGGATGATTAGAAGTTCACATTCAATTAATATTTTTCACTTAATTTTGTTTTGGTTACATACAGTTTGAAGAAGAAAATTTTGATTATTCTTTCATTTATAGAAACAGTGTATATTGCAATCTCTTCTATAATTGTAAGAGCTCTACCTCAAAGAATTTAGAAGAAATGAGAGGAAAAAAATTCAGCTTAGTACAATCAAGTTGGCCAAAAATTTAGTCCATCACAATAAGTATAAGAATTTTGATTTGAAAAAGTAAAAAGAAGTAAAATTGAATTGTATAAACATTCAAAAACAGTTTGAAGATATATTTACATAAAAAATTGCAAGGTTCATTTTTTAAACTACAAAACTATTTTGTCAATCTGCCCAAGGGGAAGTATGACCAACGATACTTTCTCTAATAGTTTGAGAGCTATTTTCAAGAGTTTTATTTTATTTTTATATGTTCTTTTTTTCTTGTCTTGATCTCTTCTTTCTGATGATGGATCATGGAGTTTAATCTGAAAATGTTGAGGAAATAAATTCATATAATTTATACCAGAAGCTATACACAATAACAACATGGATTGTTGAAATTGCATGACTATAGTATTTTTAGTTTTATTTGAATTTTTTAATTGAAATAAAAGAGGGGTTAAAATTTATTTAAGCAAGAAGAAATACAGAGCACAGGCATCAAACAGCCCTATCAAGATCCACTATATGATCTAACTGTTGAGACAAACCCAGATGTAATTGACCCTTATCTACAATATTCCAGTTTTGCATTTGATCAGAAGCCCATTTGGCCAAATAGTCCGCTACATTTTTCCACTCCCTAGGGATACGAGTGAAAGTAACAGAATCCAAAGAAGCACACAAATTAAGAATCTGGTTAACAACCAAAAATAACTGCCAACTAACATCCTCAGAGTGTTGTCAAGTCAACAAATGCACGACCACCCGCGAGTCTGATTCACAAATAAGCCTGCTACATACAAGAGCACAAGGCCGCTCCACAGTATAAAAAATAGCCATAGCCTCCATCAAATTGTTAGTATGATGACTTTGTTTCTATGATCTTTAAATGTTGTAAGTGATTTCTCTTTCATACTTCTATTAAAAATTCTGATTGGTTGAAAAAAATCTTTAAGAAATAGTTAATTTAAGAATCTTTAATATCCAGTGAGCTTCTGCCTCTAGTCTATCAAACTTGTATTATGGGGGCTTAAACTTAGCTGTCCTAGAATCGTTGTATTATGGTAAAGCTTAGCTGTAATTTACTTATGTGTAGACAGGGAAGAAATGATAATGCAGTTGTATTATGTTGCTCGTTAATCTTCTACTTTTCTTTTCTCCAGGTCATCAAATCATATAATGTAACAATATATCAAAGAGAGAACAACATAAGATTTACAGTTCAGTGATAGAATAAGTTGTGAAGCATCAAATATAAAAATATCTAATTGGCCTCTTCTTTGAACCAATGTCAAGATAAGTAATTGTAAATTTGAGGATTTTCTTTTCTTAAATTAACCTTGATGCATATCCTTGATTGCATGGGTGGATAACTAATCACCCCATGTGGTGCTCAAACTTAAGACATGTTCCCCTGAGAAGTTGCCAACCAATTTGAGAATTTCCTAGATAAACAAACTTCATGGGGAAGTTTATACATTCAGATCCATAATAGGGCATCTTAAACTATCCACAATATAGAATCAATCATTATTAAACTAGAAAGAGCAATATAAAAAATGATGATGTCCTGTATCTTCAAGAGTGCTGCAAGAGAGAAGAGTTTCTCTAGCTAGGATAAGGAGGTTCTTAAGAAGTGGATTCTTTTAAAATTGCCACCAAAGTATGGCTTGGTTAAACAAAACATAGTCGAATTTGATAGAAAACAAGGTCATGAATTTATAAAGAATAATTTTCTGGAGCTTAATATTCATTATGAATAATGAAGCAAAAGCACAAGATCTTTGAATTAGGAATAACAAAGAATTTAGAAAATATATAATAGAGGATGACTCCAAAATAATGATAAGATCTGCAGTTCAGGGCTAGAATAAGTTGTGAAATTTCAAATCCATAAATATCTGACTGGCCTCTTCTCTGATCCAATGTCATGGCAAGAAATTGTACATTCCAGGATTTTCTTCATCTCTCTCTAAATATTCCCTGTCTATCAGATTTTCAATTCTCCTTTTAATTTCCTTTCTTTCTGGCGTGAACATGTCTTGAACCTGCTCTATGCATTGCATCACCAACTCCTTATGAGCTAATACTTTTCTGCTCTTCATAATTCTTATGATGGAAGCATCAATTATATGATGTCTATCTTCAAATACAGCCTTCACAACATTTTCTTGTACTTTGGCTCTGGGTCCCGGAAGTCTGATCTTTTCCTTGTTACATGAAAAATTTGCATTGAATTCAAAATAATCTGTTTCTATCACAGATTGGGTATCTGGTAATTTACTTAGGGATTTCAGCAATGCAATTGTATCTTCAACTCCCAAATTCAACTGGGATTTGACTTGTGAAAAACTCAGTCTCTCTGTTTCATTGAACAACAATAGTGCACTTGCATGACAAGCTGTTCTAACTATTTGAATTTTACCTTGTTCAAATCTTCCAATAATAATGCATGTTCCAAGATAATGTTTTCATGTTAGCCTTCTGTTCATTTTTTTTATTATAGAACCCTTTGAATGACTCTAATTGTCTCACCATTTCAACAGGGAGGACAAATGATTCAGGTGTTCTATACCTTGGCCAGAAGCCAGATGTCAAAACTGTCTGAGGTATTCTCAAAATTTGATTGGGTTTTCATTGTCAATGCCCAATCGGTAAGCATGCCCTCCATTTTAAATGTAAATTGTCTTCCACACTCACACTTTAACTTATCTAGCATGCTTTTTTCATAATCAACATTTGAACTTTTATGACACAAAAGCCCGT
Organism: Chamaecyparis obtusa; assembly: GCA_027943335.1. Lineage (NCBI taxonomy): Eukaryota > Viridiplantae > Streptophyta > Pinopsida > Cupressales > Cupressaceae > Chamaecyparis > Chamaecyparis obtusa. Next base: position 2,828,502 of record BSBK01001922.1, read on the forward strand.
TTCCAAGCTTTTTCCTATAAAACTCTGCAATCTTATCAATGGCATCTATCTCATAGGCATAGGGAAATAATTTTGCAGCCTTCTGAAGGGAATCTTCAACATCTACATATGTCATGTTCCTGTTTGTCAAAATGTTGTCACCAAATGTGACAAGCAATTCCCAAATACTATATCCTGCAACTTGTTCATTGCAAAAACTCTGAAAGGCTGCCATGAGTGCATTTTTGGAAAGGCAGTGGTTCATAAGTTTCTCCTCAACACATTGCAAGTATTTCTGATGCAACTGGAAAACACTCCTCACAAACTGATATTTTTCACTTGCAATTACTTCTTTCTGATTATTTGCCTTTATTGCCTCTGCCACCATCTGTCCTCCATGTTTAACCAATGAAGTACCATGCCTGGTAACATGCTTTCTAAATATCTCGGCCATGAGCTGAATGCCTTTATCTATTCCAGAATACAACATAAACACCTCTTATCATCCATCTTCTCATTTGTCAACAATGGATGGCAATCCAAAAGTTGGCTTTCATGCTTGCAAAGAAGTTCATTTTCTACCATTTCTACATACCTATTTTGGCTACGCTGATGCACACAATACATTGCAATTGTTTCTTTCTCCAACCTTAAATACTTAACAACCTTCAAGAAGTAGTCTAGACAAGAATACTCACATATCCATGAAGCAAACTTTCTGGAAAAGTATGTGGTGGTATTTTCAAAAATGGCCAACTCTAAATCTAGATAACAGCCCATCCCTAAATCCCACAGCATACACACAACATTCTTCAATACAGTCCCATCAGGAATGCTCTCACCCTCCCGCATCTTATCGATAACTCGAATCTGCAAATGTTGCAAGCTGTTTTGAAAATAATGTCGATGTTAAGAACACGAAAAACATGAGATATGAAGGTAAAAGATTGTGAAAGTGTGGACAAGGAATCACTACTATACCATGACCTCTAAGGTTTCCTTCATTAGATGAGTGTTTGGAAGAAAAGTGCTCGAATAATGTTTCTCTCCCCCTCATGATGACTTGCATATGCACTTAGTCTTGGTTGATAAGGCAAATTTATATGTATTTTTTTTTTGGTTGATATTGATGAATAGACAAATACAGATTTTGAAATGCTGCTACCAATTATTGATTCAAAATATAATAGATAAGCAATCAACTTGGTGTATTGATGATTTATTTGATATTATTTATTTGTTAATCATTTGGTCATTTTGACGGATTGTCACAATCTATGTTACCAGAAACGAGAAATGGGAAACGTGACGGCAATGGTAACGTAATGAGAAACGGAATTTTCAAAGGTTGCGTATAAGAAACGGATATATATATATATAATTGACTTAATGGGGTTTATTAGGTAGTTTGAATAATCTATGATAATGTCGAATTGTTGTTAACCTCACTTAGTTCCTACTTAAAATCAGATTAACAAGTGTTTTAAATGACATATTTTATTATACAAGAGTGTGTGACTATAAGTTTAATGAATAAACAAATAATAAACTTCAATTCTTAAAAGTCATGATAAGCCAGAAACAAGTAATTATTAGTGACGATGAACTGTTAGTTTTAAAACTAATGAAAACAAAAAAAATTAACTGCATGCAGACAGCCTCAAAACTCAGTTGAACTAATAAAAACAAAGGAAAATATTTTTGACCACATGCACTCTCCCTTGAACTAATAAAAACAGAGAAATTTATTTTTAACTGCATGTTGAATTAAGAAAAATGAAAAATATATATATAAAACTGCATATTCAACCTCGAAACGGCCGTCTCTCCAGTTGAAACGCCTTTGCTGCCATTGAAATGCAAAACGGCATGCATCCGTCGCATTTCTAGCAACAAAGGTCACAACCATACAATTTATTTGCATCAGTTATTGGTCATAGCAGTCTAACATGGATATGAAAGTGTAGACATGGGTGTTAATGTGTAGATCATTTCAACAATTTTCTTTTAGAGAAAAGTTCTATTTTTTAGTTTTCAACATTGAAGTAATTCTACATAGATTTTTTAATATATAAATATGCTATTATATTACATAGTTTCACTAATCAATTATAACAACATTTCTTGCAGTTCAATGGAATTCGACAGTAATTTCATAAAGTCAGTATTTTGATCATGTTTCTTCTCTCTACAACAATTGGATTCATATATCATCTCAGTTATTTATTTGCTAATTAATATCAGCAAATGACACTAAAAGAGAGGTAAATTTTTATTAAAACAGAAGAAAGATACAGAATAAGCAAGTGCCCAGCAAGAAGAGCACTACAGATTCTTGTCCCTATCCACTAACTGATAAACATAATAGATATCAGTAAATGCATTATAATATTGTAATTTGTATGAGATATCCTAGGTTATGATTTGATGACATAAAGAAAATAAAAGGAGAATATTAATGAACAACATAAGATCCACAATTCAGTTAAAAATCAGCAACAGTACTCAACTTTGACTATGCTTATAATGTTCAGTGCTAAAATAATTAGTGGAGTGTCAAATCCTGAAATATCTAATTGGCCTCTTCTCTGAACCAATGTCAAGGCACGTAATTGTACATGTCATGATTTTCTTTATCTCTTTCTAAGTATTCCCTGTCTACCAGATTTTCAATTCTTCTTTTAATTTCCTTCATATCTGGCTTGAACCTGTCTTTAACCTGCTCAATGCATTGCATCAGTAATTTCTTATGAGATAATACTTTGCGGCTCTTCATAATTCTTACAATGGAAGCATCAATTATATGACGTCTATCTTGAAACACATTCTTCTCAACATTTTCTTTTGCATTGGCTGTGGGCGCTTGAAGTCTGATCATCCTCTTGTTACAAGAAAATTTTGCATTGAATTCATAACAGTCCGTTGATGTCACAGATTGGGTATCTGGTGATTTACTTAGAATTTTGTATTTGGAGCATGCAAGGGATTTCAGCAATTCAATTGTATCTTCAACTTCCAAATTCAACTGGGATTTGACTTGTGAAAAATTTAACCTCTCTGTTTCATTGAACAACAATAGTGCACTTGCATGACAAGGGGTTCCCTGTATTTGAATTTCACCTCGGTCAAATCTTCCAATAATAATGCATGTTCCTAGAGAATGTTTCCATGTTAGCCTTCTGTTCATTTCTTCTCTGTTGTAGAACTCTTTGAATGACTCTAAATGTCTCGCCATTTCAACAGGAAGGACAAGTGAATCAGGTGACTTATAGCTTGGCCAAAATGCAGATGTCAAAACTGTCACAGAGAATTCTATTCCAGAACATGGATGAGGAGGATTCTGTCTGAGGTATTCCTCAAAATCTGATTGGGTTTTCATTGACAATGTCCAATCAGTAAGCATACCCTCCATTCTAGATGTAAATTGTCTTCCACACTCAGACTTCAACTTAACTATCATGTTTTTTTCATAATCAACATTTGAACTTGTATAGGAAAAAAGCCTATCTGCTAGCTTCTTCCTATAAAAATCTGCAACCAAGTCTTTATCATAGACGCAGGGAAAGATCTCTGCAACCTTCTCAAGGGCATCTTCAACCTCTGAATATGTCATGTTTCTATTTGTCAAAATACTGTCACAATATGTGACCAACAATTCCCAAATGCTGTTTCCTGCAACTTTTTCATTGCAAAAACTCTGGAAAGCTGCCATGAGTGCATTTTCGAAAAGGCAGTGATTCATAAAATTGTCCTCCACACATCTCAAGTATTTCTCATGCAATTGGACGACACTCTGCACAAATTGATCTTTTTCACTTGCAATCACTTCTTTTTCATTATTTGCTTTTATTGCTTGTCACCATTTGCCCTCCATGTTTAACAAATGATATACCATGCCTGGTAACATGCTGTCTGAATATTTTGGACAGGAGCTGAATGCCTTTGTCTATTCCACAAAACAACTTAAACATCTCTGAAAGATCATCCATCTTTTCATTTCTCAACAATGGATGACAATCTGATTCTTCCTTCAAAAGTTGACATTCATGCTTACAAAGTAGTTCATTTTCTACAATTTCTAGATACCTACCATGGCTGCTCTGATGCAAAGAATGCATTGCAATTGTCTCTTTCTCCAGCCCTAAATACTCAACAACCTTCAACAAGTAGTCAGCACAAGAATACTCACATATCCATGAAGCAGACTTTCTGGAATAGTATGTGGTGGTATTTTCAAAAATGGCCAACTCTAAATCTCGATAACAGCCCATCCTTAAATCCCACAGCATACACACAACATTCTTCAATACAGTCCCATCAGGAATGCTCTCACCCTCCCGCATCTTATCAATTTGAAGCATCACAGCAGCTTGCACATTGCTGCGCAAAACTTCATGGTAGAAGCATCTCTGAGAAGTTCTAGTAGCATACCAATCGTTTGGAACAGTCAATTTGACGAACACAAGACGCAATAGTTTGCTAACCATCCGTTTGTAATATTCCCATTGCGTTACAATTTCTGTCAAAAGAAACTCATCTTCTTTCTCCCTCAGTGCGGGTGCAACTGCTGAATTGATATGATCTTGTAAAGTTTTCTCATATTTAGTATGCATCAAAGTGACAGACACATGAAGGTACTTTCTCTGGATTTCAGACAAAATCGTCGAATACTCGTCCATTCCGAGGTTTTGCCCTTCGACCATTTGCTTAGCCTTTGCAATTCCATTGTGCAACGTATCCCATTCCACCATCTTGACTGGTAAATCTAAAACCACAGTAGATTATGAGTTTTCAGCCAAACAGTCTTCAATAAATTGACAAGAACAATATTTTCAAATTATGAGTATTATGGAAATGCTTAATCAAAGAGAAAAATAGACTGAAAAATTATTCAAAATTTGTAAGATATAAATTGAAATATTTTGAAGGAACAAATATAACAACAAAATTTTCAAATTGCATCTTCTACAATTACTTACTACCAATTCCAACTATTTTTTAAATTATGTATTAAATTCTTTTATTAATGATAATGTCTAATTTATAGAAAAAGAGAAAACTATGAATAATAATGTAAGACTATAAACCATCTAATCAAATAATACCTAAGAATTATTGTTATATTAAAATAAAGATAATTTAAGTCCAAGTTTGACCATGTCACATGTTCCACTACATCTCATAGATTAAAGACTAGACAACATGTATCCCTCTTCTATAAACATTATCCTTAACACTTATCTATAGGTACTTTTGAGTGAATTATTAATCTTCCCTTGTACCATTTTCATGTGATAAGATTTTTCATTTGATGAGATATTTTATTGTGAATGATGAAAAAATGAAATATAATAAGAAAATAATTGTAATGCGCCTGTAGTATACAATCTTTGTCTTTTTTTCTAAAGTTTATTTTTGACTTGAATGTTTTGATGGGTAAACCACAATATAGAAAAAGATAATGTAATAATAATTTCTGTGATACTAATACATAAAGAAATAACACCCAAATGCACAATATTCAAAATGCCTACATCTTAAAATGTTTAACAGATTTAATATAGTTTGTATAGTACAAGTTATCATTAAATAGAACAATACCCAGATGGTCAAAATACATTAATATCATAATACAAACATACCCATCTGTTGTTGTCGCAAAATGAGACTGATATGGGTCTAAAAATAGAAAACTAGAACTTTTAAATAAAGTCAAATCCTTCAATCCCTAGTTGCTCCTTCTGCAAAATGACAATCAAGCATATCAATAATCAAGACACCCAAAATATTGCACAAATCAGGCAAAAACCCTAAAAATCTAACTACAATGCAAGAAACCCTACACCCAACAACATATGCTACAAATCGTTCAATAACAAAATTGCAATGCTAAATGAATAGTAGTGCCCAACAATAGAATCAACTTCATAAATAATTTAAACAAAAATAAATCATTTAAAACTACGGTGGGGATGACACCCACCACAACACTTCACTACTACAGTAAAAATTTTGCTCGGTCTAGAAGTGGTGGAAATGTTCTAGAATATTGTCCTTAAATGGTGCTACCAATGGTTACATCTCCAATGCATATATTGAACTTAATTTTCTTTGGTGGATCTTACCTTGTAATCATTCACAATCATCATGTTTAAGTCTCAATGCTTCACCAAACAATCTCCTTGAGATCTGTAAAATGTTTTATGCTCAGTGTCTAGATTCAATGTGTCTGTTATGTTGGCCTATGTTACTCAATACTATGTTTTGTTATGCTTGGTAACATATATACTCTTGGCTCAGCAACTACTTTGCACTTCTTGGTGTGTGTCGCTCATTTCCCTTTACCAAAATTGTCTCTACCTTTACCGATTAACTTATTTTCTTTATTGAATGACTTTGACAATCAATATGACTTTTAAAAAACTAATGACAACAAAATAACTCTATAGGAGTATCAATCTCCCCCTTTGGCATCTTTGTTAAAAACTTCAAAGTCATCAAAATTTTGTGTTGATAAGCAAAATTTGACCATGTATTGTACTTCTCGATGAATTCTCTATATAACTCCTTATGACCATAAACTCCTCATGTAGAAATACTTCTTATAGACATATCTATCTGTCTCCTTTAAATATAATCCCCCATTTTCTATACAATATATCCCCCTTTTTTGAAAAAAAATTCCAAAAACAAAATTAATTATTGTGATCCAGTGGAGGAATCTTATAAAAAATGGATTTATACCTCTGTTGTGCATCTTTCAGTGATGTCTCCCATGATTCCTTGAGTTTCTATAATACCAAATTTTTTTCACCTATGTCAACTACAAGACTCATCATGATATCCATAGCACTGATATCAAGGGTGTTCACTAGCTCTTTAGCCTTATGAATATGTTTTTGCAGTGACTCAATCTGGGGTATCAAAATTGTTTGTAACTCTATGAGTTCCATTCTTATTTGCTTCTCCTCTTTTCTCAACTCATATTGTACACCCATTAAATGTTTCAACCTTTGATAGTAAACTTGAAATGTACTAGGCTCAGTTGTGACCTTTGCAAGCTGTTCAGTCAGCTCTTTCTCAACAGATGCATCTTTCTCCTTTATATCCTTTGTAAAATTTGAAATTAAACAAATTTTCTGAAATAATGAAAGAATATCTTTCAATTGCTTTTCCAATTCGGTAACCAATTCAAAAAGTGTTACCTTATCAAGTGCCATTGATTAAAGTAACTCTTTGATTATCTTTCTCTCCATTTGCTTTTTATGTACTTGCAACATATACTCGGTGGTCTCTATACCAGGTTGGTTGATTTGATTTACTAGTTCACCCAATTGGCTATATATACTACCCTTCTCATTTATATCAATGTCAGGTACAATCTCCTACACTATCTCTTGAATACTCTCTAGCACATCAGTTTTTGTTTCTTTGCTAGTAATTTATCTTGTGCTTCTTTATTCTTAAGTAGATCTCCAAATTCTGATAGCTCCTTAGGTATTAAGGTGGAGATGTCTACCTTAGAAATCACAATTGGTTTACTTAAGTCAAATTTTTCTTTTTCATACTTCCTCTTCTTTGACTTTTTATTTTCAATTTGGACACTTTCTACAGTAGAGAACTTGACGTCAGATGTAGTGGTCATAGTTGTATCTTAGGTTATCTCATCTCTTTCCTGTTTTATTTTTTTTCCTTCCTTCTTCTCTTCTTGTTTCTTTTCTTCCTTCTTCTCTTCATGAACTTCTTCTTTATCCTTTTCCTTTTCCTTCTCTTTTTCTTATGACTGATGTAGACCTTTAGTCTCGGTAGAAACAATTGGCTATGTATTCTGATCTGTTGTGGTCTTGATCTCTTTGGTGTCCTTAGTGTCCTTTTGTTCAGTCTCTTTTACTGGTTTGGTAGACTCCTCTACAATAGTAGGAATTTCTTTTGTAACCTCTGAGATAAGATCATTAATCTCAAGAAAATTTACTACTTTTTGAATAATTGGATCTTCATCCATCAAGTTTTCCTTAGTTGAATCATCAATGTTCTATTGTTCATTTTCCTTGTCCTCGTTTACCATCACAACTTCATCATTTATGTTGGGTATTTGTCAATTATATATTCAATAATAACCTAATCTTTTTCTAAGGTCAAGTCAATAGGGTCTGACTTACCTTGTAGCTCCTTGATCTTTGTGGGTTGGATAGGAAAGAAAATATTTCTCCATATTCCATCTATTTCCTTTTGTACTTTACCAACCATAATCTTCAATGCTCTTCTCTTGACAAGAAATATCTTTGAATACTCCTTAAATGAACCCAACCGATGGAAGGAAGGAGTCCATCTTGGCATACCAATCGCAAGGAGATTGTTTAAGGCCATAGAGGGAATTTGGAAGGACGAAAACAAGTGAAGGATCATGAAGGAACCCTTGTGGATGCTCCATATATATCTCCTCCTGAAGATCACTATGAAGAAAATCACTCTTCACATCCATCTGATGAACTTCCTAGTGATGGGATGCAACAATAGAAAGGACAAGTCAGATGGAATTAATCTTAGAAACTGGCATAAAGGTCTCAAAGTAGTCAATTCTAGGAACCTGGGAGAATCCTTTGGTGACTAGGAAAGCCTTATGCTTATCAACTAATATATCTCTAGAAATTTTTTTCCAATAGATCCACTTGCACCGAACAATTTTTCTTCCCCTAGGAAGAGGGACTAAATCCCAAGTATGGCTCCTTTCTAAAGAACTAAACTACTCTTGCATAACAACATCCCACTTAGAAATACCAAAATTTTCCAAAAAGGATTTTGGATAAGAAGATGTAGCAATGAAGAGATAAGGAGCTTGCTCAAGCTGTGACCTTTTTCTTCTCTCATCTGAAGGATCACCAACCCAATCACCTACTGGCTCCAATTTCTAACTAGCCCAATGAGGCCCAGTAGCTAAAGCATGTGGGAAATCTGGAGGAGAATCATCATCCTCTAAATGATAATTGAGAGATGAGGAAGATGGATTCTCCTCATCATCAATTGAAGTATAATAAGACTCATCATATGGATCAAGAGGATCAAAAACCTTGAAATAACTATCATTATACAGTAGAAATAAATAGAGCAATAAATAAATTGAAATATTTTGAAGGAACAAATATAACAACAAAATTTGCAAATTGCATCCTCTACAACTACTTACTACCAATTTCAATTATTTTTTAAATTATGTATTAAATCCTTTTATTAATGATAATGTCTAATTTATAAAAAAAGAGAAAACTATGAATCATAATGTAAGACTATAAACCATCTAATCAAATAATACCTAAGAATTATTGTTATATTAAAATAAAGATAATTTAAGTCCAAGTTTGACCATGTCACATGTTCCACTACATCTCATAGATTAAAGACTAGACAACATGGATCCCTCTTCTATAAACATTATCCTTAACACTTATCTATAGGTACTTTAGAGTGAATTATTAATCTTCCCTTATACCATTTTCATGTGGTAAGATTTTTCATTTGATGAGATATTTTATTGTGAATGATGAAAAAATGAAATATAATAAGAAAATAATTGTAATGCGCCTGTAGTATACAATCTTTGTCTTTTTTTTTTAAATTTATTTTTGACTTGAATGTTTTGATGGGTAAACCACAATATAGAAAAAGATAATGCAATAATAATTGTTGTGATACTAATACATAAAGAAATAACACCCAAATGCACAATATTCAAAATGCCTACATCTTAAAATGTTTAACAGATTTAATATAGTTTGTATACTACAAGTTATCATTAAATAGAACAATACCCAGATGATCAAAATACATTAATATCATAATACAAACATACCCATTTGTTGTTGTTGCAAAATGAGACTGATATGGGTCTAAAAATAGAAAACTAGAACTTTTAAATAAAGTCAAATCCTTCAATCCCTAGTTGCTCCTTCTGCAAAATGACAATCAAGCATATCAATAATCAAGACACCCAAAATATTGCACAAATCAGGCAAAAATCCTAAAAATCTAACTACAATGCAAGAAACCCTACGCCCAACAACATATGCTACAAATCATTCAATAACAAAATTGCAATGCTAAATGAATAGCAGTGCCCAACAATAGAATCAACTTCATAAATAATTTAAACAAAAATAAATCATTTAAATCTCTAGCAAACTCCAAATAAAACTCAAGGGAAAGAAGAGAAACTATACAAATTTGATAAACTCAATGGCAAATGCTCTATGAAATACCTCTAAGATATCTCCAATAGATTAGCTAGCTACACTAATCTGCATTATTAAATAGAACAATATTCAAATGGCCAAAATAGTTTAAAATCACAATACAAGAATTACCTATTTGTTGTTGCAAAATGAGACCAATGTTGGTCTGAAATACAACAAACTAGAACTTTCAAATGAAGTCAAATCGTTCAAACCCTAGTTGCCCCTTCTGCAAAATGACAATCAAGCATATCAATAATCAAGACAACCAAAATACTGCACAAATTAAGCACAAACCCTAGACATGATCTAATCACAATGCAAGAAACCCTAGGCCCAACAACATATGCTCCAAATCATCCAATAACCAGATTGCAATGCTAAATGAGTAGTAGTGCCCAACAATAGAATCAACTCCACAAATAATATATGTGCTTCAATCTCCAAATTGACTAGCAAAAATAAACCATTCAAAACTCCAACAAACTCCAAATAAAACTCAAGGCAAAGCATCTAACAAATCAGATCCTATAAATCTTCTGTAAAAAAACCTACACAGATTTGATAAACTCAATCCCAAATGCACTATGAAATACCTCTAAGATATCTCCAACAGATTAGCCATCTACATCTAATTTAGTCATTGTCATTTTATTTATTATTTTAAAGATGATTCTACATGTCTCCCTATCAATGGATGTATTGTTGGGTCTAAATGGTTTGTATAAGTGTTATGAAAATGCTTAATCAAAGAGAAAAATAGAGTGAAAATTTATATCATATTCAAAGATTGTAAGATAGAATTAGATCACTTTATTTGATATAAATTAAGACATTTCAAAATGACAAACTCTATCTTTTTTTACGAGAACATAATTCTCAATTTGTATCATCTTCAACTACTTATTGCCTCCTATATAGTGGAAGCAAAATATGAATCACAATGTAAGGCTATAAACCATCTAATTAAATAATACCTAAGAATTATCATTATATTAAAATAAAGATAATTTAAGCCTAAGTTTGACCTTGTCACATGTTCCATGCATTTCATAGAATAAAGACTAGACAACATGGATCCCTATTTTATAAAGTGGTATCCTTAACACAATACTACATAATGGTGGTACACCGACCACTATTGGTGGTATCGATACCCATGGTGACCTCGTAGGGCTAGTACTCTGGTAACCTGCAGTAGGTACTGCATGGTCCCCACCCCGAGGGTTATGATTCTTACATGAATAAAAAATTAAATAAATTTAAACCACCACTTTTAAATAATTTTTTCTATAAATATTTTTTAATAAAAGGAGTTTGGAAAATGCCTTGTATTAATATTAAATTTATTTGGCATTTTTAATTATAAATTTCTACCTATTTTATATGTCCGATTTCATTTTTGTGGGGCCCAAGCTGCTTTAAAAATTAAAATTTAGATTTTTTGGGGAATATGGGAGAAATTTAAAAATTATGGACTTTAAGGTAGATTAGAAATTTTGTTTGAAGTTAATGCATATTTGTTGACTTGCACATAGTCTTATAGTCTGATTTGCTTCTAAGGGGCATAATTTTTTCCTAAGTTATCGAAATTTGGACTTCTTATACTTGTTGGAAAGGTGATTCAAAGCACTAGAGTTTGGTATAGGTTTGGTTGTGTGATTTTGTCAGTTTGACATGTTTTTATACCGTGGAAGCTAGATATTCTTCATTACATAGTTTTGGTCATATATTTTGCATGTGAAATTAGATTTTTGATTTCGAATAGGCATTTGAGAGAATGTTCAGTGTACTTTGATTTGGTGTTTCCATTATATCAATTTGATGAGTATAGAGAGTTATGTACTTGTTGGTGCTTGAGATTCAGGGTGTGAGTGTGAGTGTGAGAGCATCTAGATGAGTCAAGAGATGATACCTGAAGGGAGAGCATGCTATTATGAGATATTTATGATGCTACAAATGATTATCATATTTGATGTGTTGACCTATTGCGTAAGGTTTTTTCATTGATGTCAAAAAGGTAGTAAGGTAGTGTGCATTTGCAAGGTTTGCATTGGATGTTCTCAAGTATGATAATGTTGCGATTCACATGTGTGTTGATGTTATGATTCACATTCATATGTGTTGATGTACATTCACATATCATATTGATTCATATTGTTTCATGATGGTGATAATGATACATTGGTATAGTGCCTAATGATACAGGTTTAGACATGGTACAAGATGATAATCACTTTGGTACACTTTTGGTGTTTATGATACAAGTTGATGGTGTGGTTTATTTGTTAAATATAGTATGTTCAGGTATATAGTGATACAAAAGTTATAGATCAAATTTTGACACTGATATGGGGATACATCTTTTAGTTTCATGTGACATCTCTTGCATATTTTCGCTTTGACATGGTTAGGAATACAGTATGGTGGATTCAAGAATATGCTCATAGTGACACATTCAACAAGTCTATTTGATTATCATTTCATATACTGCTTATGATTTGAAATATGATTTCAGAGTACAATACTCGATGTATAACCTGTGGTATTGACAAACCTATTACAAGAACCACAAAATTTGAAAAAAATTGATGCAAATAATTCCATTTCATTTGAAAATTATTTTATAATTCATTTCAGATATTTCAATAGTCACTAGAATCTCCTTGGAATTGGAAATGAAAAGTCTAGAATTATTTTTTAGAAACTAATGCACATTGCCCAATAGTATATATCATTGAGAAGTCATGTATAAATCTGAAGCCTCATACCTTCCTTTGTTTAATTATGAAGTTCCTATAAGTGACCTTTCATCCTCATGAATGTGGATGGGGAATTAGTTAGGCCAAAAGGAATCACTACCCATCCAAAAAAACAATCTTTAGATTTAAAAAGAAGTCTTCCACACATCTATTCGATCAATTAGTACTTGATGGTACCTAGATTTCAAATCAACTTTGGTGAAAAATTTAGCCCCTCTAAGTTGGTCCAAAAGATAATCTATCGAAGGAATTGGGTATCTTTTTTTCACTATGATTTTAATCAATGCTCAATAGTCAATACAAAGTCTCCACATTCCATCCTTTTTCTTTGAAAGAACAATTAGGTTGCCACAAGGTGATGCACTTGGACAGATATGTTCTTTCTGAATCACTTCTTGTATTTATCTTTTAATTTCGTCATTTTATAGTGTCGACCTCTAGTACAATGGCTCATTAGGCAATGGAGTTCCTAGTATCAAATCAATAGAATGTCTAGCTTGGCAATATGAGGGTACCCCAGTAACTCAAATACATTCTAATATTTAGACAAAATTTGATCCATTGATATTTTTTCTTTGTTGTGGTGTTCACAATGGAAAGGGAATTACATACTAGTTTTCTTTCTTCCTTGGGATGAATCATCAATAATACAAATGTTCTAGTTTGGGCAATCAATCTTCTACATTGTCTAGCACTAATCAAAGATGCAGAGTGTGCAAGACTTACCTCTTGTATCTAATACTTCTGTCTACCCAATTTGGTTGTCATACTAGATTTCCTAAACTCATATACACCATGGCACTTATACATATAAGGTTTTCCCAGCAAAACATCACAAACATAAAGAGGATCTACATAAAAAATTACCTCATCTTTGAAGGGCTTGATGGATTATGGAAGGAAAAATTGCTTGTTTGCTTGAATATCTAACCCTTGACTTAACCATCCCATGGAATAAGGTTGTGGGTGTGTTTTTGTTTTCAAATTTAACTTAATACAGTCTTAATAGACATTAACTTCTTTTGGCTACCACTATAAACAATAAAGTGCATGGCCTTTCCTCCAATCCACACTTGTGAATGGAATAGTCTTTCCTCATCCTCCTGGGGCAATATTTTTATAGTGGCTACTATTTTTAGGATAACTAAGAGGGGGGGTGAATCAGTTAGATCAGTTATCCTATAGTACCAATTACAAAGATGTAAGACTTTAAACAATTTCAACAAATTCTGCAACTCGGTAACATAAACTACTAAACTATCTGTGCCTTTACCGATTACCAGCTAATTAACCCACAGTGATTACCAACCAAATCAAATATGCAATATGTAAAGTATGACAACAAATTAATCATCACAGAAACACATAACATAAAGATTTAACGTGGAAACCCTATTAAGGGAAAAAACCCCTGGGACCGGTAACCCAAAATAATTTTCACTCTTTTGAAGTGAGCTCAGTGAAGAGCCAACCCTGTTAAAGGTTACAAACACACTGTTAGATGTGACCTTATTAGAGGATTTAAGACTAACAGTTATCATTCAACTAGCATTCACTATGGGGTCGATAGGATAATAATGTACATCCATTTAATGACATGGGGCATATCATAAGATGGTTAAGTCCACTCGGTTAAGATATTTTTTTGTATCAATGGTTAAACTGAAACAGTAGTTGATTTGATTACAATACAACTCAAATTGTAGATGTTCAGATCTATTCTAAGCCCATACAAATCCTCTGATCAATATATCAATTCTCTTCCTCAACTTACTTTCACTCGGTAATAGCTCTTGGACGCTTGGTACTGTTCTGTAGTTTGGTTCTTCTTCAACTAGTCTAATTAGACATGCATGAAACTATATTCACGTAAAATATCTACAGTTTTCTTTCTTCTACCATGTTTCAATAAAGAAACTCATATCTTTTATATAGACAGATAAACTGTTTTCATATCAACCATCAGATTTCGCCGCTTAATCTTCTTCATTGATTTTACCTTGCAAGTTTCTCCTTTGATGTAACATATTCTAGTTTGACTTGCTTCTCCTGTACTTTTTCTCTTAAGTAGTGATACTTAATAGTGTATCATCTTAAAATGGAAGCACTTCCATGTTAAAAGCATTTAGCCCTCTGAGTAGGTGGTTTGGGGTCATGTTTGGCACCTTGATTGGATCTTTGCATGTCTTTAGCTTTCTCCCCGCTTTCCACTTCTTCTGCGCTCATGATTAGGGTTAAAGTCTTAAGGAATTTTTTATTTTCCCTCTTCCATGGCTCTATTTTCTAGGTAGGATTCAAAAATGAGACCTCCTAGTCCTTCATCACGTCAAACAAAGGATTTTATGTCTATTCCAAACATCTAGTCCTGTTCAGATATCAATTTATAGGTTTCTGACATCTCTGGGACCTCTGATGCAAATCCTGACAAAGTTAGGGTTTGAGGTCAAAGTCAACCTAAACCCTGACTAGGTCAGGGTTGACCTCGACCCTAACCTCTTCCCACCAGGATTTTAAATTTTCATTTGCTGGTAGTTTGGTTTTCGGGAAAATTATTTCTCCGCCTCTGGGTCGGCTGTTTCGAGCTTCGAAACGGTAAATCCTTTAATTGTATTTAATTAAGGTATATTTTCTAAATGTGAGGACCTAATTGGGATTTAATTTTCCAAGGTGGCCCATCTAGAGGAGTGTGCCCTAGATCACTGTAAAAGGAGGCCTCCCTCTCTCATTTTCACATCAAGTTTTCTCAATCAAGTTCTCAAGCTCTCAAGGTGATCAAGCAAGCATTCCATTCAAGCATTCAAGTCTTCTTCTCCATCCAAGTTCTCCATTGAAGATCAAGGATTCAAGCATTCAAGCTATTAAAGGGATTTGGCTCAAGCATTCAAGATCTATCATTCCAACCCTAGATCTAGCCACCATGGTGGTGTGATCTTCTTTCAAGATCCTTTGTTCATCTTCAAGATCCATATCATTGTTTCCTCAAGGTGGATTTCAAGCATACAATCATGGAGGTTTGATGATGTTATGTTCAAGCTTTCATATCAATATATTTGATTACATTCCAAATACATTAGCATATCTATTGAATTGCATAGCTTCATTGTTAGATTCATTTCTACTACTTGCTAGCATTCTCCTATTTCAATTTCAATATTAAGGTTGATTCCAAACCTGGGTTTGACCAAAGCAAACCCCCCGCCCCCCCCCCCCCCCAAACAAACAAAACACCATTTTTCTTGTAGGTACAGGTGCGAAATCTTAGATCTGAGAGCAAATTTAGATACCCTTTTCGACAATCTTTCAGGATCTGTGAATAAAATCAGAATTAGACTTCAAATAAATAATGTGGTCTTTGACCTTTTAAAAGGTTAAAGTCGACCTGTGTGAATTTGGAGAAAAGATTTCTAGGTTTTGTCTGCCTTGACATTTCCAGTCCAGAACAGGTGATAGAATCTTCAAAAAGTTCATATAGAGGCTAGAATTCAACATTTTATAGATCTGTCCTAATTCGAGGTTAGTATTTGCACTTCAATTATTTCAATATTTAACATAATACATTTTACCTAGGGGAAACATTAGATTTGTTCTTTCTTCCATATTTTCCACCAAATTGATCTGATTCTGCATTAGGCTTTTAGGTTGATCAAATTGGATCTCCTTGGTGGGAATTTGGGTTTGAGAATAGATTCCTTTTCCCCCCTAAATATTTTAAATAAGGTTGAATCCATTTTAACCTTATACAAATAGTAATATTCTTTATCTTCGAATGCATTACAAGATTCTTAGAAATATTTATTGCACTAGTGTGTCACAATATATAATCATCAGCTCAGTGATTACCTCATTCATCCCTTCCAACACTTGTTTCATATAAGCAATGTTTGAATAGTTTGTAGCAGGAGCATGCAACATACTCTACTTCGATAGTAGACTGAGAAATACAAGGTTGTTTCTTACTTGTCCAAGTAACAAGTCTTTCACCAAAGAAAAATGCTCCTCTAGTTGTGCTCTTTCTTTCATCTATATTTCAAGCCCAATTTGCATCGGTGTAAACTCTTAGTTCAAATTTGCCTTCCTTAGGATACCATAAACCATATTCCTCTATTTTCTTCAGGTATCTTAAGATTATTTTTACTGCAACCATATGTGAATCCTTTGGATTGGCAAAAAATATAGCAACAATCCCCACTACATGTGCAATATCTGGCCTACTGTGTACTACATACATCAGTTTACCAATCATAGATCGGTACAATGTCCAGTTTAACTCTATAGATTCATCATCTTATGTTAATTTGCAGCCTATGACCATAGGTGTTCCAACTTGTTTGGCATCTTCCATGCCAAATATTCTCAATACTTCCTTTATGTACTTTGTTTGTGTGATAAAAATTCCATCATTCTATTGAATAACCTGCAAGTCTAGAAAGAACTTAATCTCTCCAAATATAGACATTTCAAATTCTTTTCTCATCTCATCAGCAAATGATTTACAAATATGATCTTGTCCTCCAAAGATTATATCATCTACAAATATTTCAGCAATCAAAATAGTATCATCAGATCCTCCTTTCATATACAAATTACTATTTTCACTAGTTCTTACAAAACCAATACTTAAAAGATAAGTATGCAACCTTTCATACCAAGCTCTTGATGCTTTCTTTAAACCAAATAAAGCTTTGTGTAGTCTACATACCATGTCTTTCTGATTCAGATCAACAAACCATTCTGGTTGTTCTATGTAGACCTCCTCTTCTAGTATCTCATTTAGAAAAGAAGACTTAACATTCATTTGATAGACTTTAAACTTCTTATATGAGGCATATGCAAGTAACATGCGGACTCCTTCTAGTCTAGCGACAGGTGAAATAGTTTCACCTTAATCAATACCTTCTTCCTATGCATATCCCTTGCAAACTAGTCTAGCTTTGTTTCTTGTAACCTCTCCATTCTCATTCAGCTTATTTCTGAAAATCCATTTAGTACCGATAACATTTTATCTTTCAGTCTAGGTACTAAAGTCCATGTCTTGGTTTTCTCAATTTGTTTCATCTCTTCATTCATAGAATTTATCCATTCATTATTCTCAAGTGCAATCTTAACATTCTTCAATTCAAACTCACAAACTAAGCATGTGATTTGTCTTAACTTACTTCTTGTCAGCATGCCAGCTTGCTTGTTTCCAATGATTTGGATCTCAAGATGATGCCTTCTGACAAATCTTGTCAGCACTTGATCTCTCCTTTGTTCTTCATTTTGTTCAGGTTCATTTCCTTGCTCGGTAGCTTCTTCTCGATCCTTAATTTCCCTTTGTTGTTCCTCAGTGTTCTTTTCCTAATGCTCGTTCGACTCATCCCGTGGCTTTGGTAGGTAATCTGGATGTTCAATATAAGTGAATCTAACATATTCTTTCAGCTCCTTATTTCTTTCTTCATCATTTTTATCATCAAATTCATCAACTTTGACATTAGCACTTTCAATCATCTTATTAGTAACCTTATTCAAACACTTGTAAGTTTTTCTTTTCGTAGAATATCCAAGAAATATTCCCTCATCCTCTTTAGAGTCAAATTTCCCATTCCTATCATCTTTCAGAATAAAACATTTTCTACCAAAATTTTTGAAGTAACTTATAGTTGGTTTGTGACCAAACCATAACTCATAGGGTGTTTTGTTTATGTCTTTCTTCAATTGTACTTGGTTCAAAACATATATAGTTGTGCTAACTACCTCTCTCTAGTATAATTGTGCAACATTCTTTTCTATCATTAGTGTCCTCACACAATCAACAATTGATCTATTTCTCCTTTCAACAATCTCATTCTATTGCGGTGTTCTCAGTGCAAAAACCTATCTTTTTATGCCATGCTCATTACAATAGTTAGTGAATTCATCAGAAATAAACTCACCACCTCTATTAGACCTCAAGCATTTCAGTTCTTTCCTAGCTTCTTTTTCTACTTTTTCTTCATACCATTTAAACATTTTAAATGCCTTAGATTTTTCCTTTAAAAATATTACAGTCATAATCTAGTGTAATCATCAAGAAACAGAATAAAATATCTATCTCCATAGTATCTCTGAGTTCTCGTGGGACCACATAGGTTAGTGTGAACTAACTCCAAGATTCTTTGTGTTGAATAGTCTTTACTCTTAAAACTAGATGTTGTCATTTTCCCCTTTTGACATTCATGACATAACATGATTAGGCTTTGTTAGGCTAGGAAAACCTCTAACCTTTTTCTTTCTCCTGATCTTAATCATGTTATGAAAATTTACATGACATAACCTTTTATGCCATAAACATGAATCCTTATTTTTCATCAGTAAACAGGAAGTCTCAGCATTGTCAATATAAAATAAGTTACCTTTAAATTGTGCTCCTGTTCCAACAAGCTTTCCACCATCATCAAATATATTTACCTTCTTGCTTTCAAAAGCTACTCGATGACCTGAGTTGTTATGCTATGCCACACTTAGAAAATTGTAATTTAGCCCTTCTACCCAATAAGCATTATCACATTTGATTTTATCATTTATCAATAAAGATCCTTTTCCTTTAACCACACATGGTGTATCATTACCTATTTTTATAGATCCTCCATTATATTGTTCAAGATGATCAAAATTTTCTTCATCATTAGTCATGTGATGTGTACAACCACTATCAATGATCCATGTATCATTTTTATTAACTTTAGAAATGAGTGTTGTCTCTACATACCTTTCTTCTTCCTCAAAATCATCCTTCATCACAAAAAATACTACCTCAACATCATCATATGTGTCGGTATCAGTATCATTCTCTTCAGCAATGTAACATACCTTTTTGCCCTTATCATTGTGATCTCGGTTGTCTCTGTTGTAGTGTCGGTAAATTTTGTTGTTTCTCTTTCCATAGCTTCCTTCACTAGATCGATCTTTGTTTCTATCTTCTTCTTTCTTGTTTGGGCATCTAGCAACAATATGGCCAACTTCTTTGCAGTGAAAACATGCCAAAGGAAATTTACCCCTATATCTACCTTTACCTTTAGCTAATCTCCGAGCCATAAGAGCTTCAAGTTCATCAAGCTCATCATCAGTATTACTATCACTGTTATCCCTATTATGTCTACTGCTAGACTTACAGATCTTTAGAGAAATCATGAAAGAAAACTCAACAAATGGTACAATACTATTATCAAAATTATTCAACTCAAAATTTATTCGCTTACCTATCAGACTATCAAGAGTAAGAGTGTTGTCAGGTGCAAACTTTATTTCATGTATAGTAGATATTCTAATTGCATAAGTAGGCAAAAAAGTTCTTAGAATTTTACTTACCACTATATCTTCATCAATGATACCACCAGATCCTTTGATAGCATTTACTACCTCAATATTACTAGCATCAATTTCATGAAGCTCATCATCAGTATTACTGTCACTGTTATCCCTATTATGTCCACTGCTAGACTTACTGATCTTCAGAGAAGTCATGAAAGTAGACTCAACAGATGGTACAATACTATTATCAAAATTGTTCAAGTCAAAAGTTGTTAGCTTACCAATCAGACTATCAAGAGTAAGAGTGTTTCCAGGTGTAGACCTCATTTCATGTATAGTAGATATTGTAATTGCATAAGCAGGAAACAAGGTTCTTAGAATTTTACTTACCATTGTATCTTCATCAATGACACCACCAGATCCTCTGATAGCATTGACTACCTCCTTTATTCGGTTTGTATACTGTACTATGTTTTCTCCTTCTTTCATTTTCATATCATCAAACCTACCTCTTAGTATTTCATCTCGGGCTCTCTTGACATTAACATCACCACCATAGACTTGAGCTATTTTGTCCCATATTTCTTTTGAAGTAATGCAATCTTTGACATCCTCAAATTTAGCATCAGATAGAATAGTAGCAATCTCTATCATAGTCATGTTGTGTTCATGTCGATCTTTCAGTTGATCAAGAGTTAAAGGTCCAATCGATCATTGTAAGTAGCCATTTTCAAGTAGATGTAAGGCAAAATCTCTGATTCCAGATATGTGAAGATTCATTTGACTTTTCCATCTAGTATAGTTGTCCTTGTTCAACTTCGGTAGCTCCCTCTTATACATCTTGTGATCTTTTTGCTGAAGTCCTTAAAACTTTGTTCCAAGCAACCAATATTCTGATACCAATTGTTAGAATAACTGAGAGGGGGGGGGTGAATCAGTTAGATCATTTATACTATAGTCCCAATTACAAAGATGTAACACTTTAAACAATTTTAACAAATTCTACAACTCAGTAACATAAACTACTAAACTGTTTGTGCCTTTACTGATTACTAGTTAATTAACTCGTAGTGATTACTAACCAAATCAAATATGCAATATGTAAATTATGATAACAAATCAATCATCACAGTAACACATAACACCAAGATTTAACATGGAAACCCTATTAAGGGAAAAACCACCTGGGACCGGTAACCCAATATAATTTTCACTCTTCTGAAGTGAGCTTGGTGAAGAGCCTGTTACAAGTAGTGGTTGTCGTTGCACCAAAAGATCGACCTGTTAATTCTTGATACAACCACCAGACTTATAGAACATGAGAAGCTGTTAAACCATGTCATAAATCCCAAAGGGAGACATTGGCAGTTAGTCCAACAATCCCCCCCTTAGCGTCACACAAGGGGATTTGAACCTGTGACCAAGATCTGATACCACTTGTTACAAGTAGTGGTTGTTGTTGCACCAAAAGATCAACCTATTAATGACTGATACAACCACTAGACTTATAGAACACAAGAGGTTGTTAAACCATGTCATGAATCTCGAAGGGAGATGTTGGCAGTTAGTCCAACGTAGCCAACCCTGTTAAAGGTTACAAACACACTGTTAGGTGTGACCTTGTTAGAGGATTTAAGACTAACAGTTATCATTCAACCAACATTCACTATGGGGTTGATAGGATAAAAATGTAAATTCATTAAATGATATGGGGCATATTATAAGATGGTTAAGTCCACTCGGTAGGGATAACTTTAAGAAACCCCCTTTTAGGAAAAAGTGTAAACTCCTAGCGAATCGTACATTATTTTAGAGGGGAATTTGTTTTAATGCGGGTGAATTTTTTTTTCAATTCCATGACTTTTCATAGTTTTTATTGGTGATTTTTTCCCCACTAAATGAAAATTTCATAAATTGCTAGCGAATAATTTTCTTTTCAAGTAAAAAATAATAATATATGAGGCGAATATTTTTCTTTTCAAGTAAAAAATAATAATATATGAGGCGAATAATTTTCTTTTCAAGTAAAAAATAATAATATATGAGGTGAATAATTTTCTTTTCAAGTAAAAAATAATAATATATGAGGCGAATGAATTTGTTTTGAAGGGTAAAAAAATATTTCTATTGGCGAATTTTATGTACCGTTTGAAAATTTATTTATTTTATTGGTGATTTTCAAAAGATGGGAAATATTTTGTTATAATGCCTTAGACTAACATACCTAACATACATACATTATTTTATACTGTCCGATGATCCAAGATCAATGGCTAAAGTTTAATTTCAGCCCCAATTTCTTGAAGGAAACAAAGTTGTGGAGGAAGTCACCAAGATGTTGACACGTATCAAATAAGGGTTACTTGTCTACAGACTATAGTGTACACATGTTGGTATCGATATTTATGGTTCTATTACTATAGTGCAAATTGTAACCTCTTAAATCTGTAAGTAATAAATTCCTTGTCAATGAGAAGTGACATTCTTTAACTTGTCATGCAGAGTAGACACGCATGGTCGCACCACTTCCAAATTCATACAGATGCTATAACTGATATCTGACATTTTTTTCTTTTATGGGAAAGATTTACTAGCAGATATGAAAGATTAAGGATAAAATATTAATTTCTCACATGCATGCATTTAGGGGAAAGATTTACATGAAAGATTTAGAGGCATGGTAAGGACAATGGATTTAATACCTTTAAAGATATAATAATTTATTGCTAAGTAATGATCTAAAATTCAAGGGCTATTTATCGATGATCTCTCTTCATTATTCATCGATTCGTATTTGGTGTTTGCTAGATAATTTCTTTGTTTAGGGTCTTCATTCTGCAAATAATTTGTTTTTAAGTTTTCTATAGTTTTACTATTTCAGATGGACACTCCAATTAGGCTTATATGCACATCTGAGGAGGCCCAGAAGGCCTTTCTGGGTTCCTTTACTAATGAAGCCTTAGAATCTATTTGTAAGGAGGGTGGGCCTTTCATTATAGAGGCTGTGAGAATGGTGCTGGGTAGAGAGTTTCAGAACAATGAAGATAGGCACCGGGTCAACATGAACATTACGTCCCATTTTTTGCCATCTCTTCTCAACCTCAGAGGAGAGAAGGTAGAGATGTTAATGCTGCTGAGGAGGGTGTTTAAAGAAGAGTACTTGGGGGATGACATTAGTGTTGTCATGTTCACAAGAATAGGGGTGGGGATCCCTTGGGCAATGGAAATACCCAAGCTTCTCCTCCCAGGCCAGAATGTGGCTAGGCAACCTTTTCTTTTGGGCCTCAATGCTGGGTAGTACAAGCGCCATAGGAAATGGGCCCTGCTTGCTAGGGATTTCCTCCAAAAGTGGTTTTCCCTTGATGAAGAGGAGGCTAAGGTGGGGGAATTCGGGTGGTTGGATGAATTCACGCAGATAATCTCCTCTCGTGAATTCTACCTAGATGGAGTCAAAGGCCAAAATCAGTAGAGGACTACTACTAGTTTTTTTCATAAAAAGTTTATGGTTTTTTCTTGTTTATAGTATGTTTCTTTTTTTAGTATTTACTATTGTACTGGAAATAGACACTGGTGACTAGACTACTAGTCTTCTAGTGGTTTTTGTTTTATAAAAACATACCTCATTTTTTTGTTTTTTTTGTTTATAGTAGGTTCCACTTTGTTCTGGAAGTGGAACTACACAATCTTTATGTAATTATAATTTTATGAAAAGAAAACAATGAAAATTTTGCTCATTTCAATCTGTACAAAAAATGGTTCTTAGACTTCTCTGTCACTGTGATTGCAATATTTTAATTAGTTGCTTTATGATTTATCTGCGTATTAGATATGTATGATGTTACATGTATCACAGTTGTACAATGTAGACATTTATAGTTAATAAAAGAAATGTCTTATCAGTTATCACTGAGTACTGACATTAAGTTTGGGTAATGTTACTTGTCAAAATTCACACACTCGTACATTTAATATGAAAGATTTATAGAATTTTGAAGGACAAATGAATTAATAAGGTTAGAGAAAGAATTTATGGTATTCTAATTATAATGTATGAGAATTATATGTGAATCTGTGATTATAATTACCAACGTTAAAGTTATAATCTAAATCAATAAAAAATATCATTTTAACTTTAAGAATACTATATAATCAATTTGAAAGACAAATGAATTAATAAGGTTAGAGAAAGAATTTATTGTTTTCTAATTTTAAGGTATGATAATTATATGTGATTATAATTATCATTATCAATGTTAAAGTTATAAGCAATAAAAAATATTACTTTAACTCATGTTTGGGAGACCTAGGGAGTTAGCGACTCAGCGACCACAAAAATCTCGTTATCTCTAAACACTAACCTTGGTCCTTAACTCCGGCCTCTGAAATTTATTATTATTAAATAAATAGTGCATTTTGAATTTGATTGGCTAAAATTGTTACTATTCAATTAAATAACTTTAAATGTTATTAACTTATTAAGTTATTATCCATTATTAATTAATATTATAAAAGAAAAAATAACATTATAACATTTAACAATGTCCGTTGCAAATAACTACCGTTGGATGAGCACAGATCGACGATGTACGATGGACTTCGGGATGAAAGGGAAAAGCAACCCCATCTTTTGAAACCCGTTCTAAAATCATGACACGTGTCGACCGTTAGTTGAGCGGTGACTAGGTGAGTTAATGGGATCCACGAGGGCCTGGGGCCACCAGTATCACAGGCACACAATGCCATTATGACCATTGGATTATTGTAGATCAATGACTAAAGTTGTATTTCAGGATGAAAGGGAAAAAGCAACCCCATCTTTTGAAACCTGTTTCAGAATCATGACATGTGTCACTAAA
The DNA here is from genome assembly GCA_027943335.1 of Chamaecyparis obtusa. Taxonomy (NCBI): domain Eukaryota; kingdom Viridiplantae; phylum Streptophyta; class Pinopsida; order Cupressales; family Cupressaceae; genus Chamaecyparis; species Chamaecyparis obtusa. The sequence goes on from BSBK01001922.1 coordinate 2,853,594, forward strand.
CACGTAAGAGTCTTACTTTCAACTCACAGTCTTGCATGGTCCTACCAAGTACCAACAATGCCATTTGATGATGACATGACATGTCTGACTTGGCCGTCAGGTGAGTGGTGACTAGATGAGTTAATGGGACCCACAGCCACGGGGGCCCGAGTTAATGGGACCCATGGCCACGGGGGCCCGGGGCCACAAGTACCATAGGCACACAATGCCATTATGACCATTGGATTATTGTAGATCAATGACTGAAGTTGTATTTTGGGATGAAAGGGAAAAAGCAACCCCATCTTTTGAAACCTATTCTAAAATCATGACACATGTCACTAAACACGTAAGAGTCTTACGTTTCACTCGCAGTCTTGCATGGTCCTACCAAGTACCAATAATGCCATTTGATGATGACATGACACGTCTGACTCGGTCGTCAGGTGAGTGGTGACTAGGTGAGTTAATGGGACCCATGGCCACGGGGGCCTAAGGCCACCAGTACCACAGGCACACAATGCCATTATGACTATTGGATTATTGTAGATCAATGACCGAAGTTGTATTTCAGGATGAAAGGGAAAAAGAAACCCCATCTTTTGAAACCCATTCTGAAATCATGACACGTGTCAGCCGCAGTCTCGAGACTTGCATGGTCCTACCAACAATGCCATTTGATGATGATGTGATATGTCTGACTCAAAGTCATCAAGTGAGTCAGCCGTCAGATCACAAATGAGTGGTGACGACTCTAGATTGTATTATTTTGGCACTTTATGTTTCACTTCTACAGATTTAGAAAGGGTTTACAGATTCTAAATTTCTATGTTGAGGAAAGCAAGTGCAACAAAGTCTCTTAGCTGAAGGTCTGTAACCTGTTCCCAGTCAAAGTCTGCAAAAATCGAAGCTAAGGGTAACGGGTAACTACTAAAATCCTGAACACGTAGGTCCCGCATTTTAAATTTTTCAAATCTCTTGATTTACAACTTTACTATTTATATTATAGAAAAAAATTATCCTGTTACTTGTTAGGGTTTAATTTTGATTCTTGAATCACCCCTGTAAATTGTAGGCTTGTAGGCTATAGCTGTGTATAAATATTTGAATTTTCCTATGAGTAAATAGTGATATCGGTTTAGGTTACCACTTACCAGCTTACCACGATGGGCAAAACAATTATCAAGAATAAGACTATGAGTAAAAAGACAAGTCAGATAATAGAATTCCACAATCTACTTAAAACACCAGCTTTCACAGATGTATTCCATGATATTTATGATCATGTTATTCATGGAAATGAGGGAATAATGGAAATTAGATTTGCAATTGAAAACAAGTGGAACGATCCAAATAAGGGTTCCAAATTTTCTAGATTTAACCCAAAGGTAAATGCAATGGAAAATAAAATTGCATCGTGGAATGCTGGGTTGGCAAGCATGGCATTACCTCAAGTATTTCGTTGCCCAGAAATTTTCATGGTCTACACCGAAAATTATGATGAAAATAAAAAAGCAATTGTGAATAAAAATACTCAGGAGGAAATTTTGTCCATAACCGAGAGTGAATTTGCTAGTCTGTTGAACCTAGGGTTTGAACAACAAAACTCAAACGTGCAAATTGAGTTGAGAAAGTTGGTAGAGGATTATGATAAAATAGATGCAATACAAAGAGATTCTTATATTAGAGGAATAACAATTACAAACAGTTCAAGACTGAGTCTAGATCATAGGCCTCCTTATGATTATGAAATTTTTGTGCCATGGGTTCAGGACAATATTTCCTTGCTAGCATTTTGTTTGGGATTGGATAGTAACAAACAAGTGTGTGCCAGCATTCTTGAAATGCTTTTTCATACTCAATTTGAAAAAGAACTAGTAAAATATTGTTTTATTGAGCACATTGTTCATTGCATGCAAGAACAATTAGTAATGATTAAAATAGGTTCATAGAAGACATTTAGATTCACAACCTACTTGTGCTATCTTCTCTTAGCAAAGTATCATGCAATATTTCAAACAAACAAGCTTTGCAGTCAGGGCCAAAATCCAATATATGAGTTGACACCTCAGATAAGGATGATTGATAACATAAGGAACTACAACAATTTTTTAGACTTCTTTTTGGCACCAATGTATGATAAAATTACAGGCACTCCAATGCATAGATTACCTGCTATTTGTAGAGATTTAATTCAACTTGGAAGTAAAATACAATTGGCTGATTGGTACTTCATGGAAGAGTACATAGTGTTAAGGTTTTACGGTTCAGTAGTAGAACCCTACAAACTTCCAATACATGTCACAAAGAGGGTATTTGCATTGGAATATGTATGACATATGGAGAGCACAGATGTACTCTTTAGTGGTTAGCAAAATAAAATGATATTTCCTTCCTTGCCTTTCTCATTTGGAGGGTTCACATTTGAGAGAAGATGATTCAAAGTGACAGAAGCCTTTTTTACAATTTTTTGCTTTGATGTTGATAGTCACTGGCAGTATGATCCACTCAACATGATTGCAACAAAGCTTACAGAAAATGGGAACTCTCCAAGCAAATGTCAACATGAAAGTATGCCATTGATTGAAAAATTTAAAAACATGGATTCCTGGGAGGAGGTCAAAAAAGAGATGGAGAAATATGCTACTGAAAATAATATGTCAATACAGGAATTGTCATAAAAAATTATGGCATTGCACAAATAGAAAGGAAAAGTGCAGGCCATGAGTATAACATCCTCCAATTTCTACCAGAAAGTTGCTCAACCATCTACAAATTCTATTCCAAAAAAGCTAATGAATGATTGTATTGATGATAATTGGACTCGAACCAAAATTTTTGATTTTTGTTAAATGAGGAAGAATCTTGGTGAGCCAAAGACCTCTGTAGATCTTTATGATGTGGAAGAGGATACAAAATTTAACAAATTATGGAATAAGGAGCATCCAGATGAAGCATCTCTAGTTGACGATTACGATGACGATGATGATGACCAGGCTAAGCAGGCTTCTGTGAATCCCACGGCCACATCTAGTATAGTATATTCAATTAGTAGAGGAGTTGACGCCTCCAAAAAAGATCAATATACCAAAGGGGAAGCTATTATAGAAAAAATGGGCTACCAAGGTTTTGGTGGTTTGGGTCCTACTGGACAAGGGGTTTGGTCTTTATCTGACACAGCACCTAAACCAAAACATGGTGTGAAACTAGGCCTTGGGCTTGGAGTTCAATTATCATATTCATCAACTTAGGCAATTCCACTTGTTCTAGCTTCAAATACAATTCCATTTGTTCCAAGCACTACAACTACAACTAGTGGTTCGAAAAGGACATTATAGACAAACATGAAAATAATTTTTCCCATAGATCAAGGTAGTGTAAAGAAGCAAAAGGTTTTGACAAGTATTGGTATAACAATGCCAATGGTGACTGGGACTCCAACAATTTTCCAACCTTCAGGACAAAACCCTCAGGTTTAGAACAGTCCAAATACTCCACTTGTAATGGGTCAGGGTGTTGCTAATCCTCATGGTGTAATTAGCAGCACCACAGGAAACATAGGTGGAAGCTCCTACATCATTGCAAGTGCTATTTCACCATTCAAACATTCAATTGTGTCACAAAACCCTGATTTTTGTTACAATGATTTTGTAACTAACTATGAACAATCAAAAAATAGGAATAGACAACATAGTAAGACAATGAAGATGGAAGCAGTTGCTGTTGCTCCTGAGGCAGAACCTACAACAAATAGATTATTTCCCCACATATGACCCAAATAAAGATATGATGGAATTTATGGTTGTTATGCCCCCAGCTAGAGATAACAATCCACCAGAGAGTTAGTTAGATCCATCTCAATTTCAAGTTAGCACCCTCCAAATGGATTTATCCAAAATTAAAAATGTGGACAAGATAAATGTGTTGAAAATGACCAACCAAGTGGTCTACAGTTCACTGATGAAGTTGGAGAGAGAGAAAGGAAAGCTTCAGGGCACAATAGATAAGTTAAAGCAAAACGTGGCAAATGCAAAGGCAACTAAGAAAGCAACAGAAAATAGGTGCACAGAATTAGAGAGAAGGATAAAAAGTTCATCCTCTAAAGAAGAAATTGGAGTTGGACAGCAAGAACATATTGACGCGGAACTGAAATCTCTAAGGGAAAAATTGGAACAGAGTGAACAAAAACTTCAGAATGAAAAAACCTCTTCATTAAGTATTTACAAAAACTTGGAGAGTGCGGGAAAGGCAACCAATAACTTAAAGAAAGAATTGGAGAATGAGAGGGTAAAAACAAAATAGTGGGAACAGAAAGCAAAAGAGTGGGAAGAGAAAGCAGAGGAAATAAGAAAAGATAGTGAACACAAGTTCTCATAAATGAGAGAAGACCTAAAGAAGGCAAATAATACAATTAAAAATTATGAAAACAGATTGAATGACCATGTAAATAATACAGTCAAGCAAATAAAAAAATTCTTCTAGGGCCAAATAAAGATGTCTTCTGATAGGTTGTGTGATTGGTTTGAACTGAATGAAACTCTTACAGATATTTTTGGGAAGCTAAGAGAGCACATTGAGAAGAACAAAAGTTTTTGTCAGAGAAAGAAAACTGCAAAGCAGATTATGCAAGAAATCAACAGAAGCAGTGATAGGCATTTCGCAAGCAAGGGAATTCAAGACCGCATTGCTGCAACAATAAAGGTGAACTCCGTCTTTCAAAAATGTTTGAAACTAACAAAAGTAGAAGAAATGTTTCCTTATTTGGGCCAAAGCTCGCTAAGATGAATAGTAAAACAAGCAAATTGATATCTCTTGGTTTGTCGAGTCCTGGTCTTGATTACTCATCAATGAGTTTAATTGGAAGAGAAGCTTACAAAAAAAAATTGGAGGACATAGTGACGTCTGATTTAGGCAACCTTCCTCAGGACAGAACTTATGAAGGCATTGCAAAGTGCATCAAAACATTCACAAATTTGAATGCAGTAATGGAAGGAACATTGCTTACAACTCACTCTTCCAAGTATGGATAGCTAACGAGGTTGTAGGTCATGTACTGTAACATGAAAAATTTTTCCCTTCCAATTGACGAAGAATGGAGCATGCTAATGAAACTAACAGAATCATCTTGATCTCATCAATCATAGTATGTGAAAGTACTTTCAGTTTTAATCATCTCTATATCTTTAGTATATATCTTTGATATTATACTAAACACTAGAGTCTAGAATTGAGTTTAAAGTAACAAATTTGAACTTTGTTTTTTGAACAGGATGAATGTTGCAGTCTTGCAGATGCTATTGCCAATGCTAATTTAATAAACCAGCCTATCAAGTATCAAATGCAGAAATGTACAACTAAAGTTGTAGAGATGTTGTATGCTTGTAGTTGTCTTACTGATTTAGATTTTGAGACTTCTCACTTCACATTAGGCAAATTGACCTGAAGCTGTTGTTGCTGCCTTGTTTCAATAAAAGGGAATTCAGGGTCATTACTCATTGGCTTAGGGTAATGAAATTGAAATTGGGCAATGTGCCAGATTGCGAATGGGTATTGAGTCATTGAGTTTTGTAAACACAATCATAGAGTTGTGTTCTTACTAGTATTAATGAATGAATTGTTAAATTGTATCATATTTGTAATTAAATTAATGAGGATCAGTATTTCTAACTCTAAGAATTCTAACATATGAATTGCTATGTTGTCAAAACAAATAATGAAAAATCTACAAGAATTGTACCATATGAGCTGAATAATGAAAATGAAAACCATTATTAATTGTGGAATTGAATATTGATGACATTATCAACCACATTCATGTTTTTGACATTGGAATATGCTATTATGCATGACTGATGATGAGATATAGAAACTGACATCAGACTTCAGGAAAACGATTAATAAATACCTAGGAGGCTAGGAACTGCTACTTCTACAATGGTTCAACTTCAAGCTGCCACATCATATCATCATTGAGATCATCGGATTTAGCGCCATCAACTTCAGAGATTCCTTGGTTCTTCGATATGTTTTCTTCACTCTGCATACCACGGCTTAACTAATGTTGACCGCTAGTAGTACTAGTACCAGTAGTACATGAGTTAATGACATCATTGTTTCTGGCATTCCCACTCCTAGTCCCATTCCCACTTTGGTTTGAAATGTTGCCCATCCCTCTTCTCTAACATTTCTTCCTCCACAATTTTAGTGCCCTTTCGTAAGAAAAAGTATTGACTTCATACCTGGATGTATAGACCCTCAAGCAATTTTCTAGATTCTTGTCTAGTTTGTTTCTTAGCTTTGACTTTAGGAATCCCAAAGCACTGAAAACTCTCTCATCCTCCACCGACCCCAATATCATGGTCAGACATAAATCAGCAAGCTTGAAATATTTTGATATTGAATCAGTCAATAATTCACTCTCAGCTAGATTTTTCCAAAGCCTTGATAGCGATCCATCTTCGCGAGGGTTTTGCATAATATTATATTGTTCCCTCATTGTTATTGAAAAATGACCTAATTTCTCTCTCAAACAATTTCCATCTAAAATTCCATTTAGAGTTACTCCATTTAACTCTTTGGTTTTGCAGAAATGATCTATCAAAGTTAGTAGCCTAGTTTTAAAATCTTTCGGATTGTTCATACTCCAATATCGAGGAAACACAATATCCATGGATTCAAGTAGTTTGACTGGAGGGAATCTTGCTCTAATCTATGAGGAAAGATCATAGGCAATGTGCTTTGTAGAAGCTGTTACAAGCTCAACAATCTTGGTAAATTCTTCCCTTTTAATACTTGATACTCGCTGAGTCCTGGTGTTCTTTCCTGGTTCCTCGGACTCGATCCTGGCAAAGTAGTGCATTGGTATCACAACTCTGCAAACTTCTGCACATAACTCCCCATTTGAACCTATTTTTAAAAAGTTATCAGGATTGTCCAAATCTGTGACTTTCAGCCAGCTGGCAAATTTTACATCATCTTCACATAATTGATAGAGACTATCAAGCGCCATGCATGTCAATTTACGCAATGAAGCATATTCTGCACTATACATAGCTCTTTGCTGGGCCTTTTTCATTAAATTTCTCATTTCCTCAAGCATGGGGAGAATACTTGCTAATGTTAATAGTGTCTCTACATTAGTTAACATTGCCAGCAATGCAAGAAATTTTGGTTGCCCGGCTTCGTCATGACTTGAGTTCATTAGACCAAGCAACGATTGATATTCTTGAAAAACTTGATGTGCTGGTCCATCCAAAGAGATCCATCTAGTATCATTATCCTTAAGAAGCTTGTTCCCATCGGTTAGTCCTTTGGCAAAGTGTTGAAATTCCCTAAATCATTTCGGACTTCGACAGAAGTATTGGTAGAGCTCTTTGATTAAAGCTTCAATTTTTTGTACTGGAGCATGCTTACTGACAACCCCAAAAGCTAGATTCATTCTGTGGGCCATGTAGTGAATTGGAGTAACGTAGGGTGCAGAAGAAGATTGTATCTTTGTGCAAAGACTGCCCCTATGGCCTTGCATTATTGAAGCTCCATCCGCTCCAACACACACCAACTTTTTGGCAATGGTCATGTCATTTATACCTCCATATTCAATTAGAGAACTCTTTACTAGTTCAAATAAATTTTCCACTGTCGCATTATCCCTCATTTTAGCAACAGTTAGTAGATGAGGTTGGTGAACAAAATTTTGTATAGTATAAACATGCATGCATACCCAGGAAGTATTGTCTACTATTGTAACCTCATCTAAAGACAATGCAATAAAATTTGACTCTTTAATTTTTTCCTTCAGATCCTCTTTTTCAATCTCAGCAAGACAACTTGCCCATTCCCATCCACTGTTTACTGACCAGTGATTGTTAGGATAGTTAAGAACTTTTAGGAAGTGTAATAAAGCACTCAATGATGGGTAGTCAGTCATAGGATGCCCTCTACTCAAAATATTAAACACAACACTTAACTGAACAACTTTTCCCATTAGTTCTACTTCCAATGCTTTTCCAAAACAAGCTTCAATAGAGCCTTTAACTTCACCAGGCTTCATTTTTATATTATGCTGAAATTCATATAATTCTGCATTCCTAACATGCTGAGATTCCTTCTTTGTTTTCCATCTTATCACTGATTTTTGAACTCCATCTATCATTTTCTTTTCGTAAACTTTACCCATATGCTTCTCTATGGTGTCAATTTTTAGCTGCAACCTCTTTTCCTTCTTATTTATCTCGCTACAAATCTTACATCTGCATTCTACCAGAAGATCCCCTTCAATTGGATTCTCCACTAGTTCAATGAATGGATACTTTGACACCCATTCTATTTGAAAATTCCTCGACAGATCCCACATTCTATCATTCTTTGATTTGTATTTTCTTTTCTTCCCTGCACCATCATCTTCTCTGGCATTCTCAGTCTCATCCAATTTGTATCATTATGGATACTCTAGGTATTTAACTAAAAATATTCTTCAAGTTCATCATGATCTGAGATATCAAGTTCGCCGACTTCTTCAATATGTCACATAGGTTCAGCCTCAGGTTGTGAATCTTGAAAATCTTCTTGTGATGAAGTAGCTTCCCGATTTTGGCAAGAAACATTTCCAACACCATGACCAAAGTATGATGATAAGGTCCTACATTTTGTTGGCCTCTCTTGGCTTTCCCCATATGTGGGAGCCTTACCCTTATTCTTGTTTGACATCTCAATTCTTCAACAAAATAAAGGCTACCAGCCTACCAGTGAAAAAAAAATGTTTACTTGTTGAAGAAGTGAAAAATGACAATAGAACTATAATATACAATGTTTACATAGTCGCAAAATAATAATCACTTACCTTTGCCTCAAATTCAATCACAGTTGCGACTCGCCAAAGTAGTCAAGACTCAATAGTCTGAACTTCGCTATGGATCAAATTGAAGTTGAACCGATCCAAATTGTGTAAAATAACATTGATGTATGAATGTATTTATACTAATCTTTATTGGTGAATTGGGAGGGAGGTATTAGGTTGGTGTCCAAATATTTGGTGAAGCCCGTGTAATTATAACACATCTTTTGTTATATCCTAGGCGATTATGGGTCATCCAATACCATGGTAATATTAATAAAGTTGGCAAAAATCAATCGGTTTGAGACACACGTCCATAAAATGGTTGGTGAAGTTGGCTCCACCTAAAAAAATATATATATAACTATTGGTGAATATAGGCCATCCATTTGGGGCCGCTTTGAAATTATAGGCGAATGTTAAAAAAATATTGTGCCCAAAAATTATATGCCATTGGTGATGATCCTGGCCATTGGACCCAATTTTCATAAACCAATTGACGATGAGCCCGGGCATTGGACCCAGTTTACATAATTGCGGGGTGATATGATCATTCCCAGGAGGCCAATATATTCAACAAATTGGGGGTCGACGGCAAGCGACATTCACCAATTGGTGAATAATCAACACTAAAGTTTTCGCTACCACTCGGTTAAGAGATTTTTTTGTATCAATGGTTAAACTGAAATAGTAGTTGATCTGATTACAATACAACTCAAATTGTAGATGTTTAGATCTATTCTAAGCTCATACAAATCCTCTAATCAATATATCAATTCTCTTCCTCAACTTACTAGTCTAATCAGGCATGCATGAAACTCTATTCATGAGAAATCTTTATAGTCTTCTTTCTTCTAGCCTGTTTCAATAAAGAAAATCATATCTCTTATATAGACAGATAAACCATTTTCATATCAACCATCAAATTTTTCTGGTTAATCTCCTTCATTGATTTTGCCTCTTAAACCTTCCTTGGAAGATGTTTCGATAACATGTTTCAATGCCATCCTTTAGATCTTCTCTGAATTTTGTCAATTGTGGATCTCATAACAAACTTTATCCTCAATCTTGAAATCATAACAATTTCTAGCTCATCAATTTTTGTCAGCTAAACTTAAGAATTTAATACTTTTATCCATAATCATTTAACAAAGAAATACGTTAGTGAACACAAGCTTAGTTAATACTGTCTCTCAATAAACACTATACTGGCTCGGTGTATACTAAAGTGCTTCATCAACTAACCATATTGCCTTGTAAAGTTTTGCTTCCATCTTCATAATAGATTAATGCAACATAATCAAGTCAACCATATGAATTCATAGACTCATCAATAAGTTACCCAAAGTATTCCTTATCCTCATCTATCATATCCATCTTTCTCCATGTAGATATCTCAATTCTTCATCTTTTCTCTCCTCTTTACAGATGTTTAGATGTTTGCAACTATCATGATAAGTATTGTCAAAACTAGTTGACATCATTGAAAACAAAATGATTGATTTAATTATCTTACATATCATTTCAGTACTCAGTGATCTTTAATCACTGATCTTCAAGTCATTCAGGTATTCAATCAGTTGCAGTTCATCAACTATGGCATATGCGCCAACCTCAATGACTTGATCATTATATTTTTCTTTGCAATAATTTGTACTCTCAGGCTCAAAATTATCTTCATGTGTTTCAATCATTGAATTTTTTATATTTATGTAGACTTTTGTATTATGAGATGGAATTTATGGACTTCAAAACACATACCTATATCTTGTTGTGTTTTCATTACACCCCATGCTTTCTTTGTTAGTGAACTGGGAAATGACTCTATTGGTTCCTAAGCTAGACTTTATGCTTTGAAAGCAACCAATACATCTATAGGGTTTTAGGATGGGTAAGATACAAATATGGAATTCTATGATGATTGGCCCAATTATAGTTACAAGACTGCCCTTTGCACTTCTAGCTGTACAAAACCAAGGAGGGTGCTCCTAATCTAGTAATCAACTAGCCTTATTTACACAATAACAGACTGGATTTAATAACAAAAAATAAATGATAAGAAAATACTAAATAATGACCATTCATTCATTGATTCTCCATTACCATTAAGTGGAATACTACTTTGTAAGTCACTATACTTAAATAATCTTGACAGATTTATATCAAATTATTAGGAATACACATAGAACCTTTTAAACACTGATTGCTGTAAAAACAACTCCACTGCTGGCCAGTGCCTTATCCATTGGGCAATACCTTCACTGTAAGATTGTTATACATACACAAATATATTGAACTTTAATAAACCCACCCTCTGAAAATGCTATCACCCTGTGGTGGATTTTATCAAAGGAATCCTAGATTCATACTACTTACTTATATCATTATGTAAAACTTAAAGAATTTATGCAATGTCTAAAGATTATTTAATCTGATCCTAAATTAGAGCTGAAGAACATAAACATACACATAGAGAAAATCTATGCAATCAATTTCAACAATTCATAACTCAAAGAGAGATACACATGGGAGAGATGTGAACTTTGGATTTTTTTCAAATGCTATATCAATATCATGTATACAAAATGCTTTAAAATGAAAACTGTCTAGATTTAACTTGAACCAGAAATATTGCTTTCTTACAAAAATATGCCTAATACAATCTATAGTATCCTAGACTCAAAACTTGTTAGTAAATATGCTCAAGTTTTGGTCCCTACCAAATGATCCTGATAATCCTTTTATAGAAACAAGGATTGCATACAAGCTTCAGATCTTTCTTACAAAAGACAAAAGGAGTTTGCCATATAAGACAAAAAAGGAAAATATAACACCTTCTTGTTACAATTTTATAAAATATTTGTAGAGATGAGCGCCAAAAATTGCAACAAGTCCTAAGGTCAGTTCAACTTCTGCCAAGTGTAGCATCCATGCTTTCTTCAACGGTTTGAGATTCCCAATGTTGCTTGCTTTCTTTTAAGGAGTTGGGGCATTTCCACTTGTTTCCTCCTCTACAGATGTCTCTTCTTCTTTAGCACTTTCTGTCAGAAATTTTGCTTCCCAAGGTGCAAAAGTATCTTCACTTGGCCATTGAAAAGATAGAACTTCATCCCTCTTTGGTAGTAATTGGTCCCAATTAGTAACCAATTGGTGTACTGCATTCAACACTTTAGCAAAGTGTAACCCAACATCCTATAGTAATTCAATTATTTGTATGAAGGGAGTAATATCTTTTATACCAAAAACAATATCCATCTTAGCTAACACCCCACCATAAATTTGTTCCAACTACTCATCCTTGTCTTTTATAGTTCCATCTACTTTCACAAGACCTGGGAACACTTGAAAATAGTCTTGAAAATATCTTACACTTAAGACCTGTGCCCTTCTTTTCAAACCCTCCCTATTTACTTCAAAATCAAAAAGGTTTTTAACAACCTTATAAGTAGTTGTTAATTGAATATCGACATTATTTTGATCTTTAATCACATCAAAGAATGACTTTAACTTATTCTCTCTAGGAACCCATCTATCCAAACTTGGGCTTACAGAAGATACCTCTTTCTTAAAAGAGATCAAAATATCAGACAATCACTAGCAGCTTTATAAACCTCTTTGGGTTTGACATTGGCAACAAAATGTAGGACTGTGTCCTTTATTTTCTTCTCATGTCTTTGTTTCTCCCTTTTCTCTATGTCATCATCACCTATAGAAGGGGGAAGAGGGGAGAGGGGGTATTCAATAATAGGGCTTGAAGAAGAAGGCCCAACAGGGGAAGATGAAATTTGTAATTGCCCTGATGCTTGAATTGGGCCCTCTTTACCCAACCTCTTCTTGAAGTCTGCAATTAATGTATCCTTCTCAAACATTCCTTGCTTTAATTCCCCATAAGCCTTTAGTATTATTTCAAACCTTATTGTGAGCTCCTCCTTTTCTTTGTCTTCCTTTTCTGCTACCCTTACTGTGATCTGGGTTGTTGCTACTACCATACCTGATGCTTCAACCATAGAAGTCTCAATGACCCTTTTAACTATAAGGATGCCAATGAGATCACCCACAGTAATCTACTTTCCTTTGTTCCTTCCATTCTTTTTTAAAGACCACATGACCAAGGCTTGATGGTCATTACTAACAGAAACTCCCTTAATGGCATGCTCTACCTCCTCCTTGGTCTACTGCATAGGTGTGGTCTTCTTCCTGACTGCATCAAGGACCACTGCATCAGCTATATCCCATTCTGGGAGGACAAGCACCCCTGAGTTTCTCACTAGCTCTCTCCCCTATTTTGGAGTAATTTTCTCAAATCTTTCTGTCATCCATTTTCTTACCTCATCCTCTATGATCTTGAGGTCCTTGTCTAGATTTTCCTCATGTCTTTTCTCAAATGTTTCCTCATACTAACTGATGTTTAATTTCCATAAAAATTGCATAAAACCCCTAGCCTTTACAAAGGCATCATCAGCCAAAAAATCATCACATGCCTATTTTATTATTGGGTCTAGCTCCTTCCCTGCCAACTATTCAACTATTAAGTCTAGCATAGGCTCTTTTGGTGGCTCTTGCACCCCTTCATTTATCTCTTCATAGATCATAAAAATATGACCTAGAGCTCTCATCTATTGTGCCTGCTCTATGATCTCTTGATAATCCATGATATTCAAAGGTGATTAGGAAGGATAATAAATTTCCTCAACATGATGAGGTCTCTCTTCTAATTTTTGTCTTTTGGCAGGGAGTGGGGAATTAGGGACATTCTCAGCAGGTTGATCCTGAGGTGAATCTATAATTTCCATAACCTCCTTGTGTTTCTCCTCCTGCTGTGATGTGGAAGGAATGTCCTCCTTCATCTTTGTTTATTTCTCCTTATCAAGCTCTACCACTATCACACTATAACTAGTCCTCTTTTGTACCATGTATTTTCCCAGGGGAAAAACCTTTGTAAATGCAGGCTTGCTCAATAATGGTTGAGCCTTCTCTAGGTTTTCATTCATGGCTTTCTCCTTCTTTTCATCTATGGTTTGATAGATCTCCTTAAAATTTTCCATGAGAGTATCTATCTTCTTTCCCATAGGATTGATAGTTTTTAGGGGATCATATCCTAGATCAAATTGTTGAACAAAGTTGAAGGTCTTCTTATATACCTACCATTTTTATTTTCTTACTTCCTGATCCATATGGAGCAATCCACCCTTTGTAATTATGAACTAGTGGGAAATTGTAATTTTTGGGAACAGAGTTCCTTTACCTTTACCTGTAAGAGTATTCTTTTCAATTTCTCCCAGTTGTTTGATGAATTCTGCAACACCAATCTTGAGAGGGACTTGATATGGCAATATGAAAGGAGTCCCCCTAAAACCATACAATCTAATAACAATAGAAACAAGGTAAATAATGACATCCCCCCAATTATGTACAATCTTTAGGTCTTTGGCAAATTGTTTTGGCCTAACAAGTTCGACCAAGGCATTTGGGATTCTTGGATTTTCATGGACAAACAATAGCCTTATTCTAGCTGCAAAGTATTTATCAAAATTTATGATACTACTATCCTTCTTGTCCCATGTCATGCTAAGGTTCCACAATTGGACAGGCATGTCCTCACCATTCCTCTGTTTCAATAGATCCATCTCCTTCTCAAAATAACTAGCACCTTTAAACAAGAACATGTACATCATGAGGGAGTACCAGCAAAAAAGCTTAGCAACTTTATTCTTTTGGAGTCCTATTAATCCATTATGAATCAAGTCAGCAATGAAAGGGGCATAGTCAAATGTAACTGACAGGTGTGGATGTAAAATTTGGACCATCATATAGATCAAATGTATTGACATTCTCTCTTCAACATCTTCCCCAAAGATCTGACATAGTGACCAATATGCACCTCTTGCTCTCATGTTAAAATAATCTATTTTGAAGGGATCCTATGTACTTGGTCCTATAACAACCATTTTTCCAACCTTATCACAAAATTCCTTCACAGGACCATTTCTGAGATAATTCTTTTGTGCATCATACACTCACCTCAACTCCTCAAAATTAATTTGTTCTAGGTCATTGGAGGGTTCACTTAGCTTGAAAAACATCCTGATTTCTTCAGCAGAGATTTTCATTAACTATTTTCCTCTAGCATCCGTCACTTCCTTAGTGATTGGGTCATAATTTTTAGAAACTTGAAACATTAGATCTGCATCTAGGAAAACATCGGGCACCACAAGCTTTCCTAGGTCAAACTGCCATATATTACTAGTACAAGCAGGGGCATTTCTTTGGCTAAACCCTACTGTGAACAATGTTAGACCAGTGACATAAAAAATGCCACTCACATTGAGTGTACCAATCTTGGCATCCCTAATATAATTACCCGTGTTGTATAAGCCATCCTCTACTCTTACCCTAGGTTCCTTGGGTGTTAATTGCTTGACCTTTATCAAATCAGGTTTTGAGCTGGGTAAGAGCTATAATAAATCCTCATGTAGACTCCTCTTACTATAATTATTCTCACTAGATAATTCCTTCCTAGGCGACATCTTTAGGGTTTGCAAATTTCTTACAATTTATGTGTAAAAGACAAAACAACAAAATTATAATGCAACTTAAGAAGAAAAGATTTCACAGAGATATCAACCAACCTTTTTTCAGAACTTTCTCAGGAAATGTCAACTGGTCTCTACAAATCTTCTTGTGTTGCTAAGAATGCATAAATCTTCAATATATGTGTAATCAAAACCAGTCCTTTCAGCAGTTTACTTCACACGATCTCACCATTACTCTTCTAAGAAATTAAACTGTTATCGCTCAATTGGAAAATTGAATTTTGCACCAACTGTGCTTCAAGTTTGAATTTGGGTCATTGATCTTCTCTAAAAGATAATCTAATGGTTATCACATGATTGCAAGGCTTGAAAGAAATTTATGTGAACATGTGACAACTGTTCAATCAATATGCATCGACGGTAATCCTTAAATTACATCATCCAGGACCCACTTTTTCTTTAGATTCTACTCTGCCGTTAGATCCTCCATCAGACAATCACCATTATTTTTCCTTTTTTATTAGACATAAAATAAGGCACCATGGCCATGATACTAAATCAACAACTATCACATGATCGCATCGCTTGAAAAGATTCCATGCGAACAAGCGACAACTGTCAGATCTTCCCTTCACCATTGATACCTTAAGTTATCAACCCCACTTTGTTTCGACCAATCAGGAAAATCCATGTTGCAATATCCGACAAGCGGACATGGAAAATTGTCTTACTAAGTGCCAGTGCTACTGACATTTTCCACATCAGCAAATACCTTTGAACAACCAACAATGGCCATGTGTGTACACCTAGTAGCGATCCCACTTCTTTCTTATGCTTGAGAATAAAGTAAAACCAATGGCTATCACATGATCGCATGGCTTGAAAAGATTCCATGTGAACATGCGACTATCATTAGATCTTTTGTAGATTATCAATCCTGAGATCCTCTTGAAATTGGGCCCATTTTGTTTAACAGATGAAAAAATGCCACATCACAATATCTGACAAGCAGACATACAAAGTTTTCTTGCTGAGTGGTTGCCTTGTCGACAATTTCCATGTCAAAAAATATTATAGCCAATAAAAAATGCACATATGTAAACACCTGGCAGTGGACCCACCTTCTAAAAGTGCTTTAGAATAAGGTAAAATTGATGGTTGTTGCATGATCGCATGGCTTAAAAAGATTCCATGCGAACAAGCAACAAGTGTTGGATCTAAAACCCATACTCAAAGCAGAATATAGTGTCAAAAAATTAGGAAATAAAGTGCTTAGGACTTAGGAGTATTTAAAAACATCATTGGGCTTAGACTTAGGAAAAATTAAAAGGGGCCGAGCCTAGGCAATATAAAGTGTTACTAACATGACCCCGCTTGGTGATTTTTTTAAGAACACATGCATTTAAGGAGCTTAAGTGACCTGATAAAAAGTAGTGCTTGGATAGATTATAAAAAGAGCGACCTAGGGTTTTAATGAAGACAAGTGTATTTAGGGTTTCTTAGGCCTGGTTTTTCAATTAGCGCTTGCTACATTTAAGATAAATCTTTAAGAATTTTAGCAAAGTTTTATGGGTTTTTTGGCAATGAAAATTCTCAACCTTAGGACAATACACAAATGCTTCAACTTTGTAAGGAAAATGCAAGATTTTACATTGTTGAAAATTGAAGTGCCAATAGTGGCTCTGTCTGGGGATGTATGCCTCTTGCAGGCATGACAAGAATATAGAATGTCTAGGATAAGCAGACCATCTACTAAAACAAAATAGCTAACCTACTCACACAACCTGAAATAAACACACAACTGGAAGGGTAAACTAACTATTGTTCATGGATAATGAGAGTACCTTAAGAAAAGTGCAACTTGAGGAATTGTCCATGAACTAGCAATTCCATTTTGTTCCCAATCAGGTCCTTCAGGATATATGAATTAGGTCCCCATTCTTCACTGATTAGATATGGTCCCAACCAAATAGGATCAAACTTACTATGTTTACCCTTGTCTTCAAGCCTAGCATTCCACATTAGGACCAAATCATTAGCTTTAAAGTTCCTAACTATGGTTTTCTTGTCATATAAATTTTTATATTTCAGCTGAGATTTCAAATTTATATTATATTCCTCCCTCCTTGATTCATCCAATTGTATCAAATCTTGTAATCTGATCTGGTTATCAATTTTAAACTCTTGTATTTTATTTATCCATCTACACCTTCTCCCTGAAACTTCTTGCTGAACCAATATGTCTTTTATAGTAGCATTGGGCACATATGCAACTACAATTTCCCCAACCAAATAGCATATGAAGTTCTTTATATCCTTGACTAGAGCATAGGCCTTTTTTTCATTTATATCATATTTCAACTCAGCTACATGCAAGGATTTTCTTAAAAAAGATATGGGTTGTTCAAAACCCTCTGAATTCTTTTGTAATGAGACTGCAACAATAGTATGATATGAAGCAAAGAAGAAAATCTAAATGGGCTTGCTGAAATTTGGTGATCTTAATACAAGGGCACTTTTAATGGCTAGCTTGATGTCAGACAAGGCTTTCTTGGCCTCCTCACTCCACTCAAATTTTGCATTCTTCTTGAGCATTTTGGAGATAGGGACACTAATTTTAGCAAAGTTTATGACAAACCTTCTGACAAAATTTATCTAACCAAAGAAAGATTGGATACCTTTAACATTCATTGGTAATGGTACCTTGTTAATTGTTGCCACCCTTTCAAGATCAATCTTGACTCCTTCCTTGGATACAATGTGCCCCAAAAGTTTACCCTTAGTCATCCCAAAAGCAAACTTCCTCGGGTTAAGGGAAACCCCATACTCTAGAGCTCTTACAAAAAAATTTCTAAGTGGCCAAAATGTTGATCTTTCTTCTCTGAATAAGTTATCAAGTCATGTTGATAAACAACAAGAAATTTGTTTATAAAATCTACAAATGCTACATCCATGGCTCTTTGAAAGGTAGCCCCAGCATTGGTTAAACCAAAAGGTATCCTAACATATACATAAGTGCCCCATGGAGTAGTGAATGTAGTTTTGAACTGCTCTATTTCCTTAACAACTACCTAATTGTAACCAAAAAATCTATCCATCATAGACATTAATTCAGACCCAGTAACTCTCTGCAACCTGGCTTCCATGTTTGGCAGACCATAGTTATCCTTTAAGGAATTTATATTCAAATTTCTAAAGTCTACACAGAGTTTGATGTCTCCATTCTTCTTTCTCACTAGGACAAGGTTAGAGATCCATGTTGAATGTCTAATTGGCTGGATAATGCCTGCATCACTCATCTTTTTTAATCCATCCTGCATCTTGGGTGCCAAAGTAGGGTTGAAAAGTTTGAGCTTTTGTTTGAAAGGCTTGGTGTTTTTCTTCAAGGGGATTTCATGTTGAAATAGATCTTCTCTATATGCCTTTAGGTCATCATAAGACCAAGAAAAGACATGCATATATTTTCTGAGAAGGTTTATCAATGATTTTCTAATTTCAGGAGTTAAACTTCCCCCAATGTATACATTCTTTGGGGCTTTCCCTGTCCCTAGGTTTATTTATTCTACACCTTTTGGCTTACTCAAAGGCTTTGTTTGAAAAGAACTATCATGATTATCAAATGCTCTTTCTAACACTACCAAACCCTTTGGGACCGTATTAGTTTTGAGCTATAAGACCTCTTTGCCAAGGATGGTATCCTGATTATCTAAAGTTTTAACACATTCTTCAAAATTTATTTCTTTGTCACCAAAATTTTCATCAAAATGCAAGAATCTTAGAATGTCCAAGTCATCATCAAAAACCTGCCAGTTTTCAAAATTGTTTGGTATGGATGGCCTAGTCTAAACCTCAACCTTAGATATCCCTACAAAAGTGATATCTTCTGGCCTCAAAGAAATATTAGCCAGTAAGTCGGCCATCCTATTATGGCTTCTATCCATCTAATCAATATAAAAAGCATCAAATTGTTCTATCTCATCCCAAACAACATTTCTATATTGTTTTAATCTTTCATTTCTTGATGCATATTTGGATCTTTCCTGAGATACAACCAATTTTGAATCTCCAATAACTCAAAGATTTTTGATCTTATGTTTTGAGGCTAACCTTAATCCTCTCAATAGAGCCTCATATTCTACAGTGTTATTTGTACAAGTAAATAGTAGGGTAAAAGAAAACTTAAAAGTCTTTTCAACAGGGGAAATCAATAGCACACTTGCACCAGATCCCTCTTTAGAGATTGCACCATCAAAATACATGGTCTAGATGTCATTTTGACTTGTAACTTTACTTTCTTCCTTAGCTAAGATAGGATGTTTATCTTCACTCTCATTTTCAATGCTCTGTACTTGAAAGGAGTTTATATCAATATCCAAGAAAAAATTCATGTTATTATCATTAGCTTCCTCCTCAATCATATGAGGGGTTCTAACTTCCCTAAATAATTTAATACTCTCACCAGTGATGTTAAATGTAGCATAAGATAAATCACATTGGATGCTACCTCCCATTGCTACACTCCATTTTCTTGATAACAGCATCCCATATTGGGGAGGTATGTCCACAACTAAAACACTCATAGTTAGTTGTTTCTCTAGATAAGAAATAAGCCTATAGAGTAGGGCTTTGATTGTTCCAATTATTGGCACTTTTCTAGAATCCATGGCTTGGCATCTTCCATGAGGAGTGTCAACTTGCAATCCTATTGATCTCATGATTTTATCAGGCATGACAGTATTTGAAGCTCCTGAATCAATCATGC
The DNA here is from genome assembly GCA_027943335.1 of Chamaecyparis obtusa. Taxonomy (NCBI): domain Eukaryota; kingdom Viridiplantae; phylum Streptophyta; class Pinopsida; order Cupressales; family Cupressaceae; genus Chamaecyparis; species Chamaecyparis obtusa. Next base: position 2,873,701 of record BSBK01001922.1, read on the forward strand.
AATTTTTTAACATCTTATCATTTATGACTAATGTTAAGAAGAAAGGGTCAAAAGTTCCCATAAAAGTGTTCACAACATTAGTATCTAAGTAGATTTGAGGTATTTTTGAAACAATCTCCTTTGTGTCTTTCCTTTTAATTATAATTTGACCCTTCATCTCAGTACTTACTGGTTCTTGGACATTTGTGACTTGAACACCACTTATCCATGTGAGGGCCTTCTCTTTGTGTTCACTTATCCTCATCATTTCCATCAAAGGCACTTGAATTTTGATCTGGGATAATAACTGGTTCATGTCAATAGGTGTATAATTTAGAATAGGAAAATCTAACTTTCTTTGTGGGACATCATTGTTCTCAGACAATGTTGTTGCACCCAATTTGTGTTCCCCTTTGATTTATTTTTAGGTTGGGAAATTGGAGTATTGGCCATTGGAGTTTTGGCCTTGATCTTGAGCACATTGATTAGCTCACTTGGCTTTTTAGTACCTTTCAACTTAGATTTCTTGGCATCTTCAACAACCTTATTTTTTACGGCAAACTATTTTGTGTCTTCTTTATTTCTCTTAATAAATACACCTGCTGGTTTACCATCTGTATTCCCAACAATTCTATTTTTAAGGACATAATTATTTATGGCCCATGTCACCATATCAGCAGTGATCTAGGCTATTTCTTCATTATATGGTCTCCTCAATACAATAGATTCATCAACCCTCTTGGAGTTGCTATTTATGTCATTGACTTCCCCTCTTCCTCATCATAAAAGATCTATTGATGGTAGGTCTCTCCTCTGCTCTAAGAGTTATTTACATCCTGATTTTCACTCTCCTCATCAGAGTCAACTTCTTCAAATGTCCTAGCAGAAGTCATTCCACAACCTTTGTCATCATATGATTCATCTTCACCTCACCCTATTCTTCATTTTCAAGTACACTTTGAGAAATTAAACAATAATCAGGGTCATGTGGGGAATGGCATGCTATGCACCATAGAACCTCATTAGTCATGTTGACCAATTGTTTTTGTAAAGGATTAGGGGTCTTATCATTTGGCTTTGAGTCCTTCCTTTCTGGCACAGTAGGCTTCCCTTCCTTCCACTATGTATGGTATGGAAATTTTTACAACCTAGGTTGCCTATTGAAATTATTCGGAGGAGGCCTATCATTTCCTTGAAACTTATTTTGATTGTCACTTGGCTTTAGATCCTTCAAGGCATTCAATATTTTCTTGAGATTATCATCCCCCCTAGGCTTTATATTGGAAGATTTGTCTTCTTCTTTCTTTCCAAACCTAGGGGGTTTAGGGTCTTCTCTCCTCCCTAGTTTTCCAAAAACTCTTCTATTTCTTTCAATACTTACAACAAATCTTTGATCTTCCCTAATAATCCTAGGGTATTTGTCTCTGAGTAAGTATCCCATTTCAACATCAAAAGCATTCAAATATGTTTCCAAGCACACCTTCTCATATAATCTCATTAATTGGAAGAGTTTCTGCATTGCCTTTTGAAATCTAACATTGAATTCTAGGACCCCCTCATTTTTATTTTTCTTTATATTGTTGAATTCATTCAAGATGAAACCCTCATTAGTCTTATCATTGTACTGATCTTTAAAAAAATTAATAAAATCATCCCAAGAACCAATACAATCATAAGGAAGCCCCCTAAACCAGTCCCTTGCCTCTTCAGTCAAAGACTGAACAAATAATTTCATGATTACATCTTCATATTCTATTTCATAATCATTAATCATATCAATGAATTTCTTTAGATGCTCTTCATGGGTAACAACATTGTTACTAGTGAATTTAGGTAACTTTTCTCTAATCTTTGTAGGAATGAAATTAGGATAACCAACAATGTTGTTAAAAAGAAGTTGTTTGTACCTTTCAACATGAACAGGTCCCCTTTGTACTGACCCATTAATTTGAGAAGTAGAAGCCTTGTTATTTTCTACATTAGCAACATTTGCAAAAGTCCCCGGTGTGATAGTGGAAGCCTGAGTAGCTGAAACCCCAATGTTAGCATTAGATGTCATCATAGGGCTAGTTATATTTGAAGGGCCAGAAGTTTGTCTAAGAAAATAAACTTTCTTTTTCATTTCTAAAGTGGTGGCCTCAATTTATTCTTTCTCTAGTTCCTTGGCTATAATCTCATTCTCCCTTTTAGCTCTCTCTACATCACTATCCAATTTGGAAAATTGATCTAAAGGGGTTTTCTCACTAACAGGTTCATTTATTTGGATCCCTGCTGAGACCTATTTTCCTTTGTCCTTAGGTCTCCTAACCTCGGTAGTGAGCTCGATAATATGTTGTTCATCAAACTTATTGGGGGCTCTAACAACATTTATAGCTTCCAAGGTTAACAGTTGCCTTCTAAGCTAATCAACCCTAATTTGAGCTTGCCTAATCTCAGTTTATTTTTCCATTTCCCTCTCCTTTCTAATAGAAATCTATTCTTGAATCCTTTTCTCTAGATTGTAGACCTCTTCAAAAATGTCCTCAAAAACTAGGAGAGTGGTGTCAGATCCTAAATTTTCAAATTGATAACCTCGTTGTTAACCACTTGGATTTTGAGGGCTTTCAGAAGGAGAAGGCCCCCAGATCATTCCTTCCTTCTAAAACCCTACTCTTACTTCTTGACTTTCTATTTTTCCCTTGAGGTTCTATATCTGGGAACATTTTCCTCCCATGGTGTACCTCATCATTCTCTTTAGAATGATGAGAATAAAAATCATCATAGGCACCTAAACCTAGATCTACTACCTCCTCATATTCAGAGGCATTTTCTTCTTGGTTATGGTTGAGTAGACCAATCTCATCTTCATTTTTCTTCTATCTCCATACCTGAGACATATCTCTATTATTTTGATTCCTTCTAGGCTGACAGGCCCTAGAAGTACTTGGAAGTTCACCCTCTAACCTTTCTTTTGGATGATCTTTCCTCCAAGCCCTAGTATTTCTTTGACTCATGCTTGAAAGTATGTGAAGTAATCTTATATTTTTATTTTCTTTTCTTTTACTCAGCACTACTATAGAGATCTTAGAGTTGCCACCAACACAAGTTGGGAATTAGTTTCACACACTTAGTAATTTAGAGTATTCAATACTTGGAAAGAAATCAAAGAAAGAGTTTACAACAAATAAATGCAAAGCCTGATTAGATTTTCAAGATTATATAGAAATCCAAAGCTTGCAAATAACTCTCTATTTTTCAATGATACTTACTAGTTCTAACAAATAAGAAGGCCAAGAGTTTAGCTCAACTTGCACCTATGTTATTTGATATCAAATTTACAACACCAGAGATCTTAAATTCAGATTTATCATAATTATTTCATCTCTAATCCCCAGCAGAGTCACTATTTTGTTGGTTCCTAAACTGGACTTTATGCTTTCAAAGCAACCAATACATCTATAGGGTTTTAGGATGGGTTAGATCCAAATATGGAATTCTATGATGAATGGACCAACTGTAGGGACAAGACTACCCTCTGCACTTCTGGCTCTGCAAAACCAAGGAGGGTGCTCCTAATCCAGTAATCAACTAGCCTTATTTCAACAATAACAGACTAGATTCAATAACAATAGATAAATGATAAAAAAATACTAAATGATGACCATTCATTCATTTATTCTCCATTACCATTAGGTGGAGTACTACTTTGTGAGCCACTATACTCAAAGAATCTTGACAGATTTATATCAAAATATTAGGAATACACATAGAACCTTTTAAACACTGATTCCTATAAAAACAACTCCACTACTAGCCAACACCTTATCCATTGGGAAACACCTTCACTGCAAGATTTTTATATATACACAAATATATTAAACTTTAATAGCCCTTCCCTCTAAAAATGCTATCACCCTGTGGTGGATTTTATCAAAGGAATCCTAGATTCATACTGCTTACGTATATCCTTATGTAAAACTTAAAGAATTTATGCCATGCCTAAAGCTTATTTAATCTAATCCTAAATCAGAGCTGAAGAACATAAACATACACATAGAGAAAATCTATGCGATGAATTTCAACAATTCATAACTCAAAGAGAGAAACACATAAGAGAGATGTGAACTTTGGATTTTATTCAAATGCTATATCAATATCATGTATACAAAATGCTTTAAAATGCAAACTTTCTAGATTTAACTTGAACCAGTAATATTTCTTTAATACAAAAATATGCCTAATACAGTATATAGTATCCTAGACTCAAAACTTGTCAGTAAATATGCTCAAGTTTTGATCCCTACCAAATGATCTTGGTAATCCTTTTATAGAAACAAGGATTACATACAAGCTTCAGATCTTTCTTACAAAAGACAAAAGGAGTTTGCCATATAAGACAAAAAAGGAAAATATAACACCTTCTTGTTACAATTTTACAAAATATTTGGAGAGATGAGCACCAAAAATTGTAGCAAGTCCCAAGGTCATTTCAACTTCTGCCAAGTGTAGCATCTGTGCTTTCTTCAATAGTTTGAGATTCCCAATATTGCTTGCTTTCTTTTAAGGAATATGGGCATTGCCACTTGTTGCCTCCTATGTGGATGTCTCTTCTTCTTTAGCACTTTCTGTAAGAAATGTTGCTTCTTGAGAAGCAAAAGTATCTTCACTTGGCCATTAAAAAGCCAAAACTTCATCCCTCTTTGGTAGTAATTGGTCCCAACTAGTAACCAATTGGTGTACTTCATTCAACACTTTAGAAAATTGGAACCTAACATCCTGTAGAAATTTAATTATTTGTATGAAGGGAGTATTATCTTTTGTACCCAAAACAATATCCATCTTAGCTGACACCTATAGAAGGGGGAAGAGGGGAGAGGGGGTATTCAATAATAGGGATTGAAGAAGAACGCCCGATAGGGGAAGAAGAAATTTTCAATTTCCCTGATGCTTAAATTGGGCCCTCTTCACCCAACCTCTTCTTCAAGTCTGCAGTTAATTTATCCTTCTCAAACATTCCTTGCTTTAATTCTCCATAAGCCTTTAGTATTGTTTCAAACCTTATTGTGAGCTCCTCCTTTTCTTTGGCTTCCTTTTTTGCTACCCTTTCTGTGAGTTGGGTTGTTGCTACTACCATACCTGATGCTTCAACCATAGAAGTGTTAGTGACCCTTTTAACTATAAGGCTACTAGTGAGAGCACCCCCAATAATCTTCTTTCCTTTGTTCCTCCATTCATTTTTAAAGACCACATGACCAAGGCTTGATGGTCATTACTGAAAGAAACTCCCTTAATGGCATGTTATGCCTCCTCCTTGGTCTTGTGCATAGGTTTGGTCTACTTCTTGACTACATCAAGGACCACTGCATCAGCTATATCCCATTCTAGGAGGATAAGCACCCTTGAGTTTCTCACTAGCTCTGTCCCCTTTTCTAGAGTAATTTTCTCAAATCTTTCAGTCATCTTTTCTTACCCCATCCTCTATGATCTTGAGGTCCTTGTCTAGATTTTCCTCATGTCTTTTCTCACATGTTTCCTCATAGTGACTGATGTTTAATTTCCATAAAAACTACATAAAATCCCTAGCCTTTACAAAGGCATCATCAGCCAAAAACTCATCACATGCCAATTTTATTATTGGGTCCAGCTCCTTCGCTATGAGCTATTCAATGGTTAAGTCCATCTTAGGCTCTTTTGGTGGTTCTGGAACCCCTTCATTTATCTCTTCATAGGTGACAAAAATCTGACCTAGAGCTCCCTTCTGTTGTGCCTACTCTATGACCTCTTGATCATCCATGATATTCAAAGGTGATTGGGAAGGAGAATAAATTTCCTCAACATGTTGAGGTCTCTCTTATAATTTTTGTCATTTGGTAGGGGTTGGGGAATTAGGGACATTCTCATCAGGTTGATCCTAAGGTGAATCTAGAATTTCCATAACCTCCTTGTGTTTCTCCTCCTGCTGTGATGTGGAAGGGATATCCTCCTTCATCTTTGCTTGTTTCTACTTATCAAGCTCTGACACTATCACACTATAACCATTCCTCTTTTGTACCATGTATTTTTCCAGGGGCAAAACCTTTGTAAATGCAAGCTTTCTCAATAATGGTTGAGCCTTCTCTAGGTTCTCATTCATGGCTTTCTCCTTCTTTTCATTGATGGTTTAATAGATCTCCTTAACATTTTCCAGGAGACTATCTATCTTCTTTCCCATAGGATTGATACTTTTTAGGGGATCATATCCTAGATCAAATTGTTGAACAAAGTTCAAGGTCTTCTTATATACCAACCATTTTTATTTTCTTACTTCCTGATCCTGTATTTTTGGGACATTTTTGATGATGTCCTTAGGGAAATGGAAAATGTGATTTATTGATGAGGATCTGACCCTTTTCTTAAACATTTCATTGTAGAACCCCTCTGGGTCTATTGTTTGAGCAACTGAAGTAGCCATATGATATGGTTCCAAGAATTTATGCATATAGAGCCATCCACCCTTTATAATTATGAGCTAGTGAGCAATTGTAATATTTGGGAATGGAGTTCCTCTACCTTTACCCTTAAGAGTATTCTTTTCAATTTCTCCCAGTTGTCTGATGAATTCTGCAACACCAATCTTGAGGGGGACTTGATATGGAAATATGAAAGGAGTCCCCCTAAAACCATACAATCTAATAACAATAGAAACAGGGTAAATGATGACATACCCCCAATTATGTACAGTCTTTAGGTCTTTGGAAAACTATTTTGGCCTAACAAGTTCAGCCAAGGCATTTGGGATTCTTGGCTTTTCATGGACAAACAATAGCCTTAGTCTAGCTGCAAAGTATTTATCAAAATTTATGAAACTATTGTCCTTCTTATCCCATGTCATGCTAAGGTTCCACAATTTGACAGGCATGTCCTCACCATTCCTTTGTTTCAATAGATCTATCTCCTTCTCAAAATAACTAGCACCTTTAAACAAGAACATGTACCAGTAGAAAGGCTTATCAACTTTGTTCTTCTGGATTCCTATTAATCCATTATGAATCAAGTCACCAATGAAAGGAGCATATTAAAATGTAACTAACAGGTGTGGATGTAAAATTTGGACCATCATATACATCAAATGTATTGGCATTCTCTCTTCAATATTTTCCCCAAAGATCTGACATAGTGACCAATATGCACCTCTTTCTCTCATGTTAAAATAATCTATTTTGAAGGGCTCCTATGTACTTCATCCTATAACAACCATTTGTCCAACCTTATCACAAAATTCCTTCATAGGACCATTTATGAGATAATTCTTTTGTGCATCATACACTCGCCTCAACTCCTCAAAATTAATTTGTTCTAGGTCATTGGAGGGTTCACTTAGCTTGAAAATCATCCTGATTTCTTCAGCAGAGATTTTCATTAACAGTTTTCCTCTAGCATCCCTCTCTTCCTTAGTGATTGGGTCATAATTTTTAGCAACTTGAAACATTAGATCTACATCTAGGAAAACACTGGGCACCACAAGCTTTCCTAGGCCAAACTGTCATATATTACTGGTGGGAGTAGGGGCATTTCTTTGGCTAAACCCTACTATGAATAATCTTAGACCGGTGACATCAAAAATGCCACTCACATTGAGTGTACCAATCTTAGCATCCCTAATATAATTACCTGTGTCATATAAGTGATTTGATTTATGAAACTAGATTACAATACTTGGTGTGATACCTGCAGTATTGTAGAATTCAACATGAAAATTGAGAACCAGATTGCAAACCAAAAACTGATCCATTCTATTTGAATATTTGAGTTTATACAAGTCTGATGGATCTCAAGGGTCATCAAAATCCCTTGGAAATGAAATGAAGACCCATCATAATATTTATTACAAATAAACTATTCAAACTATAAAAAATTATCAAAAAACTATATATAAAAATTAGGTCTACTTGGAGAAGGCATAACTTTCTAGTCCTAGCTCTGATTTGCAAACCGTTTGATGCACCAAAGACCCTAAAAAATGCAGTTTACTAAAACATAGTAAAATTTGAAAAATTAGATTTTAGTTTTTTCCCAATTTAATCCTGAGCATTCCTCCCCCCTTGAGAGGAAATGGGCCCCATTGCACTAATCTGCTGCAACAGATGAGGAAATTGTTCTTCAATTTGTTCCTTAGTAAACCACTTGCCTTGGTGAGAATACTGGCCAGCTTGAACCATACGATATAGAGGAATATTCTGATTTCTCAAAGTCTTTAAAATGACTTCAGTAACATGGTCACATTGGACTAGAATAGTAGTAGATGGATTTAACTCTATAGCTTGAATGTATTCAATAGCAAGGGAAATATCCAAAGGAGGAAAATATGGTCTCAACAGTTCTACATTGAAAACTAGATGCAGTCCCAAAAATGATGGCAAATTAAGTTCAAAAGAATTCTCACAAACTTGTTTCACAATAGTATATGGACCATAATGAAGAGGATGAAGCTTCCTATTTGGTTCGTGGAGGCACTCTTTCTGAAGATGTAACCATACCTTGTCACCAATCTGAAACTTATGAGGAGTTCTATGTTTATCATGCCTTTCCTTATACTTTTGATTACTCTGCTCCAAGATCTCATGAACTTGTTGTTGGAGGTGTCTAATGTTATCAATGAATTTTTCTTCTTTATCTACCTCCTTGTCACCATTCAATGGACTATTAGATTGTAGATATGGTATTGCTACATCCATAGGTGCCAATGGTTGGTACCTAAGAGAAACCTCAAATGGGTTGTGCCATGTATTATGGAGTGCATAGTTGTAGTTGTGTTGCACATATGGTAAGATTTCATCCCATGTGCAAGGATGTTTGGAATGATACATCTGTAAAATATGAATAATCATTTGATTCACCACTTTTATTTGCCCATCTGTTTGGGGATGGAATGCTATGGACTTTGTCAACTTGGTGTCCATTTTAGCCCATAGTGCAGACCAAAATTTGTTGATGAACCTGCTATCCCTATCAGAAATAATGGTTTTTGGCAAACCAAAATGAACCCAAACATGTTCAAAAAATAGCTTAGTGGTATCTTCTACAGAAATCATCTTTTTACATGCCACCATGATAGCCATTTTAGAAAACCTATCTACCACAACATATACACAATCATGCCCATGCCTGGTAGTTGGAAGTCCAGACATAAAATCCATTGAAACAAATTTCTATGGCTTATTACGAATAGGTAATGGTAAGTATAGACCCAACTTATGGCTTGTTGGCTTTGTAATTGCATAGGCTGCACAAGCTTGTATATGTGAAATGATACCTTGCTTCATTTTTGGCCAATAGAAATACTTTTGAAGGATAGCAGTAGTCTTACCAGTACCAAAATGTCCTACAACATGACTGTAGTGAGCTTTCCATATCATTTTCTTTCATCCCTTGGTGGGTACACATATGTGACCGTTATGGAAAAGCAACCCATCCTGCAAGTGAAAATCAAGGACATACTTTCCTTCTACCAAATTACCATAGATGTTAGCAAAATCAGGGTCAATACCATATAGTTGTTTCCAAGTTGATGATTGATGACCACATGAATCTAACACTATTGTCAAACCTACAATTGGAGACCTACTCAAAAAATCTGCCACCTTGTTACTGCTTCCTTTTTTATGATGAATGTTGAGGTGAAATTGGTGTAGATAGGCTAACCACCGTTGATGTATGTCATTCTGTAGCTTCCCTTGTGTTTGTAAGAATCAAAGTGGTTTATGTTCTATATGTATAATAGTTTCCTTTCCCAGTATATAGTGTTTCTATTATTTGTAGGCCTGAACAATGGCATACAACTCCTTATCATAGGTGGGGTACCTACATACTGTATCAGAAAAATTTTCACTATGATAGGCAATAGGATGCCCATGTTGCATGAGTATCGCACCAAGAGCTTAATCGGATGCATCTATTTCTATCTCAAATGCTTGGTGTAGATCTGGAAGGACCAATACTGGTGCTAAACATAGTCTTTTCTTTAACTCCTCAAATGCTTGTTGCTTTGCCTCTGTCCACTAAATTTTTTCTTGTGCTCCACCCCTTAGTGATTGATTAAGAGGCCATGATATGTGTGAGAAACCAAACACAAATCTATGATAGAAGTTGGCTAAGCCCAAGAAGCTGTGAAGCTCTGTAAAATATTTAGGGGATGGCCAATCTTATATTATTTGAATCTTTGCTAAATCAACATGAACACCCTTAGTATCAATGATATACCCTAAGTATTGAATACTTTGCATACCAAAATAACACTTCTCAATGTTGGCATAAAGTTTGTGTTTTTGCAGAGTTGAAAGAACTTGTTCAACATGCTGCAAATGCTCAGACCAAGTTCTGCTAAAGATGAGTATGTCATCCAAATAAACAACCACAAAAGAATCAATGAATTGTCTAAGCACATCATTCATCAATCTCATAAATGTTGCTGGGGCATTTGTTAGGCCAAAAGGCATGACCAACCATTCAAACAAACCTTCCTTAGATTTAAATGCAGTCTTCCACACATCTACTGGATCAATTGGTACTTGGTGGTATCCAGACTTCAAGTCAATTTTTGTAAAAAAATTAGCCCCCCTAAGTTGGTCCAACAAATCATCAATTCAAGGGATTGGATATCTGTTTTGAACAAAGATTTTGTTTAATTCTCTATAATCAATACAAAGCCTCCATGTCCCATCTTTCTTTTTAGCAAGGACAATTAGACTTCCACAAGGTGAAGCACTTGGACGAATGTGTCCTTTCTGAATCAACTCCTGAATTTGTCTCTTAATCTCATCATTTTCCAAATTTAACCTCCTATATATTGGCTCATGTGGTAGCAGTGTGCCTGGGATTAAATCAATAGAGTGCTTCACTTGATAGTGTGTCGGTACTCCCATTGGTGGTTTAAACACACTATGATATTCTTTCAAAATTTTATCCATCTAATTTTGTTGATTTTCTATTACCTTAGCATGTGTATTAAGAACAACTGACTTTGTTTGTTCAGGGTGAATCATGAGTAGAACAAAAGCTCCAGTTTGAGAAATCAAGCATTTACATTGTTTAGCACTAATTAAAGAAGCAATTTGTGTTGGACATACCTTTGGTATTCAATACCTCTTCCCACCAAGCTTTATTGTAACACTACGTGGCCTGGAATCATACACCCCATGCCTCTGATACATGTATGGCTGCCCTAGCAAGACATCACATACATCCAATGGTGCTAAATCACATATCACTTCATCCTTGAAAGGCTTGATTGAATATGGAAAATGGCATTGTTGATTTACTTGAATATCGTGTCCCTCATTTACCCATCCCATAGAGTATGGTTGTGGGTGTCTTGTCACTTTTAGATTTAATCTTTTGACTGTCTCCCTAGAGATCAAATTCTTTTGACTCCCACTATCAACAATAAAATGCAGAGGCTTTCCATCAACCCACATCTATGAATGAAAAAGTCTCTCTTCATCTTCACAGGGCAATACTTTAGCAGTTCCAACTACGGCATATGGGTTTTCTTCTATGATGGAATCATTCTCCTCTTTCTTAGAATTATTTACTGGTGATGATTCAGGTTCAGCTTCCTCTCCTCGTATTCTTGGATGAATTTGAATGAGGTTCCTTGGTCACTTGTTTTCCTATAAATTTATTACCACCTTCAACCCTTGGCTTGTTGTTTGCAAAGTAGTCCCTCTTCCCTTTCTGCTTGAATTTATCTTCAATTTTTGTAGCATATTTATAGGCAGTTGCCAATGTCTCAATATTCAAAAATTCCATCTATGTTTGAATATACCTATGAAGTCCACTCTGATCTTTCATAATTTGATGCTTCTCTGAATCCTCAATATCAAGTTTTGCTGAAAATAAATGGAATGTATTGGTGTAATCTTGAATAGACTGATCCCTCTTTTGTCGAAGAAGCTGCCACTCTATGTATTTTTGTTCATATACATCCTCTGGAAGGTAAGCTTCTTTTATGTATTCCACAAATTCTCCCCATGTGGGCTTCTTATCAAGAGAAATTTCAAAACCATCTTCAGCAAATGATTCTCGTTCTTTATTTGCAACTTTGGTTTCCCATGCTAATTTCACATGGGTTTCAACTTTGAGGAGAGAAAATGTTATCTTTTCTGCATTTGAGAAATTATTTACAGAAAAGTATCTATCCAACTTTGATAACTAGTTATCAACAGCTTCAGAATCGACCTTTCCTTCAAAATTTGGGATGTTGAAATTGACCTGCACTTTGAAAGGGGTATTTCCACAAAATGATGTTTCTGATTTAGAGGGTTTTTTATTCTTTAGGAGGTGTGAAAATTGACTCATCATCTCCTCTCATTTCTTATTTAAAGCTTCCTCGACCAACTTCTTAACATCATTGTCTGACATCTTCGATCGTGTGTGTCTCAAAGGTGGGTATTTTGACAAATCTCGTGTATCCAATCCTAATCTTTGGTAGGAAGACCTTGTGTAAATTGGCATAAATGAGAATTCCCTCTCTGATACCACTGATCTAATTTATGAAACCAAGTTACAATACCTGGTGTGATACCTGCAGTATTGTAGAATTCAATACAAAAATTGAGAACCAGATTGCAAACCAAAAACTGATCCATTCTATTTGAATATTTGAGTTTATACAAGTTTGATGGATCCCAAGGGTCATAAAAATTCCCTTGGAAATGAAATGAAGAGCCATCATAATAATTATTACAAATAAACTATTCAAACTATCAAAAATTATCAAAAAACTATATATAAAAATTAGGTCTACTTGGAGAAGGCATAACTTTCTAGTCCTAGCTCCAATTTGCAAACCGTTTGATGCATTGGAAAGGTATTCAAAAGAGATAGAGTCAAAATTCAAAAAAGACAACTTCTAGTTGGCATTTCCGCACACCATTTTTGCCTAGAAATGCACCGAAGACCCTCAAAAATGGAGTTTACTAAAACATAGTAAAATTTGAAAACTTAGATTTCAGTTTTTTCCCAATTTAATCTTGAGCAATAAGTCATCCTCTACTCTTACCCTAGCTTCCTTAGGCATTAATTTCTTGACCTTTATCAAATCAGTTGTTGAGCTGGGTAAGAGCTGTAATAAATCCTCATGTAGATCCCTCTTACTATAATCAGTCTCACCAAATAATTCCTTCCTAGGTGACATCTTTAGGGTTTGCAAATTTCTTACAATTTATGTGCAGAAGAAACACGACAGAATTATAATGCTACTTAACAAGAAAATATTTCACAAAGATATCAACCAACCTTTTTTCAGAACTTTCTCAGGAAACGCCAACCGGTCTCTGCAAATATTCTCGCCCAATTCTCTACAAACTTTATCTTCTTGTGTTGCTAAGAATGTGTAAATCTTCAATATATCCGCAATCAAAACTAGCCTTTCAACAGTTTACTTCACATGATCTCACCATTACTCTTCTGAGAAATCAAACTGTCATTGCTCAACGGGAAAATTGAATTTTGCACCAACTTTGCTTCAAGTTTGAATTTGGGTCGTTGATCTTCTTTAAAAGATAATCTAACGGTTGTTGCATGATCACAAGGCTTGGAAGAAATTTATGTGAACATGCAAAAATTGTTCGATCAATATGCATCAATGACAATCCTTAAATTATGTCATCTAGGACACTTTTTCTTTAGATTCAACTTCTTCATTAGATCCTCCATTGGATGGTCACCATTATTTTCCCTTTTTGATTAGACATAAAATAAGGCACCGTGGCCGTGATACTAAATCAATGGCTCTTGCATGATCGCATGGCTTGAAAAGATTTCTTGTGAACAAGTGACAACCGTCAGATCTTGCCTTCATTGTTGATACCTTAAGTTATCAGCCCCACTTTGTTTCGATGAATCAAGAAAATCCGCGTTGCAATATCTAGCAAGTGGACATGTAAAATTTTCTTACTAAGCACCTGTGCTACTGACATTTTCCACATCAGCAAATACCTTTGACCAACCAACAACAACCATGTGTGTACACCTGGCAGTGGTCCCACTTCTTTCTTACACCTAAGAATAAATTAAAATCAATGGTTGTTGCATGATCGCATGGCTTGAAAAGATTCCATGCGAACATGCAACCACCATTAGATCTTCTGCAGATTGTCAGTCCTGAGATCCTCTTGAAATTGGGCCCATTTTATTTAACCAATGAAAAAATGCCACGTCACAATATCCGAAAGGTGGATATACAAAATTTTCTTGCTAAGTGGTTGCCTTTTCGATGATTTCCATGTCAACAAATATTACAACCAATTAGAAATGCACATATGTAAACATCTGGCAGTGGACCCACCTTCTGAAAGCGCTTTAGAATAAGGTAAAATTGATGGTTGTCGCATTATCGCATGGCTTAAAAAGATTCCATGCGAACAAGCGATAACCATTAGATCCAAAACCCAGATTCAAAGTGAAATATAGTGTCAAAACATCAGGAAATAAAGTGCTTAGGACTTAGGAGTATTTAAAAACATCATCAGGCTTAGACTTAGGAAAAATTAAAAGGGGCCAAGCCTAGGCAATATAAAGTGTTACTAACATGACCCCACTTGGTGATATTTTTCAAACACATGCATTTAAGGAGCTTAAGTGACCTGGTAGAAAGTAATGCTCAGACAGATTATAAAAAGATCAACCTAGGGTTTTAATGAAGACAAGTGTATTTAGGGTTTCTCAAGCCTAGTTTTCAATTAGGGCTTGCTAGATTTAAGATAAATCTTTAAGAATTTTAGCAAAGTTTTCTGGGTTTTTTGGCGATGAAAATTCTCAACCTTAGGACAATACACAAATGCTCCAACTTTGTTAGGAAAATGTAAGATTTTACATTGTAAGGAAATTATGTTCGCAGATCCTGAAAGTTTTCCAAATGGAGACCCTTACTAAACACCTTAGGATTTAGAGGTGAGCCATATTAGTCATGTGACTTCCTTTGTGCAAGTATTGATCCAAGTAGAATTACCCAGATCACCATATGATCCAAGTAGTATTGAGATTACTCACCATATTTGCTACCTTGGATGCTAAAGATTGAATGTGGAAATATGGAAAGACACACACTACAA